>OY804589.1:34859642-36059642 GCA_963680875.1 Bathymodiolus brooksi | reverse complement strand
ATGTTTCCGATGATCGGGACACCACTAATGATCATTGCAATAATAAACAGTATTAGAGTTTTGTAACCAATTGTAATACTTGAACAGACCAACCAAATGCAGGGGTTTCAAAGTTTTTTATAATAGGAGGTACTTCTTAAATTTTAGGAGGTACCTAAAAAATTAGGCTGAGGGCCGTAAGGGGTCCAGGGGGCAGAAGCTCCTGAAATCTAGCATTTTGTGGACCAAAAAATGTACTTCAGAGACTGCAAAACATTAAGTGTTTTTGAAAGAAAAATCCCATTAACTTTTAGAGTTAAGATTTCACCAAGAGACCATGCATAATGCCTGGATCCCCCCCAATTTCTTTATTGAATATTTCACTTTACAGAATTCAGCCAAGATTATTCGTATATAGTCCGCCATATCTTAAAAAAAAAACAAAAGGACCATAAAGAGCTATGGTTCCACAGCTAGGCTTGACCAAGCCATTGTTATCAAAGCTTAAACTTCTCAAAATTCTTTTGTTGGCTTTGTCCTTTTCTTTTTCACAATACCTTGGCTTGTGTGGTTTTTTTTTACTTATTACCAGTAATTAAACTCATCAAAGACCATTGGCACGGATCAAGACATATAAGTGTCATAATTAATGAAACATATAAATTTAATTTGCAATCATCAATCTTTGATAAAATTTATAATTTTAATAGATCAATACAAATAGAATTAATCAAAAACAATATATATTGTTACTTTCACGACTTATGTGCAAAAAAAATGTTCGAACGAAAACGATTCGCGGGAAGACATTTATTAACATTTGAATCACAAAAGTTAAATTATTTTGGAAAAAAAGTGGGGCTGGCGTTTTGACATTACAATGCAATTCGTATTTGAGCCATGTCCGGTCCTTTTTCAAGATTTCTAGTAATTTTCTATCCCTTATCTCCTCGTACCCCCTTTTAAAAATGTTTTTCAGCACACTTTCATTTCTGTGAACAACCGCGGTAAGGCCCCGTCAAAATATGTAAATAAATTATTTTTTTATACCGGAAGTTAAACAATATGGACGGAGTTAAGCAATAAGACAGTACGCCCCAAAATGATTCGACCCTGGGTTTTAAATGGATAAAAAAAAATCGCACAAAATATTGTGTAGTCATATATTCATAATACATAATGATCATACTTATATTACTGAAAATTACACTAAATTGTGTTTGAACATAATTTGTAATCGGTCATTTTTTATTTTGAAATGATGTCAGCTTTGTTCCGGTCCGAGTTTTACACACGGATGAAAAGATATTGGGGCGAAAACATATCTATTTACCGCATGCGCAAACTGCTATTTACGATTCTAAGGTAAAGTTATTTTTAAAACAGGGAATATCCCGTCAACTTGGTCGTGACGCAGTTGTTCGATTTGAATGCGAGAATTCAGCAATTGACGTGATCATTAATTTTTTATGAAAAATATTCCACAAGCTTATCGTACTTGTGGTTTTGACCACCGCTAATTTTGGGGGGTTCAATAATTTCTGGCGGTACTATACACGATCTCAGACGGGTAAAAGTACTGGGTACTGGCCCACTTTGAAACCCCTGCAAATGAAATTCTGGACAAAAAGTGAGCATCACAGTAATTTTCATGCGGTTTTAATTATTTAGTTGTATTTATGGTTTTGTGTCATTTATCACTCATTGTCAATGTTTTGAGATATATAGAATTTAACACCGACAAAAGTGCAAGACACCCGAGGGTAAGATTTCAATCGTTCGCTGACGAGCCTCGTCAACGAACGATTGAAATCTTATCAGAGGTAATCTGTGTTGACATAAACTGTACAGCATGCATCTGCCGGTAAAACGCACATGATTTTTTTGTCTTGCACTAGTGCAAGATAAGAAAATCTCACATCGCTAAAAATAGGAACTGGTCTGTCTCAAAGTGAGAAAAAGCGATCCCTTAGTCAGCAAGTTGAAATGGTTTGAAAATTGTTGAAATTTGACATCAAAATATTATTGTGTTATATGTTACACATGATGAGTCATTCTGTTGGATTCCCCTACATGAAGCTGATGAATGTAATTACCAACTCTGATGTAACAAATTAATAATGTGTATACAAAATTACAGTAATTTGTCATGTATATGAAGCATTTACATATAATGTGCAGCCCTGATATGATTCTTTGAATACTAAACGGCAATAGTTTTGTAACCTTTTTAATATATTGTAATACTTGAACAGACTGACCAAATGAAATTCTGAACAAAAAGGCAGCATTGTACTCGATCAGATTATGGTAATTTTCTTGAGGTTTTATTCAAATTGTATTCATGGTTTTGAGTCATTTATCGCTCATTGTCAATGATAAGATAAGATAAGATAAGAAAACTTTATTTTGATTCGGCACATAATAAAACAGTACAACATAAGCTCTAAGGAGCTTTTTACCGAATATACATTAACAATAAAACAACACAAGTCACATGCAAAGTTACAAACTAAAATAAGCTAAGACATACAGGCATAAAAAGGAGGACTGTGTATAGATCTGAACAAGAACCCACGTGGCAAGTGCCTCTTTGGACTCTTGTTCAAGATCCACACACAGATGCTCCAACATAAAGCAGCATTTAGAAAGAAGCAGCAGGTAAAAAATAATGAAATAATAATACTGAATACTTAAAACTGGTACCAACATAATCAGTAAAAGCAGCACTGTCTAACTAAAAAATCAAAGAATATAAAATTTTCAAGCCAAACTAAAAAAAATTAATAATTAAAAAATTAAGCAAACCAGAAGCAAAATTTTAATCATCTACATGCAGAACAGCAACATTTGAACACATTCCAGGACTGCAAAAGACTCTTGAATTGAGAGAAGCTATTCTCAGTCCTGAAATGATCTGGGAGGCTGTTCCATAATGTAGATGCAGCAAATCTGAAAGAGTTTTTACTGTACCGTGCATACTGCATATAGATGCCGGCCGGGGACCAGGTGGCAATGCTTCGCTGGGTTTCCACTGGCATCCACATGCATCATGACATAATAAAGCAGAAAATTAAGCATGTTTGGATAAAAAATTGACAAGCACTAAAACAAAGCAATATATATCTAAAAGCTATGCAAATAAAAAGAGCAAAAACAGTAGCAGAATATTTATCATCTGCATGCAGAACAGCAACATTTAGTACCATTCCAGGACTGCATTAAGCTCTTAAATTGAGAAAAACTGTTTTCAGTCCTGAAATGGTCTGGGAGGCTGTTCCACAATGTAGCAGCAGCAAATTTAAATGTTTTTTTGCCATACCTTGATGCTCTGACCTGTGGAATGTCCAGTATATTGTTGTATCTAAAATAATATTTTGAATTTCGTAAATGCACAAGGCTATGGAGACATGAGGCGACAGTTTATTCATAATCTTAAATGTTTCCAGGGCCATAGTTCTCATTCTACGAATCTGCAAGGAAGGCACCTTTGCTTTTTTCAATAAATTATCATATGAGCTATTGTAATCCTCATACACAAAGCGAAGAGCTCTTTCTTGCACTTTTTCTATCTTTTTGGATTTTTTCTCCGTACAAAAATGCCAGGCCAAAGGGCAAAAGTTAAAATTACTAAGAATAAAAGTATGGAAAATTGTAAGTTTGTTTAATCTGTTCAAATAGGGGCCTAAGCGTTTGATAATGTTCAGCTGTTGGGATGCCTTCCTGCAGATTGTACTTATATGTGTGTCAAAATTTAATTGATAATCAATCTCAATGCTTAGTAATTTAACACTGTCTTCACATGTTAGTTCAAAATTTTGTATATTTATAGTTGGACGTTTTTCATAGGTTTTCTTCCCCACCCCCAAAACTTGAAATTTATCAGGATTAGCCTGCATTTTGTTAATTTTGAACCATTCAATGAGATGATTTGAGTCAGACTCTAGAGTAGAAATAAGTAGATCAAAATCGGGACCGCCAAAGGAAAGGGTATTATCGTCTGCATAATTGTACAGAGAACTGTCTTTAATGAACAAAAATATATCGTTTATGAAGACATTGAATAAGAGGGGACCAAGTATAGATCCTTGCGGAACCCCTTTATGGATGTCAGCCCAGTTACTCAGAACACTATTGACCTTTATTTGTTGTTTTCTGTTTGATAAGTATGATTTTAGTAACGAGACCGAATTATCTGAAACTCCATAAGCTGACAATTTGTCTAGCAGTATGGCATGTGGTAGGCAATCAAAAGCCTTTGAAAGGTCCATCAGAACTGATGCTATATAATAATTTTTGTCTAGGGCTTCACGCCAATCTTCTAGAAGTCTGAGCAACGTGGTCTGGCATCCATGTCCACGTCGGAAAGCACACAAAAAAGGGTTAAATATTGTGTCAAAAAAATCAGACAATTGTGTTTCAAATACCTTTTCAAAAATTTTAGAAAAAACAGGAAGGACACTCACAGGTCTATAATTTGTTTTACTTAATGGGTCATTTTTCTTGTGTAATGGTGTTACCTGAGCATTTTTAAGAGAATCAGGAAATACACCAGTGTCAATAGACAAGTTTATCAATGATGTTATTAACTGGTTGGATATTATTGGTTTACACTGTTTGATAACTTTGGCTGGAATGTTATCAAACCCAGAGGCTTTTTTTATATTTATTTTATCTATAATTTTTTCAATTTTATCAGATGTTATATGCTGGAATTCAAAATTTTTCTCCACATCCACATGATTTTTAATTTCCAATATACTAGGGTGAGTAGTGGGATCATATACAGTGTCTTCCCCAATTTTATCTGCAACTGTAGAGAAGGAAGTATTAAACTTTTCAGAAACTTCACATGTATCATTTATAATTTTATTGTCTTCACACAGAATTATATTCTGATCCCCAGAGTTACATTTTTTAGAGATTAGAGGTAAAGCCTTCCCTTAGTCAGCAGGTTGAATTGGTTTATAAATTGTTTAAGTCTGAAATCAAAATATTATTTTATTGTATGTTACACATGATGAGTTATTTTGTTGGATTTGCCAACATGAAACTGATGAATGCAACTTAACTACCACCTCTGATGTAACAAATTTTTAATATCAGGGGGAAAAATACTGTATTTGGTCATGTAATTAAAGCATTTACATATAATGTACACCTCCTGTACGATCAGTTTTGTTAAGAGAAATGGATCGTTATTGATTATGTATATACAATGGCTACATAATGAGCAGACATTGTATGATCATTAGTGATGGGAATCGGTAACATTTTCAAGATCGATGATCGTTATATCAACATCTGCTAAATGTATTTACTGACTATAATTAATCAAATAGTCTTTATTTCAAGAGTATGATTGACAAAAGTAAAGATATGAATAAGATTGTATCATAAATTTATAAACTATAATTTTTCCATTAGTAAACATTAACTTTGAAATAGAACAAAACAAAAGATCGTTTTCCATATGTGTAACACCTGATATAGATAGATAAATAATAGACTAGTCCAAATATGTGTATTGACTGAGTGTCAAAAGTACACTTGGACAAAATTGCCAGATGTTCGTCAGTATGAGGGCCAAAAAAAACCAGCTGGGATATAACTGCAATATTTTTGTCAGTATGGAGACAGAAAAAACCCCAACCAAAGAACAAAGTTAAGCATATATATTTTAGACACTATAGAATCAGAATCGACCACAAGGTTTAAGAATCGATCATCGGATCGTATGATGACGTCCGACTGATTAGTCGATGTTTCCGATGATCGGTACACCACTAATGATCATTGCAATAATAAACAGTATTAGAGTTTTGTAACCAATTGTAATACTTGAACAGACCAACCAAATGAAATTCTGGACAAAAAGTGAGCATCACGGTAATTTTCATGCGGTTTTAATTATTTAGTTGTATTTATGGTTTTGTGTTATTTATCACTCATTGTCAATGTTTTGAGATATATAGAATTTAACACCGACAAAAGTGCAAGACACCCGAGGGTAAGATTTCAATCGTTCGCTGACGAGCCTCGTCAACGAACGATTGAAATCTTATCAGAGGTAATCTGTGTTGACATAAACTGTACAGCATGCATCTGCCGGTAAAACGCACATGATTTTTTTGTCTTGCACTAGTGCAAGATAAGAAAATCTCACATCGCTAAAAATAGGAACTGGTCTGTCTCAAAGTGAGAAAAAGCGATCCCTTAGTCAGCAAGTTGAAATGGTTTGAAAATTGTTGAAATTTGACATCAAAATATTATTGTGTTATATGTTACACATGATGAGTCATTCTGTTGGATTCCCCTACATGAAGCTGATGAATGTAATTATCAACTCTGATGTAACAAATTTACAATATATAAGATATTTACCATAAATGGTCGTGTATACAAAGCATTTACATATAATGCACATCCAGTGGTACAGTACAGAAAGGGACATACCGTGATTGATCACTCCGAGAGACATAATGTTTAATCCTTTAGACATATCATCACGGACATAAACCCACTGTGATAGACCTAAAAAGGACCATAAAACAAGGTGGTGGGGATTAAATTTTATTGCTCTCGGTCACCTGTGCACCGATTGATATTTTACCGCCAAATAAGAGATTAGCGTTACCTGTTCTACCTGTTGACTTTTAATATCGTAAGCCGTAATTATTGCTACTGAAGAATGTATTTTTGACAATTAATTTTGTATCCTCTTGCTGTTAATATTTGACTGTTTGTTGCTTTTCATTGCCAAAGAATGTCTGTCTTGTTATCGTTTTTGTTTGTTTTAGAAAGTTCTACTTTATGACCTCGAGTTCTATATTAAGAATTTTGTTGAAACCGCAACTGACCTTTATCTTGTTTAATTTTAATTTCTCATTTTTTTTCTTCTGTTGGGTCGAATTCAGTATGTATTTAATTATTCGTAAATACGGGCTACTTCATAAATGTATTTTTTGTTTATAAGTTATACCGCAAGCGTGAGGTTTTGAAGCACAGACTTTGCAAGTGCTGGTTTAGTTGGTAAAGAGCAGATTTAAAATTGATTATTGGTTTATTTTGTGTTTTGGACTTTTACCTCTCGTATTGAAAAAAAACCACAATTCAAGTAAACTGTTTTACACACTTGGCTTGTTACGTAATTCCGTTATAGATGAAAATAATTTCTTTAAAATTGCAAACAAAAACCTATAACAATCCAAATTTACGTAGCCTATTGGCTACAAAATGAACAAAAAGCAGAAAACAAAGAGCATGCTTTTAATTTGTTTCATAAACTTTGGGGGTTTTTTTTGGCTGTATTTTGTCACAAATCTATTGGGTTGAAAGCCAATTAAGATTTGAATTTGAATGAATAAATAAATAAACTGGTGACATTTGATTTTGGTCAGATACTGTGTAATGTCAAACATTTGTAGGGGTAAAATCATGATAAAGGTTAATTCCTTATTTCCTTTCACATTTCTAAACTTTCTGCAGATTAGCCGCTAATTTTAAAAATATATCCGTAAATTTAGTGACTTTTGGACATGTAGTACTTCTTTGTACGATCTGTTTATAAATATTTGTTTCGTTAATTTTTAATCAAATTTTTCAATGACTGTATGCAAATTATTTAGTACGTATTTCTACAACGAAAAGGGTTTTAACTGGGTTTTTTACGAAGATTAAAATAAAAAAAAAATTACTGAACGTATAAAAAATATTAGTGAACTAAAATGTAATATTGAACTGGAAATACGTTTTAAAACGTAACAAATCACGCATATCGCGCATGTGTTTATGAAACTTTATTTGTGCACAAGCCAGGTCACCTGTACGCGTGTAGATACACAATACACAGCCAAGGTTAAAAATCTTTGAAACAAATTTGCACAACCCGTGATTTCACTGAATTGAAGTTGAATAATCATTTATTATTTACATTTCATTCATCAATTCAAATGAACTCTTCGTTCTCGGGATTTCATTCCCAGGATTACGTTCAAGGATGTTTTACGTTTTGAGGAAAGAAATAAAAATGTTTTTTTCATGGTTCTGAGGGGAATCTGAGACAGTACCTGAAAAAAAAAGAATAGGCGATATAAAAACGTAATTTCACCTGTACATCTTATCTGACTAGTTTACCTGTAAAACGACACACTTGATTACAAGATTAACACCTGGTGTTTTATTGCCCCCTGATCACCGACACGAATTAATTTTTTTTAATCCCCATCACTCTCCTAGACATGACCACTATCACGGTATGTCCCTTTCTGTACTGTAACCATTCTAATCTCTTAAACAACATGTTTTATGTAATACTTGAACATGGTGGTCAAATTAAATTTTGAGCCAAAAGTGAGTATTGTACATGGCAGATGATGGTACTTTTAATGAGGTTTTGAATGATTTAATTGTTATTTAAAGTTGTTTAAATTTGACATCAAGATATTATTTTGTTGTTATGTTACAAATGATGAGTCATTTTGTTGGATTCCCCTACATGAAGCTGATGAATGTAACTACCAACTCTGATGTAACTAATTTATCAAGTATAAGAAATCTACCATAATTGCTCTTTAAGCATTTACATAATGATCCTGTCAATACTAAACAGTAGTAGTTTTTTACCCTTATAATTTCTGTTAATACTTGTAACAGACTGAACAAATAAAATTATGAACAAAAAGACAGCATTGTACACATCAGATTATGGTAATTTTAATGAGGTTTTAATTAACCAGTTATATTCATGGTTTTGTGTGGTTCATCTCTCGATGTTTCAAGATAAAGCAGTCCAGTAGTTGGCCAGTTGAATGAGTGTGAAAATTGTCTAAATCAGAAATCAACAATGTTTTGTGTTACACATGATGAGTCATTTCTGTTGGATTCCCCTACATGAAGCTGATGAATGTAATTACCAACTCTGATGTAACTAATTGATATTGTGCAAGAATTTACCATAATTGTTTGTGTATATGAAGCATTTACATATATGTATGCTTCATGTTACAAATCATTTATACCACGGTTTTCCGAATTTAAATGGTTAAACAATCTTGCTCTTCATATGATTGATTCTGAATTTTGGTTTATTTTTCAGATTCCAAGTCTGACAAGGAGAGGGAAAGTGAACACTTGGCAGTTAAAACCTTGACATTTTGTGTTCTCTAATGTACATTTACAAATCTCATTTTAATCGTGAAGTCAAAGCTTCATCGTTGTTGTTGTATATTGTTATATTTTTTAATGCATCATGGGAAATAAAATCATTTTGCAAGTGACGCACACAGGATTTTAATAATTGTCAATATTGAATAAGAAATCATCAAACAATATGTATGCTATGTTTACAAGTTATGATGATGTTTATAATATGGCTGAAATACTACTAAAGTTGGTGTTAAACACCAATCAATCAATCCATCAATCTCATTCTCGAATGTGAAATTGATCAGTAGGAAAATTTCATGACAGTAGATGTGAAAAATCATATTTATTTATTATTATTTTTTTGGGGAAATTGTGAAAATATTTATAGCATAACTACTCTAGCAATTTGAATATTGAAAATAAATCGTGAGTAACCGAAAGAGAGGTTACGAAGAATTATTTTAGATGTTCGGAATGCGAGATGAGTTTTACTATTTATCACATAGATTTTACACCTTTGGTTTGCTGTAATGACGCTTGAAAAGGAAACTTGATTTTCATTGTCGTATTCACAATGATATTTACGTATGTGATGACGTTGTTACTGTGACATCGCTGTGAAAATAACGTTTTTATTTCACTGGGTTAAATACCGGTTTTTATTTCACTTGGAAAAAATCTCAGTATTTCACTAACATCTATGTAATAATATCTCTTAATCAGAAATTGATATAAGATGAAGCCCTTATATACTGATTATAAAGAAGAGAAATATCATGATAATATGATAATTAAGATTGTATTGTTTTAATCTTTGTAAAACATTTATGTCAGAATGACAATTTTATCCTGTTTTAGATATGTTAGAATGTGAGAATGAAATGGATCAGAAAGTGATCAACTACCATTTTAAGATGCCATCATGTAAATAAATCATTCTCAAACTTAACTTGTTGTTGAATAATGGATTAAAGAAGGGGAAGACGTGGCGATGAAGGTTTGGTAGTTTAGTTACACAGACGTATTTCAGATATAATGATATAAAGAGAGGAGTATGGGGGAAGACTTAGTCCAATACTGATCTAATTATTGAAAAAATCATTAATAAATTTGACTCGACCAGGTTCGACTATTATCTTTAAAATGCATCAATGGTGTAATGGTTAGCGTGCTCGCCTCGAGTGCGTAGATCGTTACGGTTCAATCCCTTGTTGTGACAAACCAAAGACTATAAAATTGGAATTAATTTGAATTTGAATTTTGGTGTTTAATGCCACTTTCAGCAATATTTCAGCTATATCATGGCGACCAGTTTTAGTGGTGGAGGAAGCCGGAGTACCCGAAGAGAACCACCGACCCTGGGCAAGCGACTGGTAAACTTTATCACTTGCGGCTGCGAGTTGAGTGCACCCTTTTTTAGCTCACCTGACCCAAAGGGTCATGTGAGCTATTGCCATCACTTGGCGTCCGTCTCCGTCGTACGTCGTAAACTTTTTCAAAAATCTTCTCCTCTGAAAGTACTAGACCAATGGAAACCAAACTTGGTTTGAATCATTACTAGGGTGTCTAGTTTCAAAATTGTGTCGGGTGATGCCGTGCACCAACCAACATGGCCGCTGTTACTAAAAATAGAAAATATGGTAAAATTGCAGGTTTTTGGTAATAACTCAAAAACCGTTAATAATATCAAAAATCTGACATGGGGTAAAAATGATCAGCACATCAAGATCTACCTACCCTGCAATTTTGAAGTAAATCTGATTACCCATCTTGGAGTTATTGCCCTTTTTTCATCAAATTTGTAAAATTTTAATACTTTTCGTCTTATATTTCAAAAACTATAAGAGATAAAGGTTAACTTTAAATTGCAAAAATGTGCGGCATATCAAGATCTACCTACCCTGCAATTTTGAAGTTAATCCCATTGCTCATTTTGGAGTTGTTTCCCTTTTTAGCTCACCTGACCCAAAGGGTCATGTGAGCTATTCTCATCACTTGGCGTCCGTCGTCGTCGTCCGTCGTCCGTCGTCCGTCGTACGTCGTAAACTTTTTCAAAAATCTTCTCCTCTGAAAGTACTAGACCAATGGAAACCAAACTTGGTCTGAATCATTACTAGGGTATCTAGTTTCAAAATTGTGTCCGGTGATGCCGTGCACCAACCAACATGGCCGCTGTTACTAAAAATAGAACATATGGTAAAATTGCAGGTTTTTGGTAATATCTCAAAAACCGTTAGTAATATCAAAAATCTGACATGGGGTAAAAATGATCAGCACATCAAGATCTACCTACCCTGCAATTTTGAAGTAAATCTGATTACCCATCTTGGAGTTATTGCCCTTTTTTCATCAAATTTGTAAAATTTTAATGCTTTTCGTCTTATATTTCAAAAACTATAACAGACAGATGGTAAGTTGAAACTGCAAACATGCTCAGCATGTCAAGATCTACCTACCCTGCAATTTTGAAGTAAATTTGATTACCCATCTTGGAGTTATTGCCCCTTTTTCATCAATTTTTTTTTTTCCTTTTAATACTTTTCGTCTTATATTTCAAAAACTATTTAGAGATAGATGTTAAGTTTATTGCAAAAATGTGCAGCATATCAAGATCTACCTACCCTGCAATTTTGAAGTAAATCCCATTACCCATTTTGACCGATTATGCAAATTAGAAAAAAGGGGGGATGAAATTAAAAAAAAATCTTCTCCTCTGAAACTACTGAACCAATCTCAACCAAACTTTGCTGAAATGATCCTTAGGTGGTCCCCTTTCAAAATTGTGTCCATTAGCCCCGTCCTGTATCCAAGATGGCCGCCATTACTAAAAATAGAAATTTCTTCAAATGGTCAAAACTGCTCTATTTTAAGCCAGAAAGTGCCCAAATTTGAACTGTATAAGCATAATGATGAACTTTTTAACATATATTACGGGATTTTTTTATGAACTTTGAACTTTTACCGATTTTGACCGATTATGAAATTTAAAAAAAGGGGGGATGAAATTAAAAAAAAAATCTTCTCCTCTGAAACTACTGAGCCAATCTCAACCAAACTTTGCTGAGATGATCCTTAGGTGGTCCCCTTTCAAAATTGTGTCCGTCAGCGCCGTCCTGTATCCAAGATGGCCACCATTACTAAAAATAGAAATTTCTTCAAATGGCCAAAACTGTTCTATTTTAAGCCAGAAAGTGCCCAAATTTGAACTGTATAAGCATAATGATGAGCTTTTTAACATATATTACGGATTTTTTATGAACTTTGAACTTTTACCGATTTTGACCGATTATGAAATTTAAAAAAAGGGGGGATGAAATTAAAAAAAAATCTTCTCCTCTGAAACTACTGAGCCAATTTCAACCAAACTTTGCTGAGATGATCCTTAGGTGGTCCCCTTTTAAAATTGTGTCCGTCAGCGCCGTCCTATATCCAAGATGGCCACCATTATTAAAAATAGAAATTTCTTCAAATGGCCAAAACTGCTCTATTTTAAGCCAGAAAGTGCCCAAATTTGAACTGTATAAGCATAATGATGAGCTTTTTAACATATATTACGGGATTTTTTATGAACTTTGAACTTTTACCGAGTTTGACCGATTATGCAAATTAGAAAAAAGGGGGGATGAAATTAAAAAAATCTTCTTCTCTGAAACTACAGAGCCAATCTCAACCAAACTTTGCTGAAATGATTCTTGGGTGGTCCTCTTCCAAAATTGTGTCCAGCATTTCAGAACACCGACCAAGATGGCCGCCACAGCCGAACTTAATTTAACATAGGACCCTATGGGAAATTCCCATAAAAATCTTTTTGTCTGAAACCATTTGCTCAATAAGAACAAAATTTTGATGAAATAGTCATTGAATGGTTCTCTTCCAAAAATGTGTCTGGCGGTTCGACCCTTCGATCAATTTTTATTTACCTGCAATTTTGAAGTAAATCCGATTACCCATCTTGGAGTTCTTGCCCTTTTTTCATCAAATTTATAAAAATGACGAAGGCTACAATTGTTAATTTTTTTTACCGAAGTTATCAAGTTTTATTGACTGATGTTATTATTATACCCAGGTGAGCTATACAGGCTCCTGGGAGCCTCTAGTTTCATCAAATTTTCAAAATTTTAAAACTTTTCGTCCTTTATTTCAAAAACTATAAGAGACAGATGGTAAGTTGAAACTGCAAACATGTTCAGCATGTCAAGATCTACCTACCCTGCAATTTTGAAGTAAATTTGATTACCCATCTTGGAGTTATTGCCCTTTTTTCATCATTTTTTTTTTTTCATTTTAATACTTTTCGTCTTATATTTCAGAAACTATTTAGAGATAGATGTTAAGTTTATTGCAAAAATGTGCAGCATGTCAAGATCTACCTACCCTGCAATTTTGAAGTAAATCCCATTACCCATTTTGACCGATTATGCAAATTAGAAAAAAGGGGGGATGAAATTAAAAAAAAATCTTCTCCTCTGAAACTACTGAGCCAATCTCAACCAAACTTTGCTGAAATGATCCTTAGGTGGTCCCCTTTCAAAATTGTGTCCGTCAGCACCGTCCTGTATCCAAGATGGCCGCCATTACTAAAAATAGAAATTTCTTCAAATGGCCAAAACTGCTCTATTTTAAGCCAGAAAGTGCCCAAATTTGAACTGTATAAGCATAATGATGACCTTTTTAACATATATTACGGGATTTTTTATGAACTTTGAACTTTTACCGATTTTGACCGATTATGCAAATTAGAAAAAAGGGGGGATGAAATTAAAAAAAAATCTTCTCCTCTGAAACTACTGAGCCAATCTCAACCAAACTTTGCTGAAATGATCCTTAGGTGGTCCCCTTTCAAAATTGTGTCCGTCAGCGCCGCCCTGTATCCAAGATGGCTGCCATTACTAAAATTAGAAATTTCTTCAAATGGCCAAAACTGCTCTATTTTAAGCCAGAAAGTGCCCAAATTTGAACTGTATAAGCATAATGATGAGCTTTTTAACATATATTACGGGATTTTTTATGAACATTGAACTTTTACCGATTTTGACCGATTATGCAAATTAGCAAAAAGGGGGGATGAAATTTAAAAAAATCTTCTCCTCTGAAACTACTGAGCCAATCTCAACCAAACTTTGCTGAAATGATCCTTAGGTGGTCCCCTTTAAAAATTGTGTCCGTCAGCGCCGTCCTGTATCCAAGATGGCCACCATTACTAAAAATATAAATTTCTTCAAATGGCCAAAACTGCTCTATTTTAAGCCAGAAAGTGCCCAAATTTGAACTGTATAAGCATAATGATGAGCTTTTTAGTTCACCTGGACCAAAGGTCCAGGTGAACTATTGCCATCACTTGGCGTCCGTCGTCTGTCGTCTGTCGTCTGTAAACTTTTCACATTTCAAGCTTCTTCTCCGAAACCACTTGGCCGATTGGAACCGAACTTAGCAGGAATGTTCCTTGGATGGTCCTCTACAAAGTTACTGTTTTTTGTTCCAGTCGGATATTCAATATGGCTGCCAGGGCCAATAATATGCTCTGATTGGCCGAAATTTCAAAGATCTTCTTCTCCGAAACTAATGAACTGACTGAACCCAAACTGTAAAGGAATGATCATTGGAATGTCCTTTACCAAGTTACTGTTTTTTATGCAGTTCGGAAATCCAAGATGGCCGCCATCGCAGGACATAGATTAACATTGGACCCTACGGGAAAATGTTCAAATGCCTTCTTCTCAGAAACTACAAATATGATTAAAGCCAAACTGTACATGAATGTTGATTGGATGGTCCTCTACAATCTTAAGGTTTTTTGTTCCGATATGAAATTCAAAATGGCGGCTACGACAGGACTTGGTTTAACATTGGACCCTATGGGAAAAATGTTTCAAAATGCTTCTTCTCTGAAACCACTTGGACAGTTGAAACCAAACTGCCCAGGAATGATCATTGGAAGGTCCTCTACAAATTTTCTGTTTTTTATGCTGGTCGGAAATCCAAGATGGCCGCCACCGCAGGACATAGATTAACATTGGACCCTATGGGAAAATGTTCAAATGCCTTCTTCTCAGAAACTACAAATATTATTAAAGCCAAACTGTACATGAATGTTCATTGGATGGTCCTCTACAATCTTAAGGTTTTTTGTTCCGATATGAAATTCAAAATGGCGGCTACGGCAGGACTTAGTTTAACATTGGACCCTATGGGAAAAATGTTTCAAAATGCTTCTTCTCTGAAACCACTAGGACAGTTGAAACCAAACTGCCCAGGAATGATCATTGGAAGGTCCTCTACAAATTATCTGTTTTTTATGCCGGTCGGAAATCCAAGATGGCCGCCACCGCAGGACATAGATTAACATTGGACCCTATGGGAAAATATTCAAATGCCTTCTACTCAGAAACTACAAATATGATTAAAGCCAAACTGTACATGAATGTTCATTAGATGGTCCTCTACAAACTTTAGGTTTTTTGTTCCGGTATGAAATTCAAAATGGCGGCTACGGCAGGACTTAGTTTAACATTGAACCCTATGGGAAAAATGTTTCAAAACGCTTCTTCTCTGAAACCACTTGGATAATTGAAACCAAACTGCCTAGGAATGATCATTGGAAGGTCCTCTAGAAATTTTATGTTTTTTATGCTGATCGGAAATCCAAGATGGCCGCCACCGCAATACATAGATTAACATTGGACCCTATGGGAAAATGTTCAAATGCCTTCTTCTCAGAAACTACAAATATGATTAAAGCCAAACTGTACATGAATGTTCATTGGATGGTCCTCTACAATCTTAAGGTTTTTTGTTCCGATATGAAATTCAAAATGGCGGCTACGGCAGAACTTAGTTTAACATTGGACCCTATGGGAAATTTTTTTCAAAATGCTTCTTCTCTGAAACCACTAGGACAGTTGAAACCAAACTGCCCAGGAATGATCATTGGAAGGTCCTCTACAAATTTTCCGTTTTTTATGCCGGTCGGAAATCCAAGATGGCCGCCACCGCAGGACATAGATTAACATTGGACCCTATGGGAAAATATTCAAATGCCTTCTACTCAGAAACTACAAATATGATTAAAGCCAAACTGTACATGAATGTTCATTAGATGGTCCTCTACAATCTTAAGGTTTTTTGTTCCGATATGAAATTCAAAATGGCGGCTACGACAGGACTTAGTTTAACATTGGACCCTATGGGAAAAATGTTTCAAAATGCTTCTTCTCTGAAACCACTTGGACAGTTGAAACCAAACTGCCCAGGAATGATCATTGGAAGGTCCTCTACAAATTTTCTGTTTTTTATGCCGATCGGAAATCCAAGATGGCTGCCACCACAGGTCATAGTATTAACACAGAACCATATGGGGAAAATACAGAAATATATTCTTCTCTGAAGCTATTGCACTGATTGAACCTAAACTGTGCATCAATCATTGGAAGGTCCTTTACAAACTTTGTGTTTTTTATGTTGATCGTAATTCCAAGATGACGCAGGACATAGTTTTTACATAGGACCAATTGTTTTTTTTTATTACCAGGTGAACGATACAGGCTCTTGAGAGCCTCTGGTTAACATATATTACGTGATTTTTTATGAACTTTGAACTTCTACCGATTTTGACCGATTATGCAAATTAGAAAAAGGGGGGATGAAATTAAAAAAAAATCTTCTCCTCTGAAACTACTGAGCCAATCTCAACCAAACTTTGCTGAAATGATCCTTAGGTGGTCCCCTTTCAAAATTGTGTCCGTCAGCGCCGTCCTGTATTCAAGATGGCTGCCATTACTAAAAATATAAATTTCTTCAAATGGCCAAAACTGCTCTATTTTAAGCCAGAAAGTGCCCAAATTTGAACTGTATAAGCATAATGATGAGCTTTTTAGTTCACCTGGACCAAAGGTCCAGGTGAACTATTGCCATCACTTGGCGTCTGTCGTCTGTCAACTTTTCAAGCTTCTTCTCCGAAACCACTTGGCCGATTGGAACCGAACTTAGCAGGAATGTTCCTTGGATGGTCCTCTACAAAGTTACTGTTTTTCGTTCCAGTCGGATATTCAATATGGCTGCCAGGGCCAATAATATGCTCTGATTGGCTGAAATTTCAAAGATCTTCTTCTCCGAAACTAATGAACTGACTGAACCCAAACTGTAAAGGAATGATCATTGGAATGTCCTTTACCAAGTTACTGTTTTTTATGCCGATCGGAAATCCAAGATGGCCGCCATCGCAGGACATAGATTAACATTGGACCCTATGGGAAAATGTTCAAATGCCTTCTTCTCAGAAACTACAAATATGATTAAAGCCAAACTGTACATGAATGTTCATTGGATGGTCCTCTACAATCTTAAGGTTTTTTGTTCCGATATGAAATTCAAAATGGCGGCTACGGCAGGACTTAGTTTAACATTGGACCCTATGGGAAAAATGTTTCAAAATGCTTCTTCTCTGAAACCACTTGGACAGTTGAAACCAAACTGCCCAGGAATGATCATTGGAAGGTCCTCTACAAATTTTATGTTTTTTATGCCGGTCGGAAATCCAAGATGGCCGCCACCGCAGGACATAGATTAACATTGGACCCTATGGGAAAATGTTCAAATGCCTTCTTCTCAGAAACTACAAATATTATTAAAGCCAAACTGTACATGAATGTTCATTGGATGATCCTCTACAATCTTAAGGTTTTTTGTTCCGATATGAATTTCAAAATGGCGGCTACGGCAGGACTTAGTTTAACATTGGACCCTATGGGAAAAATGTTTCAAAATGCTTCTTCTCTGAAACCACTTGGACAGTTGAAACCAAACTGCCCAGGAATGATCATTGGAAGGTCCTCTACAAATTTTCTGTTTTTTATGCCGGTCGGAAATCCAAGATGGCCACCACCGCAGGACATAGATTAACATTGGACCCTATGGGAAAATGTTCAAATGCCTTCTTCTCAGAAACTACAAATATTATTAAAGCCAAACTGTACATGAATGTTCATTGGATGGTCCTCTACAATCTTAAGGTTTTTTGTTCCGATATGAAATTCAAAATGGCGGCTACGGCAGGACTTAGTTTAACATTGGACCCTATGGGAAAAATGTTTCAAAATGCTTCTTCTCTGAAACCACTTGGACAATTGAAACCAAACTGCCCAGGAATGATCATTGGAAGGTCCTCTACAAATTTTCCGTTTTTTATGCCGGTCAGAAATCCAAGATGGCCGCCACCGCAGGACATAGATTAACATTGGACCCTATGGGAAAATATTCAAATGCCTTCTACTCAGAAACTACAAATATGATTAAAGCCAAACTGTACATGAATGTTCATTAGATGGTCCTCTACAAACTTTACGTTTTTTGTTCTGGTATGAAATTCAAAATGGCGGCTACGGCAGGACTTAGTTTAACATTGGACCCTATGGGAAAAATGTTTCAAAATGCTTCTTCTCTGAAACTCACTTGGACAGTTGAAACCAAACTGCCCAGGAATGATCATTGGAAGGTCCTCTACAAATTTAAGGTTTTTTATGCCGATCAGAAATCCAAGATGGCCGCCACCGCAGGACATAGATTAACATTGGACCCTATGGGAAAATATTCAAATGCCTTCTACTCAGAAACTACAAATATGATTAAAGCCAAACTATACATGAATGTTCATTAGATGGTCCTCTACAAACTTTACGTTTTTTGTTCTGGTATGAGATTCAAAATGGCGGCTACGGCAGGACTTAGTTTAACATTGGACCCTATGGGAAAAATGTTTCAAAACGCTTCTTCTCTGAAACCACTTGGATAATTGAAACCAAACTGCCCAGGAATGATCATTGGAAGGTCCTCTACAAAGTTTCTGTTTTTTTTTGCCGATCGGAAATTCAAGATGGCCGCCACCGCAGGACATAGATTAACATTGGACCCTATGGGAAAATGTTCAAATGCCTTCTTCTCAGAAACTACAAATATGATTAAAGCCAAACTGTACATGAATGTTCATTGGATGATTCTCTACGAACAATACGTTTTTTGTTCCGATATGAAATTCAAAATGGCGGCTACGGCAGGACTTAGTTTAACATTGGACCATATGGGAAAAATGTTTCAAAACGCTTCTTCTCTGAAACCACTTGGATAATTGAAACCAAACTGCCCAGGAATGATCATTGGAAGGTCCTCTACAAGGTGTGTGTTTTTTATGCCGATCGGAAATCCAAGATGGCCACCACCGCAGGACATAGATTAACATTGGACCCTATGGGAAAATGTTCAAATGCCTTCTTCTCAGAAACTACAAATATGATTAAAGCCAAACTGTACAAGAATGTTCATTGGATGGTCCTCTACAAACTCTACGTTTTTTGTTCCGATATGAAATTCAAAATGGCGGCTACGGCAGGACTTAGTTTAACATTGGACCCTATGGGGGAAATGTTTGAAAACGCTTCTTCTCTGAAACCACTAGAACAGTTGAAACCAAACTGCCCAGGAATGATCATTGGAAGGTCCTCTACAAATTTTATGTTTTTTATGCCGATCGGAAATCCAAGATGGCCGCCACCACAATACATAGATTAACATTGGACCCTATGGGAAAATGTTCAAATGCCTTCTTCTCAGAAACTACAAATATTATTAAAGCCAAACTGTACATGAATGTTCATTGGATGGTCCTCTACAAACTTTAGGTTTTTTGTTCCGATATGAAATTCAAAATGGCGGCTACGGCAGGACTTAGTTTAACATTGGACCCTATGGGAAAAATGTTTCAAAATGCTTCTTCTCTGAAACCACTTGGACAGTTGAAACCAAACTGCCCAGGAATGATCATTGGAAGGTCCTCTACAAATTTTCTGTTTTTTATGCCGGTCGGAAATCCAAGATGGCCACCACCGCAGGACATAGATTAACATTGGACCCTATGGGAAAATGTTCAAATGCCTTCTTCTCAGAAACTACAAATATTATTAAAGCCAAACTGTACATGAATGTTCATTGGATGGTCCTCTACAATCTTAAGGTTTTTTGTTCCGATATGAAATTCAAAATGGCGGCTACGGCAGGACTTAGTTTAACATTGGACCCTATGGGAAAAATGTTTCAAAATGCTTCTTCTCTGAAACCACTTGGACAATTGAAACCAAACTGCCCAGGAATGATCATTGGAAGGTCCTCTACAAATTTTCCGTTTTTTATGCCGGTCAGAAATCCAAGATGGCCGCCACCGCAGGACATAGATTAACATTGGACCCTATGGGAAAATATTCAAATGCCTTCTACTCAGAAACTACAAATATGATTAAAGCCAAACTGTACATGAATGTTCATTAGATGGTCCTCTACAAACTTTACGTTTTTTGTTCTGGTATGAAATTCAAAATGGCGGCTACGGCAGGACTTAGTTTAACATTGGACCCTATGGGAAAAATGTTTCAAAATGCTTCTTCTCTGAAACTCACTTGGACAGTTGAAACCAAACTGCCCAGGAATGATCATTGGAAGGTCCTCTACAAATTTAAGGTTTTTTATGCCGATCAGAAATCCAAGATGGCCGCCACCGCAGGACATAGATTAACATTGGACCCTATGGGAAAATATTCAAATGCCTTCTACTCAGAAACTACAAATATGATTAAAGCCAAACTATACATGAATGTTCATTAGATGGTCCTCTACAAACTTTACGTTTTTTGTTCTGGTATGAGATTCAAAATGGCGGCTACGGCAGGACTTAGTTTAACATTGGACCCTATGGGAAAAATGTTTCAAAACGCTTCTTCTCTGAAACCACTTGGATAATTGAAACCAAACTGCCCAGGAATGATCATTGGAAGGTCCTCTACAAAGTTTCTGTTTTTTTTTGCCGATCGGAAATTCAAGATGGCCGCCACCGCAGGACATAGATTAACATTGGACCCTATGGGAAAATGTTCAAATGCCTTCTTCTCAGAAACTACAAATATGATTAAAGCCAAACTGTACATGAATGTTCATTGGATGATTCTCTACGAACAATACGTTTTTTGTTCCGATATGAAATTCAAAATGGCGGCTACGGCAGGACTTAGTTTAACATTGGACCATATGGGAAAAATGTTTCAAAACGCTTCTTCTCTGAAACCACTTGGATAATTGAAACCAAACTGCCCAGGAATGATCATTGGAAGGTCCTCTACAAGGTGTGTGTTTTTTATGCCGATCGGAAATCCAAGATGGCCACCACCGCAGGACATAGATTAACATTGGACCCTATGGGAAAATGTTCAAATGCCTTCTTCTCAGAAACTACAAATATGATTAAAGCCAAACTGTACAAGAATGTTCATTGGATGGTCCTCTACAAACTCTACGTTTTTTGTTCCGATATGAAATTCAAAATGGCGGCTACGGCAGGACTTAGTTTAACATTGGACCCTATGGGGGAAATGTTTGAAAACGCTTCTTCTCTGAAACCACTAGAACAGTTGAAACCAAACTGCCCAGGAATGATCATTGGAAGGTCCTCTACAAATTTTATGTTTTTTATGCCGATCGGAAATCCAAGATGGCCGCCACCACAATACATAGATTAACATTGGACCCTATGGGAAAATGTTCAAATGCCTTCTTCTCAGAAACTACAAATATTATTAAAGCCAAACTGTACATGAATGTTCATTGGATGGTCCTCTACAAACTTTAGGTTTTTTGTTCCGATATGAAATTCAAAATGGCGGCTACGGCAGGACTTAGTTTAACATTGGACCCTATGGGAAAAATGTTTCAAAATGCTTCTTCTCTGAAACCACTTGGACAGTTGAAACCAAACTGCCCAGGAATGATCATTGGAAGGTCCTCTACAAATTTTCTGTTTTTTATGCCGGTCGGAAATCCAAGATGGCCACCACCGCAGGACATAGATTAACATTGGACCCTATGGGAAAATGTTCAAATGCCTTCTTCTCAGAAACTACAAATATTATTAAAGCCAAACTGTACATGAATGTTCATTGGATGGTCCTCTACAATCTTAAGGTTTTTTGTTCCGATATGAAATTCAAAATGGCGGCTACGGCAGGACTTAGTTTAACATTGGACCCTATGGGAAAAATGTTTCAAAACACTTCTTCTCTGAAACCACTTGGACAATTGAATCCAAACTGCCCAGGAATGATCATTGGAAGGTCCTCTACAAAGTTTCTGTTTTTTTATGCCGATCGGAAATCCAAGATGGCCACCACCGCAGGACATAGATTAACATTGGACCCTATGGGAAAATGTTCAAATGCCTTCTTCTCAGAAACTACAAATATGATTAAAGCCAAACTGTACATGAATGTTCATTGAATGGTCCTCTACAAAATATACGTTTTTCATTCTGATATGAAATTCAAAATGGCGGCTACGGCAGGACTTAGTTTAACATTGGACCCTATGGGAAAAATGTTTCAAAATGATTCTTCTCTGAAACCACTTGGACAGTTGAAACCAAACTGCCCAGGAATGATCATTGGAAGGTCCTGTTTTTTATGCCGATCGGAAATCCAAGATGGCTGCCACCACAGGTCATAGTATTAACACAGAACCATATGGGGAAAATACAGAAATATATTCTCCTCTGAAGCTATTGCACTGATTGAACCTAAACTGTGCATCAATCATTGGAAGGTCCTTTACAAACTTTGTGTTTTTTATGTTGATCGTAATTCCAAGATGACGCAGGACATAGTTTTTACATAGGACCAATTGTTTTTTTTTATTACCAGGTGAACGATACAGGCTCTTGAGAGCCTCTGGTTAACATATATTACGGGATTTTTTATGAACTTTGAACTTTTACCGATTTTGACCGATTATGCAAATTAGAAAAAAGGGGGGATGAAATTAAAAAAAATCTTCTCCTCTGAAACTACTGAGCCAATCTCAACCAAACTTTGCTGAAATGATTCTTGAGTGGTCCTCTTCCAAAATTGTGTCCGGCATTTCAGAACACCGACCAAGATGGCCGCCACAGCCGAACTTAATTTAACATAGGACCCTATGGGAAATTCCCATAAAAATATTTTTGTCTGAAACCATTTGCTCAATAAGAACAAAATTTTGATGAAATAGTCATTGGATGGTTCTCTTCCAAAAATGTGTCTGGCGGTTCAACCCTTCTATCCATTTTTTTTTTTACCTGCAATTTTGAAGTAAATCTGATTACCCATCTTGGAGTTCTCGACCTTTTTTCATCAAATTTATAAAAAAAAATTAATACTTTTCGTCTTATATTTCAAAAACTATAAGAGATAAAGGTTAAGTTTAAATTTCAAAAATTTGCAGCATGTCAAGATCTTCCTACCCTGCAATTTTGAAGTAAATCCAATTACCCATTTTGGAGTTATTGCCCTTTTTTCATCAAAATGCTCTCAATTTTAATACTATCATCTTATATCTCAAAAACTATTAGAGATAGAGGGAAAGTCTAAACTGCAAAAATGTTCAGCATGTCAAGTTCTACAAAAAATTTCCCACAGTTAAAAATGTGCGATAGCTGTGAAGAGTTATTCCTCTTGAAATGCATATTTTTGTCGACTCACTGCTTTTGGTTACTCAAATAATCAAAGGGAAGCAACTCTATTACAAAATGTGAAGTAGGAAAAGCTAAATTTTGAGAATCATTGACATATATGTTTTTTTACAGCAATTTTGATAACTTACATTAAAGGGGGAACCCCTGCCCACATTTTTTTGTAGAAGGGGTCTGCAATGACGAAGGCTACATTTGTTAATTTTTTTTACCGAAGTTATCAAGTTTTATTGACTGATGTTGTTATTATACCCAGGTGAGCTATACAGGCTCCTGGGAGCCTCTAGTTGAAATTTACAAAGCTGGGTGCGAACCCATGCCGTATTGGTGATAGGCTTGTACGAGTTGTTAGATCCAACGACCTCACTCATTGAGCCACCCAGGCCCCATTTAAAATTGGTATTTGTTACTTCTCCGCAAAGCATCTAGCATTAAGAAGCAAGAGCAAAGATTGGTTGGCTGAGAATCTGGGAAGATGTGTCCAAGTGGAGCTAAATGTCTACCCGTGTACTTTTGTTTCAGTGATCTAGCACTATAAAGATCCAACCCGGCGTGTTGTTTAGTACAAAGATGACATCATCATCTTATTGAATGCAACTTGTTCTCACCATGTTATAGTTGAATAATAATCGCTTGCTCACTCAATAATGAGCACAACTCGTAGGCTAAATAAAACTATGATAACCAAACATTAAGAACAAGGTACAATCAGAAAAATCCAGCAATATCTTGTTCATCGCAAGAGAAGTTTGAAAAGTTTAAAGATCCCAAAGGGGTAATCAGAAGCCTTATATTGAAGGACATACATTCCAATGGTCAAAAAGACACTATGAATGATCAACAAAACACTACACAGAAAACTGAAATTCGAGTAAATTGAACCCCACTAAAAAAACGGGGTTAACTTGGGTGCTCTGGAAGGGTCAGCAAGTCCTGCTCCACATGTGTTGCTTTTCTTACAAACCCGGAGACAAGTCATGAATGAGGAAAGGGCCGGATTGTCATTACCACAAATTGAACATATACTTGGTCATTTGTGACATATTCCCTAACAGTTAATCAAGTCATGTGGCAACCATAAAACTTTCAAAGTGATGCCCATCATTTAACTGGCCAAAATTTAGTACAAGTCACAATAACACCTAAAACAAATGAATATCTTAAACTTCAGGATTCATACACTTGGCATTGAGGATTGGGTACAAATGATTCGCTCATAGTTAACTGGAATGACACGTTCGGCGTTTGTTCCAAATACCCTTTTGGTCTTGTACAAAGTAGACATCATCATATCTAAGCGACTTGGCAGGTGAATGTATTGTATCAGTTTGAGCCAAAGCTGACAATCCAATAGTTTTACTAGGTGATAATGCTGAAACTCTTGGTAGAAAATCATACACAAAAAGAGTGAATCACACCAGAAACTCTTAGAAAAGTGCAGGAGAGAAAAAAGAAGAAAAGTGCAATTAATTGCAGCAGAACTAGGAAAGAAAAGGCAACAGCTCAAGCAGAATACAACAAAGCTCACAAGGAAGTTAGACAGTGTAAGAAAAGACAGGAGAACATACATAGAAAATCTTGCTGCACAAGCTGAAGAAGCTGCAAACATGAATCTGAAAGATCTATATGACACCACCTAAAAACTTGCAGGAAATTTAGACAAACAAGCCAACAGATTAAAGACAAAAATGGAAAGGTCCTAACCACAACTGAGGAACAGCTAGCAAGATGGGTATAACACTTTAAGGAGCTACTAAACAGACCACCACCTGATGTAACACCAGAAATTAACAGAGCAGATAAAGAACTAAAAATAAATCTTAACCTGCCATCAAAAACAGAAATTAAACAAGTAATTAAGAAGTTGAAAACAGCCAAAGCTTCAGGTCCAGATAATATTCCACCAGAGGCTCTGAAAGCAAACACAGACCTAACAGCTGAAACACCAACACGTTAAAACAATGAATTCTTTAATAACAACTTGCGACTGAACAGCAAATGGTTACACTTTAAAGTTTTCAGAAAGCCCGCTCCCTCTACACTCTCTCGTTATATAGCACTGACCAGTAGTCAACAGCTGGCCAGTTTTAACAACTTAAACAAGGTAATAACATTTGAAAACCCGGAGACAGGATACAAAAACGGAGCTATAAAATTTAAAACAAGCTTAAGGTATGAAAATCTGGACATTTAGTCGCCAATTGATATAAATATTAATAATCTTGTCAATATTTGAAAATTAACTTATTTTGGTCTCACTAATTAGCGACAAGAAGTCATAAATTCTGACAAAAACTAATAAAAATTGTAAAAATGGAGAAAGAAAAGGATAAAATTATTTTGTTTATTTTTAAGTGTTGTGTGTATATGTGTATTTGTATATATTAAGCTATTACTTTGTGTAAATATAGGCCTGACGGGTAAGATTGAGGAAAACATATCTATAAAAATAATTCAAATTTATATGCATTATGATCGCATTTGGCTGCATTTGCTTAAGGACTTGAACTTGAATTGTTATGATCATATTTGGAACCTCTTCCGTTTGCCAGGTATGACCTGTTGCTCCTGCTCACCAACGGGGAGGTGGAAGTAGGCTTTTTGAGCAGGATATATTTTTATTTTTATTTTATTTGGAACACAGAAACATTTAAAAATAGAGATCCATTAACTATATACACGTACTGTACAGTATCTGATACATTTTCAATATTCAAATCAGATATATCAAGATATGGTAGACCCAAAACTTTACAAGTTTTAGCAATATTCAACAGTCACTCATTTAGCTTTGATTTTTTGGAGGAAAATGTTTTTGCATTCCTCACACGTTTTCTTTGTCCCGGTTTACGTGCACAATTGTTTGTCTGTGGGATGGTAAGGGTTCCATCCGTTGAGGTAACCGATTTGGTAGCAACGTTTTGCTTTTTTAAGCCATGAGTCAAGAATCTTTGTAACAGTATCTTTTTCTTTCTGGTTTTTGCTTTGCCAAATTATTTTAGTGCATTGTAAATGGCTTACTGACGAGTTAAGCTCATAGTCACCATGACCATACAATTTACCAGACTTTCTTGCAAGACTATTTCCTTGTGAATTTTGTTTATCAATTCAGGCAATTTTTCAGGCTTAAAATCCTGATTCAACTTTAAAATATGATTAATGGATTTACAACTATTGTTTTTCCATTGCAAAGGAATTCTTGACTCTGACTTTCTAGCATTATAGACATATTTCTTGATAGTAGGAATAACTTTGTTTGTAAGATATGGACCTACATGTATCATAGCTTGGTATTTGCTTTCTATGATATTGACTTGTTTTGTAAACTCCACAGTTGTGTTTGCCTCGATGAGGCCATTATCACCAAATATTTCGTCTACTACTTGCTAAGTAGCTTTTTCGTTCATTCCCACTTTATTTCTCATGTGCCGAGACATGTTTAATTAATATAGAATCACTGTTGCCACGAGCTACTTGTTTTGACATAGTATAATAATTTCATGTTAAATTAGTAACTTAATTCGGAATATTGTTTCTACGCACTTTATAAATATTCTGTATTAAAATTGTAACGATATACTTTCTCTATTTTTCAAGTACTGTGTTACACAGCAAACATACTTCACAAGATCTACAGTGACATGGAAAAACGAAGTAATGCCTCAAGACTGGAACATTGGTCATTTAATTAAACTGCCAAAGAAAGGTAACCTCAAAGAATGCAAACACTACAGAGGAATCGCACTATTGTCAGTGGTTGTAAAGGTGCTGAACAGAATACTTCTTACAAGACTATTGAAGGCTGTAGACGAAAAGCTAAGAGAACAACAAACAGGCTTTAGAAAAGATCGATCATGTACAGACCAAATAGTTGCACTGCGAATAATAATAGAACAATCATTAGAGTGGAACACCTCCTTATTTCTCAACTTTGTAGACTTCGACAAAGCTTTTGACAGTTTAGATAGAGAAGTTTTATGGAACCTAATGGAACACTATGGAATACCTCAAAAGTTCCTCAACATCATCAGGAACTCTTATAGCAACATGCAATGCAGAGTCACACATGAAGGCAAATTAACTGAAAGTTTTGATGTCAAGACAGGAGTAGAACAAGGCTGCTTGTTATCTCCTTTTCTCTTCCTCCTGGCTATTGATTACATCATGAGAGAGTCAACTGAAGGAAAAAGAAAGGAATCCAATGGACAATGTGGCAACAACTGGACGACTTAGATTTCGCAGACGATATAGCCCTCATCTCCAGTACACAACACCAAATGCAAGAAAAAACATCCCTTCTAGCAGAAACATCAATTAAACTAGGACTAAGACCAAACGAAAGCAAGACCAAGGCTATGAAGATCAATGCCAAACGTAAACAACCTATCAAGATAAAGGATACCAACTTGGAAGAAGTAGAAGAGTTCACCTACCTAGGAAGCATTGTGAATATTGAAGGAGGCACTGATGCTGATGTAAAGAACAGAATTAACAAAGCCAGAGTCATCTTCAACATTCTAGGGAAAGTATGGAGTGCCATGAACATCTCAAGAGGCACCAAAATGAAAATCTTTTAACTCAAATGTAAAATCTGTGCTCTTATATGGGGCAGAAACATGGAGAACAACAAAGGCCATGTTGTCAAAAATCCAAAGATTCATCAACTACTGCCTACGAAAAATCATGAACATCCGATGGTTCGACAAAGTCAGAAATGAGGATCTTTGGAAAAGAGCAAACCACACACAAATTAAAAAGAGGAAATGGGCATGGATTGGCCACAAACTGAGGAAACCACCAAACAGCATCACCAGACACGCCTTCAAATGGAACCCACAAGGAAAGAGAAGCAGAGGACGACCTAGAAACACCTGGCGTAGAGACACAGAGTCAGAATTGAAAGAGCAGGGACACAACTGGTACTCAGCAGAAAAAATAGCGCCAAATCGAGTTAGATGGAGGGAGTTCGTCAATGGCCTATGCTCCCTAGCGGAGCAAAGGGCTTAAGTAAGTAGGTAAGTAATGCTGAAAGGTTTCATTGCCCAACATATTTTGAGAACACAAAACCTCAAAATTAGATGTAGGATGCTCTTCTACAGACGCGGATGAATGATCTAAGGTTAGGGAACGCACATTTGTTAGTAGACCAGTCTAATGTTGCAGTGGACCTAGGACAGCACCCGCACAGTATTGTCTGATTTAACTGACAATCGGAAGGTTTTTTTAGAGGGAGGGGTACGTCCCAATCTGAATCGCACTTGGTCTACTCTTGACGTGTCCAATTCCATATCTTTATAATTGGTCGGACTTCTAATTTGTATATGAGTTTGAGTTAATCCAGTTTCTGGTGTTGTTGGTTTTGGATCCAAATCGGTCTTGTACCAAAACTAACTTTTATGGGTTTTTCACAAACAAATAGATTGACTTAGAGACGACCAATATTCTCAAAAACTAAAAATGCAATATAACAGTGGAGCAGGAACTGCTTACCCTTCCGGAGCACCTGAGTTCATCCCCGGTTTTTAGTGGGGTTCGTGTTATTCGATCTTTAGTTTTATATTTATGTTTTGTAGTTCGTTCTTTGTACTTTTTCTTTTGGTCATTGTGTTGTCTGTTCTTTTAATATACGGATTCTGATTACCCCTTTGGTATCTTCAAACTCCTCTTAATACCAAGTAGTCTATATGTATATGACTTATAATGAATAATTATAAAGAGACAGTTTAATTAAACATTGACGGTCAACAACATTCTCTATCCAGAGTTGTCGTTCCTGATACAGTTGTGTAGCGTAGCAGGAACGACAACTCTGGATAGAGAATGGGGCAACAATTCAACCATTACAACAAAGCGAACAATCATTTCTCACCTCATTGAACATAAAAAGAGCGCCACCTATACTAAAAAATAAAACATAGATATCTAATTTAGTGTTGTGCATGATGCCTTTCTAGAATAACCTTCATCAGGTACGCTCATAATGAAAATAATTTATGACATCGGAAATTAAGATTCTGGCTTGGGACACTCACAATCTGCGTCAGAATTTAACTGGCTAATGTGATGACAAACCTTGATAATTGGATCTCCAAGAGCAAAACAAATATAAACAAACAATAAAAACACATGCACGGATTCGCTTCCACTAAAAAAAAACCTGCATCACAAAAATAACATGGACAGTGCAATAATAATGTGTCAATGAATGCTCATATATATACACTTGACCATAAGTTAGGGACCACCAGTTTTTCACTGTAACTAAAATATTTTTCTCAAATGTGTGAAAAAATCTGCAGTTGCGCACAACAAAACTTTTTATGGATGAATACAATATAACCCAGACCACCAAAAACGATCAGGTATTTATTCAAAAATAAGTAACCGGAAGTACTATAGCTCGCAGAAGTGAGTATGCAAAATTGAACAACAAATTAAGTGAAAAAAAGTTTCAGTTTGGACTTCTGTTAAATAAACTTGCACAACCAAAACACGTGTAATCTGGTTGGAAAATGGAAACCAATCAATTTTCAACATTATTACTCATGATAAAGTCAATAACGAGTATAACCGCCTCGCATCCTGTACAGTTACTGAAAACGTCTCCTAATTCCGTGAATGAAGCGTCTCAGTCTGTGTTGAGGGTACTGTTGTCATCCCGGATCCAAATCAGTCCCTAATTCCTGAATGTTTTGACACTTCGGGGTACGTGCGTTCACTTTTCGTCCTAGATAGTCCCATAAATGCTTTATCGGATTCATATCCGGTGACATGGCTGACCAAGGTATTAGCTCTATTGCCTCCTGTTGCAGATAGTCTTGCACTATTAGTCCAGTCATAATAAAGGTTTAGCTTTAAAAAATTGCAACAGAAATAGGTTTTACGAAATAGTTGAGATTTGATATCAATAAATAACATATAAAAAATCGGACAAAATCGGAAAACGGGAAAGTTATCAAATTTGGGTTTCAATTTTCGTGTTTTTGGTCGTAAAGGGGAATAACCCAAACAAATGATTTGCAAGAATACTAGCAAATGCAGCGACGTAAATGGTTAAACCTAATTATGGAATGGTGCATAAAACAAAGAAGGTAATTTTAGATGTTTTTTCGTCATCATTGTAAATTCCAATCACGAAATATTAAGTTTTTTGCCGATGATCGACATGGATCCAAGCGACATGACTTGTATATATTCCACCTTAAACTTTGTATCAAAAGAAGCCAGACGTCACAATTCTGATCCAGTGTTGACTTTTGATCAACCGTTATACTGGAAAGGTAGGAACATTATTCAGAACGAGCCAGATGATAGTGCATTGAAATCAATAGTCTTAAGATTGGGTGGATTCCATACAGAGATGAGCTTTCTGGGATCAATAGGTAACATTATGAATAATACTGGACTATCAGAACTATTGGAAAGTGTTTATGCACCAGCAGCGGTGGTTCACATGCTCAGTGGAAAGGCAATATCAAGAGCTATTAGAGGTCATTTTCTTGTGTATACAGCGTTGGCATTGCTAATGATAACAGACATTTATGAAATAGATATAAACATTTTGGACAAAATTCATTGGGACGACAAAGAGAACACTGCACATGAGGTAGATGACAATGAATCAGAACATGGAGTCAATATCCCAGACGAGGTAACTGAGTTGTTGCATGTAGTTGATAAACTCCTGGGTGGTAGCATTTCTGTCACAGAACTCGGAGAAAACAATGCCGTGAAAACTCTGAAAAAACGCATACAGGCTTTTAAAGACTCATTTGGCCAAAATCGCACTGCAAAACTTTGGATTGAATATATGAATATGATTGATTTGTTGCGTCAATTCATCACCGCTGAAAGGTCAGGACATTGGCTTCTTCATTTGAAAAGTCTTCAACAAATGCTTCCGTATCTGGCTGTCTCTGGACACAACTTGTATGTTAAATCTGCTCATGTTTATTTACAGGATATGCTAGAATTAGAACAAACACATCCCAATTTAGATGCAGCCGCCTTCAAATCTGGACTTCATGTTGTAAGACGAAGTGATCGATATTGGTGTGGCTTGTCTACAGATTTGGTAATTGAACAGGCACTTATGAGAAGCATCAAGTCCATAGGGGGTTTAACACGAGGCAGAGGCTTAACCGAAACTGAAAGAGCTCAGTGGTTACTGAGCATGCCACATTGTGCTGAAATGAATCAAGCTATGCAAAAACTAACAGATATTAATTATCAAACCAGTAAACAGCATAAAGAAATGGGAAAAGCTAGAACAGAACATGACCACAAAGATACATCTACATTCTTAGAGTTCTTGAAGGAAAGGAATCCCTTTACACCAGGAACAAATTTGCGGAATATTGAAACTGGAGTAATACCAGATGGAAAAGTAGATGTCGATAGATCAGTAGAAATTGGAAGCAATATTTTACGGTCAATGGAAGGACAACAGATAGACGATTATGTATTCAAGAAAAATAAACAAGTGGTAACGTTAGCTAGCAAGACAAATCTGAAAGTTGATGGTAATGAAATATCTGTTGATCCGCAATTACTGTTCCAACGACTATTGTCAGCAGCAAGTGGCATGTTTCCTGATTTGTCTGAAATATTCCGGTACGAACTTTGTAATAACCCTGCTGCTTTGTTTGAACCATCGGGAATGCAGACTTAGAACTAATGTTGGTTCAAGTACAACAATTCTTAATATTTAGTTGTAGCAAGGATTTTGATTAATAGATTTTGTTTACGGAATGGTTGCATGATAATATCCTGATTTTCATGTATGTTGATAATGTCAAATTATCGCGATTTCCCCTATTCTTATTAAATACTAGTATACAAATAAGATTTTGATGAAAATCGTTCTTCTTCTTTTGAAATTACAAAAGATCATATATCTCTTTTACTCTTTATATTGACAGGCATGGACCAAAATTAAATTCCCAGTTTTTAGCGATTTTTTCACAAAAAAAATCCAGTTTTCCCCCAAAATTGTGGGCTTCCGCTAGTATCTACTCCCTACATTTTTTATATTGTTTCATCCTACCCACGTTTTTTCATATGATATATTTCTACTAAGCATATTTCATGAGAAATACAAATATTTGAAGTTTTCCAGTTTTCCGCGATTTTTTGTTGATGAATAATTTTTTTACCCCAAAATGGCAGTTTTCCCATACTCCGCTCAAAGCCGATTTTTCATATTTGTTTCTAGCGGGGTTACTGTGCTTAAAAAAGTTAAAATGATTTCTGTTGCAATTTTTTTGAGGTTCAGCTGTATATTCGATAGATTGACTGGACTATATACGGTTATGTGGTCTAGCATTGTCATCCATCAGAATTGGTCGACTTGCTAATGGATGACCATCAAAATGAGGCACAACTAATGAGCGCAGGATCTGATCACGGTACTTTTGTCCTCTTAAAGTCCCATCAATGACATACAAGTCAATCTTACAGATTAGAGAAAAGCATCCCCAACCAGTAAAACCTCCTCCACCAAACGCAGTTGTGCCCACAATATGTTCCTGTTGAAATGTTGTATTTCTCGGTCTCCATACGCGGAAGTGGCCATCAACTGGATTCGACAAAAACGACTTTCATCCGACCAGTGCACTCTATTCCACGACCTGATATTCCATCCCATATGGTCATGTGCCCATTGAAGCCTGGCAGTTTTGTGGCGTATTGTCAGTAGCAGACATTTTATCGGTCTCCGAGCACGAAACCTTGCGCTGTTATGATGTCTATTGACGGTCCGTCTGCTAATGCGCCCGTTGACAATCCATTGGCTTTGCAGCGTGTTTGTAGTGCTGAATGGTTGCTGTCTGGCGAACCTCTTAAGGAGTCTATCTTCTCTTGGAGTCGTTTTCAGAGACCTTTCTGTCCTTTGGCGTTCTTTTACACTCCTGGTTTGGTTCACACGCTGCTTCAATCGAACAATGACCGAGTGGCTTACATTGAATCGTTCAGCAGTCTGTCTTGTAGGACATATCACCCCTTACCATTCCAATCGCTTGCCATCTCTCTGCATCTGACGGTTTTCGACGTGTCATGTTGAAATAAAGTTTAGCCAGTTTAGAAAGTTTAAAGTTTCACCTGCACTGCACGTGTAAATACCGGTTAGAAACCCCCGCCAAACTTGAGTTTTGCAAAGGTACAAGTGAACTTATAAAAACCTGTTTCGTCGTTCTTTAACTGATCGATCGATTAAAAATTACAGGTACCAAGAAAGAATATATGTTTATGTATAAGACATATATATTCTAACAGGAAAAAAGCGCGATGTAAAACATATTTTCCATTTCAAATTTGGTGGTCCCTAACTTATGGCCAAGTGTATATATTAACTGACTACTAGCTATAAAGATGGGATCTGTTGGTTAAAAACCTTTAATCTTAGTATAAAAAGTATATCAAAACCAGACACTGAGATAACTGTACTTGTTTTCCAATCCTCTGATTGTATGTTTATATATTATGTATATGACTTATTTTAGTTCGAACCCCATTCATGGTGTGGTGTACTTGATACAACATTATGTGCTAAAGTTTTTTCAGTGACTTGCGACAGTTCGGTTGTTTTCTCCGGGTACTCCGGTTTCCTCCACCAATAAAACTGACCGCCATGATATAACTTAGGACAAAAAACATATAAAAACCAAGCACTGATATAACTGCATTTTATGAAAACAAATTTATTGTATATAAATGTATAAATAACCAATATGATTTCATGGATTTAAAATGTCTTTCCTCATTACAATAAAAAAAAACACAATATGTTTACAAAATTCCTTATTTTTATTCGCAATGAATAAATTCTCATTCACTTCCGGTTGGAATTTCTCAAAATCTTGATGTAACCTCCAATGATATATAAAAAAAAAAAACGTGATGCACGTCGGGAAATGATGACGACATTATATCTCTATGTAATTTTGGCAGATGAAGGAAAAAAAGATGGATCTCGTCTCAAGGTAATTGTTTCTTTAGTGCTAGTGGTACACATTTGTACATGATAATCTAAGAAATAAAAAAAAAAATTAGAAATTAATTCATATTGTTAACTGTAAATAGTGCCATGGTGGTAATGACACAAACAATGGTACACCATCGGAACAGTTCAAAAATCCAATAGGAAAATCATAGAAAGAGGCAACTTGATAACACGAATTCATATTTTAAGCTGTTAATATGAATTACTGAAACTAAAAATAAAAATAACACTCCGTCGCAACAGTTTCAGAATTCAATAGAAAAATCGTAGAAATTCCTAACACGAAGTAAAAAAAACCCCACAAATATCTAATTTCGTACGCATGGACGTTTCTGGAATAATCGTCACAGGTATTTTCGTAGTAAAAATCGCCCACCCTCAGATGTATCAAACACATGCAAACAAAAAAGGTCAGTGAGCCGACATTTCTTCATCAAATTAAGCGATGTTTTTGGCATTTTATTTGGCTTAAGTGGCCAAGTAAACATGGCATTTATCTTTGAAATAAATACCAATTTGAATGAGAATTATAAGGAAATGTCTTAACTGACCGATTTACGGTCACATGTGGATATAACGGGAAATACAAAATGAAGAAAATTAATAAAAACTCTGTTCGAATACATTTTTCATATTCTTTAAGAACCGAACAATCACGAACTGGTTGACCGTTACAAAATACCAATTTCCTCAAATGGAATTTTACGTAGATTTGTTTTTATTTTTTCTATCACCAACAATACTTTTACCGGACCTGACTACGAGGAGCACGATGGATGCCTTGTAAAAACATGAATTGCTTGCCCCTCGCGAGAACTTGGGTTCTCCCGGTGATTTGGTGGAGGCTGTGCTGTACATCTATTTTAGTTTTCTATGTTGTGTTTTGTTTTCTTTGTCTTCGTTATGAGTCTTGTGTCCTATGTTGTCTGTGTCTCTGTATTGTCTTGTGTCCAATGTTGTCTGTCTCTGTATTGTCTTGTGTCCAATGTTGTCTGTGTCTCTGTATTGTCTTGTGTCCAATGTTGTCTGTGTCTCTGTATTGTCTTGTGTCCAATGTTGTCTGTGTCTCTGTATTGTTTTGTGTCCAATGTTGTCTGTGTCTCTGTATTGTTTTGTGTCCAATGTTGTCTGTGTCTCTGCATTGTCTTGTGTCCAATGTTGTCTGTGTCTCTGTATTGTCTTGTGTCCAATGTTGTCTGTGTCTCTGTATTGTTTTGTGTCCAATGTTGTCTGTGTCTCTGTATTGTCTTGTGTCCAATGTTGTCTGTGTCTCTGTATTGTCTTGTGTCCAATGTTGTCTGTGTCTCTGTATTGTTTTGTGTCCAATGTTGTCTGTGTCTCTGTATTGTCTTGTGTCCAATGTTGTCTGTGTCTCTGTATTGTCTTGTGTCCAATGTTGTCTGTGTCTCTGTATTGTCTTGTGTCCAATGTTGTCTGTGTCTCTGTATTGTCTTGTGTCCAATGTTGTCTGTGTCTCTGTATTGTCTTGTATCCAATGTTGTCTGTGTCTCTGTATTGTCTTGTGTCCAATGTTGTCTGTGTCTCTGTATTGTCTTGTGTCCAATGTTGTCTGTGTCTCTGTATTGTCTTGTGTCCAATGTTGTCTGTGTCTCTGTATTGTCTTGTGTCCAATGTTTTCTGTGTCTCTGTATTGTCTTGTGCCCAATGTTGTCTGTGTCTCTGTATTGTCTGTGTCTCTGTATTGTCTGTGTCTCTGTATTGTCTATTCTCGATTGCCTCTTCAGTTTTCGATAACGTTTATTATGTAACTTTGAGATATAGCAATGCACATTAAATCATGTCTTATTTACGTTATTTGTGTTTGTTTTCGTATTGTGGTATCCAACACATATTGTGTTGTGTTTTTGTTTTGTTATGTTGCCAGTTTTTCTGGATTGTCCTTTTTTTATTGCTCCTTCGGTATTCTCTAACGTTTATATACTCATTTTACTGTTAAAGCTTTTGATATATCATCGAGGTCGAAAGTACCATTGACTTTACTTCAAAGCCGAACATTCGAGTTATCAGTGATAAGTTATGCAAAATGCTACTACAAATGGAGCAAATGTTTAATGCCGAAGTATCATAGGATTCGACTTCCGGAGGTACTTGATAATTAATATGCAATGCACAAAATGGGTGATAACAAGATGCTAAGTATTCTAAGCTTTGCCCATTATTGAATTTTCTGTGAGTTGTTACACGATATAAATGATGATTGATTGATTGATGTTTGGTGTTTAACGCCACTTTCAGCAATATTTCAGCTATATCATGGCGACCAGTTTTAGTGGTGGAAGAAGCCGGAGTACCCCGAGAGAACCACCAACCATGGGCAAGCAACTGGTAAACTTTATCACTTGCGGCTGCGAGTCGAGTGCACCCTTTTTTGTAATTTACAAAACCGGACGCGAACCCACGCCGTATTGGTGATAGGCCTGTATGAGTTGTTAGGTAATCCAACTACCTAGCTCATTGAGCCACCCGGGCCCTTGATATAAATGAAGTATTTACTAAATATAGATTAAATTCTGAAAAATAACCTGTTTTAAGCCCGGCATCTGAGATATTGAATTATATACACCAAGTAACATAACGACGACAAAGATACCCAGATGTAGTGTTTGTCTATAGAGTGCCGCCCAACTGCAGGCTAGGCCCCGTTTCACACTCGTTTTAGGATACGAGTTTTGCTCATTGTTGAAGACTACTGTGACCTGTGGAATGCAGAACAGCAATAAAAGCACTGTTCCTTTACTTAATTTATGTCTTAGTTATAAGGTTGAATAGTCTCTCATGTCCATTTACTTCCGTATCTTTCTTTACTACAGCATAATAAACGTTCTGTAAGTTGCATGGCATATCGATTCAGTTTAGACAAATAACATGTTTTAATGTATGCTTATTTTCGGTTCATACTTACATCATCAAGTTGACCTTTAAACTGTGGAATCTTGTCACATGATCCGAAAGTCAATCCTCGTCTAGGAACAATATTACCTGAAAGGAAACATGTTTTTTCGTTAATTTTCAATCAACTGATTCAGAAATTCAATTGCAATTTAGGTACATTTGTAAATTGTTTTTTTTATTTATTAACTAATTGGAATATTAACAATACATTTTAAAATTCGTTTTATTATTCATTTTAATTTGCATATTGCTATTTCCTTGCAGTTCATTGGATGGAAAAGTACAATCTGGAAAAAAAAAAGATTTACACATGGACACTTCCATTCTTGTGAGAGTATTTGTACGTCCTTGTATCACATTTTGCAATCACTGTTTAAAAAAGAGAAAATATACTGGTTTGAATATAAACATGCAATTCAAATATGAAAGATAGGAGTGTCAATACAACTTTTCAAACTTTGTTACAATACGAATTAATTAAGGGGCCGTCGTGGTCATGATCGTATGGTAGTTGGATTTACAACTACCTGTGTAATCAGGGCCTCTCACCACTATATATACAATTGTGAGTTCGAATCACACTCGTGGTGGGGTGTACTCGATGCAACAGTATCTGATAAAGTTTGTCAGTGACTTGCGTCAGGTCCGTGGTTTTCTCCGGTAGTCATGATTCCACCATCAATAAAACTGACGCCTACGATATAACTGTAATATTGTTGAAAGTGGCATTAAACATCATAATCCTAACTCTATCCCAAATCAATTACCTGTTAGTGGCTTCTTGCGGTGTTGTTTACCACGCCAGTTCTGTACAGTTCCATGCATGTTCTTGCCATCATAAACCATTGTTACCTCATTCCAGCCTTGAATCTGTAAAAATAATAATGAAAACATTCGGTCATCATTTCTAATAGTAGAACATAAGTATACAATACCAAGATCAATGATCAAAATGGAACAGTACAGAATCGTAAGACAGATGGACAGGTCAAAAACAAGAGGAAAAAATACAATTGCCAAAATATAAAATATTTGGCAAAACAAATTATTATCATTAGTTCAAACAGTCTATGAAATGCCGTTTACAAACAAAAATGTTATTTGAGGCTTTATCTGCTGGTGCAACAACATATCTGCTGCGAAGGTATGGCAAATGTTATGCAATACTAGTATCTGAGCCATTAAGTATATTATTTTCTAAATATGAACATTTTCAAAAGTATATAAAGGAAAGCAACATTTCAATCAATGACTATGCACCCTGTCTGCCATTAGGTCATTGTTGAGCATTATGAAAACAGCTACACGGCAATATTTGTTTTTACATGCATTGTGGGAAATTACTGAACGCTTTTAATCAGATTTATTTGTCTCTGAAAAATATTGAGAATGTTTTGTGAAATGCACTGATTTATGTTGTAATAGTAATGAAGAAATGAGGTATTAAATTGCCACACCAAAATATATTTACTTAAGTTTTTGCGACAAGAAATACAAAGACAAATAAGCATCTCATATCATATGACATTAACAAAATACTAACCAAAGGAATTTCTAATTCTGTCGGACCCTTTTGTCCTTCGGCCATAAGTCCCATTTTCACATTTTGCTCATTTGCTGTAATTAATATCGATGGTCGTGTATTCGGGCCACAATTTCCCAAAAGAGCGACATGTGCCATTTTGTTTACTGCTGCTCGTTTCTGTCTATCCGCTGACCTTCTTTTCCGTGAGAACCCTCCGTCCATATCCCAGTCCATAGGCCAGAAGAAGTCTGAACCACCAGAACTACCAGAGTATGACCCGGAAGAACTAGAACTTAATCCAGTTGTAAATAGGCTATTCAAAATGGCGTCCATCGATTCGGATGAACTTGCACCACCTGCATATCCGCCACCTTAAGAACAAAATAGAAACAGTTTATTACATTAGGAACCAGTCTAAGGTACGCATGATTAATAATCTCTCCCAGTTCGGCGTCATTTTACACCGTAAATGTGATACTTTTGATGTTGAGATAGTATGAACGACCATTTCGCTTAAAGCAGTAGTTAAAAGAACATATACTAGTGAATGATATTACAAAACATATACTAAATTATAATTTTCTAAACTTTTAAGATTCTAAACTAAAAATGTCATTTCTTTTTGGTAATTGTCTTGTCATATCTTTTCTAAAAATATTTTCCGGTTTAATGAACACTCGTACTTGCCCGCCAACGGAACGTTTATTTTTCTCATTAAGCAGGAATGGCGTTTAAGGAGGCCGTGTCATAATATGTATCATCGGGCATATGTATGACAAACGAAGAAAACATCTGTGAGCTGCCTTTCTGCAAAATATCAGCAGGTAGAAGCATGCAACGACCAGTTTCATTGGCAGTATTTGGTATTGAACTCTGAACCGAAAAATTACAGTTTTTATGCTCATCAATTAATTCCACCGAGGGGTCGTTGTGGTCGTGAACGTATGGTAGTTAGATTTACCTATGCAATCAGTGCATATCACAACTAAAGCTGTAAGTTAGAATCCCACTCAGTCTGGGTGTATTCGATACAACATTATGTGATAAAGATTGTCAGTGACTTGCGGCAGGTCGGTGGTTTCTACGGGTACGCCGGTTTCCTCCATCAACATAACTGACCGCCACAATATAACTGAAATATTTATGAAAAAAGCGTTAAGCACCATATACCTAACTCTAACCCCTTAATTCCACTGTTTACCTTTAGTACCTTATTGAACATTTATAGATTTTGCGTTGTATGTTTGTTTATGTAAGAAGAGTTTGAAGATACCAAAGGGAGGCAATCAGAATCCGTATATCGAAGAAGAACAGACAACACAATGGCCAAAAGAAAAAGTACAAAAGGACAAACAACGATCTACAAAACATACATATAAATCTAAAGATCGAGTAACACGAACCCCACTAAAATCCGGGGGTGAACTCAGGTGTCCCGGAAGGGTAAAGAAAGCTTACAGTATTTTATATACATGTACAATGTTTGAAGGATTCCCACTTTTAATAACTTTGCATATATAACTGGTGCGGTGTTGCTCTTCTAAGAAATCGCTAGGAATACATATTGTGTTTTAAATTGGTTTGTTTTGTTTTTGTTTCTATGAAAAATGTGTTGTATCATTGTGAAGCTAAGACATGTACTTGGACGACGATGTTAGGAGAAAGAGCATAATGTCACGTTTCCGTCTGTATGGGTCCATATTGTATGTACTTGGCCTGGTTTTGGAGTTGATTAACAACCATAAAATATTATTGGTAAAACTCATAAGATCTGAGTCGGTATTTGATGTACTGGGTTTGGGTAATTCGAGCAGCATAATATCTTGTTATTTCGTATCTTCGATTTACGCATGAAAACGATGTGGGGTTCGTCTTTACCTCCAGTTGTTTGTAGGAGGGCGCATGTCCTATTTACGCTATTTGTGTTTGTTTGCGTATAGTGGTGTCCAACACATTGTGTCGAATTGTTATTGTTCGTCTTGTGCACCCTATGTTGCCAGTTTCTCTGGATTGTCCTTTTTTGATTGCCCCTTCGGTATTCTCTAATGTGTATATGCTTCAAAGGAATTAGTCAGGTGTGTAACATGATAATAAAAGCAACCTTACCCATTGAACCCCATGACGCTGTGATGTCATGACCCTGTAGGAATGCTATCCAATCATTTCGGATATACTCGTCCATCATCAAAATTGTCATCTCGTTGAATAGATGTACATATTCCTCATGGGAGATACTTCCAGGAATAACATTGAGTGTCCACCAGAGACTATCGGCCCATTGTCCATACCCAAGATTCCTGTCAAAGACAAACTGTAGCCATATATTGGCCAGAACATCGAGAGGAACGGACATTCCAGTGCTAATGTAATGCCACATCCAATTTCTATCAGTACCGGAAGTGCCTCCACCTTCGAGAATCATTCGAAACCAATTGACCCAAGCGCCACCTGCATCATGTTGGTTTAAGAATTTAAACCACATCTCCCTGATGGTAATATTTTTAAGGACTTCGGATGCCTCATTAGACCAGTCTATATATCTATCAGTCATTCCTCCGCCTAGGGTCCAAATCAATATTTTATTCCAGTTTTGTCCTCTTTGTCCTCTTAGATTTAGTGTGGTTATGAATTTCTTCCATAAATTCATAATCATTCCAAGTCCTGAATTATCGACTCCCCATGCACCGCTTGTTGTTCCTGAATCTCCGGAAATAACTAAAAACCAATTAATCCATTCATTTCCGACATTATTTGAATTTAAGAAATTTATCCATCTTGTTCTCATTTCGGGATTTCCTAGTACGGAAGTAAGTTCATAAATCCATTCCATGTACTCGCCAGGACCGCCATTTCCGCCACTTCCAAGAGTCCAAACTAGCATTCCATTCCACTCCGGACCTAATTTAGACTGTGCAATGAACTTCCGCCATAAATCAATAATTATGTTCTTGCTGGTTCCAGATCCGGTTCCGGTTCCGGTTCCGGTTCCGATTCCGGTTCCGGTACCTCCAGTAAAATTGCCTCTGCCGCTACCCGGAGCATATTCTTTGTTACGATACAAATACCAATAAACCCAGTTTTCATCGAACGGACCACCTTTGTCGGAAAATATCACGCGTAAAAACCACGATGTATCCACTCCATTATCTTGAAGGAACTTTAACCATGCCGAGTCTATATTATTGTCTGACATAAGAATAGCTTTCATCTCATGAAGAAGTTTTTTTATGTCTACATTTGTAGAGCCGGGCTGTAGAGTATTAGTCCAGGTTAACAATTTGTCCCATTTTGGTCCTTTTAGGTTCATATTAGTAATAAATGTCCTCCATAAATCTACCAGTTTATTTATAGCAACGGATCCTTGTCCACCTCCAGTTTGGATGTTAGGCCCCTGTCCAAAAATAATTTTCCAAAATAATTCTCCTTTCTTACCAGGTTTCCAAAGCAGAGATTCTGTAGTCCCTGGTCCACTACTGGAATAGTGACCTTGAATAAAATTGATCCATTTATTTTTCAAATTAGCATCTCCAAGAACTGCTTTTATCTCCTTAAATAAATCGTCTTCACTTGCGTCTGGTCCACCAAAGGTCCAAGTCAACTTTGGACCCCAGGTATCGAACGGAAGTTGTTCTTCCTGGATGAATTTTCTCCAAAGATCAGCTATGACACCAACAGGTTGAGAACTATCGATTCCTGGAATAGCGTTTGTACTTGAACTAACACCAAAATATTTCTCCCACCATGCACCAGATGGATTTTGGCTGTTGAATGTAAGAGTAACATTCTTTCCTTGTAAGAAATCGTGCCAGTTTCTAAGAATAGTGTTATTTCGTCCTAGGATGTTTTTCATTTCGTTTACAAATTCAAGGTCAATACGACCGCCATCTCCTATGACGTCAGTACCAAGGGTTATTCTTAGAATATCTCTCCAATCTCGTCCGTCCATACCCATCATTCGAACAAATGTTCTCCATAAGTCTGCGATAATGGCTACAGAAGATAATGTCCCTGTTCCAATTTTATCAGCCGGTGTGTACCATGTGTAGTCGCCGGTTTTCCATTCATTTTCCGGTAAAACTAGTGATTCAAGGAATCGGTTCCAGTTCTTCATCGTGATATCGATATTTTCTTTTCCTGTATTTTGAAGAATCCAAGTTCTCATTTCTGGTCGGGATAACAACTGTTTTAACATAATTCTCATATCAAATGGCGTCTTCTGTTTTTCAAGGGCGATAACTATCTTTCTCAAAATGTTTGCTCCATTCCCATTTACCATAAGTCTCAATATCTGCATGCCGTTAGCGGTATCAGGGACAAATCCTAACTGATAAAGTAATGTCTTGAAATCCATGGAGTTTGCAATTTTCCACATATTTTGCTTCATTTCCGCTTCCGTTCTGCCATTCATGAGTGACCGGAACAGTTTGACTAGATTACGGATATCCCAACCGCCGCCAACTGTAATGTTTCTCGTCCAACCGGATTCGATATCGTATTTCCATTGTGTATCACCACCTTTACCCATGTCAACAATTACACCTCCCAAATCGAAACGATCGGTCCATCGATCGAATTTGAATTTAAACCGGACGACAAGCTGATTGCTTATACCAACGTTCTTGTTTTTCCACAGAGTCATGTCACTACCCCCGGGGAAGTGTGCTGTACCGTGTCTTGTTCTCCTCACATTTAGGTATGACGTGGGCACCAATTCTCCTGTCTTATCCTTCATATCGACATCGAAGTTGAAATGGGCACTTGGTCTGCATTTGTCTGGAAAAATATTATTAAATGGTATGTTATATATTTATCACGATTTAGATTAAATAATCAAGATGTCATTGCCAAAATTGTGACAGTTTGGTAATTGTTTCTAAAGTGTATTCGTTACAATAATTCGGATAAAAGGTTCTTATTCCGTACTTGTACTAAAATTTCTGAATCTCGGTTTAGCAAACGGTCAATATTGAAAAAGCACAGAATCGCTTCCATTAATAGGAGAGACTACTAAATCTTTTCAATTAAGATTTGTTATCCGAACCTAATCCTTGACAACCTGGAAGCCTGTCTAAACTGAGCATCAAATACAATCCCAATGATAGAGGTGCTGACTATTCAAACATACCAATGATGCGGAATGAATGGTTCTGGTACTAGACGATAGGAATAAAGAACCAAGTGTGGCTATGTGAGAGAGAGGTTAATAGTATAAAATATTATATTACCCTTTGCAATGTGCTAGAGTAGAATGACACTCTTGTCAAAACCAATGAAAAGATTGGATTTTCACATAAAGAATAATAAAAATGGAATATTCTCAATATAATAACTCACCACCAGGCAGTATTGGTATGAGGCCATTGATATTCACGATACAGTCACAGTAACTTTTCGAGAACACCGTCCCTGGTGGACATGGTCTTACAACTCTACCATAGTATGGAACCTTTTCTACATAATATCGTTCATCCCAGTGTTCCTCTTTACTGCAATCCGCTGGAGAAAAAAAATTAAACTATAAGTTAATACAAAAAAAGACTTAATAAGTGTTGTTATTTCTGAAAAATGTCATTTTCTGTGGTCAATTCAAATGTGTCCCTTACAGATTCAACCATAGCAATATGTACTTGATTATGTTTTAGTGACTTATAGAGTACCCACCAATAAAACTGTCAGCCATGATTTTAATGTAAAATTGGTGAAAGTGGTATTAAAATGCAAAGCAATCCAATCAATTTAAATTGACTTCCTTTGAGGTTTTACGTCTTAGACAATTAGGAAACAATCTAACCAAGCTTGTATAATCTTTATCATTTGGTAGAAAATCGCCATGGCCCTGCAATACACTTAGACCAATATGAGTGGTAAATATAATATTTTGCAATACATTTTTAGACCAACATGAGTGGTAAATACAATATTTTGCAATGCATGGTGAAAAGAAATAACACGTTACAGTTAACAATCAAAAGTAACAGAAAAACACGTTAGTCCTGTGGTACACAGGACGTACATAAATATTAGCAATTATTCTGTTTGTAAGCACACACCCCAAAAAACCCAAAAGAAAACAACATACATACAAGCGTCACATTCACTGAATTTAGACGCTTGGTTCGGACGTGTTTTGAGTATAATCAATATACTAACGTGTGAGTAAGATACCGCCATCTGGTGGGCAAGGTTCCTTACAGGCCATTCCTCTCATACAACCCATGCCTTCTACATAATATGTTCCAGCAGCACAACAAGACCCAACACTGCGTCCGTTAACACACAGCCAATACGCTCTACAGCCCTGGTTCTTCATTCCATAGGTGAATCCATCTGGGGCATGGCGGCAAGCATCTTAAACAGACATATATTAGACTCTATTATAGCGCCACAAACCAAACATTATAACTTTTACCAATTTAATGTATTTTTGTTTCTATTCTTTCACTTACAATAGTTATTTCAATTAATACAAAATTGGACAAACCTTGCTTAAAATAGGGGGCATCGTGGCCATGATCGTACGGTAGTTGGAATTACAACTACTCATGCAATCAGTTATCACCACTACAGTTGTGAGTTCGAATCCCGCTCATGACGAGGTGTCCTCGATACAACTATGTGCAGCAGGTCGGTATTTTTATCTTGGGTACTCCGGTTTCCTCCACCAATAAAACTGACCGCCACGATATAGTTGAAATATTGTTGAAAGTGACGTAAACACCATAAACTTAACCCAAACCACTATTAATAAAACAGCATAATATTGCTATTTCATGAACCCCCCCCCCAAAAAAAAACAACTTTAGAATTAAAACTAAAACGAAGAAAACGTATACCTAATGTTTTTGATGAAAAATGATAAGACAAGAAATTTGATTTATTTTGTCTATCTTATTAATTAAGGTTACCTGCAGGACAATGAACACTTAGAGCTGGTCGACAGGCTAGGGCATCTCTATCCCAAAACTGTCCAAAGGGACAACTCTTGATGGTCCCCATCACTCTATTGTTGTCTCTCCAGCACTGTACATACTTGGTACAATCTCCAGGGTAAGGATTGAATCCAGTTCCTTGATCGATCAAACATCCAGAGCATAGGTCTACAAAAAATTGATAGTAAAAAAGATAAAGAAAAATCAAACTGTCAGAGCATTTACCACCGAAAAATCATAGAGTCAAAATAGATACCCTTAGTACACATACATGACAGCTTACTCTCCTGGCTTGTTACACTTAGCACACATACATGACAGCTTACTCTCCTGGCTTGTTACACTTAGTACACATACATGACAGCTTACTCTCCTGGCTTGTTACAGTTAGTACACATACATGACAGCTTACTCTCCTGGCTTGTTACACTTAGCACACATACATGACAGCTTACTCTCCTGGCTTGTTACACTTAGCACACATACATGACAGCTTACTCTCCTGGCTTGTTACACTTAGCACACATACATGACAGCTTACTCTCCTGGCTTGTTACACTTAGCACACATACATGACAGCTTACTCTCCTGGCTTGTTACACTTAGCACACATACATGACAGCTTACTCTCCTGGCTTGTTACACTTAGCACACATACATGACAGCTTACTCTCCTGGCTTGTTACACTTAGCACACATACATGACAGCTTACTCTCCTGGCTTGTTACACTTAGCACACATACATGACAGCTTACTCTCCTGGCTTGTTACACTTAGCACACATACATGACAGCTTACTCTCCTGGCTTGTTACACTTAGCACACATACATGACAGCTTACTCTCCTGGCTTGTTACACTTAGCATACATACATGACAGCTTACTCTCCTGGCTTGTTACACTTAGCACACATACATGATTGCTTACTCTCCTGCCTTGTTACACTTAGCACACATACATGACAGCTTACTCTCCTGGCTTGTTACACTTAGCACACATACATGACAGCTTACTCTCCTGGCTTGTTACACTTAGCACACATACATGACAGCTTACTCTCCTGGCTTGTTACACTTAGCACACATACATGACAGCTTACTCTCCTGGCTTGTTACACTTAGCACACATACATGACAGCTTACTCTCCTGGCTTGTTACACTTAGCACACATACATGATCGCTTACTCTCCTGACGTGTTACACTTAGCACACATACATGATCGCTTACTCTCATGGCTTGTTACACTTAGCACACATACATGATCGCTTACTCTCCTGGCTTGTTACACTTAGCACACATACATGATCGCTTACTCTCATGGCTTGTTACACTTAGCACACATACATGATCCCTTACTCTCCTGGCTTGTTACACTTAGCACACGTACATGATCTCTTACTCTCCTGGCTTGTTACACTTAGCACACATACATGATCGCTTACTCTCCTGCCTTGTTACACTTAGCACACATACATGATCGCTTACTCTCCTGACTTGTTACACTTTGCACACATACATGATCGCTTACTCTCCTGGCTTGTTACACTTAGCACAAATACATGACAGCTTACTCTCCTGCCTTGTTACACTTAGCACACATACATGACAGCTTACTCTCCTGGCTGGTTACACTTAGCACACATACATGACAGCTTACTCTCCTGGCTGGTTACACTTAGCACACATACATGACAGCTTACTCTCCTGGCTTGTTACACTTAGCACACATACATGACAGCTTACTCTCCTGGCTTGTTACCCTTAGCACACATACATGACAGCTTACTCTCCTGGCTTGTTACACTTAGCAACATACATGACAGCTTACTCTCCTGGCTTGTTACACTTAGCACACATACATGACAGTTTACTCTCCTGCCTTGTTACACTTAGTACACATACATGACAGCTTACTCTCCTGGCTTGTTACAGTTAGTACACATACATGACAGCTTACTCTCCTGGCTGTTACAGTTAGCACACATACATGATCGCTTACTCTCCTGGTTTGTTACACTTAGCACACATACATGATCGCTTACTCTCCTGGCTTGTTACACTTAGCACACATACATGACAGCTTACTCTCCTGGCTTGTTACACTTAGCACACATACATGACAGTTTACTCTCCTGGCTTGTTACACTTAGCACACATACATGATCGCTTACTCTCCTGGCTTGTTACACTTAGCACACATACATGACAGCTTACTCTCCTGGCTTGTTACACTTAGCACACATACATGATCGCTTACTCTCATGGCTTGTTACACTTAGCACACATACATGACAGCTTACTCTCCTGCCTTGTTACACTTAGCACACATACATGACAGCTTACTCTCCTGGCTTGTTACACTTAGCAACATACATGACAGTTTACTCTCCTGGCTTGTTACACTTAGCACACATACATGATCGCTTACTCTCCTGACGTGTTACACTCAGCACACATACATGATCGCTTACTCTCCTGCCTTGTTACACTTAGCAACATATATGATAGTTTACTCTCCTGGCTTGTTACACTTAGCACACATACATGACAGCTTACTCTCCTGGCTGGTTACACTTAGCACACATACATGACAGCTTACTCTCCTGGCTGGTTACACTTAGCACACATACATGACAGTTTACTCTCCTGGCGTGTTACACTTAGCACACATACATGACAGCTTACTCTCCTGGCTTGTTACACTTAGCACACATACATGACAGCTTACTCTCCTGGCTTGTTACACTTAGCACACATACATGACAGCTTACTCTCCTGGCTTGTTACACTTAGCAACATACATGACAGCTTACTCTCCTGGCTTGTTACACTTAGCACACATACATGACAGTTTACTCTCCTGGCTTGTTACACTTAGCACACATACATGACAGTTTACTCTCCTGCCTTGTTACACTTAATACACATACATGACAGCTTACTCTCCTGGCTTGTTACAGTTAGTACACATACATGACAGCTTACTCTCCTGGCTGTTACAGTTAGCACACATACATGATCGCTTACTCTCCTGGTTTGTTACACTTAGCACACATACATGATCGCTTACTCTCCTGGCTTGTTACACTTAGCACACATACATGACAGCTTACTCTCCTGGCTTGTTACACTTAGCACACATACATGACAGTTTACTCTCCTGGCTTGTTACACTTAGCACACATACATGATCGCTTACTCTCCTGGCTTGTTACACTTAGCACACATACATGACAGCTTACTCTCTTGGCCTGTTACACTTAGCACACATACATGATCTCTTACTCTCCTGGCTTGTTACACTTAGCACACATACATGACAGCTTACTCTCCTGCCTTGTTACACTTAGCACACATACATGACAGCTTACTCTCCTGGCTTGTTACACCTAGCAACATACATGACAGTTTACTCTCCTGGCTTGTTACACTTAGCACACATACATGATCGCTTACTCTCCTGACGTGTTACACTCAGCACACATACATGATCGCTTACTCTCCTGCCTTGTTACACTTAGCAACATATATGATAGTTTACTCTCCTGGCTTGTTACACTTAGCACACATACATGACAGCTTACTCTCCTGGCTTGTTACACTTAGCACAAATACATGACAGCTTACTCTCCTGGCTTGTTACACTTAGCAACATACATGACAGCTTACTCTCCTGGCTTGTTACAGTTAGCACACATACATGATCGCTTACTCTCCTGGCTTGTTACACTTAGCACACATACATGACAGTTTACTCTCCTGGCTTGTTACACTTAGCAACATACATGACAGTTTACTCTCCTGGCTTGGTACACTTAGCAACATACATGACAGCTTACTCTCCTGGCTTGTTACAGTTAGCACACATACATGATCGCTTACTCACCGGGCTTGTTACACTTAGCACACATACATAACAGCTTACTCTCCTGCCTTGTTACACTTAGCAACACACATGACAGCTTACTCTCCTGCCTTGTTACACTTAGCAACATACATGACAGTTTACTCTCCTGGCTTGTTACACTTAGCACACATACATGACAGCTTACTCTCCTGGCTTGTTACACTTAGCACACATACATGACAGCTTACTCTCCTGGCTTGTTACACTTAGCACACATACATGACAGTTTACTCTCCTGGCTTGTTACACTTAGCACACATACACGACAGCTTACTCTCCTGCCTTGTTACACTTAGCACACATACATGACACCTTACTCTCCTGGCTTGTTACACTTAGCACACATACATGACAGCTTACTCTCCTGGCTTGTAACACTTAGCAACATACACGACAGCTTACTCTCCTGTTACAATGACTTCAGAATTAAAAGTGGCGGGATTAAGCTAGTTTTATCCATTGTAAAGAAAATAATATTTAAGACCAGATAAAAAGTATTCACACTAATAAGCTTATAATTTATCGATGATTTGTAAATTATGCCTTTGATTATTTATACACGATAATAAAAATCATCAAGCGACAAGCGGGATATTGAAAAGTAACGTTGATATCTATGTACAACTATATGACGTACTTTAAATATTGACATCGCGGCGGGTCATTGGCTTTATCTGTGTACTCCGGTTTCCTACTCAAATAAAAACTAGCCGTCACGATATAGCTGAAATATTGTTGAAAGTGGCGTTAAATATCATAACCCTAACCTTAACCCATTAGTATTGTATTACAAGAAAAACAATTCAAAACAGAAAACACAAACTACAAACAAAGCAACACAAATAAAACATGACTACAAAATACCCAAACGAACAAATATCCAGACAACACGTAAACGCGAGAAAAAGTGTATGCTTTTAGAAAGGGCACTTTCTCTATGATTGGTTTAAATTATATATAGTATCTTACCTGTAAATGACGGACCAGTTGGCCTCATTATAACTGAAAAACAATAATAAAAAGTACATTAAGTAAGTGTTCCTTTAAAATCACAAAATCAGAAATGACAAAGCAAAAAATACAAAACAAACAAATATATATACAAATGTATGTCACATCATGTTTACTCATTAGATACTATATCAATAGCCTACGGGTATTTCCAAAAGTTTGAATGCTGACAAATATTTGAGATAGAAAAAAAACAAATAAGACAAAAACATGCAAATCGAAGAACGGTGCATAACTGGAAGCGTCTTAAGTTATCTTGGGATTATGTGATACTTATATTAACTGTACATTTAGAAAGAATATCAAATGCATTTCATGACAATTAATGACTTACTATTTTCATGATACTTCTGGATTTATTAGTCCGTCCTGACACAGATATCGACGGATTTGTAACAGTATTAAACAATGTATTAATACGCGTATTCCGATATATATGTATTGTCTATTGTGATATGTCGCAAGGTTACAAATTGAGTGAGTGAGTGAATGGCTGTGTTTAATGTAAAGTTAGCAATTTCTCAGCTAGATAATGTTGAGAATCCTTATGATGATGATGTCCATTTACATTTTTATAATACTAGTGTTTTGAAACAACAGTCCACGTGTAGAACTGTCGTTTCACTTAGACACAACCATAGACGTTGAACCTTCCAGTCTTGCACTTAATTCTTAATACTGACTGCTTAACAAAGATTGATAAATAATGTGTTTTTATTCTCAAAGAGAAGAAGCAAATACCTATTTTGTAGTGTTTAATTTGACGAGACCAGGGATCGAACAAATGAGCTATCACATTTAAGGCGAGCATGGTAGTCATTAGCTGCGGAACCGTAGACCTTTATGGTCCTCTTTTTTTTGGGGAATCATATGGTCCGCCAAAAAAAAAAAAAAAAAAAGAAAAAAAAAGGACCATAAAGGTCTACGGTTCCGCAGCTATGTAGTCATAACACAACATAGGCGGTTCAAAGAGGACTAATGTATGCTATGTACAAAAAACCCTCCTAGGACTATACAAGTATAATAAATCCTCTAGCAATAATACCATGCTTACTTACTTTCACATATTTCTTGTCTAATTTGAGGCAGGATCATTCCTAGTCCGTCAAAGTTGTCTACTCTATGAATGTGTCTCTCTGTTGAGGACAGGCCTTGAAGCTCTCTTGGACTTATCTTATTACCGACTCCTATTGTCATCAAGTGTATACCGTTCTTCTTTGCAAACTCTGCTTCGGTCTTTGTCGCATCCATATCAGTGGAGGTCTGATCTGTTATTACTAATCCTGTAAAATAATATTTTTGACAATAAGGTTACGATTACAAATTTTTATTGTCATAGTCAGCATTTCCACCCGGTTGATGGCAGCACTGTATCAACGTTGTTGCATGATGGGATTTTTGTTTACACAAAGTGAGTAATATTCAGCTATATCATGACGCTACAAGTATCAAGTATCAATTCGTATCGATGTTTTCTATCAGTGGTTCATTTTCTCCACGAATAAACTTACCGCCATGATATAATGGAAATATTGTTCAGCACCAATAACTAACATCTCTCATGTCGAGCTACATCCAACGTGGTTCGTACACTAAAGCAATCATCATATTTATTGAAATATATAATCAGGTATTGTCAAAATAAAATGAAAAAATAAAAGTACCACACGAAACAGTTCAAAATCAAATCGATAAAAAAACCAGAGGAAAAATCGATACTCTAACACACCTATACATGTCCGAACATTTTCCTGGCTTGGGACATGTACTTTAATAAAAGTGGCGGTGTTAAACTAGTTTTATTTATCCTTGATTGTGTGGGAAATACATATATGAGAACACACATACCTATTCGAGGAGCTTTTGCGCGTGCCTGTTTTTGGAATAACTCCCTCAGTTTCTTCAATCCTGAAAAAAAGATAATATTTGGTTGAGCAATGAGTGAATACGATGGATTTTGAACAGGATGTCCAACCTTCCATGTTTAGGGAGAAAAGCTATCGTTGGTTTTCTCTTTCAATTTGATAATATCTAGCATCATTCCATTCATTTGTTAAAAATAGCACGGAAAATATACTACTGTGAAATTACTATTTTTCGTTGGCACACATTTCTGTGGTTTCTACAAAATGCATTGATCCGTGGGTTCTTGAATTCGTGGTTTCAATCAATACAGGTAACAATCAATGGGAAAATTGTTCTTTGATGAATTTGTATTTTCGTGGTTCAAATGGACCACGAAATCAGCGAAAATTAGAACCCCAAGATTAATAATAATTTCACAGTCATTAATTTCAATATTTGACTTGATTTTGAAAAAAACAATGCAACTACCGATATCATCCAATATAATGTTCCTTCAATAGTTCTTTTTAAGTTCCTTGTTATGCATGCCCAGATAATAATTAATACACACTATATTGTCGATATATTATTATCTAAACAATTCCTAAGTTTGGAAATAAACACACTATCATTAATAAATTTGCTAAAAAATTGTTTATTGGATTCCCATATTTCAAGGCAGGAACATTTTACAAAAGAATTTTTCCCGTTTTTTTTTAAATCTCCGTCTGCATAGACGAATTTAGGGGACTGGTTTGTGTTTCCTATAGTTTGAGGTTTGGAGAAGTGGTTATACTGTCAAACAATCATTTAACTTCAGATTTGTAATAAATGAATTACCTTGAGCTGTATTGGCGCCATTCCCTGGATGAATTAAACTATTTGCAACGTTTGTAAGGTCGAAAGTATCCTTGTACGGATTTATTCCGACGGTGTCACCGACACTAGCTCCGTATACTATCATTCCCATGTGATGTGAGTTTTGTCCAACATTCAAGTTTCTGATCAGGCTGGCAATGAAATCTTTGTTCTTGTTCCAGTTGTACTCATTGATATTTTCTGAACCATGAGTTAAAATCATAATTTCTGCTGGAATATCACAGCCTGGAACTGAAAAGAGTTAAAATCATAATTTCTGCTGGAATATCACAGCCTGGAACTGAACAAAATATCACGTTAACCTCCAATAAATTGATACTAAATCAGAAAATAACAAACATTTATGAAAGAGAAATTATTATAAAACTTCAATTTTTGTCATTCAGGCAGAAATAGCTTCAGCATGTTGTTCAATCTTTAGTTGTGATTGGTTGACCGTTGTTTGTCGTCTTGTCCATTTTCTTTGTGGTATCCTTCAACTATAGCCGTAGATCACAGGCACTTGTTTCATTCAAAAAATATATGCCCCCTCCTCTTCCTTACTTGTTTCATTCAAAAAATATATGCCCCCTCCTCTTCCTTACTTGTTTCATTCAAAAAATATATGCCCCCTCCTCTTCCTTACTTGTTTCATTCAAAAAATATATGCCCCCTCCTCTTCCTTACTTGTTTCATTCAAAAAATATATGCCCCCTCCTCTTCCTTACTTGTTTCATTCAAAAAATATATGCTCCCTCCTCTTCCTTACTAAGGGGGAGGGGGCATATATTTTTTGAATGAAACAAGTGCCTGTGACCTAGTTTTACAGAATGTTTTTGTTTTCTCTCTTCCAATTTATTTCAATTCTGTTTTCCAATTATTTGTGGCTAAGCATAAATGAAAAAGTTATATGCACATTTGACACAACAAAAATTACTGGTATTTTTTATGTTCTATTTTAAAAATACATGTGTATTGTTATACGTTACTACTTATTCATATGTAGATTTGATGAAGATAAAATGTAAAAGGGACTGTCGTGGTCATGATCGTATGGTAGTCGGATTTACAAAAATCAATCCAATCAGTGCTTAAAGTTGTGAGTTCGAATCGCGCTCATGGCGAGGTGTACTCAATTCAACATTATGCGACTTTCCTCCACCAATAAAACTGACCAACATGATATAACTGAAATATTGTTGAAAGCGGTGAGAAACAACAATAACCCTAACCCTTACCTCCTATAATGCAATAAAAAAAAAGGAAAAAAGACTCCCCTCCCCCCCAAAATAAAACAAAAAACAAAAAAACAACGGCTGCGTATAAAAACATAACACCATTGCCATTGGCACCCGCTGAATTCCTTATCTAATTATATGGTGCTTTGGTTGTAATTTGTGATGGAGTCAATAAAACAAATTTATTATATAGTTACTGCTTTATACTGGGTACGCCACCATTTGATGTATATCTATATATAAGTATAATAATAGCTTACTTGGTGGATATATCACAGGTGGTGGCATGGATGGGGTCGTGATCTGTACTGGTGTTGTGGTGATTACTGAAATTAAAACATCAAAAATGATTAGTCACAATAATTAATTAGTACAAGGGTGAAACGGCAATCATGATTGGTATTGGATATTCAGGGGCGGATCCAGGATTTCAAGTTAGAGGGTGTGCACTTAAAAAAATTGCGCCGAGCGAAGGGAGACGAGAAAATTTTTGGGGTATTTCGTGTGTAAAATCACGATTTTACGCCTAAAAATCATATTTTTTCCAATTGCAGAGGAAGGCGCGAAAATATTTGGGGTATTTCGTGTGAAAAATCACGATTTTACGCAAGAAAATCATATTTTTTCTAATTTTAGAGGGGGTGAGCCCCCCCCCCCCCCTGGATTCACCCCTGATATTGATTAACCATTGAATGTAAAATTTATTTAAATCAGGGCCGTAAGATCTGGAGTGCTTGTTAGTTTTGAAAGCTTGCCTACCATCCACTTTCCGGTTCACTCCCGAATTTGCCCCCCCCCCCTCCCCATATACACACTTTTCGGTGCAAGGACGTTGATTTGAAGGATAATATAATAGGAGATGCATATCAGCATGAGGTGGTGCTAAAAGGGAGAGGGAATTGTGAATTAACGATACTGTGACGCCTAATCAGACATTGACGCAAGACGACGACTGACATTGATTCCTATATGTCGTCTATGCCACGCAGATATATTTGTTTTTATTTTTAAATTGAGCAAATATATTTCAATATTTTATTTTTCACTTTTACGAGATTAAGACCTTTATAAAATCTCTATGATGCTATAACAGAAAATAATAATGGTTGTTTTAATTTGAGCAATGCTAGTCTATTTTGAGCTTTCCAATGCAATTTATTTTTGTTTAATATAACCTACAAAAAGCAACAAAAACCGTATGCTATCCTCTGAAACTTTTACATTGAATTTTAAAGCAGATGACAACATTTACTTTCTCTTAAGTTAAAACGCACATAAACTTTGCGTTCGTTTGTAAATGTCTCCTTTTTGTAATATTTGTACCACGGTTTTCCCGAGTTAAACGGCTAAACAATCGAACGCTAAGCGTGAAATTGTTTAACAGCTTAACTCGGAAAACCGTGGTATAAATGATTTGTAACACGAAGCCATACAGAATCACAGGGGCGGATCCAGGATTTCAAGTTAGGGAGGGCGCACTTAAGCAAATTGCGCCGAACGGAGAGAGGCGCTAAAAGTTTTGTGGTATTTCGTGTGAAAAATCACGATTTTACGCCAAAAAATCATATTTTTTTCAATTTTAGGCCCCCCCTGGATCCGCCCCTGTATCACATCTAGGTCATTCATTATTGCACGGCTCTCTATCTGATAGTAATAAAACTACATTCAAGATTTAAAGTGTGCAGTATCTGCGTGTATTATTTCATAGTTCTTAGCTGTTGCTTGCATTCTGGTATATAAAAGATAAAAAGATGAAAGGAAAAGAATACATTCATATTACAATTTGTTATAATCCATATTATTAATGTAAATTTGAATGTCAGCTATGGTCCGGTAGATTGTAAACAGTTGATAAAAACATGATTAGTCAGCAAGTGGGTGTTTTCAGATCATTACTTCTTGACACGATACATAGCTTGGAGAAGAAATTTATTACAATTTGGTTTTTTTTAATTATCTACTAGGCAAAATAATGTTAAAACATTAAAATAATGATTTAAAATAAATAAATAAATAAATAAATAAATAAATAAATAAATAAATAAATAAATAAATAAATAAATAAATAAATAAATACATTTTGTCTATTATTTTTGTTCTCGCGTCACTTAAAGACAAGACGAGAGAACAGTTCAATTGTCTACCTTTGTATATAAAGTTATAAAAAAAAAAATAGCATAGAAATAATAAATTTTTAAGCATACTATAAGTTATTATAAAAATATGAAGTTCATTATAATTTTTGAATTTGTCTCTGACATTCTGTCGCAAGATTAGCATACATTTAAATTTTCATTTAGTGCATGTACTACTACAACTTTTCAATATGTATTAGATAAGTCAATTATCATTTGGTCTATATAAAATATGTATAACAACACCTGCATTGCATATAAATGACAAAATATGAAGAAAACAATGATCTCGAAGGCATTTACAAATTCATTTTTCAGATTTGACAGGGAAACATTTTATTTATTTTTAAATCTTTCACCTCTCAGTAAAATTAATCATTAATGCCCGCAGAGAATATTTACTGCGGGATAATGATTAACTGCTGAACAACGGTCATCTGACAGAATAATAATTTATATGGGCGTATACAATACACATTCTATGTAATAACTATCTGTCAGTCTAACAATCTTGTGAATCAAAGGACACAGACACTGGTGTAATAAAACAGGTTACCACAATCAGCCTGCGTAATATACTCTTCTTTAACAATAATTTTTTTTTATATTATTCCCGATTTATTTGTCATTTTCTTATCTGAAAATTGTGTCCTCATTTTAATTTATAGTAACCTTATCTATAACAGTACAAAAGCTGGTAACATCCTATTGAATTTTAGTAGAGAATTAAAAATGTGACGATTTAAACACGAACCAGGCTAACTTTCCAGAAGATACTGCCTTCGTTATTGAAAAATTCAAACATTTTTATCAGAAAAATATAAAGTTGTCCCATATCATCAAAACGGATTGTGAGTTTGATTCCCGCCATTTTCGAGGTGAAATCAATACAAGTTACTATGTAATAATGTTTACCATTGAATTATGGGAAGTTAGCGAGTTTTCGGTTTTCTCGGGATACTACAGTTTCATCCACCAATAAATCTGACCGTTATGACATAATTGAAATATTGTTGAAAGTGGCGTTAAACACACAAAAATCTAAATCTCTTAAAGTTCAACATATGACAATATAAATTATAAAAGTAAGGAGATAATCTATCTTTATCATATTAACTTCCTAATGAAAACGTTGATATCTAATTTAAAGCGCACGACGCGTTTCTAGAATAACCCTCATCAGGTACGCTCAAAATCGAAACGTTGGAAAGCCAAATAATTTTAAAAGTTTTGGGAGCAAGTAAACTAAAGAGACTAAATAGGATCATAGTGGGAAACTTATTTCGATGTTTCCGTATGTTCTGTAAGCTTCGTGTACATGTATCTAAGCACTGCATGTAAACTCATCGGTTCCGCCGATTCTTGTTGGTCCCAACTTAATCACAACTCTACATCTGAAGGAAATACAGTACTAGTTTTCGTTATATTTCATTGATTTTTTTGCTTTTTATAGCTAGTTTTTGTTATTTTTACTTTTTTGTCGATATAGAGCAGGTGAATATTTCCAACCTTCCAAACTAATATTGATACGTTACCTTGACAAATTAAATCTCGAAGCTCTTGTATGATTTGCTGCAAAGACTGGAAGTCGACCACTTCAAATACTTTCCTCTGATTTGTTGCAATTTGTCGAATTTCGTCCTTAAATAGCCCAGAACCGCCAATACCAACGGTAATTACAATAATTCCTTCGGCCTTCGCCCTCGCTGCTTGTATTTTCGTTTGCTGTGGGTTTGTGGATTTCCCGTCAGTTACTATTATCATAACTTTTGGGGCATTGGGTCTACCCTGCTGACGGAACATTTGTCGCATGGTATCAATAGCAATGGCCGTGTTTGTACCAAGTTTAGGTTGTTTTAAGTTCTTTGTCAGCGCAATTAACAAAGGTTTTGGTTTGAAAGGCGTCAGCGGAACTTTCCCGCCAATAATGGTGCTGTATACAACAATACCAACATGTATTGCTTGCGGAGTAATGTCTAAATTATTTATCAAATTTGCAACAAAGTTACGTCCCTTTGGCCAATCCTGTGGCGATATGCTATCTGACCCGTCAAGGAGGAACCCAATATCAGCAGGCACATCACATATCAAACCTAAAAGTCAAAACAATAATAATAATTTAAAAATTCAATCAAATTTTTAGAATACATCAAAGATGGGTATTATTTTCTATACTTCTAGGGAACCAGTCTTTAAAACAAAAAAAAGTATTCACAAGAAGTTGTTTGGGGTGGAAAAAAGGTTTGTTCCTTACCAAATAAGAATATGCGAATCCATTACATCGATATAGCATTGGTACCATAGTGTCATCTCTTATTTCATAATATTTTCACAGAGTCTTTATGTGTCAACACAGAAAACGGTCGAAAACTGTGTAACAGTAGAGCATGTTTTACCTCCGAAAAATGCAATGTCCCGGTACCTCTCGCATTATAAGCTACTGCTCTACCAACTGAGCTAAAAGTGATCTCCACTATAAACGCAGTTTGCAGAGGTGGTTATGAACCTACTACGGTTCCTATAACCAAAGGTAGGGGAACATTCCCGTTACAACTGCAACGCTGTAATTGATAAGACAGATCAAACTACCTTAGTGTTTTCAAAATGTATCAATCAAAGATCTTCCTGAACAGCTTAGTTGGCCGAAGTCTTCGGTGTTTTTTTTTTTTTTATTTCTTTTTTTTATAGTTTCTGAAACACATCTCAGTTATTATAAACCACCTAACTTGGTAAATGCTTTGTGGTTGGTTAATATATAGTTATCCTCACCAGGAGATAAAGTAGTTGTGAATGGTTAATAAAGACTCACCGGATGGCAGAGCAATAGTGATTGGATAATAAATACTCACCAGAAGGTAGAGCAGTTGTGATTGGATAATAAAGACTCACCAGAAGACAGAGCAATTGTGACTGGTTAGTAAAGATTCACCAGATGGTAGTGGCACTGTGATTGGTTAATTAAAACTCACCAGATGGTAGCGGCACTGTGAATGGTCCAGCAGTTGTCGTTGTTGTCGATGTCGTAGTTGTAATGGCTAGATTTAGAAAATTAAAACCATATTGTTCATATATTTTTGGAGGTATACATTTTCTAGTAAACATATTCAATCTATGCAGCTAATATTTGAATTATAACATTACAATTCAAAAGCCATTAGACGTTTCCATTTATAATTTCAAATTTTTTAATTCTTCTATCGAAAACTATTAAGCAAGCATAACAAAATGTCTTTAATTGATTGTTTTCAATTGTAAATCAAACTTAATATGTGTAATTTCTGTTCACATTATTGGAGTTTTTCCACTTTGTTTGGATATCATCTTTTATGTTGTTTTTAGTTCTGTATTACTCTATTGAAACAATGCATTATCAAATGCTTCTTGAGAACGTCGTGGTTGTGATCGTATTGTAGTTGGATTTTTAACTACCTATGTAATAGGTGCCGATCACCACTAACGTTGTGAGTTCGAATCCTGCTCATGGCGAGGTGTACTCAATACAACATTATGTGATAAAGTTTGTCAATGACTTGCAACAGGTCGGTGGTTTTCTTTGGGTACTCTTGTTTTCTCCACCAATAAAACTGACCGCAACGATATAGCTAAAATATTGTTGAAAGTGGAGCAAAAACACCCTAATCCTAACCCTAACCCTAACCCCTTCTAATCGGGTTTCATATTATAATTACTTACATTGACAGATAAGGTCTCTCATAGAATTGATAATGAGTGCAAGATCTTCAAATCTAGTGACTTGGAATATTTTCTGAGTATTTGTAGCAATATTTTCTAATTCGTCTCTGAAAATGGCACTCCCTACGCCCACGGCAATTACTGTTAATCCTTCGGCCTTGGCTAAATCAGCTTGGAGGGCTGTTAGGGCGGGAGAAGCAGATCTTCCATCTGTGATGACAACCATAATTTTTGGCGCGAAAGATCGCCCCTGTTCTCGCATCATTTTCCGCACGCGCTCTATACCCAAAGCCGTATTTGTACCGACTTTCGGATGTCGTAAACTATTAGCCAAAATTTTCAACAAATCTTTGGATCTAGATGGTTGTAGACCTACAGTGTCTCCTATTATCGTACTAAATACGACAATACCAACATGGATGGACTCTTTTCCTATCTCAAAATTGTCTATCATGTTTGCTACGAAATTTTTCTGCCTACGAAAGTCAACGTCACCTATACTATCTGAGCCGTCAATGAGGAACACAATGTCTCCTGGTACATCACAGATTCGATCTAAAAAAAAGAGAAAGAAAAGGAGAAATGCATGTGACCTATTCTGTGGATGTAATTTAGAAAGTGAAAACAAAACCTGAAATAAAAACGCATATGTTTAATCTACTGCGCATAACGCGTTGCTGGAATTTTCCCCAACGGGTTCGTTCAAAGTCAAAATATATGAAAGCGAAATAAGTTAAAAATCTTTGGGAGCAAGAAAACCAAAGGTCATCAACAAGAAAATCAAAATCGTCGTAGGAATGTATTACATGCCACTTTAATTTGTAATTTGCATGTGTTTGGCAATGCAATATGTGACCGAATAACAGGTTAAAATGTGGGTATATGTGTGAACATAAATGTCAATAATAACACGTCCATATCAATTAATCGTTTTATGAAGCATCAATATATAGTTTCACGATTAATTCAATGAAAAACAAGACGCTTCTGCATCTTATTGAAGTTTTCGTTTTTTTATTTTTCTTGTTTTGTTTGTTTTTTGTTTTTGCTTTTTTTTTGTTCTTGGGCAAGAACTGCTTATCCTTCCAGAACACTTGAGTTTTCTCCAGGAATTGGTGGGGTTCATGTTGTGAGTTTTCTCCAGGAATTGGTAGGGTTCATGTTGTCAGTTTTCTCCAGGAATTGGTAGGGTTCATGTTGTGAGTTTTCTCCAGGAATTGGTGGGGTTCATGTTGTGAGTTTTCTCCAGGAATTGGTGAGGTTCATGTTGTGAGTTTTCTCCAGGAATTGGTAGGGTTCATGTTGTGAGTTTTCTCCAGGAATTGGCAGGGTTCATGTTGTGAGTTTTCTCCAGGAATTGGTGGGGTTCATGTTGTGAGTTTTCTCCAGGAATTGGTGGGGTTCATGTTGTGAGTTTTCTCCAGGAATTGGCAGGGTTCATGTTGTGAGTTTTCTCCAGGAATTGGTGGGGTTCATGTTGTGAGTTTCTCCAGGAATTGGTGGGGTTCATGTTGTGAGTTTTCTCCAGGAATTGGTGGGGTTCATGTTGTGAGTTTTCTCCAGGAATTGGTAGGGTTCATGTTGTGAGTTTTCTCCAGGAATTGGTAGGGTTCATGTTGTGAGTTTTCTCCAGGAAATGGTGGGTTTCATGTTGTGAGTTTTCTCCAGGAATTGGTGGGGTTCATGTTGTGAGTTTTCTCCAGGAATTGGTGGGGTTCATGTTGTGAGTTTTCTCCAGGAATTGGTGGGGCTCATGTTGTGAGTTTTCTCCAGTAATTGATGGGGTTCATATTGTGAGTTTTCTCCAGGAATTGGTGGGGTTCATGTTGTGAGTTTTCTCCAGGAATTGGTGGGGTTCATGTTGTGAGTTTTCTCCAGGAATTGGTGGGGTTCATGTTGTGAGTTTTCTCCAGGAATTGGTGGGGTTCATGTTGTGAGTTTTCTCCAGGAATTGGTAGGGTTCATGTTGTGAGTTTTCTCCAGGAATTGGTGGGGTTCATGTTGTGAGTTTTCTCCAGGAATTGGTAGGGTTCATGTTGTGAGTTTTCCCCAGGAATTGGTGGGGTTCATGTTGTGAGTTTTCTCCAGGAATTGGTGGGGTTCATGTTGTGAGTTTTCTCCAGGAATTGGTGGGGTTCATGTTGTGAGTTTTCTCCAGGAATTGGTGGGCTTCATGTTGTGAGTTTTCTCCAGGAATTGGTAGGGTTCATATTGTGAGTTTTCTCCAGGAATTGGTGGGGTTCATGTTGTGAGTTTCTCCAGGAAATGGTGGGGTTCATGTTGTGAGTTTTCTCCAGGAATTGGTGGGGTTCATGTTGTGAGTTTTCTCCAGGAATTGGTGGGCTTCATGTTGTGAGTTTTCTCCAGGAATTGGTGGGGTTCATGTTGTGAGTTTCCTCCAGGAATTGGTGGGGTTCATGTTGTGAGTTTCCTCCAGGGATTGGTGGGGTTCATGTTGTGAGTTTTCTCCAGGAATTGGTGGGCTTCATGTTGTGAGTTTTCTCCAGGAATTGGTGGGGTTCATGTTGTGAGTTTCCTCCAGGAATTGGTGGGGTTCATGTTGTGAGTTTCCTCCAGGGATTGGTGGGGTTCATGTTGTGAGTTTTCTCCAGGAATTGGTGGGCTTCATGTTGTGAGTTTTCTCCAGGAATTGGTGGGGTTCATGTTGTGAGTTTCCTCCAGGAATTGGTGGGGTTCATGTTGTGAGTTTCCTCCAGGGATTGGTGGGGTTCATGTTGTGAGTTTTCTCCAGGAATTGGTGGGGTTCATGTTGTGAGTTTTCTCCAGGAATTGGTGGGGTTCATGTTGTGAGTTTCCTCCAGGGATTGGTGGGGTTCATGTTGTGAGTTTTCTCCAGGAATTGGTGGGCTTCATGTTGTGAGTTTTCTCCAGGAATTGGTGGGGTTCATGTTGTGAGTTTCCTCCAGGAATTGGTGGGGTTCATGTTGTGAGTTTCCTCCAGGGATTGGTGGGGTTCATGTTGTGTATTTTCTTTGCATATAGAATTCTTTGTTGTATTTTGTAGATCGTCGTTGTTTATCTTTTTGTACCTTTTATTTTTGGTCATTGTATTCCTTGACCTTCTGACCCTCCTTTGGCATCTGGATACTTTTCTTCAATATATTTAATTTTAGCCTTTTTTTCCAAATATTTTATTTTTAAATTAAAATGTGAGTTGACAATTCCGTTCAGTGTTAGAGATAGATTTCCTAATTTTTTAATAGGATATTTAATATACAAATGTGACAAATATATGTTTTCATTTGGAATATAAGATTGACAAACAGTTAATATTTTTGGAAAACATTGATTATAACATTGTACTTTTTAATATGTTTTGTTCGCACTTTGATTTTAACAATGTTAGTTTTAATATGTTTTGTCCGTGGATTCATTGCCCTTTTAATCGGCGTAAATTCAGACAAGACTAGTAATCATCTACGTTGTACCTAATTTTGTGGTTAAACAATTGCGCAGATAAATAAACAAATTGTGTTTCTCCGTGTCTCAAGCAGCTTGGACATTTAACAATGACTTTACCCCCAAGGAAATTAATGATTTAAAGGAGGTTCATTTACCTCTATAACGTATGATTGTCGTTCACTCCATAGATTGAGACTATGTGTTATATAGTACAGGAGGCGCAATATGTTTTAAATCAATTAAACTCTCAAGCATATACTACACTTCTCTGACGTCACACTATTGTTGGGACAGTGTATTATTTTTAAGAATCTACAGTTTATTCTGTTGTTCTTGCGTATATGAACTTTAGCCTATTACCATTTTAGGCTTAAAAATGTGTTGTAAATATTTTGTGACTTGCTGATATTCAATCCCTGCTGGGCTTTTAAAAGTCTGCTTTGAGTTTCAAAACGTGAACCTATAAAATATCTTCACGCAATACAAAAAAACAACTAACGAACCGACCGCAAGTAATTACAAACCAGACAGACCATAGGGGTACATTTTGTACACTTGAAAGATCTTGAAATATCTAAATATAAACGAGAATCGAAAGGACGTATGCCGATAAAAAGTGATCGTTTTATTTTTGTTAATTGTTGTCTTATTTGGCTTTCGAAATATAAAATTAAAACATTTTGCAGATGGAAATTCATATTCTCCATTACGTAATGACAAATGAGATTGATCTCTAAGGACGAAAAATGAAATAAAACCGTAGACACCTGATATAGTGCACATCACATGTTTCTGGCATATATTGTAACATTCATCAGGTACGCTCAAAGTCAATAGATCGATAAGCCAAATAATAAAAAGGCTTTTGGGAACAAGTAAACCAGGATATCGCAAAAATCAGAAAAGTTTGCCTATATGAAGGGCTATGGTATTGCCACAAACCTGTATCTGACGGAAAATGCAAAATTAATGTCCAATTTTGTTTAAGAAAATCATAGGAGATTTCCATGTCAAATGATGTTCGTGTCGTTTAACAGTAACATAACAGTTGCAACATGTAAAGAAGGAACTACTAACCATTTCGGAAAACCACCGCTGCCACCATTGTAACGTCCAGAGCTAAGATCAAAATGGTATATCATGCACCAAAAACAACTGCTCTACAAACTGAGCTGAAGGAAATCTAGTTACTCTACAGTGTCTCTCAAGACTTTCCGGATAAGAAGAGTTTGAAGATACCAAAGGGGTAATCAGAATCCGTAAATCGAAGAAGGACGGAAAACATAATGGCCAAAAGACAAAGGACAAATCGACATACAACGGTTTATTCAACATACACATAATACTAAAGATCGAGTAACATGAACCCCAATAAAAACCGGGGATAAACTGAGATGCCCCGGAAGGGTAAGCAGTTCCTGCTCCACTAGTTATTTACCTTTTGGGACTGGAACTGTTATCATTGGTCGTGTAGGTATTGGTCTAGGGGTCGTTGATGTCGTTGTTGTTGTGATAACTGCAGTAGAAAAAAAACAAAAATATTTATGTCTTAATGAATTATCATGAAAAATTACTACCTATGCAATCGGTGCCTATCACCACTGATGTTGTGAGTTCGAATCCCGCTCAGGGCGAGGTGTAAAACATTTTGTGATAAAGTTTGTCAATGACTTGCAGCAGATCGGTGGTTTTTCTCCGGATTCTCTGGTTTCCTCCACCAACATAACTGAAATATTGTTGAAAGTGGCGTTAAACACCATAAAACCAAACCAACCAAGAAAACATATATATTATAAGCGCAACTGTGGTGTAAATGGTTAGCGTGCGGGTTTAAAGTCTGGATCTTCCCTTGATCCCGACATCAGGTAAATTTGGAATTTGCTGCTTATCACTCCAATAATAAAGAGTAGGAGTAAAGCTAGCTCGGACTCAGAATAATGCTGTTCGCGTGGAGTAAAGATAGCTCGGACTCAGAATAATGCTGTTCGCGTGGAGTAAAGCTAGCTCAGACTCGGGATAATGCTTTTCGCGTGGAGTAAAGCTAGCTCGGACTCAGAATAATGCTGTTCGCGTGGAGTAAAGATAGCTCGGACTCGGGATAATGCTGTTCGCGTGGAGTAAAGCTAGCTCGGACTCAGAATAATGCTGTTCGCGTGGAGTAAAGCTAGCTCGGACTCAGAGTAATGTTGTTCGCGTGGAGTAAAGATAGCTCGGACTCGGGATAATGCTGTTCGCGTGGAGTAAAGCTAGCTCGGACTCGGGATAATGCTGTTCGCGTGGAGTAAAGATAGCTCGGACTCGGGATAATGCTGTTCGCGTGGAGTAAAGCTAGCTCGGACTCAGAATAATGCTATTCGCGTGGAGTAAAGATAGCTCGGATTCGGGATAATGCTGTTCGCGTGGAGTAAAGCTAGCTCGGACTCAGAATAATGCTGTTCGCGTGGAGTAAGGCTAGCTCGGACTCGGGATAATGCTGTTCGCGTGGAGTAAAGCTAGCTCGGACTCAGAATAATGCTGTTCGCGTGGAGTAAAGATAGCTCGGACTCGGGATAATGCTGTTCGCGTGGAGTAAAGCTAGCTCGGACTCAGAATAATGCTGTTCGCGTGGAGTAAAGATAGCTCGGACTCGGGATAATGCTGTTCGCGTGGAGTAAAGCTAGCTCGGACTCAGAATAATGCTGTTCGCGTGGAGTAAAGATAGCTCGGACTCGGGATAATGCTGTTCGCGTGGAGTAAAGATAGCTCGGACTCGGGATAATGCTGTTCGCGTGGAGTAAAGCTAGCTCGGACTCAGAATAATGCTGTTCGCGTGGAGTAAAGATAGCTCGGATTCGGGATAATGCTGTTCGCGTGGAGTAAAGCTAGCTCGGACTCAGAATAATGCTGTTCGCGTGGAGTAAAGCTAGCTCGGACTCAGAATAATGCTGTTCGCGTGGAGTAAAGATAGCTCGGACTCGGGATAATGCTGTTCGCGTGGAGTAAAGCTAGCTCGGACTCAGAATAATGCTGTTCGCGTGGAGTAAAGCTAGCTCGGACTCAGAATAATGCTGTTCGCGTGGAGTAAAGATAGCTCGGATTCGGGATAATGCTGTTCGCGTGGAGTAAAGCTAGCTCGGACTCAGAATAATGCTGTTCGCGTGGAGTAAAGCTAGCTCGGACTCGGGATAATGCTGTTCGCGTGGAGTAAAGCTAGCTCGGACTCAGAATAATGCTGTTCGCGTGGAGTAAAGATAGCTCGGACTCGGGATAATGCTGTTCGCGTGGAGTAAAGCTAGCTCGGACTCAGAATAATGCTGTTCGCGTGGAGTAAAGATAGATCGGACTCGGGATAATGCTGTTCGCGTGGAGTAAAGCTAGCTCGGACTCAGAATAATGCTGTTCGCGTGGAGTAAAGCTAGCTCGGACTCGGGATAATGCTGTTCGCGTGGAGTAAAGCTAGCTCAGACTCGGGATAATGCTGTTCGCGTGGAGTAAAGCTAGCTCGGACTCAGAATAATGCTGTTCGCGTGGAGTAAAGATAGCTCGGATTCGGGATAATGCTGTTCGCGTGGAGTAAAGCTAGCTCGGACTCAGAATAATGCTGTTCGCGTGGAGTAAAGCTAGCTCGGACTCGGGATAATGCTGTTCGCGTGGAGTAAAGCTAGCTCGGACTCAGAATAATGCTGTTCGCGTGGAGTAAAGATAGCTCGGACTCGGGATAATGCTGTTCGCGTGGAGTAAAGCTAGCTCGGACTCAGAATAATGCTGTTCGCGTGGAGTAAAGATAGCTCGGACTCGGGATAATGCTGTTCGCGTGGAGTAAAGCTAGCTCGGACTCAGAATAATGCTGTTCGCGTGGAGTAAAGATAGCTCGGACTCGGGATAATGCTGTTCGCGTGGAGTAAAGATAGCTCGGACTCGGGATAATGCTGTTCGCGTGGAGTAAAGCTAGCTCGGACTCAGAATAATGCATTTCGCGTGGAGTAAAGATAGCTCGGATTCGGGATAATGCTGTTCGCGTGGAGTAAAGCTAGCTCGGACTCAGAATAATGCTGTTCGCGTGGAGTAAAGCTAGCTCGGACTCAGAATAATGCTGTTCGCGTGGAGTAAAGATAGCTCGGACTCGGGATAATGCTGTTCGCGTGGAGTAAAGCTAGCTCGGACTCAGAATAATGCTGTTCGCGTGGAGTAAAGCTAGCTCGGACTCGGGATAATGCTGTTCGCGTGGAGTAAAGCTAGCTCAGACTCGGGATAATGCTTTTCGCGTGGAGTAAAGCTAGCTCAGACTCGGGATAATGCTGTTCGCGTTGAGTAAAGCTAGCTCGGACTCGGGATAATGCTGTTCGCGTGGAGTAAAGCTAGCTCGAACTCGGGATAATGCTGTTCGCGTGGAGTAAAACTAGCTCAGACTCGGGATAATGCTGTTCGCGTGGAGTAATGCTAGCTCGGACTCGGGATAATGCTGTTCGCGTGGAGTAAAGCTAGCTCGGACTCGGAATAATGCTGTTCGCGTGGAGTAAAGCTAGCTCGGACGCGGGATAATGGTGTTCGCGTTGAGCGACTTGTTGAACTACTCAGTCTTTGGGAACACTATTGGACTGAACCAACTGTTTGATCAAGGTTATGGGTAAGCTTAGAAATTTATTCATAAGCGCGACGAAATATGTAGTTCAGTCCAGTTCAGCTCAACATTATATCAGATCATTGAAATTCTGTGCGAAAATGACTTCTGTGCCTATGACAACTCCTGGAATTAAACCATCGGCTTGAATATGATACCAAGATCAACAGAAAATCGGAGCTTAAAACACTAAATTTTCTGTTGAATCTTTAATTAGCAGTACAAAACTCGGTCATTTCTTTTTGGTGGTTCGTAGTGAATAGTAACGGCAATCGACAGTATACGCTCGAGACATTACCCTAAACGACCCCTGTGTTTACAAAGGCAGGTTATTTATTGATGTTGAGAGTAAGCATAAAATGCAGGTTCCCTTTCATATACATATTTACAAATACAATTACCATATATAAGAATGAAATGGCAATTAAGAAAAAAATAAACACCTGTAGTTGTTAGTCATCCGTCACGGATAAACGCTTGAAAAACAACAAAGGATGTCTGACAAGCTATTTAACGGAGCATGCATTATTACTAGTGACATATAATTAGATAAAGCAACACACCTGAACACACGCGCACTTGTTTTGATCCTACTTACATTAAATTTGATTTTAACCTTTCTTTCATAATATAAAGAGTTTCTTGTTATAAGATTCATTCATGAAAAAGGAAGAATAACATCCTTGTTCCGTCATTTTTTGTTGATTATGAATTAACACCAAATGAGCAATTTTTTCAGCTATGCCATGGCGAGAACAAGTTACATTTCGATGAAATGATGATGATATCCGCATTGAACTAGACCAACATGCTGGGTTGGAGTTTAATAGTGCGAGCTACCTGAAACAACAGTCCACAGATAGACATGGCGCTTCGATTGGACACATTATCCTAACCCCAAGTCCACAGATAGACATGGCGCTTCGATTGGACACATTATCCTAACCCCAAGTCAACAGATAGACATGGCGCTTCGATTGGACACATTATTGTAACCCCAAGTCAACCAATATTTGCTCTTATCGCTTAAAACCACGTGATTATAAGAGAAGCAGCAATACATATTTTATTGGCGTAAGTTATTTTGTTCCTAAAACAGGAAATTGTATCTGCATACCGTATAAGTGGTTTTTTTCGCGGGAGCCAAATTTCGCGATTTTCTTTCAAATTGGTGGAATTGTTTTAGCGGTATTTAATTTTCACGATCCTGAGATTTAACCAAAATCATATTTTATCGAATTGACTGCTATATAGAATAACATTATCTGAATTGATTGACAAACAATTCAAAATAGGAAATGTTTTTAAATAAATTGAGTAGAGCGAAAATTAGGTACCCGCGAAAAAACCCACTTATACGGTATTACCAAACCATTAGTTTTTTTTTCAATAAAAACGTAGATATCATAATTAGTGCACACCACAGAGAATGGAGGAGATATCTAAATGACTTTCTTTATTATTTCTGACAAGATAAGCTCCGAGTCCAATTGTTATAGTAAACTTTTACATGTAGTTGTGCCTTCTCTTAAAAGCGTTTCATTACACGAGTAACATGAATTTTATTGGAATAAAGCCAAATTTTCCATAATGCACTCTAATAATATTACTTGCCTTGACAAACCATGTTCCGGATTTCAGACACCAGACCTTGAAGTGTTATATAGGATGTTGCTGTGTAGACTTTTCTTGGACTTGAAGCAATTTGACGTAGCTCATCTTTAAAAACTTGACCTCCAACTCCAAGGGCCAAAACTCGGATTCCTTCTATTTTTGCCATTTCTGCCTGGGATCTCGTATCTCTCGGAGAATCAGAACTTCCGTCTGTAATCACTATAAGAATTTTCGGCACTCCTTGTCTTCCGTGCTCTTTAAACTGAGCCCTGGCATATTCAATACCCTTTGCTGTGTTCGTTGACTGCTTAGGGTGCCGAAGAGACGTTGCAAGGATTTCAAGCATAGTTTTTGGTTTGAATGTTGAGAGACTTATATGGTCTCCAATATTGGAACTATACACAATGAGCCCCATATGAATAGCGTCGGGCGCTACATCAAATTGTCTGACTAGCTGTTTGACAAAAGTTTTGGCATTTGTCCAGTCTCTTGTTTGTATACTATCTGATCCGTCTAATAAAACCAATATATCAGCTGGAACATAGCAGTTTAAACCTGAAATACAAATAAAACGCTATATCAATAGGATTTAAAACTTTTGATGTTAAATCCGTTATCCTCAGTGATCTGGTTTATAGTTGTCTTTGTGTTATCTTAAAATCTTTTCGGTATTTAGCTGCAGCAATCGAATCAATCTCACAGCAAGGCACTTCCTTTTTTCGAGAACATTCGAAGAGAGAAGACGTGGTTGAAAGGCTAAACATTATTTTATTTAACCTACCCTCCCTTTCTCAAATTAATTTTTTTTCTTGACATGCGCATTATATCCATTTTCCTGAATTTGGCAGAGAAAAAAAAAAATTAACGTAAAATTGTAAATACAGTTGTGAATTGCTAGTTCAGTGTTTGATAATCTGTTGCTTGCATATGTAGATATGTTATTTACTGTTAATTCAATTTGAGCAAGATACTGCTGTTGTTTCTCATATCTTTCAGAGGGAGATTGACATAGTGATGTATGCGATTTTGATGATTGTGTACCTTGAGATTGGTGAATAATGACAGCAGCAAAGACTTGATGCACATTGGCTATTCATGGATTGTTATATGTTATATTGGTGAACTCCGTCCCTATAATGGGCACATTTCTCTGCGCTCGGATAGCATTGTTATATATTATTCACAAACTCGGTTAAAATATTAGCTTCTGATTTCCAGGGTTAATTTCAATTTAGTCAGTTCAAATCATTAACCTCTGATTTCCAGGGTTAATGGATTTTCGTCTATTTCAATTTAGTAGATATGGTTTGCTATTTAAGAACAGTCGGCGACCATCATATATGATGTCTTGCAAGAATATATGATTATATTGGACATTAAAGTTGACAATTTTCAGAAAAAATATATTGTTTGAAGTTTATAGTTGTGATGTAAAATTAATCTATTAAACTGTGGCCAATAACTGTCACTAACCCTTAAATAATTTTTTGTCATTTTGATCATTCAGGTTAATAGACCATATCGGAGTTTTGTATCACGACGGGCACCACTAGTAGAGCAGGAACTGGTTATCTTCCGAGGCAACTGGATTCACATCCGGTTTTAATGGGGTTCATGTTGCTCAATCTTTAGTTTTCTGTTTAGTGTTTTGTAGATCATTTGTGCCTTTTCCTTTTGGTCATTTCATTATTTGTTCTTCATCGATTTACCCCTTTGGTGTCTTCAAACTTTTCTTTGTTATTTAATTGTGCAATTTTGATTTCGAAGTTTTAATCAACAGAAATAACGCAGTTACCAGACACTGACGCACTAAGAACGATGGGTAATTAAGTACTCCGTTTATTGGTCATTCAAATACGAAATTCCTTTCTATATCCGTTAAGGGGCCGTGGTAGTCGTGATCGTATGGTAGTTGGATTTAAAACTACATATGCAATCAATGCCTCAATCGTAATTACTCGGCCATTCTCGCTACCCTGCAAATAACCTCGTATGCATTAGGCGTATAAATCGCACTACTTTTCACTTGTCACTTACAAAATGTACATGAAAGTTTGATAAAGTTATATTTTAAACAATTTTCTATATTTCAATTAAAGTTTTAATTAGTTTTGCATGATTAGATTTTACTTAGTATGTCTTCCATATTGGATTTTCGTGGACTATATTTTTGTGCGGCTTAACTTAACTTAACTTCCGGCAAACAATTTAAGAAGAATTTCTACTATGTACGTACGAGGTAATTTGTAGGGTAGCGAGAATGGCCGAGTAGTTACGATTGATCAATGCCTATCACCGGTTTCTCCCACCATTAAAGCTGACTGTCACGATATAGTTGCAATATTGTTGAAAGTGGCATTAAATACCACAACAATCTCCGTTAACGGTTATTCCTCAGACCTGGGAAAAACAGACCTTCAAATACATCATTTCAAAATTTTATTTGTTGTCCAGTATAGTATCACGTGATGCGAACAAAATAATCATATGGGGCGGCCAAATAACATATATTTAAGATTTCAGAAATAAAAACGAGAAACCCGGGTATTGGTTATTAAAAACTTTATCGTTACTTGAAAATAAAGCTGGAATATCAATTAGTTTTACATTACTTTCTGAAAAGTAATTTTAAGTACAGTTGGAAGTGATATCACGTGTTCTTTGTAGTTTTAATGAATTTTTTAAACTCCTGATGAAAAGAAAACTTGTTTAATTCTTTGGTTTCTTACACGACATGTGGACATTTCTGTACAGGTGAATTGTTTAAGTAATGCTCGACCAAGAACCGTCAGTAAACATATTTTGAAAACCAAACATATATGCGGAGAAAATCCAAAAGTACAAGCAACCACAGATATAAATGCTATCTAAGTATGGGAGAAATGCACTCAGCCGTTACAGTTTTTAAGCGCTTGTGCAAGGCAGGTTCTTGTTTTTGCTTTGTTCACTGGTCCCTTCGAAATATTTGACCTGACTTCCATTCCCCCAATGAACCTGGAAATCAGTATAATGATGAAATATTAGTGAAAGTGATGTAAAACACCAATTACTCTACTTTAATTCGCTCAACATGACAAAGTTGAAAAGACCATAACAATATTTCAGCTATATCGTGGCGGTCAGTTTTACTGGTGGAGAAAAGTGGACTACCCGGAGAAAACCACCGACCCGTTGGAAATCACTGATAAACGTTATCACATAATGTTGTATCGAATACACCTCGCCATGAGCAGGATTCGAACTCACAACATATTCGGTGATAGGCACTGATTACACAGGTAGTTGTAATTGCAACTACCATACAATCACGACTACATCGGCCCCTGACCATAAATTGGATAGGCATGTGGGAACCAATAAATTAAATATAGAAAAAATAAGATGAGGTAAGTATAAGTATTGATGTTGTAAAGTATGGTCATACACGGATTCAGCTGAGTGTAAAAGATGTAGACTGTGACGTAAATGGACGGATATTTGATCTCCGTATAACAGCTGACATATTTCACCCGACCAGTCAGCCTAAGCAAATGAAAGATGTCACCGTTCATGGAAAAAGTTTAGTTTGAAATTGTTTTTACAGATTTTTTTGTTTTAAAAAATTCGTTGATCCCATGAAAGTTTAACAAACGAACTAATTTGTTTTTATCATGTCAGTGGCGTAGGGGCCAGGAGAAGTGTGGGCAAGGTGATATGCTCATACTTTTGAAATTATGGGGGCGTTGCAGAACTATGCTTTTATCCCTCCAGCTGAAATACGAAATTTAAGGCTACCAATGCATGCTTTGAGGACAAATGACCTATTTTCTTTTTTGATTGTCAGTTGTAAAAGCTTGCCATCCCCACTTTCCGGTCAACACCTGACGCGCCCCCACTTTCAGGTTCGTCCTCAAGACTTCCCCCTACACTTTCCGATCCCCTTCTGCTTCTGCGTGTGGAGTTTCTTTGACCAAACTGGAATTATTGCGATAACAAGTTTATAATTTGAGCATCGCTATGTTGTTATCGTTAAACAGTGCACATGCTGTTACCGTATCCGATTTGTCGATATATTTTAACTGTTTTGCATGATTGGTCGGGCAAAGACAAATAAAAGATCCAATTGGAGCAGGAACCGTTTACCCTTCTGAGGCACCAGAGGGCATCTTCGTTTTAGTGAGGTTTGTGTTGCTCGATCTTTAGTTTTCTGTGTAATGTTTTATAGGTCAATGTTTGTTCTTTTGTCCTTTTTCTTTTTTTGGTCATTGCATTGTCTGTCCTACGATTTACGGCTTCTGATTACCCCTTTGGTATCGTCAAACTATTTTTAATTAGATTGATACACATTTTCAACTGATTAATATTGGTAATAGCTTATAATGTTAATGTTTCTGAAATTAAAATGTCATTGTTGTTTTTCTTTTCATAATTGATTCTTGTTTTTTTTTTGCAATGACTGTAATTTTATAAATTCTTTCAAACATTGTAGTCAAATGGATGAGTAATTTCACTCGAAAATGTCATAGATTTACGGCTACGCCTTTTCATAATGTCAGATGGCAGGTCTGTATCCCTAAGACTAGTGTTATTTGGGCACTTCCCCCCTATAGGTAGGTTTTATAAGGTTTTGACGTGTTTTTTCTCTCCTATATATATACAAATGCATTAAACAAAAAGAAATGAGGAATCATGTTCTTTGTTTTTCCAAGTTAGGTCAGTTGTTTTCAGATTTAGCTGTATGGTAAATTGTTTGGCAAATTTAAGTAAATTAGCTACTTTTTTAAATATTGTTGTTAGTATTATTTGGCAATTCACTAACATCTCATAAGATTAGGTGCCGTATAACAAGCCCACAAGATATTAAACAGCATATCCGTTTATACATATAGCAGAGAACTTCCGAATGTTGAGCGAAAGATACCAAAATGGGTTATATGTTAGTGGACCATCATTCATCATAATTCGGCCGGTTCCGTTCGTCCAGCGGATTCATCCGAGGTTTGCCGATTGAGTGGATCACCACACCAAAATAAATTAATGAAGAAAAAATTCACAAGTCATATGTTTGATGAAATTGGGAGGTTAATATCATCGTTTTACATATATTACTGGTTATCATTTTATATGATAAACCATTTTTAATAAAAGTTCATAATTTATTTTCCGGAATCGATTCCGTATACGATTCCTTTATTGTACTCCTTATTGCCAAGCTTGTGCAATTTCATATAAACGAACATTTATGATATAAAAACACGTTTGATATAACAACGTACCATGTAGATGTGTAGAGATACACATGTTAATACTTAATTGACCTTGTCATAATGTTGTTATGTATTTCAATACACGATACAAAATAATTACATAAGCATTACAATGTTATTGCGCAATATTTACAATAAATCATATTTTTTTTGTTCCTTAAAAACAGGTCTTTTTAATGACACATTAATTTCTGTCTTGTTTTTCTTTTGACCGGACTTGTAAATGTTTAGAAATTAATAAAAACGTGATTTTCTAATGAATGTTAACTTCAAAGATAACCTTAATAATGAAAGCATTGAAATTATTAACTGTTGAAATACGAACAGTAGATTTGGACAAGAAACCATTTCCCAACTGTAGCTCTTATTGACAGAAGTAAAGAACACTATTCAACTGCAGGTCGTGACCGTTTCACACTCATTATAGGGTATGACTTATGCTGGTTGTTGCAGAGTCTACCGTGACTGTCAAATATAGACTTACAATGAAAGAGCTGTTCCTGGACTGGATTTAAGCACAATTTTAATTTATATAAATGGGATACAAATCACATTGAACAAAAGGGACACAAACAGTTTCTTTCTTTTAATTTGTGTCTAAGTGTAAAGTTGGATATTCACTCTTGTTGTATACATCCATGTCTTGTCGAAACAAAAAAAAAGCTAGTTTCAAAACTGTAGAAACAGACAGAAATCGGATACCCCTGACGCACATATTTATTAATATGGAAAAGGAGAGTCACTAATTTACAATAGCGCATGTCATAAATAAGAGATATACATTATACTTACTTTGTTGTTTAGTATTCCTTATAATGAGACAAAGTAATAGTACTATAAATGGTAACTTCATCTGAAAAAGAAAACCAAAGGGAGATAATTATGTCTGACATTTCACATATGTATCACTAATAAAAACGTAGATATCAAATTTAGTGCGCACGACGCGTTTCTTGAATAACCATCATCAGGTACGCTCAAAGTCAAAAGGTTGGAAAGTTAAATAATCTAATATATCTTTTAATAACTTAAATTTTGCTTTATTTATTTTTTTTATGTTAAGACTCCATTCAATTTTGCATATCATCAACAGGGATATAATGTAGTAATAAAAACATAGATATCTGTTGTTTCCTTTTCATTAATTTTAAATACGAGGGATACACGTTTTCTTAGATAAAATTCTGAAAGTTTGTCGTTGGAATGAAAGTTTACATTTCTAATGTAAATTCTGCAATTATATTTGACAGTTAATTGAAAAAAACCATGTACTACTCACCATCTAAGAATTAAGAAATAAAAATAGTCACTAGTAAATAAGTAAAAATTAGAAACAATAATTATCAACATTAAATAATACTGACAAAGCAAGGGAAAAAAAGAAAGGATCTTGTGAATTATGACCAGAAAAACTGGGTAGAAATGAACAAATAAATAAATTAATTAAAATATTTAAAAAAATGTGATGGAAAAAAAGAAACTGGATAAAATTCACAATTAGCTCTCAAAGTATGAAAATGACAGGAAACACTGTGTAAAATAAATAAATTAATAATCTAAAATAAAAAAATATATATAATGCAAAAAAGGAACTGGAAAAAAAATCACAATTTACTTTCAAAGTGAGAAAAATGAAAATAAAACAATGAACCTACCGTGGACAATGGTGATTATCCGTGTCAGCTTCTCATCACTACTATGTTTCTATCTCTCCTCATCAACGACTGTCTAAGCCATCCTAACTCATCGTGTAAAATACGTCTCCGTACGGGTAATCACGATTTCTTTGATCCGATTCCGCTCCGGGCATAACAAATTAGTTCTCTTGACAAGATGCATTTTGCCAAGAGCATATAAAGACAACATTTCCCTCTGTTTAAATTGTAAGCGGCAACAGGGCACAAAGGTTGATTGTAAATTTGTTTGAACTTGTTGCTAGTAACGTTATTATGAATAAATCATCGTTCTATTGGGGGAAATTAATGTTTCAAGTTTAGGTTTGTGGGAGAGTTAGCGGTCCTTAACGACACTAGAGAAAATTAAGATGTCTCTTTGACCTATTAATTTGTCTGTATTAGTAATGACACAGATATAATTAGGTTAGTAGTTAAAAGATATTTAAAACGTAATTTGTAATATTAATTATTTAATAATAAGGCGTCATAATAAGAAACATACACATTGTGCTGTTGAAAAGTATAATGTATGGTTTATTTAGATTTGGAGCTGTAGTGGTCGTAATCGTATGCCAGTTGGATTTACAACTACCTATGCAATCAGTGCCTATCACCACCGAAGTTGTGAGTTCAAATCCCGCTCAGGCGAGGTGTACTCGATACAACATTATGTAGTAAAGTTTGTCAGTGAAATGCGAAAGTGGCGTTAAACACCATAATCCTAGCCCCTTTTCAGAGTTGTAGATCTTAGACATCAACACATATAAGTATTTCTACTGACTATTTAACAAGTTTGAGTCGGGCAAGCCGGTTGGTGTAATCTTACTACTTAAATTGCACAATTATTTTACATTGAGAGCTGGAGAACAATACAAAATAGAACGAAATATATCATATCAGTCAAGTATAAATATAAAGGGGAATAGAGGCATTCGTTGTCCCGATCGTAGGGCAATTGGATTTACTTCTACCTTAGCAATCGGTGATTATCTCGACTATGTTTTAAGGGTTTGTCTTCCGACACCACATTATGGGCGATATTACTGAAATACTGTTGGAGATGGAGTTACAAACACATTATCTTAATCCAAACTGAAATTACATGTACCAATAACATTTTAATCGGGCTTCATACAAGAGTAAGATACCAGTCAGAAGGAACACCAAGTAATAATAATAATAATAATAATAATAATAATAATATTAATAATAATAATAATAATAATAATAATGATAATAATAATAATAATAATAATAATAATAATAATAATAATAATAATAATGATGATAATAATAATAATAATAATGATGATGATGATGATGATGATGATGATGATGATGATGATAATAATAAAAGCAATTCAGACAGACAGAACAAGAACAGCATCAGTGAATGGGGAAAATAAAAATTAGATGCTGACCATTAAGTTAGCTATGCAATATCGTGACAATTCGTTGTTCCAAAATTTCAAAAGGTGTAGCAACATGTTTTTGTTATTAATTCCTATGCAATTAAACAGTAACTTTTGAATGAGTTATGTTCATTATTGTGACCAATTCAACGAGACGAAAGAGTAATATATTTGTTTATTTGTTTTTGTGTAAGATTCAAGCTAAATAACTGGTAAATATGTTTTTGTTTGTAATGTAACGTGTATTTGTGATGTAAAAGTGGTTACATTTACACGTATGATGTTATGTGTTGAATGACGACATGCAGCTTATTTCATCGCATTCCAGATTCATGTATCATTTTTCTGTTAAAAAAACAAGCATTCGAATAAGAATTAAGTGCATTGTTTCAACTTGTCACTAACATTAGTGGATCATTTAAATAAATATAATAAAACAACATCCAACCAGCATTTTCAAAAAATAAAATTTAACGAAGCAATTTCATAATCCATTTCTGATTATTTCTAGTAATTACTCATGTATCTAAAACACATTATTTTTTCCGCGTTGTTTCTGTTTACATTAGATTGATTTAAAAAAGGAGTAATCTGTTTTCCACTTTCTAAATATCAATGACGCTGTTATATTACGTATGTTCACTAGGATACGAAAAATAAATTTTCAGCTGTGGTGGTAGACAGGGTTATCCACTTTACGCTACTATGTTTATTCAACAATTATTTTCATGTATGCACAAACGACTTGTATGTGTTCAATTAAAAAGTACAAAATATATAACGAACAACAGTCAAAGGAAAAACCCAGTCAATGATAATAAGGGTTTTTCATAAAATATAATGATCCTACTTTTCAACATTTATATTTTGCAAGCTGCATAAATATGAAATATTTCATCATTTCCATTTTCCTCCATCACCTCAAATGATTCGACTTCTGTCTCAATTTTTAATCTCAATCTTGTTGCTATTGCTTTTATGTTTTAGATTATCACCAATTATTCCAATTGATCGCATAGCTATAGTTATACCGGAATATTCTGAAATAAAAGATGAAATCAATTCAAAATATTGTGGGCTATGGTGTTTGAAGACACTCAACAATACAATTTGTATTTCAGTTATATTGTGGGAGTCAGTTTTATTGATGAAGGAAACCGGAGTACCCGGTGAAAACCACCGACCTGCCGTAGGTCACTGACAAACTTTATCACATACTGTTGTATCGAGTACACCTCACCATGATCCGGTTTCGAACTCACTACGTTAGTGGTGATAAACACTGGTTGCATAGGTAAATGTAAATCCAACTACCATACAATGACGACCACAAACGAAATTTTAGCTATTTATACATGATCAAATTTGAAATGTGACATCTTCTTTCTCGACTTTATAAATTTAATTGTTTATTTTCAAATACTGTTACGATATGTTCGTGGAATTAACATCAAAGCTTAAAATTTTGTCTTTAATATGGATAGTCTAAAGTAATAATTGCATTAGATTTACCCTGAAAGAAAGGTGATAAATTGTGCGATTTTAGTACGTTTTGTGTTACATATTTGCTGAACAGTGACGAAGGGGTCAGGGGTCATCGGTTTGAGGAATTGTGTTATGTCAAATGTCTTTATAAAGTGTTATAATATACAAACTCCTTCGACCTTGATACTTTTATCTCCAGGGTACAAAATGACCACCAGGATTGTTTTTGGTGTTTAGGGAAAGACCATTTAACTTGAAGGGGGGGGGGGGGGGTTATGGTTTTTTTCTAAAAAAATATTCTGATTCCCAATGTTGCTGAAAAAAATATTCTGATTTTGGTGGAGGAAAAAAATATTAATCGGATTCAGAGTTTTTGTCAAATAGCCTAATGTTGAATTCAGGAAAAAAATTTCGCGCATTGCCGACAAAAAAAATAAATATTCTAACTCTCGTGTTGTTCGAAAGAAATATTCTGAACGAAACAAAAAACCATAACCCCCCCGCCCTTCAGTTAAATGGTCGGTCCCTTAGATTAAATACATATCACAATTATTACTCATTGAATAATGATAATAATAAAGACGTAGATATCAAATGTTTCTAGAAGAACATTCATCAGGTAATCTTGTAATGAACAGATTGGAAAGGTCAAATAAATAAAAAAAATATAGTGCGAGCAGGAATACCAAAGGGTATAAACAGAATAGCCAAAATACGGCTAAGGTCACCTATACCGGAGGGAAAAGAAGCTTAGTTTTGATAAATACATTATTTAGAGACTATAAATTTCAAAAATGAAATTAACATTAATCAATGACATAATAATTGCAGTGACGTCATCGAACATTGCTTGGCCTATAATAGAATGAACCACCGTGGGTGCAATCTTACCACAGTTGGCATGACTGTGGCCAAGTGTACTCGATACACCTTTATGTGGTACAGTTCGTAAGTTACTTGAAGGCTTTCAGTACACATGGTTTTCTTCCTCTATACTGGTTTTCCAATAAAAAAAAGCTGTTTACTATTATATTATTAAAATATTATTGAAAATGGCATTATTCACGCATTATCCCAATCCAATTTTCGAATGCAACATTGTTTAAAAATCTTAAATTGTTCTCTTCTGATGGTGAATATTATAGGAATTAAATTATAAGAAAACCTTCATTTTCATTCAAACCTTAAGTGGGGTTCGTGTTAATCGATCTTTAGCTTGATGTGTATGTTTTGTAGGTCGTTGTTTGTCCTTTTGTACTTTTTCTTTTGACCATTTTGTTGTCTGTTCTTCTTCGATTTACGAATTCTGATTACCCCTTTGATATTTCCAAACTCCTCTTTCAGCCTTCATCAGTGCTTTATTCAATCAAGCCTGTTAAATGATGCTACATTTGAGATTTTGTTTCCTTGCTGTTAATAATAATCTACCTACATGTCAGGAAAGGGAGCGGTCATTTATATGCGTGATTGGGGTGTCGATTCTGCCTCTTTCTACGATTTTTCTATTTGATTTTGGAACTTTTCCAAAAGTGCAAAAACTATTTTTGCTAAAATCGCTTGCATATCGGGATAATGTGGGGTTAGATTTTCACATAGCATAATTAACAAAACATTAATATATAAAAAAAAGAAATCTCCACTTATATATACGTCTGAAAATTAAACCAAACAGTGTTAGAATTAGATTTTAGGGCTATCAAATTTTTGTTATTCCCTCGACGGGATTTGAACCCACACCATTGATACATTGCAGCACCATTCGCTTAGCCTTACGTCCAGCGCCCTAGACCACTCGACCACATACACTCCCTATATATATTTATATTTATTTATATGTGGGATTTTAATTCTTTTATGTATGTATTTTCATATGAGTAACATCTGATTCTTTTGTCCCGCACATTGACCGTCAATTTTTTTTTTTGAAATTTCAAAGTCGCCATATTGGTTCGACATTTTATTCAATTAGACATTGATAAAGTCCCTCGGTGGGACGAACATTTTGTCATTCAACAACGTGTTTAATTTTTTATCACTTTGTTTTGTGTACTTGGTGTTGTTTTACAAACCATTTTAGACGTTTATGATTTATTTTACTTGTATAGTATCGTTATACCGTAACGATCCAACACCCGGTAAGATTGATCGTTGACTGTTTCTCAGACGCTATATATATATATATTTATTATATACATGCATTTGGGAAACTCCCAGTCAATTGACCAGACGGGATATAAAAATATATATTTTAAAAGAATATAGCGCTTCATCACCTTACAAACTACATTTTGTACATTGTTAATTAGAAAATAACTGTGTAATGAAATCCAATGCATATAAAATTTAACAATACTTAATGATACTTAATGATAATTAAATTAAGATTATTCTGTTATTTCAATATCCATTTTAATTACTTTCTAGAATATGCATTCATGTGAATTGCTTCCTGTTTAGGTCTTAGAGAAGATTTTTATTAGCGCTTTTCTTTATAAAAAAAAATAAAAATAAAAAAAATAAAATAATAATTCCATAATATATCTACATTTAGATTATCATAGATATAAGGTTTGTGTGTCTATGTGTCTTAGCATATAACTATAAGAATATGACTGTGTCTTGATATGGGCCGCACTTGGAGAAATGCGAAACGAATATTAAAAGTTATGTCGCTAATATTTTCGTAGACTTTATTAAATGTCATTGAACATATTCGTTTATTCGTTATATTCTGAAAATCAAATTGGTATGGTATATAATAGTCGGGTGTCTGAAATTTTGGAGAACTCTGTAGGAATTCGACAAAGATATCATTTCTCTGCCTTATTATTTGCATTATCTGTGAAAAAAATATGGCTTTAAGACTGCAAAGTAAGGGATAATTGTTAAAATATATTAAAAAAAATTAATTATTATATAGCATAAAACTTTCGCAACTTGCATTCAGAGGAAGAAATTGTGCTTGCTCTAATAGATTTGAAATTTCGATATCTGGTTAAATATTAAGCAAATTTCAGAGTACCTGATAAGGTTATTAAAATTGAGAGTACCTGATAAGGCTATTAAAATTGAGAGTACCTGATAAGGTTATTAAAATTGAGAGTACCTGATAAGGCTATTAAAATTGAGAGTACCTGATAAGGCTATTAAAATTGAGAGTACCTGATAAGGCTATTAAAATTGAGAGTACCTGATAAGGTTATTAAAATTGAGAGTACCTGATAAGGTTATTAAAATTGAGAGTACCTCATAAAGTTATTAAAATTGAGAGTACCTGATAAGGCTATTAAAATTGAGAGTACCTGATAAGGTTATTAAAATTGAGAGTACCTAATAAGGTTATTAAAATTGAGAGTACCTGGTAAGGTTATTAAAATTGAGAGTACCTGGTAAGGTTATTAAAATTGAGAGTACCTGATAAAGTTATTAAAATTGAGAATACCTGATAAGGTTATTGAAATTGAGAGTACTTGATAAGGTTATTAAAATTGAGAATACCTGATTAGGTTATTAAAATTGAGAATACCTGATAAGGTTGTTAAAATTGAGAATACCTGGTAAGGTTATTAAAATTGAGAATACCTGATAAGGTTATTGAAATTGAGAGTACTTGATAAGGTTATTAAAATTGAGAATACCTGATTAGGTTATTAAAATTGAGAATACCTGATAAGGCTATTAAAATTGAGAATACCTGGTAAGGTTATTAAAATTGAGAATACCTGATAAGGTTATTAAAATTGAGAATACCTGGTAAGGTTATTAAAATTGAGAATACCTGATAAGGTTATTAAAATTGAGAATACCTGATAAGGTTATTAAAATTGAGAGTACCTGATAAGGTTATTAAAATTGAGAATACCTGATAAGGTTATTAAAATTGAGAATACCTGATAAGGTTATTAAAATTGAGAATACCTGGTAAGGTTATTAAAACTGAGAATACCTGATAAGGTTATTAAAATTGAGAATACCTGATAAGGTTATTAAAATTGAGAGTACCTGATAAGGCTATTAAAATTGAGAGTACCTGGTAAGGTTATTAAAATTGAGAATACCTGGTAAGGTTATTAAAATTGAGAGTATCTGATAAGGCTATTAAAATTGAGAGTACCTGATAAGGTTATTAAAATTGAGAGTACTTGATAAGGTTATTAAAATTGAGAGTACCTGATAAGGCTATTAAAATTGAGAGTACCTGATAAGGCTATTAAAATTGAGAGTACCTGATAAGGTTATTAAAATTGAGAGTACCTGATAAGGTTATTAAAATTGAGAGTACCTGATAAGGTTATTAAAATTGAGAGTACCTCATAAAGTTATTAAAATTGAGAGTACCTGATAAGGCTATTAAAATTGAGAGTACCTGATAAGGTTATTAAAATTGAGAGTACCTAATAAGGTTATTAAAATTGAGAGTACCTGGTAAGGTTATTAAAATTGAGAGTACCTGGTAAGGTTATTAAAATTGAGAGTACCTGATAAAGTTATTAAAATTGAGAATACCTGATAAGGTTATTGAAATTGAGAGTACTTGATAAGGTTATTAAAATTGAGAATACCTGATTAGGTTATTAAAATTGAGAATACCTGATAAGGTTGTTAAAATTGAGAATACCTGGTAAGGTTATTAAAATTGAGAATACCTGATAAGGTTATTGAAATTGAGAGTACTTGATAAGGTTATTAAAATTGGGAATACCTGATTAGGTTATTAAAATTGAGAATACCTGATAAGGCTATTAAAATTGAGAATACCTGGTAAGGTTATTAAAATTGAGAATACCTGATAAGGTTATTAAAATTGAGAATACCTGGTAAGGTTATTAAAATTGAGAATACCTGATAAGGTTATTAAAATTGAGAATACCTGATAAGGTTATTAAAATTGAGAGTACCTGATAAGGTTATTAAAATTGAGAATACCTGATAAGGTTATTAAAATTGAGAATACCTGATAAGGTTATTAAAATTGAGAATACCTGGTAAGGTTATTAAAACTGAGAATACCTGATAAGGTTATTAAAATTGAGAATACCTGATAAGGTTATTAAAATTGAGAGTACCTGATAAGGCTATTAAAATTGAGAGTACCTGGTAAGGTTATTAAAATTGAGAATACCTGGTAAGGTTATTAAAATTGAGAGTATCTGATAAGGCTATTAAAATTGAGAGTACCTGATAAGGTTATTAAAATTGAGAGTACTTGATAAGGTTATTAAAATTGAGAGTACCTGATAAGGCTATTAAAATTGAGAGTACTTGATAAGGTTATTAAAATTCAGAGTACCTGATAAGGTTATTAAAATTGAGAATACCTGATAAAGTTATTAAAATTGAGAATACCTGATAAGGTTATTAAAATTGAGAGTACCTGATAAGGTTATTAAAATTGAGAGTACCTGATAAGGTCATTAAAATTGAGAGTACCTGATAAGGTTATTAAAATTGAGAGTACCTGGTAAGGTTATTAAAATTGAGAATACCTGGTAAGGTTATTAAAATTGAGAGTACCTGATAAGGTTATTAAAATTGAGAGTACCTGATAAGGCTATTAAAATTGAGAATACCTGATAAGGTTATTAAAATTGAGAATACCTGATAAGGTTATTAAAATTGAGAATACCTGGTAAGGTTATTAGAACTGAGAATACCTGATAAGGTTATTAGAATTGAGAATACCTGATAGGGTTATTAAAATTGAGAGTACCTGATAAGGCTATTAAAATTGAGAGTACCTGGTAAGGTTATTAAAATTGAGAATACCTGGTAAGGTTATTAAAATTGAGAGTACCTGATAAGGCTATTAAAATTGAGAGTACCTGATAAGGTTATTAAAATTGAGAGTACTTGATAAGGTTATTAAAATTGAGAGTACCTGATAAGGTTATTAAAATTGAGAGTACTTGATAAGGTTATTAAAATTGAGAGTACCTGATAAGGTTATTAAAATTGAGAATACCCGATAAAGTTATTAAAATTGAGAATACCTGATAAGGTTATTAAAATTGAGAGTACCTGATAAGGTTATTAAAATTGAGAGTACCTGATAAGGTTATTAAAATTTAGAATACCTGATAAGGCTATTAAAATTGAGAGTACCTGATAAGGCTATTAAAATTGAGAGTACCTGGTAAGGTTATTAAAATTGAGAGTACCTGATAAGGCTATTAAAATTGAGAATACCTGGTAAGGTTATTAAAATTGAGAGTACCTGATAAGGCTATTAAAATTGAGAGTACCTGATAAGGTTATTAAAATTGAGAGTACTTGATAAGGTTATTAAAATTGAGAGTACCTGATAAGGCTATTAAAATTGAGAGTACTTGATAAGGTTATTAAAATTGAGAGTACCTGAGAAGGTTATTAAAATTGAGAATACCTGATAAAGTTATTAAAATTGAGAATACCTGATAAGGTTATTAAAATTGAGAGTACCTGATAAGGTTATTAAAATTGAGAGTACCTGATAAGGTTATTAAAATTGAGAGTACCTGATAAGGCTATTAAAATTGAGAGTACCTGGTAAGGTTATTAAAATTGAGAGTACCTGATAAGGCTATTAAAATTGAGAATACCTGGTAAGGTTATTAAAATTGAGAGTACCTGATAAGGCTATTAAAATTGAGAGTACCTGATAAGGTTATTAAAATTGAGAGTACTTGATAAGGTTATTAAAATTGAGAGTACCTGATAAGGCTATTAAAATTGAGAGTACTTGATAAGGTTATTAAAATTGAGAGTACCTGAGAAGGTTATTAAAATTGAGAATACCTGATAAAGTTATTAAAATTGAGAATACCTGATAAGGTTATTAAAATTGAGAGTACCTGATAAGGTTATTAAAATTGAGAGTACCTGATAAGGTTATTAAAATTGAGAGTACCTGATAAGGCTATTAAAATTGAGAGTACCTGGTAAGGTTATTAAAATTGAGAGTACCTGATAAGGCTATTAAAATTGAGAATACCTGGTAAGGTTATTAAAATTGAGAGTACCTGATAAGGCTATTAAAATTGAGAGTACCTGATAAGGTTATTAAAATTGAGAGTACTTGATAAGGTTATTAAAATTGAGAGTACCTGATAAGGCTATTAAAATTGAGAGTACTTGATAAGGTTATTAAAATTGAGAGTACCTGAGAAGGTTATTAAAATTGAGAATACCTGATAAAGTTATTAAAATTGAGAATACCTGATAAGGTTATTAAAATTGAGAGTACATGATAAGGTTATTAAAATTGAGAGTACCTGATAAGGTTATTAAAATTGAGAGTACCTGATAAGGCTATTAAAATTGAGAATACCTGATAAGGCTATTAAAATTGAGAGTACCTGATAAGGCTATTAAAATTGAGAGTACCTGATAAGGCTATTAAAATTGAGAGTACCTGATAAGGCTATTAAAATTGAGAATACCTGGTAAGGCTATTAAAATTGAGAGTACCTGATAAGGCTATTAAAATTTAGAATACCTGGTAAGGCTATTAAAATTGAGAGTACCTGATAAGGCTATTAAAATTTAGAATACCTGGTAAAGCTATTAAAATTGAGAGTACCTGATAAGGCTATTAAAATTGAGAATACCTGATAAGGTTATTAAAATTGAGAATACCTTATAAGGTTATTAAAATTGAGAATACCTTATAAGGTTATTAAAATTGAGAATACCTTATAAGGTTATTAAAATTGAGAATACCTGATAAGGCTATTAAAATTGAGAATACCTGATAAGGCTATTAAAATTGAGAATACCTTATAAGGTTATTAAAATTGAGAATACCTTATAAGGTTATTCCAGAAACGCGTGGTGCACACTAATTTTGATATCTACGTTTTAATCAAAACACAAAGAAGGGATGTGAATAGAAAAATTAAAGAACATTACATATACATTATCTATTTTTTTATGAACTAAAAAGTAAAAATAACATAAATAAAAAGGAAAAGGACAGAAGCCTATGGAAACCCATGTATAGCACAGGAATAAAACGGTGACGGAGTTCAACCGGTTAATGAGTTTATTTAGTTTTAATTTATCACATGTATATGGTATGTGTACAGGTTATATATAATTATCTAAAAGAATTGAAATTTCGATATCTGGTTTAATATTAAACAAAATCAAACCACAAGGAAGGGATGTGTATAGAAAAATTACAGATAAAATTATCCATTTATTTATAGACTAAATCTAGAAATAAAAGATAAAAATAAAATTATATTTAAAAAAGAAAAGGACAGATGTCGTATGGTACAGGAATAAAACGGTGACGGGGTTTAACCGGTAAATGAGTTAATTTGGCATAGACCCTTTTGTTTTATTCTCCCAAAACTTATTTTTTTTTTTGCATTCCAGTCTTTTGATTTTGAGCGTACCTGATGAAGGTTATTACAGCGTACCTGATGAAGGTTATTCCAGCGTACCTGATGAAGGTTATTACAGATGCGCGTCGTGCACACTGAATTTTATATCCACGTTTGTATTTGTAATGCACAACTAATTCTAATTAACGCTGCTGGATTCAGTTTTGGTCAGAACTCCACTTTTCAAATAATAAAAATAAAATAATATTAAAAAAGGTCAAAGAAAAGGACAGAAGGCTGCGGAAATCTACACATGGTGCAGGAATAAAACGGTGACGGGGTTCAACCGGTTAATGAGTTTATTTACTTTTAATTTATCACATGTATACGGTATGTATATAATTATCTCAGACACCTACTCTTACTTATTTTTAGTAATGTCCAGAGGGGTAGGTGTATTGTGTGGTGTTGTGATACATACCGTTATTAGAAAATGTAACTAATCGCCACTGTGATGTGTGTTACATAGATTAATATAAATCTATATTGGTCCTGTACATGTATTATATATTTGTGCAAATAATAACGCCATTGGGTGTTAAAATAAAATATTTATCATTTAATCTGTATTACATAATAATTTGCTTAGACCCTTTGGTTTTATTGCTCCCGAAACTTTAAGTTATTTGGCTTTCCAATATTTCAGTTTTGAGCGTACCTGATGAAGGTTATTCCAGCGTACCTGATGAAGGTTATTTCAGCATACCCGAGGAAGGTTATTCCAGCGTACCCGATGAAGGTTATTCCAGCATACCTGATGAAGGTTATTCCAGCGTGCCTGATGAAGGTTATTCCAGCGTACCTGATGAAGGTTATTCCAGCGTACCTGATGAAGGTTATTCCAGAAGCGCGTCGTGCTCACTAAATTGGATATCTACGTTTTCATTGGTAACGTGCAATTAGTTCAGATTAATGTTGCTGGTTTCAGTTTTGGTAAGAACCTCGCTTTCAAATATTTTGGCTTTTAGCGTACCTGGTGAAGGTTATTCCAAAAACGCGTCGTTCTTATTTTAGTAGATCTCTACGTTTTTATTATAGTGTTTTAAAACATTGAATAAACGGTAAGAATTTGCAAAGTATGTCGATTTATGCGTTTTTATTCAGGATTTTATCTTCTATCATTTAAAAAAAATTTGTTCCGATCATAAATTCTTGTTTAGCTACATTGTATTTTAGTGAACAAAATTTGTACTATAGCATATAATTTGCATGAAATCAGCAAGTTTGCATATCCTCGTCTGACAATAAGTCGGTCAGTCATTGGATAATGTTTGATTATTTTTTTCATGTTTGAAAAGTAAACATTTTTTTCTTTTTAATTATGTTCCCCATCTATTCTTGCTCACATGTGTAAAGTTCCATGGAAAAAAGATCGATAATAATAACACACTGACCTATTTGTTTACTACCCTTTTTCCAAATGGCGTCCTATTACGTCACATAAAGTCGGTCAAAGGCCAATAAAGCACATGGTTTTGTCATAGGCCAACCAAACTTAAAAAGTAAACCAATTTAAGAAAGTACAGTATTTTAGCTTTTTCAGTGTAATTGTTTTGTCTGAAAAATTTCAAAGGATATTTTTTTTAAATAGCTCGAAATTGAAGTATTAAACATTAATTATTTGATGCAAATATTAAACTTGCTTACCCATTTAATAAAGTATTTAATCCAGTGAATTTGGTGTTTTTGCTTTTGTCAATTCAATCTATTAGACTGACAACATTCTGCTATATTTTTGTAAAACAATTGATGACGGATTTCAATTTATTTTAATCACATTTATTATCACAGAGTGGTAACAATACAGTTTTGTTGATGCTATTTGTAATAATGACATGTTTTTTTTACCCAGATACTCTCATTTTTCTGTCTGGTTTAATTTAATTCTCTGGTCAGTTTATGCTATAAATTTTGATTATTGCTGTAAATTAATTCTTTTTCTATCTTCTCTGTGAATTTCATTTCATTAACCCAAGAAGTAAGGGGTATATTTGTTATTAAAGCAGCAGTGGAAATGCAAAATAATCTGCCATTTTGTGACTAATGGAGATCACTTGCATGTATTTTCCCGGTAAAATCGGCCATTTTCTAGAAAATGGTGGAATGTGAATGATTAATCATCATATTTTCAAAGTATTTTAAAATACAATTTGCTTGGCCTACATTCCAGAAACGGGCATGAACTGTGATGACGATTATGTCAACAAACCGGAAAAATACAAATGCTTGGGGAATACTATCGATGGAAACATACTTAACAAGCATAATGATCAGGAAAAAAAGACATTTGTAAAAAGGATCTTTTCTACTTGCATGGAATTTATTCAATTCTAACTTCTCTGTTTTAATCTCATCTTATAATTTTGACGTTGAAAAGAATTCCCTCTGTGTTTATGTACGCTATGAATATACAGAATGACGTCATCGGTCTCGTGCTGCGCGAGAATTGTAAATCAAAACAAGTGACCGACTTTATTGCATGACCGAGCAGATGTCACGGTAGGATATATTATTTTGCTTCGTATTTTTATTATTTTATTCTTAAAGCATTCATTTCATTACATATGATCACACAATCAGTATTTTATCGAAATAACAGTGTAAGATCCAAGCTAAAATTATAAACATAATACATTAACAATTGGTATTAATAAGAAAAAGAAACATGAAGGTTTTGAAAAGAAAAGGTAACTAATGTGGTTGGTCATTCAAAAAAAAAAGAAAATAGAAACAATTCCTATGTATAAAGTGTAAAAGGATGACAATCTCTACCCGACTGAAAAATAACCATGTATTATCAGTGTACTATATCATTATTATATGCTATATACTATTTGAGCTAACCACTGTCCAACTGTGAATATGCCCCACATTATTAATACCATACATTATACCTGAACAAATTTGATTACCTCCCCTTTCTGCAGCATAGGTCTTATAGCATTCTATTTTCTTCAGTTTTAATTATAACTGCAGGCGATCTGTAGAAGGAAGTCGAGAGTTTTTCTATTTTATCATATTGTTTAATTTTTTTTAATAGCACCTGCCTTTGGAACAGAAACTACCTACTCTTCCGGAGCACCTGAGTTCACCTTCGGGTTTTAGTGGAGTTCGTGTTACTCGGTCTTTAGCTTTACATGTATGTTTTGTAGATCGTTGTTTGTCCATTTGTACTTTTTCTTTTGGACATTGTATTGTCTGTTCTTCGTCGATATACGGATTCTGATTACCCCTTTGGTATCTTCAAAAAGGTATTGTTATTGCAAACCTACATATGTATATGTAATACTTGATGAGAACAATGAGTAGATTCATTAAATTGTCTTGAGCAAAAGGTCTTTGACTGTCAGAGGAATACTGATATTGAAATCTCTTTGAAATAACTCGGACAACTCCGACCATAATGTTCGTACAACAGAGCATTCCCAAAGAAGGTGCTCTATTAATTCCTTTGTCTATTTGCATAAATTGCACAAATGAGTTTCCTTCACTTTACATTTATATAGCAGTGAATTAGTATTTTATACTATATTTATAATTTTGTACTGGAATATAATCTTTATTATTAATTAACTTTGATTTATTAGCCTTTATTTGATCAAATCTGTCAATACAATATACAAACTTTCATTGGGCCAATACGGCAAAAACCAGTCCAATACGGATATTTTCCGTATTGGCCCAATTCCAGTCAGTCCAATAACAACTAGATCGGAATCCGCTAGACATTTCGACAATTGCAAGGAAAAATACCGAGAGATATTGGACTGGTTAATTAATAAAGGTATCATTACGTAGTATTTTTCATATTGGCCTAGTTATAGGTCCTCGGTCTGCTGTATTGGCGTTCGGCTGCGCCTCAGGCCAATACAGCAGGCCTCGGACCTATAACTAGGCCAATATGAAAAGCATCATGCAATAATACTATAGTATATACTATATACATAGTCAAAACCCGCAGATATCCAATTTAGTGGAATACGGTAACCCTCATCAGAGACGGTCACAGACAAAAGATTTGAAAGCCAAATAGTCAAAAAATCTTTGGGAGCAATAAAACGAAAGGACCTAAATAAGATAGCCAAAATCATCTCAAGTAACATATGTGCGATGGAGGAGAATCTTAATCTAATATTAGCCAGATTATTGAGTAACTGTAAATCTAAATAGATTCAAAACTAACAGTAATGTCGGACTTTTTTGTTACTTTCACAATTTTGCACTCTACAACAATTTTAAGAAGAGTTTGAAGATACCAAAGGGGTAATCAGAATCCGTAAATCGAAGAAGGACAGACAACACAATGGCCAAAAGAAAAAGTACAAAAGGACAAACAATGGTCTACAAAACGTACACATAAAACTAAAGATCGAGTAACACGAACCCCACTAATAACCGGGGGTAACTTTTCTCTTCCAGTTGCAGCAATAAACATTCCGCATTCTTCATGACGTGGACACATGTCTAGTGATACAAATGACAGCATTCACGATATAATACGAACGTGTAATGCAATCATATGTACCAATAGTCATTTTGAGTTTGTCAGCATGTGTGATAGAATATGCTAATTTGAAATCCCCTCTCCTCGTGTATGCTACGATCAGGGCCGGATTATCATATTGGATAGCAAATATACATTTGTTTACATGAGTATATATTTTAATATTTTGCATTGCTGAATAATTCATTTAGCTTGAAATAAAACGTCTGAGGGAGGCCCATAATTTCATTAACCTAGGGTTCCTTAAAGGTCATAATCCGGCCCTGGTTACAATAATGGATTTTTTGCATTTGGCATTCTTCATGATGTGCATAAATGTCCAAAGATGGAAATGACAGTATTCATCGTAAATTGTGAGCATGTAATGCAATCATATGCATCAACAGTCGTATTGATTTTGTCAGTATCTGTGATAAAATTTGGAATAAAAAGATTGAACTTCAAGGAGAACTCTCTTACAGAAAATCCGGCGTGTGAGAAGGCAGAAGATACCAACAAAAACAAATTATAGGGACAGAAGAGTTTGAAGATACCAAAGGAGTAATCAGAATCCGTAAATCGAAGAAGAACAGACAACACATTGGTCAAAAGAAATAGGACAAAATGTCAAACAACAGTCTACAAAACGAAAGATCGAGTAACACGAATCCCACTAGAAACCGGGGGTGAACTCAGGTGCTCCGGAAGGGTAAGCAGTTCCTGCTCCACTAGTGACACCCGTCGTGTTAAACTTCTCCTATTCTTAGCATTTCCTTCTCTATATTCTGCATTGATAAATGTCCAGTAATGCAAATGGCAGCATTCACGATAAATTGTGAACGTGTAATGCAATCATGTGCATCAAAAGCCATTTTCATTCTGTCTGTGTATAGGATGAAGTTCAAGATATAAAATGCAGGAAAGCAAATCAAAATTCGTATTAAACCCAAGAACAGCCACCATTTACACAAATGTAGAATACAAAAATCCAAAGAACTCAGTAAGAGACGCAATTGTAGAGAACCAAATTCAAAATAGAGTGAGTGATTGTTGCTTAGCGAAAACTCAGCAATGTTTCATCTATATCATGGCGAGAACAAGTTAATTTTCAATGAGATGATGATGAGGCACGCTTTGCAATAGACCAACAGACTTCGTTGGATTTTTATAGTGCTAGCTCACTGAAACAACAGTCCGCGGATAGACATATCGCCTCACTCGGACACATTATACTGATTCCGAGTCAACCAGTTTTGTTCTTTCTCCTTAATACTGCGTGCTTAATAGCGGAGAAGCAACACATCCTAATTTTATAGTCTTTGGTTTGACCCGATCGGGGATCGAACCTACGATCTAGCGCACTCGAGGCAAACACACTAATCACTACGCCACCGAAGCAGATACAAAGATTGAACATCAAGGCGAACCCACTTACGGCCAATACGGTGTGTGAGAAAGAAGGAAAATATCAAGACGTGAAAAAGATTAATTTTAGAAGAACAAACACTGAAATTTGTTACAATTACATCTTCCAATAGTGAAAGCAATAATCATATAAGGTGTTAAACGTCTCCTCTTATCATTAACATTTCCTTCTCTATATTCTGCATTGATAAATGTCCAGTAATACAAATGACAGCATTCACGATAAATTGTGAACGTGTAATGCAATCATGTGCATCAAAAGCCATTTTCATTCTGTCTGTGTATAGGATGAAGTTCAAGATACAAAATGCAGGAAAGCAAATCAAAATTCGTATTAAACCCAAGAACAGACACCATTTACACAAATGTAGAATACAAAAATCCAAAGAACTCATTAAGAGACGCAATTGTAGAGAACCAAAATCAAAATAGAGTGAGTGATTGTTGCTTAACGAAAACTCAGCAATGTTTCATCTATATCATGGCGAGAACAAGTTAATTTTCAATGAGATGATGATGAGGCACGCTTTGCACTAGACCAACAGACGTTGTTGGATTTTTATAGTGCTAGCTCACTGAAACATCAGTCCGCAGATAGACATATCGCCCCACTCTGACACATTATACTGATTCCGAGCCAACCAGTTTTTTGTTCTTTCTCCTTAATACTGCGTGCTTAGCGGAGAAGCAACAAATCCAAATTTAATAGTCTTTGGTTTGACCCGATCGGGGCTCGAACCTACGATCTAGCGCACTCGAGGCAAGCACACTAATCACTACGCCACCGAAGCAGATACAAAGATTGAACATCAAGGCGAACCCACTTACGGCCAATACGGTGTGTGAGAAAGAAGGAAAATATCAAGACGTGGAAAAGAATAATTTTATAAGAACAAATACTGAAATTTGTTACGATTACATCTTCCAATAGTGAAAGCAATAATCATGTAAGGTGTTAAACGTCTCCTCCTATCATTAACATTTCCTTCTCTATATTCTGCATTGATAAATGTCCAGTAATACAAATGGCAGCATTCACGATAAATTGTGAACGTGTAATGCAATCATGTGCATCAAAAGCCATTTTCATTCTGTCTGTGTATAGGATGAAGTTCATGATATAAAATGCAGGAAAGCAAATCAAAATTCGTATTAAACCCAAGAACAGCCACCATTTACACAAATGTAGAATACAAAATCCAAAGAACTCATTAAGAGACGCAATTGTAGAGAACCAACATCAAAATAGAGTGAGTGATTGTTGCTTAACGAAAACTCAGCAATGTTTCATCTATATCATGGCGAGAACAAGTTAATTTTCAATGAGATAATGATGAGGCACGCTTTGCACTAGACCAACAGACTTCGTTGGATTTTTATAGTGCTAGCTCACTGAAACAACAGTCCGCAGATAGACATATCGCCCCACTCGGACACATTATACTGATTCCGAGCCAACCAGTTTTGTTCTTTCTCCTTAATACTGCGTGCTTAGCGGAGAAGCAACAAATCCAAATTTAATAGTCTTTGGTTTGACCCGATCGGGGCTCGAACCTACGATCTAGCGCACTCGAGGCAAGCACGCTAATCACTACACCACCGAGGCAGATACAAAGATTGAGCATCAAGGCGAACCCACTTACGGCCAATACGGTGTGTGAGAAAGAAGGAAAATATCAAGACGTGGAAAAGAATAATTTTATAAGAACAAATACTGAAATTTGTTACGATTACATCTTCCAATAGTGAAAGCAATAATCATGTAAGGTGTTAAACGTCTCCTCCTATCATTAGCATTTCCTTCTCTATATTCTGCATTGATAAATGTCCAGTAATACAAATGGCAGCATTCACGATAAATTGTGAACGTGTAATGCAATCATGTGCATCAAAAGCCATTTTCATTCTGTCTGTGTATAGGATGAAGTTCATGATATAAAATGCAGGAAAGCAAATCAAAATTCGTATTAAACCCAAGAACAGCCACCATTTACACAAATGTAGAATACAAAAATTCAAAGAACTCATTAAGAGACGCAATTGTAGAAAACCAAGATCAAAATGGAAATCATTAACACACGAAATTGAGACAAATGGACTGAATCAAATTCTAGAGACCTCCATGAACTCTCATAGTAGAGACAAATGTGGAATAAATATTCAAAGAGAACTCACCAATAGACATATTTTAAACATACGCAGAATGCTCAAGTCAAGAAAGAGCTCGATTTATTTAAACAAGCGTAATAGAGACTCAAAGAATCACCTAGAGACTCAATGAATCACCTACAGACTCAATGAATCACCTATAGACTCAATGAATCACCTACAGACTCAATGACCCAAAAACAGAATCAATTAAGAAAAAAATAAAGAACTAACATTTATTAATAGAAACAACTTCTAAGTTAATGAGTGAGTGAGTGATTCAGCATTTTTTCAGTTATATCATGGTTATAATAATTAATGAATTAACATAATGATATAACGACCGTTTATGAAATAACCATTACATATTCAGTCCAGTAATAAAACTTCATAAGCCAGACACCATCTTAATCCGCAATAGGCAGATGAACAAACGTTAGAGTTACAGAAACCGAAGAGGAAATCAAGAATGGACAATCAAGAGAAACTGGCAACATTTGGCACACAAGACACAAGACAACGACAAGCAAAACAAAAAACATCTACAGTCAAACCTTCCCATGTGGTCACCTTTCTTAAACAGTCACCTGTATTAAAAGGTCACCTTTTGCTTGTCCAATCATTGAAAATTTCATATGAATTTAACCTCTTTTAAGAGGTCACCTGTCTTAAAAGACCACTTTTTCCTTGTCCCAAATGTGACCTCTAAAACAGGTTTGACTACTTGATTTATTTGCTCCCAAAGACTATCCTTTCAAATCTTTTGACTATGACCGTACCTGGTCAAGGTCATTCCAGAATTGCGTCGTTCGATCTAAATCAGACATCTACGTTTTTAATGACTGTTCTATAATCGTAAAATGCCAGAAATGGCGTAAAAAGAACCAGTATTATTGATCGCCTTTGATTTTCTCTCAAAAATTAACATATAAAAACAAGTAATGAATCATACACATGAAGTCGTACTGTTAACGTCCTATAAATCCAATCTAAATGTTTTGTAATGGCTGTTTATTTGTGTGTGTCGAGTAAAGTTTGTATGGGAAAAGTTTTTATTACAAAGATATTATAGCTTGACAAATTAAACATGAGTACTATACACCTGTGTCCACGGTATCTTAACAAAGGATTATATATGGCTAGTGTTTGTAAAAATAGAATGCACTAGACATTGACGCACATATAAAGTTCAACATTGATCTATCTACGTTTCTAATTATTCAGAAATTTACCGCATTACCGTAAAAATATGTTAATTAAAGACAGAATGGCTGCCTTAAATATAGCACGTGATTGTCTTTAGCATTATGTATCTGATAGCTGATAGGGAAGTGGTCACGTAACAACAGTGCCATCATCGTAATGTAATGGTAAGTGGCAATATGTTTTCTTCCTCGGTCACTGACAGGATTTTTTTTTACCGGACTTTGCTATATGAGTAACTCGGCGGCTGTTTTATAAGAAACATGAACTGCTTACTCTTTGTCAGCAACTGGGTTCACCCCTATTTATTGTTGGGGTCCATCATGATAATCTTATTAATTTTCTGTATTGTGTTATTTACTTTATTCATCCTCCTTGTGTTTTGTTACATGTATATCAGGATTGTCCATTCTTGACCACCCCTCGGTTTTCTTTAACATTTATTTCAACAATATTTCGTTGTGGTAGGGGAGATAACTACAACAATCAAAAACAATGATCTCCCATAATAGTCAGGTCCAATTTGCTGAAAAGGTGAAGTCTAGCGGTATTTTATTAGTATTTGGTCCAGCATAGCTTTTGATCCTAATTTGGGTATGAGGAATTAATGAAAATATGTTGGCCATTCGTAAAAGATCATTTAGGGGTCGAAAATTGCAAATTAAGATGGCACCCCTAAAATCGCGATTATTTTCGATCGATAATAATTCAGAATGGCTCAAATTTTCTTTTATACATTGAAATCGGTATAAATCTACTGGTATAGCATGAATAGGTTTAAATGCAACAGAATTGTAACTTTAATATATATAAACCTTGTTTGCGCATGCGTAAATCACTATTTCGTGCGTTTTTGGCTGTAACTAAATCCTAGAATTAACACATTGCTCATGTTTACCCTGATGCCATTTACAGAGGTCTGTACATGGCAATTTGGCTTTTCTACAGCTACATCGTAACGTTATACAACCAGTGGAGCACTGCCATGATATCATTTCAAGACATGCTTGTGGGATCGGATCAAGTGTCATAAGAAGTGGTATTAAACGATCACCATCCAAGCTCCAACCCATGGTTACAGGAGAAGGCAAAACTGGCTTGACAACATTCGCTTGTTTCCACACACTTGCTTGAAAGTGAGCTCTCTCAATGTGCAATTTCAACGCATCACTAGTAGGGGAAAACTTTCTGGACTCTTCGATTTTGCAAACATCAGATCCCGAGCTTCATCAGATGTATCAGTCACTTGATTGTAAAGTTTGCATATGAAAGCCTCGGCTAATTTGATCTTCTCGTCAGTTAGTTCTGCTTCTCCAATTCCTTCAAGAAGATTGGCATCTTGCTCATAAACCTTATACGCCTTTTTCCTGGAAATCCCATAGAAGAAAGACGTAGTATCAACAGCCGGTAATTGAGTGAAATGCCAATAAATTTTGGGTCATACATCTTGTAGGCAAATTCGTCTCTAAAACAGAGTGTATTGATATCATCTTTGGGCTTTTAGACGTTCCTGCCTTGATATCCATATCTTGAAATTCATTCCGTAAGCATGATGCAGTAAAAGCAAAAAGACATCGGTATCGGTTGCAGATACAGCGATAGTTCGGCAGTTAGATACATTTTTACAATGAAGCATGTGGAGAATCATGCGCGTGTCTGCCTCTTCATGTGTTGCCTTCAAGTTATCTAAATTCAGGCTCTTGTCATTTCTGTCTGCCTGGTCCTCGGAAATAAACCCCCCTCTAGTGACCACAACTTTGCCTTAAGGAGCTTGTCGGATGAGTTCTGTTGCCAAAAGGAAGGCCAAGTCTTCTTTATTTTCAGGCAAAGAAAGAAAACTTGGCAAATTAGAAGGTAGAGGAACGTTACGGTTTTCAATTACTCTACTAATTGGCTGTACGGATTTTGATCTTTTTTTTCGTGTTCCTGATTTTATAGACTGTGTACGATATCGATCAAAAACAACATCAATTCGTCTAAATCTAACACCTTTTCTTAGCACGACTCCCACATACATGTCTGCATATCCACCAAATGTCCTCAAACCCTGGTTTTTCAAACTCTGAACAAGAAATTGGCCATCTATAGTCAATGCAGCTCTATCATTAAAGTCTATTAGACCATTAGTATCTCCGTTTTTCAACAAGATTTCTAATAGCAACGATTTATTCCCTGATTTAAGAGACCCGTTTGTCTCTGCAATAGCTATCGGAACTGGCATAAGTTCATGCTTAAGTATTTCTGACATGCTGACCTCTCTTCCAGCTTTAAAGGCGGTTACTATTCTATGTAATGTATTCCTGTCAGCCTTAACAATCTTCCCCTTTTCAGATGGGTTTGAACTTGTGTGAATTTTATACAAGGATGCCATTGTTAGTGGATTGTTTTTGCTGACTTGTCAGAAGTGGGATTTTAGGTGATAGCTCCTCATCCTTTAACACAAGCCGATCTTTAACAAAATCTTCTAGCTGCTTCTGTCCAATCTTTCTAGCGTTCAGGAGAGAATTTTTGATCACATCTGTGGCTTTATCCTTGGTGGCTATGCTTAATAAATGATCCGACTCATTTGTAAAATTAAACATTCCAAAATTCGTCAGGACCCTGAAAAGTGAATCCTCTGATTTCGAATCAAGTTTTTGTCTGCTCTTTGTGGCTTCTTTGTGATTCATTAAATCTTCTGGGTTTACATGAAACATAGATTTAGTCAAGTAACTGATATGAGACCTCAGGCTGTACGAGAGAGACCACCTACTCAGTGCTGTAGGAGTTCTTGTTATCCCGACAATTACACCCCGTTCTTTCCAGTTGCATTGAGCCATTCCTGACTTTGGTCCGGATCAACCTGATTATACTTGGCATTCGACTGTTTTACAACAAAGTTTCCTGCTCGAAATTCCTGCAGGATTTCAGCAAGTAGCTGAGTTGCATCTGCAAGATAGACTGCTCCCCATCTTGCGTAGTTAGTATGGTCGTATTTGAAAAACCACGGAAGCATACATCGAAAAGCATATAAGTATAAGTCCCAAATACCGTCTCTCTCTCCGCGAGTGAACATCAACAATGTAGAGACCATATCTAGATAACTCATCCAGAAAACTAAACTTGGGTCCCTATTACTAGTAGCTTTGAATTCTGCTATCTTCTGTCGTACTGCATCAGTCTATAGCATTTCTACTACCAATTCTATAGAAACGTGATCTGTCTTTATAGCAATAATTTCGTCATATATTTCTCTGTCACTATCTTTCAAGAATCCTAACAATGGCGGAAGAAGCAATCTCCAGAGAGCCTGGGAAGTAATTTTGTGTGCTCGCATTGCCCTGTTATAGTGTTTTCCAGATAGCACTTGCTCAGCTGCAATGGGACCCAAAAGGTCTGATTCTACCCAAATTTCGTGTACACCCGATCCATTCATGTGATCGCCTATGCACATCATGAAATTCATGGCAATATGTAAACCTCCCAATCTTGGGAATACTGAATCCTTATACCTTGGTACAGACCACTTCAAATACATTAGTTTGAAATACAGAGCTTGGTCCACAGTAATAACTGTGTATTTTTGACCAGGTTTTTCTGATATGTGCATACAACGCTGAACGACTGTATTTAGAGTATCAAAATCGTGTGCAGGGGCTTGAATCAATGGGATATACCCAACAGTTGTTAAATCAGGATATACCCAACAGTTGTTAAATCAGGATCACACTTGCTTAAAGCCTGGTTGAAAGCTGTGGACATTCCTTACTATTTTTGATTATTTGAAAAGCCATGTCTGTGGCTGCAGCAACTCTTGCATCTTCTTTGTTATCTTCTGTTGTATTGAATGTTTCTGTTTCCATTGATCAATGGAACCGATTTATCTTCTGGAACATTTGTTGGTACAATCATATCTAATTCAGGGGGAATTTGAAGAATTTCACGAGAAGAAGGCAGCAATTTATCTAATTGCAAACCATTTCCAATTCCACGTTGCCAAGCCGCCATTTGTGTGGCATGAAAAGTATTTTCCCCATCCAAAGTGGAGTCATTTATGTCAATATTGTCAGCCATAAAATCAGTGAACACCTTATCCTTTAAATTATGTGGCACAAAACATCCGGTATTCACGTCCAGTGATTCTAGCGACTTCTCTGCCAGTCCAGTATCTATCTTGAGCACATCATGGTAATTCAGTGGATGCCCAGCACTGAAACAGGTTTACCAACTGTTTATATCTGGTCATCTGGTGTAATGTGCAAGACAGGCCAATATGTTTTGGTGTCCATTGTCTACCCTCACTGACACCGTACACTATGTCATGACAAACGCTGAGGATTTTGGTTTGTTTTGTACTCTTTGAATCTTCAGGATTACCGTCTTGGTTCAAAATATCCTGACCATCATACACGAGATTCAGGAACGTAAATAAACTGTCGGGGACACAATTGATTGCATTATCTTCGCTAACACTGAGACCTACATGACCGTCCATTCCTATCTAATCCCCTCTGATCTTTAGTGCAACATTTTGGATCATAATTTAGCATAGTAAGCCCTTCATCTTCCTCAAACGGAGTTGCTCCTTGGTAATGAAGTTCTCACAAAACATGTTGCGAGTATGCATGAGGAATCAACAGGGTTTCCCTTTCAAAAATCGACCGATGAAGTGGGGGTAAAAATTGATATTCGTCACTGAGTCTGTTTTGTAAGTATTCTTTAAATGTTGTTCTGCGGGAGATAAATGACTGAGGGATATCTCCGTTGGTCTGTGCTACTAGTGAGCAATATCTTCCCCAAACATCAGACAGTTGGAGTATTTGATTTTTAGAGGCAGCATATCCAAGTTCCTGAACTAAAGAAATCATTGCAAGATCTATTGTTTCACATTCCTTTTTCGTTTTCTGTGTATCATATTTGAACGCATTGAGGCATTTGTTATGATATTTCCCTTCTGCATCTATTAAATCGTTAACCTCTGCTAAACGTTAACGCATAGTGTTTTCCAATTTTGAATCTTGCAAGATCTTATTGCTGACAGAAAACGTTGAAATATTGAACAACTTATCTTTGTTGGAAGTCTGACAAAAATGCATAGATTCCAATCGACTGGTTTTACAGATCTTCTACTCGAGTATTTGGACGTCAACGGAGCCATCGAATCTGAACATGTAACTCCATGTTCCTGCTTTGGCGATTCAACATCTGCCTTTTGCCCTTCAGCTCTGGCTTCAAAGGTTTTGATTTGTTTCTGATGAGTGAACTCAGAATAGCATTTTCTATGGCAAAAGACTTCGTCTGATGTATGAAGCTTTAAGAGTCGATCAATAGCCTCATAATATCGTACGTCTCTTATCTTTTGTCTTTGAGAGACACGTTCTGTCAGGGTCTGAATTCCCCTTTGCTTTTTATGTTCTAGGGCATCTGTTTTATTTTCCTGACAAATAACACACTTGTTAACATGGTATTGACCAGAAAAAGATCGTTTTCTAATATTTAAGCTTATATCCATTTTGAACTATCGATGGTTTAGCATGTGCTTAGAAACTGTCGACTAAAGCAAATATACAGAAAGCATCAATAAATTTTTGAGTATTAGGTAATCTGGATCTTTATTCTTTTAAAAAATATTAGAATCAAGTAGCAATGCATGTCAATTGTCATTTCGCTAACAGGGTTTTGGATCCGAATGATGGGGAAATGCACTAGAACGGGTTATTATCCTACAGATTGGTGATACAATAGATACTTGCCCCTGACACCGCCACCCTCCCTCGAGGGGGGTGATACCATGTGATATAGACAAAAGAATAGCTGATACCTAAAATATAGCTTTATTCCAACATTCCTACTCTCATAGGGTCCATTAATGAACAGTGCTGAATATGGTTTGTTCTCAAATGTTGTTTTTTGGGTAGTCATTTTGTCCGCCATTTTGTGACATTAAACGACATTTTTCGAATGGCCAACATAGATATTTGGATTCCGTGACCCTGAAATAGGGTGAAAAGGTATGTTGGACTAAATACTAATAAAATGCCGCTGCACTCTTTAAACGATGACTTTTTCAAAAATCAGACCTGACTATAAGTAACTTAAAAACGTTTTCGTATAAGATTGTATCACGCACACATAGAAACCCGAAGGAATAGAATCCAGTATTGAGTACATCTTGACAGCTGAAAGAATATAATCCAGTATGGAGTATCCCTTAATATCCAATGGGAATACAACCCAGTATCGCGTACACCTGGACCCCTGAAGGAATAGAATCCAGTTTCGAGTACACCTTGACACCAGAGGAAATATAACCCAGTATCGAGTACACCTTGACACATGAGGGAATAGAACCCAGTATCGAGTACACCTTGACACATGAGGGAATAGAACCCAGTATCGAGTACACCTTGACAAATGAGGGAATAGAACCCAGTATCGAGTACACCTTGACAAATGAGGGAATAGAACCCAGTATCGAGTACACCTTGACAAATGAGGGAATATAACCCAGTATCGAGTACACCTTGACAAATGAGGGAATAGAACCCAGTATCGAGTACACCTTGACAAATGAGGGAATATAACCCAGTATCGAGTACACCTTGACAAATGAGGGAATAGAACCCAGTATCGAGTACACCTTGACACATGAGGGAATAGAACCCAATATCAAGAACACTTTAACACCAGAGGAAATATTACCCAGTATCGAGTACACATTGACAAATGAGGGAATAGAACCCAGTATCGAGTACACCTTGACACATGAGGGAATAGAACCCAATATCAAGAACACTTTAACACCAGAGGAAATATTACCCAGTATCGAGTAAACCCTGACACATGAGGGAATAGAACTTAGTATCAAGTACGCCTTGACACCAGAAGAAAAAGAACCCAGTATCGCATACACCCTGAATAAAGCCCAGTATAGAGTACACCTTGAGATCTTAAGGAGTATAATCTAGTATCGAGTACACATTGACACCTTGTATTTGACACATGAAAGAATAAAACGTAGTATCGAGTACAACTTGACACATGGGGGAATACAACCCACAATCGAGTACACTTTAACACCTTGAAAAATAAAATCTAGTCTCGAGTACACCTTAATACCTGAGGGAATAGAAATAGAACCCAGTGTCGAGTAAAACCAAAACCTGATTTAATGGTGGTCACGGCAGACGGGTTGGTGTACTAGCAATCGACTGTGGTTTTCATAATGCACATCATAGACACGAGCGTGCATGTCGAGGCCCAGTTGCGACACAAAATGGATTCCATGCATTATTTTCTGGTGTATTCCGGTTCATACTTCCGTGGTCCGGTTCATACCGCCTTGCTGTCTTCAACTGCATGAACGCTTTTTGGTGGAAGTATGATGGTCTTGGTGTGGAATCATGTCACGTTAATTGCTGTCAGACACAGACACAAGTTTAGTCACAAACATTGTCAGGCTCATGAATCTCCGCTCTAGCTAATAATAGACCAGATACTGTGTTTTTATGTCTTCAGCAAATTCTCTGAGACGAACTGAGCTGTGGTTTCCGCCACAGACCACATAAACTAATCACTATGACAGATCTCCTACAAACTTTACTGGAGGAGTGGAACACCATTCCACAGGCCGTGTATCATCATGTCAATGGCTTGATCAGTGTCAATAATGGACAAAGAAGGTATTTAGTTTTTAATAGCATTTGAAACTGATTTTAAATTATAATTTTGATGATTTTTGTTATAATATAAAATCTATCTTGATCTACAAAGGATTGCATCCTTTCTTTGTACTTTAGTATGCATTACTATCTTCTTACATATAAAAACGTAGATATCCAGTTTAGTGCACAAGATTCGTCTGTGAGAGTATCGTTTTGTCTCTTACTAAGATTTTTTTGATTGAATTGTGCAACTTTTTCGACAGTAAGGTATATTTTGCCTTTCCTTGTACACTCAAGGTAAAAAAAATGGAAAGAAGAATAATTCTCAGAAATTCTGTATAAATTCTGACAGAATCTCTGAAGAGATTTCAACGCTATTATACCGAACCACACCTGAAGGAATATTAATTGCAACTAGTATAAAATGGTTTGGTGGAATGGGCAATTAAACTGACCGCACAAAAAAACTGAAATATTGCTAAGAAGTGTTATTAAACACCCATAGACCAACCCAACCATATGTTTCCACATAAAACCTATGTTTGGTTCATCTTTAACCTCAGTTGTTTGTATGAGGGCTCATGTCTTATTTACGTTATTTGTGTTTGTTTGTATGAGGGCGCATGTCTTATTTACGTTATTTGTGTTTGTTTGTATGAGGGCGCATGTCTTATTTACGTTATTTGTGTTTGTTTGTATGAGGGCGCATGTCTTATTTACGCTATTTGTGTTTGTTTGTATGAGGGCGCATGTCTTATTTACGTTATTTGTGTTTGTTTGTATGAGGGCGCATGTCTTATTTACGCTATTTGTGTTTGTTTGTATGAGGGCGCATGTCTTATTTACGTTATTTATGTTTGTTTGTATGAGGGCGCATGTCTTATTTACGTTATTTGTGTTTGTTTGTATGAGGGTGCATGTCTTATTTACTTTATTTGTGTTTGTTTGTATGAGGGCGCATGTCTTATTTACGTTATTTATGTTTGTTTGTATGAGGGCGCATGTCTTATTTACGTTATTTATGTTTGTTTGTATGAGGGAGCATGTCTTATTTACGTTATTTATGTTTGTTTGTATGAGGGCGCATGTCTTATTTACGTTATTTATGTTTGTTTGTATGAGGGCGCATGTCTTATTTACGTTATTTGTGTTGGTTTGCGCATAGTGGTGTCCACCACAAATGTGTTGCGTTTTTTGTTTTGTTTGTCACCGTCTTGTGTTTTGTGTGGCCAATGTTGCCGGTTTCTCTGGATTGTCCATTTTTGATTGTGCCTTCGGTATTGTCTAACGTTTATTTTCAGATATTTGTTGCCTCTATATACTGTATTGTTTTTGTCTTTGTTTTCTTGTTTTCTTTTTTTTTTTTTTTTTTTTTTTTCAATTTAATTTTTTTGAAACGTATTTCAATTTTTTTTCCGTGGGCGATTTATTTTAACTGAATTACGTCGAACACTTGGACATTTTTCACACGATCACTTCAGTCACTTCAGTCATCGTGTGAAAAATGTCCACGTGTATTTCATTTTACTGAATTACGTCGAACGTGACTTCAGTCATCGTGTGAAAAATGTCCACGTGTATGCAAATAAAATCATGATGTAAGTCAAGTTTTCCAGCACTAATCAATTGTTTCTTGTTGACAATGGCAGCTACATCATTATATTGCCACTGTCTGTTCCCTATAGGAATAAAAGAAGATTTATGGGGAACGCAAAGAAAACAGACAGAGGAAATAAGTATGTAAAATTGAATTTATATGTCTATGATTAGAGAACCAAAACCACGTGCAAGAATCTCAATCAAGTTGAATGACAGCTGCGTACACATTGCATACATTATAAGAATTTCAAATAAATATGAATATGCTAATTTCAGAAACGCTTGAAGGTACCAAGAGGGTAATTAATCAGAAGTCGAAAGTCGAACAAGGACAAACAATACAATGGTAAAAAGAAAAAGGATAAAAAGGTAAAGAATGGTCAACAAAAAATTATACAGAAAACCAAAGATTGAGTAGCACGCATCCAACTATAACCCCATGGGTGAAATCAGGTGCTTCTGGAGGTTAAGAGAGTTCCACTAGTAACACCCATCGTGGTACATTTGTACTCTGATTAAATATCTGTTCTCACATTACAATATTAATGTTATGTACAGCTTGATAGATATTGAGTTCGGTTAACTGAGAGAGCACACATCTTTATTTGTAATGACAACAAATTTGCATAATTTTTGAAGATCTTATTTATTGTTAAATGTCATAATTTCCTTGAATTTCAGGGCAGTGGGTTTGTTTCCAAGCTTTTCTTTTATGAATAATTTTCTATTGTTATTTAAATGATTTAGTTACTGAGGGTATGATCCAAATACCAAAAACAAAGCACAACCCCCCCCCCCCCCCCAAAAAAAATACAACTGTGCAAGTACAGTCTGATATTTCTAAGGTTTATGATCGAATCGATTATTTTGCTTGAAATAAAATATTAATTTAGATGGGAATCTTTTTCCGGACAATCGCATATTAATTTTCAGGTAAATAAAAAATCGGCACCAGGACACTTCGGCACCTGTGTGAGACATTTCGGTACCAAGACAAATCGGCACCCGGACAATTCGGCACCCCAATTAGACAAATCGTTACCTCAAAAAGACAAATCGGCACTTGTGTTTATGTACAGTATATCCCGATGATGCCGATTCTAATCCTGATCCACGTTCAGTTATTGATGAAAAGAAACGACTCATATTATTTGTCTTCTTGGTAATATAAATGTTTGCCCTGTATAATATTATGGTAAGAATTGTGATTTTGATGTTTTGTAATTGTTTTTTTCTGTATTTTATCTTTTAATAATTGTGTTTAAGGATTATGTACCCCTTTTTCACTCCAATGTTAGCCCTACGGAAAACTTGTGGAAAATCCCCCGTTTAAAACTGCACTGTTGTTTATGGAATTTACGCCAGGTATGACATTTATATAAAAAGTAAGTCATAGGAGTGCATGCATAAACACTTCATATTTCTTGTTCTCAATTTTCGAAATTAAATTTGGAATAATAAAACCTTGGGACTTCATAATTGGTGAATCTATCTATCTCAGTAAGTATGGAAAATAAACATCTGTTACAATATCTATGCTAGAAAGAACAGTTATAAAACAATTTTCGTATTTGTTTTTTCTTTTGATTTGCTCAATGATTTTAATTTAACTATGTTAATATACCTGGTAATAATCCTCCTTGGTCTTGCCAGACATGAAGCAAAATACCAGGAGTATTTGTATCATGCTGTCTCTAGAGCGGATGAAGGCGTGGATGGAAAACATCTGCTGCCATGGGTGGTTAACGATCTTAAAGGCACCATCCATATACCATGTCTTTGCCTTGGCAAGGAGCTGCAGTTGTCTGTCGGTGTAAAATATCAAATGTCTGTTGTCAGCAACGATCACGTCTTTCTGGAAGAAGTCTGGGGCTTTCTGATCTAAATAATCTAGATCAAGCTGAAAGAGATAAAACTGTTGTAGAATCTGCGACTACTTATTATGCAGAAACAATAATGATAATGATAAAGTTAAAGAATATTTAAATGAATTATGTTTTGATTGCATTTAAACGATCATTGATGTTTTTTTTCTTTTAACTTTCGTTGATTTTATTTTACAAAAGGTAATCACGTTTGTTTGAAAGAAAATGCGGTGCCGATTTGTCCTGACACCGAACTTTCTTGGTGCCGACCTGTCTTTTTCAACGGGTGGCGAAATGTCTTGGTGCCGAACTGTCTTGTTTCCAAATTCCAGAGATTAAAAACAGAAATCGAACGCAACTAAAGATATTCCTCAGTCAATTAGAAACGAGATCAGCAATTTGAAAATGCCCCCCCGAAAAAACAAACAAACAAACAAATAAACAAACAATAAAAATACAAACAAACAAACAAAAAACAAAGCAAAAATAAATTAAAAAAAAAACAAATGAAAAAAACAAAACAAAACAAAACGCAAATCTCTATTTAATGGACATATTTGAAATGAACGTGTCTTTTATAGTTAATTAGCAAATAGAACATGTAATTAACGTTAAGTGCTATTACTAAATTGCATAATGCTAAGTATTGAAAAAAGTATTCTGTGGTATACAGTGATAGGTCAAGAGTCTTTCCGAACTAACATATTTCCCTATATATTTGAAATAACAACCATGATTAAAAAAATTCTTGTCAAGTAATTATTTCTTACTTGATTTTCTTGGAATTTTCAGCAATGAAAGCAGAAATAAAATTAATTTCATCTTCTTATAATTTTCAGAAGAAGTGTGTTTCTAGATTTCCTTGAAATATGATTTAAAACGAATCTTATTTTTACACCAAATCTTACTATATAATCATAGGAAATTGTGACGTCGAGAATTTACATTTGTGCTTAAATCAAAAATTCTGGTGAATAAAATTCCTAAATAATTATATGAAAATAATTTAATTTGATATGAACACTGTAATCTGATTGGTTGATCAGCCTGGAGCAACATTGGCTATGCTTGATAACCTGAGGCCATGTTCTCGAAAGTATCCTAAGATTTGTCCTAAGATATGTCTTAGGACGATTTTTAGTATGGTTTTAGGACCATCTTAGAACATATCCTAAAAGTGATCTCGAAGCTATCTTAGACTATCCAAACTTAGGATGTCTTAACTATGTCCTAAGTGTCAACGCAATTATTAGAAAAATAGAAATATTGTGTACAACAACTATTTCCAATATTAATATATAGCAAACCCTTGATAAAAATACTCATAATAAAATATAAGATGTAAATAAAGATTTTTTTTCAATTTCATTTATTTTTTGCGCTGCATCCCATGAGTCTGTTTCTTGTTTTCTTTAATTTGCAGTTATCTATATACGTAGTTCTGTATACGATATATAACTAATGTGTAACACTTTTTTAAAATGAAGTACAGTCATTACCGTTATTTTTTTTGTGGTTACTTTCGAATGAGCTGATTTCAAATTTTCAATGAATTACTGATTAAAGATGAACAAAAGATATCTCGTGCGCCGTTTAAATTATAATAGAAAAAAATCATTGTTAATTTACTTATTTAGATTTAAAAACAGTATAAAGGTGTATATCAATCATGTTCTACAACTTAAAGTCCATTTTAGGTATAAAATATAAAATTATATTACAATTTCGGGTTTAGGACCATCTTAAGACACCCCCATAGATGTCCTAAAGTTAAGACAAATTTTGCGACATGTCCTAAGTCCTAAAAAAAAAAAAAAAAATCTTGTAAAAATTAAGTCGTAGATAGAAATATTTACATGAAGAAAAGTCTAACAAAACGACCAAATATCCTCCAAATATTAACAAAATGTATTTTATTTTTTAAGCTATGTAAATTTATACGCATTATCAGGGCCACCAAGAGAATTGTTGGGCCCCAGGGCAAAAGGATACTTACCCCCCCTCCTCCAATTCCCCAAATAATGATACTCAAGCTAAGTCCACCACGGTGTGTCATAAGCAAGGAATCAGTACAACAAAAATGAATTGATGAATTGTGATTTAGAAAACAGCTTTCTTCTTGTTTATTTGTCTGGACCCTTAATTATAAACTGATGGGCCCTCTCAGTGGGTCTGCGCATTATAAACGAAAGAGTTTGTCTTCCTGTCTAGTCTCCTTTTCAACTAGAACATGTATATACTGTATATGTTGTGCATTGTAGTGATTATATTCTCTATACATATGCATTTTGTTGTTAAGAATAAAGAAATAAATATAGACCCACAGATTTTGAATATATACGATTTAGACACAAGTTTATTCTTTCTATCTTCAACAGTACTTTCATTGAATTGTGTTCTTGGCGTTCAAAATTTGTTTTGTGTTTAACTCATGGGTCATGAGCAATTAAAATTCTTAGATTATAAAATTATGCTGAAATCAAAGTGTAAAACAGAACTACATTTAATTATGTACCTTTGTTGGTAAAAATTTCATCAAAATCGAACAAGAATTGACTTTGGAGTAATATTTTGAGAGAAACATTTTATTTTTTATTTTTTTTATATTAAATATACATTGTATATTGAAATAGTTTAATGACCATATATTTTTTGCCCGCCTCTATATATGTATGTTAAAATTCTAATTATATAAAATCAGTTTTCTCGCGAGGAGCCATTTTTGTTTCATGTATATACGTCTGAAAATTAACCCAAACAGTGTTAGAATTAGATTTTTGAGCTGTCAAATTTGTGTTCTTCACTCGACGGGATTTGAACTCACACCATTGATACACTGCAGCACCATTCGCTTAGCCTTATGTCCAGCTCCCTAGACCACTCGACCACATCCACTCCCTATAAAAGGAGCTTCAATAATAGTAGTGTTACCTTGTCTCGTAAGGCAAATCTAGGGATAGACATAAGACATGTGTCTAAGCGTATTATAATTTGACAGCAATCTAACTCAGCGATTTTTAACATATTGTATAGGATAATGAAGAATTCATTATACAGTCACAGGAAATAAAGCATATTATACAAACATCTAAGTTAGTGACAACTATACAATATATCTGTCCCTCTGGACCTCAAAGTTACTTGTGATACTAGGTTAATACTAAATAGTATATATACGTCTGAAAATTAAACCAAACAGTGTTAAAATTAGATTTTTGAGTTATATATATATATATTGTCTACCCTTTCACACAATTCGATCGGAAATTGCAGTTCACTGTGAGATATCTAGGTACTCCCTTTCTTCATGATGGAACATGGCAAAAAATATATATTTTTTTTAAATACGCAGTTTTCAGATTGGCGTATGCCCAACAAGCCTAGAGGACATTGGATTTATTAATAGTGAACAATAATAGAGCATTCAGCCACATAGTAACATAATACACAATTATGCAAATCGGATAATTCATAAATACTGTAGCAAACAATTTATATGAATGAAATGAACCTGTCATCACGTATAAATTTATTGCATGAAAATCTCTATGACTGATGATTTCGCCTGCCAGGAAAAACGAGCTGTTTTGTCTCTCTTTCCTAGATGTACGGCCTCTGATCATGATCAACCCCTTTGGTATCTTCAACTTTCCTTGGCTAGAGAATAATCTAAATGGAAAATATTTTCCCGCACTAATATTTACCCACGTGATTAAAATCGAATGCAAATCATTACATACTGTTTGTACAATAATTTTCTTCTATACCGCGAAACGCGGGAACTTATAATTCTTTGCAGGTGAAACCTGATATCTCGTGAAATAACTGGTTTAATGACATAATACTTCACGAAAAGAAAGTTTAACCAGTAGTGTTAATCAATTCTACCGGCGTCAACAAAACCAACAATCACCTCTCATCTAAACCGAACTGACTGTTTCGAATGCACATCGTTTGAATCTAGGATGTGCATAAACATGATGATTCGTGCATTTATATGTACATTTCCATAACTGATTTGTAAGAAAAGCTTTTCCGTTCAAATTTCCTCAATGCAGACTATGTGAAACTTTGGACCCCAAGAACTCGAGTCCCATAGACCCTTGTACCATCGTTTGTATATATATTCAAATCTACATATCTTAGTGATGCTGTACAACAAATATTACAGTATTTTTACTGATGACCCCTTTGGTATCGTCAAACACTTCTTCCTACTGCTGCGTCTTGAGAGAAAAATGCTAAAAGATGTTTCGTAATTTCTCCTTTTTAGTTCCCTTCCTAGCCCATCCCCTAGGAGGATGAACTTTATTTGTTCGTCTTTCTTAAAACTATCCCTGTCAAGCTTAGTTCCATTTGGACTAGCAGTTATTGATCATGATGTACGAAGGAGGACAAACGGACGACAGACGCCAAGCGATGCATATTGCTTACTTGGCCTTGGCCCTTGGCCATTAGAGCTATCAACATAAACAACCATGTTTACAAGATTTGATTTTTCAAATTCTGATATCTTCGCTACTTGTAACTAGAGTAACACGACGGGTGCCACTAGTGGAGCAGGAACTGCTTACCTTTCCGGAGTTCACCCTCGGTTTTTAGTGGGGTTCGTGTTACTCGATCTTTAGTTTTATGTGTAATGTTTTGTAGAACATTGTTTGTCCCTTTGTCCTTTTTCTTTTGACCATTGTGTTGTCTGTCCTTCTTCTATTTATGGATTCTGGTATCTTCAAACTCTTGTTTGGAAGATTTTATTTTTCAAATTCTAATTTCTTAGCTACTTGCTGAACAATGGTATGTTCAGTAGTCTTATATTAATTATTTCAAATCATATAATAATTACATAATAATTACATCATATTTACAGAACCAACATATGGCGCCATGTTTCTTTACCAGGAGTGATATATTTGTACAATATATTAACATTGTCTGAAAATATGTAATTCATTTGTACGATCTTTAGAAGCAGACAGAGAAGATAGTTTTTTTTAATTTGACATGTGTTTCATTCCGTGCTTAGTACATTTATACATTTATATTGCCGACAATGCTTATCATTTAATTTGTTCATTGTGTTTATCATGCAATGGCAAAGTTACAAAACTGTCCGCTATGATTTCCCGCGCTAAAACAATGTCCGACTCGTTTTTATTCTTATTTATTTTGTAGTGTTTCTTGCTTTATTTATGTTATTTGTATTTATTTACGAATACTGGTGTCGAACACGATTCCCGTATCATATGATGTTCGTGTCGTTTAGCACTAACCCGATGTGTGTCAATAATGGAACAGGTATCGCTTTACCCTTTCGGAACACATGTGTTCTCTCCCGCTTTTTCGTTTAGTTCGTGTTGCTCAATCGTTTGCTTCATGTATATTGCTTTGTAGATCAATGTTTGTCCCCCCTTTGAGGCATTGGCTATGGCATTGTCTGTCCTTCTTCCATGATTTACCTCATTGGTATCTTCAACCCTTCTTTGTCAGATGTATTAAAACAATTGGTAAAGCGAGCGTCATTGTAGCTGTTTTGTCCTCTCTTCTTTATATACTCAGGGTACAAGCCTGTATTGTCTTACACAAAGATGTACAAATAAAGAAAAATATTTGATTTGTACATCTGTTATATGTAAAAATAAGTCTTGTTTGGCTGATTAAAAAAGCTCTAGAGCTTTGTGATGGTAAATAATAACACAAAAAGTCTTGAGAAGAGATAAAAAAGTTTGTTCGACTCGGAGTCAACAAATATCTCCGATTTGTGAATTGTTTCTTCTTAGTGAGTAACCATTATAACAATCCAGTCCATGGCCGTGGCTTAATACAAAGTAAGCATCATAATAATTACAGTTCATTAAAAAAGTATTTGTTAACGTCAAGAAATAGCAAAAAAAAAAAACAAAGAAAAAACAAAGAAAAAACCCAAAAGAAACACACACAAAAACCAAACAAACATAGCTACTCACTTGGCGTTATACAACAATCACTCAATCGTAATATTTTTTATTTGTAAATCATTATTTTTTTTCTCTACCAAATGAAAGTACTGTTTGATATATGCTATTTAATGTTAGACTCTCAAATAGGTACGACCGTTGCCTTAATTTCCTAACATAAGGTTATGAAAGTACCACCAGTACATTGCTATCGAAGCACTAATACAGTCCGTCACTATTTATTTTGGAATCTTTGTGTAACGTAATTGTCATAAAAACTACATGTATTTTGGAAAATGTTTACTGCTATCACTGGATCGATACCTCTGTTGGTGGACTATTAGTGCCCGACATTATGTTCCGTCCAGTAGTTAGTGTTTCGGCACGGACATGGTTTATTAGGTATATTTACTTTTGAAATCTTCAGCGTCTAAAAATGCAATAAATATTAAAATTAAGATTCTCTTCCAGCAGGCATATGTGATCTTAGCAGATTTTGGCTCTGCTATTTTGTTGATAATAATAACTTTATTCGCTAAACCAATTGCTCTCAAACATGTTTAATTATTGAGCATACATGATGAAGATTATTCCAGAAACACGTCGTGTGCAGTAAATTTGATATTTGTGATTTTATTATTTTTGTCTTGGAAGTTAAAGTCATGGGAGTTAGCAATGTATTATAATTAAACTGTGACATGTTAACGCTTTATTACGTTTAGAAATTTTGTTGACACTTGTCTGCTATAACAGCGTGACACACAACTCTGCCAACGCACAGTTATTGTTTCGGTTGTTTTGCGTTATATATACCGAAAAGGTTTAAGCATAAATGTTCATGTCTCTTTTGTCATGCCATCGAAACAGTAAATAGTTTATTCTCAATGTCATTTTACTTGCATGTTGAAAACACTTGTTCATTTTACCAAGAGGATAGGTTTGGGTCCAAAAACTATTCTCAAACCGACCCCTTTTTTTTAAGTGCATATACCAAGCCAGAAAAATGAGGGGTATTTGTTAGGGTATTTTTTGCTTGTCATTTTATTAGTTAAGAAATAATGTAGACAATTAAATATACGAAATATATAATATATCTAGATATTGTCACATTTGTAAATGTCTCTTCAATAAATCTAGAAAAATAAGAATAAGACGGAAAAAATAATCTAATATTGATTTACCATTCCCAATTTCTAGTGAATTATGCAATACGTTCGAGTTCAGCTTTATGTTTTAATTTAAAGGATGAAGAATTGCATGATAAGTCCACAAGCACTTGAGGAAAATACTCTGTCATTTTTTTTATTTGCTTTGTCGTTTTTTCTTATGCATTTGATTAAAGATATTTTCATTAATTAATAATCAATGTACAATTAGATCACTTTCAACGTGATATAACATATATAATTAAAGGGATTCAAAAACAAGTCTTAAACTTATATGAATTTGTTTCCCTGATATTAGCAACTCTTTGGGATCCTGACGTCGCCGACGTTATATCTGCCATAGTGCAAATTTTGATAGTTTCACTTAACTTTCTGAAAGAGAGATGTTGGCTTCTAATTAAAAAAAAGGATAAAAACTACATCATGTTAAAGTTTAGAATCATGAGATAATTTAAACATGTTTTATGAAAAAAAATAAAAAAAATAAACAAGCAATGGGGTAAAAATATGCGGTAGTCGGTGGCGACGTACGGAAAAAGGCATCAGTATTCAAGCAAAACATAGTTGTCTCTCGGACTTTTCGCTAATTTCCGAGCAGCAGATAGATGTAAATAATGGCCTAGCCATGTAAAATGGACTCATCTCTAGAAGTTTAGGTAGGTATAAAGTTTTAGAAATTGCTTTGAAAGATAGAAAAACAGATTTATTTCGGAAAAAAGCAAAATGCGTCTTCGAAGAAATTTTTTCATGACTTTATACCCACATCATTGCATTCTACAGAAAATTTCACTCAATAGTCAATCTTTGATTTTTGATAAAGTTCAATAAACAAATAGCGTCTTTCTTTTAAATATAGACACAGATCGCTAAATTTGTCGTGTTTCAAAATCAATTTGTTTACGTCGGCAATTTTTGCGACGAATACGCTCCAAAACGTGAATATTTTATACCGCTTTATGGTAGTAAAACTGTGATCTCGAAAGTTAGATAATTATCAAATATTAAATTATGACTAACAAAGTTATTCTTATTCATAGAGTGAAAAGTTGTTACATAGAGAACGTAAGTGGTGAAAGAGAAGTGCACACAAAAAAAACCCAAACAAACATAAAAAAAAACAAAAAACAAAAAAAAAACAAACACAAAAACAAAAACACAGTCCCCCCCAAAAAAAAACAAACAAAAAAACTCAAAACGCTAAGCAAAACCAAGCAAACACAAAAACAAAAACAAAATAAATAAAGCAAACAGTCAAAAAAAAAAAGAAAAAAAAAAGAAAAAAAGAAACAACAAAAAAACAACAACATACAAACAAACAAAGCAAAACAAAACAAAAACAAACATAAAATAACCAAGAAAAAACCCCAAAAAGAATTAATGTAAGCAATTTAGCGTACTAAATATAGAATGTATCTTCATATTGTATGGTTTCTAAATATCTAAACAATCTGGAAATTGAATAAAATAATCTAATATTAATTTGCTGTACCCAGTTTTTAATGAATGATGCAATACGTTGAAGTTATTATTTTATTTAAAGGATATAGAATTACATGTTAATTCCACAAGAACTCGAGGAAAGGACTCTTATAATTTTAGTTCTTCAAATTTTGTTCATTATTAAATTTTATTTGAAGTAACTAATAAAGAACAGAACAGAACCTCCTCATTAGTTGAAGCATATCTCATTAATTTAATAAATAATAGTGTACAATAAGACCAATTGCAATATGATATTATACATATAATTAAAGGGATTCAAATTTTTTCTTCAAAAACTTGTATCTCGAAGGTTGAATAAAATTTTTGAAACTTTTTGAAAATTTTATCATTTTGAAATTTTTTTTAAATTTTGAAATCTTATGAGATTTTGGATCTTTTTTGAAATTTTTAAAATTTTTAATTTTTTGAAATTTTTAGGTAATCTTCATTCTTTTTGAAGAAAGCCATAATGGACCGGTCCATTATGGCTTTTACCGCTCCATTATGGCATTGAAAGCCATAATAGACCGGCAAAGCATTTTGGAGCAAAATAATGTTCTTGCTGTATAAATACAAACCAGTCTGTGGTATTCATAATATAACCAAGTCAGGGTCATTACGGTTTTCACAGTTTTCCGGTTGTTGACTGATTTTGTCTGTTTATATACTTATGAGTTTTGACTTTGCCTGTTAGATTGTTCGGAGTTCGGTAATTTTGTTATTACCCTTATTTATAATAAACAATGTTATTCTGATTTTATAGAGTGAAAAGTTGTCACATGGAAAAACTAAGTGGCGAAAGAAAAGTGCAAAAAAAAACCAAAATAATAATAAAAACAAAAACAAAAACAAAAACAAACCAACAAACAAACAAACAAAAATCCCCAAAAATAAGAATATAAAAAATTTTAAAATTGAAAAACAGATAATAATTGTTTGAACTGCGAAAAATATTTCAATGTTTTGAATAGTTCCACGTTTGGGTGATCCAACAACAATAAATATTTTTGTTATGCAGTGTATGCGTACACTGATAAAATATATGTACGTCCTAATAATCAAAAATAAATAGTACAGTATGCATTATAAAATAAGAACACCAGGAAGTTTGATACAATTCTTCATGTGTTTCTTGTTTTTGATATTTATAGGTTAATCATATATTGGGTAAGAATTTAATTAAGAAATATTTACCATAAAATGTAGATATCTAATTTAATGCGCACGGTGCGCTTCTGGAAAAAAACATCATCAGGTACACCCAAAGTTGAGAAATTGGAAAGTCAAATAATTTAAAAGGCTTTGGGAACTAGACAGCATTTTTACAAAATTTCAGGATTTGTTTCTGTATTTGCAGACCAAATTTAAAGCAATTTATTCCAGTTCCCATCAGGAACAAGACATAGCTTTTTTTCTTAAAAGCTAGTCATATTTTTATTTTTATTCTTAGCGTCATATTTTTATTTTTATCATTTTCTTAATTTTTTTTTAATCAAATTCTCCTTATTTGCAATATTTAAAGAAACATAGAAATCATATTCCTACTGCGAACCATTTACGCTATATGCAATAAGTAAGTGTTTTATAGTAAGATGAAAAGGTAAAGCTACACAAAGAACGCACATACAATTTTAAGCTATTCATAGTCAATTTCAAAATTTGTTTATTTTTTTTCAGTTAGAAGGATACTGATTTATATTGGAAGGGCAAGCATGATGAAGTTCGAATGGACGAACACCTGGACAGTTTATAGCAAGACAATAGTTTCACCAATCAATAGTGTTCGTCTTGCATGACGTCGAAGGATGAGGAAATTGCAAGTTTCAAGAAGTAAATTCGTTGCTTCAGTTCAATTGTACGGAAGCTCGGGACATTTTATAATAACACCACATTCTCATCAGTCAATGTCCTAGCTTTGAATGACGATAAATGTTCCAATGAACTTGAAACAGCATACACAACAAAGTCAAGTTTAGCAATTGATTATTTATACCGTTTTTCGAAAGACAGTAACTATTGGAAATATATTTTGGTTATCAAAATATATTTTCGGTAGTAAAAACACCAATAACAATATACAGAAAATATTTAAAACTAGCTTGACGGCATCCATTGTCGGTACCCGCAAGTAATTTCTGGCCGCATATGTTCTAGAAAGAACGCCATGTACTGAAAATCAGTAGTCGGCGATGATGATATGACGTCTTCAAAAAAGCCAAACTATTAAATTAAAATAATGGAAAGAGTTCCTCATAGCAACCCTACCCAACCAACCCTAACCCATAACCGTATTTATGGTCAAAATCATTAAATTAATATGCTTATCATTAAATATACATATTTCATATATTTTCAGGTGGGGGTGCCACAAGGAACTCTTACCAAAATGATTTTTTGATTAAGATTTCTCTTCCCAGATTTATTTATTTATTTATTTATTTATTTATTTATTTATTTATTTATTTATTTATTTATTTATTTATTAAATAAATAAACTAAATGTTCGCTAAACTGGTTTGTGCCGATGGTTTTCGGCCCCAGAAAAGTGAACTTAAGGAAATTAAAAAATATTTGTTGGTTGTGATATTTCTTCCCAGATACATATTATATTTATTAAAAATATATGTAATCATAAACTCAAAATATTTGCTATTCTGGTTACCGACGATAGTATAACGGCTTGAGTAAGGAAAACTTCAGAAAAAAAAATATATTAAAAAATATGAAATTATGAACTCAATATTTGCTAGTTTGTGACGATTTCTTATTGTTTGTGATATGTTTTTCCAGATGTCTTTGTAAAAATAAAATAGGTAATTGTGAAAAATAGGAAGGTATGAGCTCAATTTAGTTGTAATTAGAAAATTCTTTCACTCACTCGATTACATAATCATAGATGCTCAATCATCGAAATTTAATACATATAAAGCATCTCATAGGCTCAACCTCAAGCAGAGTTTCAGTTAGTTGTAATTAAAATAGTGTTTTACTCACCCGAGTACATATCCATCGATGCTCTTAGTTTCATCAAAATGTAATACATATATAATACACCTCATTGGTCCAACTTCAGGCAGATATGTCCTACAGCACGTCAAATCTTTGTAATGTATTATGGTTGAAGAATGTCTCTCAAACCAACAGTTTGTTGTTTAAATTTACGATCAACATATAAAAATCAGAGTACTTCATTGTTTCATTCTCAAGCTGACTGTTTCCTACAAGAAATGAAATTAGTTTAATTTATTCTGTGCGTGATATTTTCTTTTTTTTTTATATAAAGCTAAACAAGTTTTGTTTCTTACTTTATGGTCAAGATATATGAAAGACGTCACACCATTGTCCCAATCTCAAACTTCTGCTTGCTTTCTACAGACATGATATTGTTCTATGGAATTGTTTGTGGAGCAATTTCTATAAACCATCTTACTATGCTTTAGATTTATGGTAAAAATATATGAATTCCAGCTGATTCCTATTTAACATTTCTTTGTCTTGAAATTTCCTATGTTGATTGCGTACGTCATAGTGTTTTGTTGACGGAAAACATTAGACCAAAATATTAATTTGGAAGAAACACTTTGTCTAGATATTACTGGAGTACAATTTAAAAACAGCAACTAAATGTTGAATGAAAATTAAATGTATTCCTCAAAATATTTTGTATACTATTGCAGAATTATATCATATTGGGCAAGATTGAGGATGTATTTAAACACCAAACAGAGGCAGATTGACATCTAAATATCTTAATTTAAATAACACAAATAATATTCCCTTTAAGACAATTTTAAAAATTTATATTGGGAAGCATAATTTTCATAAATGAGCAAAAAAGCTGAAATTCACAATTCCTAAATAATTTTGAAAATAAAGCTCACCTCCCTCAGGTAAAGGTAGCCTTTTTACATCATAATGTAGTTCATGAAAAAAAAACCCAAACAAACAAACAAAAAAAATGCCCAAACAAAAAAGAGAAAAAACCCAGAACAAAACAAGACAAAGACAAAAAAAAAAACAAGAAAAAAAAAAAAACCAAACACACAAACAATTAAAAAAAAAACCAAAAAACAAAAGCACAAACATAAAAAAACAACAAAATGTCAAACAAAAGCAAAAAAAAAAAAAGAAAAAAAAAAAGAGAAAAAAAAACCTACAAACAACCAAAACGTCTGTTTCCAATAACCTTAATGGCCCAGGGTTGCACATTAAGGGCCCTGTTTTATGTAAATCTGACTTGTCCAGGGGTAGCAAGTGAATATAAAAAAGTCCTATCAAACATCTTAAAATATTCAATTGCTTTTACATTCCATCATTATATACACAATTAGAAATTATAATTAGTACCACGCATTAGCTTTATGTTGATTAATAATAAGTATTATATATTATTCCAAATAAGTTATAATATTGGTGAAAACACGTTTGCGCACATTTTTGGAATTTACGTTTGCGCACATATATCAATTGCGCACAAAAAATTACTACGTTGGCGCACACTAATTTGGTTTTTATCAATTTCTTTAATATAATTTACATTGTGCTTTGTAAATATATTTATTAATTATTTTTTAAAGTGTTGAACATTCTTTGATCCCCCAACTAGGGATTAGTTATATTTCACCCTATTACATATTTCCAATATTTCCCACTTTGAGAAAAAAATATTATATTAAAAATGAGGTCTAAATCATCACCCCATATATTCCTAAAATAATATTTGATTCCTTGATTTCTATATTAGCTGTTAATCCAGATCTGTTAAATATTGCTTCTATTTGAAAAAAGAAGAACATTTAAATAAAAAAAATAAAATAAATAGATGCTGCTTTGTCTGTTTGACAAATTAATTTTTTTAATCTATATTTTGAATAAATTATATTTTGGAGTTCAATCGGAATTCTTTGGCATTATCAGTAACTCTGATTTTCTTTAATTTTGTCCAAATTTGTATACGATCAATATTGGCCCCCATTTTATCACAACATTTTGTTTTGATATTTTGTTTAAAGATTCCTTGAATTCATTTTATTTTCAATTCATCAGGTGATACTGTTATATTTAATTCATTAACAAATATTAGTTTATCGTTGATATTAAAGGCAAGTGAACGTTCTGATACTATATCAGTTTCACCCTTAAATGCTTTTATGAACTTTTCGAAAAAAAAAAAACAAATAAAAAGAAAAAAGAAAAACAAACAAACAAAACAAAGCAAAGCAAACTAACAAATTGAAGCAAAAAAAAAAAAAAAACACACAAAAAAAAAAAAAACACAAAAAAAAAACAAACAAACAAAAAACAAAAAACTTGCAAAATCAAGCAGACAAACAAAAGCAAAAAAATAAAAATAAAAAAAATAAATAAAAAACAGAAAAACAAAATATATACAAACAAACAAAACGTCTGTTTCAAATAACCTTAATGGCCCAGGGTTGCACATTAAGGGTTCATGTTTTATGTAAATCTGACTTGTCCAGGGGTAGCAAGTAAATAAAAAAAATATCCTCTTAAATAGTCATTTGTTTTTACATTTCATCATAATATACACAATTATAAAATATAATTATTACCACACATTAGCTTTATGCTGATTAATAATAAATAATTATATATTATTCCGAATAAGTTCTAGTTTGGTTTTTACTAATTTCTTTAATATAATGTGCATTGTAAATTTATTTATTAATAATTTTTCCAAGTGTTGAACATTCTTTGATTCCCAACTATGGTTATATTTCACCTAATTATGTACTTCCAATATTTCCCACTTTGAGAAAAAAATATTATATTAAAAATGAGCTCTAAATCATCACCCCATATATTCCTAACATAATATTTGATTCCTTGATTTCTATATTAGCTGTTAATCCAGATATGCTAAATTTTGCTTCTCTTTGAAAAAGAAGGACATTTAAATAAAATAGATGCTGCATCGTTTGATCGTTGTGACAAATTTGGCAGAGATGACATTTTCTGTTTGACAAATAATTTTTATTTAATCTATATTTTGTATAATTTATTTTTCGGAGTTCAATCGAAATTCTTTGATATTTTCAGTAACTTTGTTGTCCAAATTTGTGTATAATCAACATTTCCCCCATTTTGTCAGAACATTTTGTTTTGATATTTTGCTTAAAGATTCCCTCGATTCTTTTTATTTTCAATTCATCAGGCTACATTGTTATATTTAATTCACTAAAACAAAAATTAGTTTATCGTTGATATTAAAGGCATGTGAACGTTCTGATACTTTTTCAGCTTCACCCTTAAATGCTTTTATGAAATTTTCGATAATTGCTTTTTTTTTTATTTTAGAAAACTCTGAAATGCAGTTTCTTCTGTCGGTTTATATATTGTATATATCAGTACAACTTTTAAAGGTTTGATTATTTGATTACCTTGCAGAAACGAGATAAACACTTGGTTTGAAAAGTTATTGAAGAGCTACAATAATTGATAAATGTTAGAGAAAACCGAAAAGACAAATCAGTAATGGACAATCCAGAGACACAGACAACATTGGATACACAAGACACAGGAAGAAAAGACAAACAAAACAAAAACACAAAATAGAAAACTAAAAAGATGAGCAACACTGACCCCCCACCAAAAATCGAGGTTGAACCAAGGTGCTGGCGAAGAGTAAGCAGTTCTTGTCTCATATAAGACACCCTATGTTACTCATCTAGTCAAGACATATTCGACACCTTTTTACGCGAATAGTATAAATAAGACATGAGCCCTCCTGGTTTTATTTTCAATGTCATTATTACACAATTGAATAAGTTCCAATAATTTTGACCATGATTAGATACATATTTCGTAAAAATTGGGAACGATAATTAAATTTAGAATTGATACATTAGAGCATTTACATAAAAAAATATTTTTCATTAAACTTGATGTCTAAATTACAGAGGAACCAATACTTAACAATTGCGTTCCAACTTTCTACTTGCTCATATAAATAAATGCTAGAGAAAACCGAAGGTGCTATCAACAATGAACAATCCAGAGAAACTGGCACATTAAGCAAAACTGGTAAAATTCGACATGGAAGCTTATTTCTTTTGCTGTCAATCAATAATTGTATGTTAATCATACCCATGCCTCTATTTTCCACTCCCCAATCAACAAAGTTTCCCATCATTTTGGTTAATGCCCCTTCCCAGATATATCCCCATACCAAAGTTGTTGTTTCTTTTACGCATTTTTTCCGATATATTCCCCGCATTTCAATTTCGTGACAACAAAGAGAGATCAACAGATATTTTGACTATTATTATTTTTTGTATATGTCAAGTTTCTACTTTTCCAAATATGGTACAATATTTCATTTGATATAATATATATATTTTATTTATGATAAACCTTTGATCAATTATTGATTTCCATATCTCATCATTTTGTATATTATGACCATGATGAATGCCAAGAGTTTAACATTAACCTTTGTACAAACTATTTTTCATAAATTAGATCTGTTAGTTGTCGCCGCTCTAATATATACACCTTTTGTCTTTTCATAATTCACTTTTGAACCAGAAGCCTTTTTATATATAGATAGAATATCAAAATTATTTTTTTGACAGATTCGTCATTCTTGTTGAATTGTTGAGTGTCAGAGTTTAGTTTCGATATATAATTCCCCTTCCTTATTTTTCCTAGGTAATTTTACCCCTTTTATTTCTTTATAGCACAGTCCATGTGGTCTGCCTGCATATAATATGTTTAATGTAATTGTAAATATGTATAAAGATGCGAAATCACAAATATACAACTTGTCTTGAATAGTTTGTTTATTTATTTATATTATATTATACTAAAAAGAAAAAAAATGACAGCAATAAGAATATACAAGGTCAAGATGTTTTTTAAATTGCTTAAATATTTTTGTTTCAATATTTTGCCTTTAATGTTGTTTTGTTTTTGCACAAAACCAATAGTTTGGCTTAGAGAAATCTTGATAATGATATGTGCTGTTGTTTTCAGTTTCTATTTCTCATTATAAAAAAATAAGATAAAATATGAAAATTCATTAAAAAACCCCACCAGAAAAAGGTATTTTGACGATAGATGTTCGGTGATAACAATATTAATTGTGAGACATCTGACACCAAGAATAGTAATAATATCCTCCTCAAAGAATAAATATGATAGCTTAATATAGCAAAAATATACATTTGACAATTCTCTATTATCATAAAAAAAAAACTAAAAAAACCCCCAAAAAATCAAAAAACAAAAAACAAAAGCAAAGAAAAGCAAACAAAAAACAAAGCAAAGCAAAAAAAAACCCTTCCTCCCCTCCCACTCTCCAAAAAAAAAAAAAAACAAAAGAAACAAACAAACAAAACAAGACAAAAAACAAAAATACACAAACAAAAAAAAACCGAAAACAAAACTAGATAGGTAATTTAGTTCGCACGACACGTTTCTGGAACAATCCTCACTATTAGGTACGTTCCTAATAAAAAGATTGCAGAATCAAATCATTTAAAAGTCTCTAGGTGCAAATACACCAATGGACTAGCTGCGGACCAGTAGCTCTTATGGTCTTTTTAAAATTTTACTTATATATATATTTATTTATTTATTTTTGACAATAAAGCTACGGATTACATTCGTTTGTAAATTTGCCAAATTCCGACCCCAACTGAAGTCGGATCTTTCAGGTATCTTGTTTGTGGAGTTCATCGAATAATACCGTCCGGTTCAATAAATAATTTTTTTACAAGCTTCCATAGTTAATTGTCTTTGAATATTTACATTTATGTCCTTAAATGGGATAACTATTTATTGTTCGTTCTCCGCCCTTTGTTCCACAATCTTATCTACGACAAAAGTTGAGAGATAAAGACTCGACTTCGGACGGAGCACTTACACATGCTCATTCGGAAATTACGTGTCAGTTTTGGGGAAAAATTTGTGCAAGTTTACAAACAGGTGAAATCAAGCTCTATGGTTATAAAAAAAACCCATAAGAACTACGACTGGCAGCTAACCAATGGACGTAAACAGGATAGCAGGATAGCCAAAATCGGCTAAGATCGCCGTGGGAAGGAAAACATTAGTTTAATAATACATTGTAATAGCAGTATTTAAGAACTATAAATTTCAATATTAAATATATCTAATAAACCATGTCAGTACACTAAATACTGGGCGGGTGATACACTCAAGGACTAATAGTCCAACATCACATAAAATATATAATTTAGTGCACATTATATATTTCAGTTTGCTTTATTTCTGTTTTTTTTTGTGAATCAGCTAGTAAAATCCTTGTTAATATTTAACAAATAGTTCATGGCACTAAGGGCCATATGGTAGTTTATGGACCGGGATGTCACCCACAAAATATTATATGGACCGAAGGGAAGCTGAGGTCCATATACTATTTTGTGTGTGACAGACCGCTCCATAAACTGCCATGAACTGTTTGTTGTATTATACTCAATATATGCAAATCTGTCAGACGACATGTTTTTATTATTGTATATCTAAGATAAAAAACGAGTTCCAACACAATCTGGAAGAAAACATTATATTGATCGGACCCGGTCAATATACTAAAATATTGACCGGTCAATATACTAAAATATTGACCTCTGCGCTAACAAAGACAAATAGGGAAAATAAAACCCTAAAGTATAATATTTCTACTTACTACCCGATACCAAATTTACGACGTCATTGGTCGGTTCTCTATTGTTTAATAATAGTGTTTTCGACAATTGATATTACTTTGAACTACTGACGTTTCAGAATACAGTATTATATAAAATAACATTTGTTTTTTTAAATATGCTTAAGCGCTTTTTCATGCATTATTGTTTTCTGCAAAATTAAAAAAAAATAAAAAAATAATCAAAATAATATTTCTGCTAGAATTTAAAATTTAATTTTCGAAGACCATAATATAATATAAATTTAAAAACAACAACATTAACTTACCATAGAAGACGTCTAACCGCTGATCTTCCGTTCAATTCTGTAAAATTGTCCAATCTCTAAGTTGTCGCATTCAGTAATTAATTTATGAATTTTTGTATAGGGATTGTCTTTAGAGTATATATTTTATACATTTCTTGAAAAAAATATTATTAAGGCCACCTGATGTCAGTTACGGAATATTTGCTGTTTTTTCTGCAATGTTCTATTTCAGAGGTCACAATGTCAGTCTATTATTATACAAATGTACTTTATTTAATTTAAGCATATTTTATTCAGAAAAGTACTGAAAAGGATTGGATAGCAGGACAAGCCTATTTATATCCTCTACTCAAATGTACTTTACATATTCTGTAAAACTTTTTTTCCTTCATATATATCTTTATTTCTCATAACCAAGTTACAGAGGTACAGAGATGATAATTAGCACAATATACACAAGAAATAAATACATGTAATAAATAATTAAACAAATATTGAATAGTGAAAAGAAGTTGATCAACCTAGAGGACATATCCTCTTGTTTATACTAATCTTATGAATTTACTACATAGAAGACAATTTAGATGCTTTACGGAAAATTTGCTGACGAGGGTGACAAACCCGATGGACAACACATACATTTATAATGTAGAGGGAGACAATAGGTTGTCACCTGGTCTACAACCCCTGACAACTGGTAGTATGTTGAAGATCCTTTTTTTTCCAGTCCGATTCCGTTATTGCATATACTACACCGGAAATTATTTTATTGTCATCACAAAACAAAACATTCAAAATTAGTTTCGGTAATAAACAGTTGTCAACCTTCGAGAGACTGACAACTTTAGATGCTTACCTCATATGAAGGCAATAATTGTATATTGACTGACCTATTTTATCTGGTCTCCTACGAAATAATTCTATATTGTAGATGATATGACTAATTGATAGTGAATCGATTAGAAGCATCAGTTACGAATTTTTGTCTGAAGAGTAAAAAGAGTTTGAAGATACCAAAAGGGTAATCAGAATCCGTAAATCGAAGAAGAACAGACAACACAATGGCCACAAGAAAAAGGACAAACAACGTACTAAAACACTACACAGAAAACCAAATAAACAATAGATTTTACATTTTACGTAATGAGGTAAAAGATTTCAAGACCCTGATATTTTACTGTCCATGTTGATGTTGATAATATCTTGTGATAGTCTGTGGTCTTTTTGTGTGGAAGCGAATCTTGTATTGATAGTTTATAAGTTTTTGTCTGGAAGTGAATATGTGCACGATTTTTTTTTATTGTATGATCATATTTGCATTGCCGTTGGAGATCAAATTATCAAGGAGAGGAATGTATTCCCAATAACCGGTCTAGTCCCGCCAAATGTTTTTCCCTGTCATAGGTCAGGAATTGGTTTTGCATCGACATATGGCGTGGTCATTTTATGAATTCAATGTTATTAGGCGAGGTTTTGTTGATATAGTTCACCATGACTGCTTTACAAGCATTCATTCCATAATTGTAAGCTTTTTTGTGCTATGTAGTCACTGACTGTATGGCAAGTACTGGCTTAGCAAGGACCAGATAAAGTTTGCCAGTCACTTGATACAGGTCGGTGGTTTTCTCCGGGTACTCGGCTTTCTCCACTAATAAAATTGACCTCCACGATATAACTGAAATATTGCTGAAAGTGGCGTTAAATACCATAACCAAAAAAAAACTGCAGCAAGGACCACGATCATCACATACTGCAAATTGTGTTCAGGATGTCTTGAACGTCATTTGTTTTGTTCTTTTATATGTGCTTATCTGTTTTATGTTATATGCTTTAGCTAGTTTGATATTGCAAGATAAACACTATTAGACCCTGAGGGTATCATCCACCCAGTAGTCAGTTTTTAGGCACTGACATTGTTCATTATATATATATTTGTACTTGAAATTTATATTTCCTAATTAATGTAATTATTATCAAAACTAAAGTTTTCCTCCCTCAGCGCTTTGGTTTACTTGCTCCCAAAAAAAAAAAAAAATTTGACTTACCAACATTTCGAATTTGAGTGTACCCAATGAAGGTTATTTTGAGTGTACCCAATGAAGGTTATTTTGAGTGTACCCAATGAAGGTTATTTTGAGTGTACCCAATGAAGGTTATTTTGAGTGTACCCAATGAAGGTTATTTTGAGTGTACCCAATGAAGGTTATTTTGAGTGTACCCAATGAAGGTTATTTTGAGTGTACCCAATGAAGGTTATTTTGAGTGTACCCAATGAAGGTTATTTTGAGTGTACCCAGTGAAGGTTATTTTGAGTGTACCTGATGAAGGTTATTTTGAGTGTACCCAATGAAGGTTATTTTGAGTGTACCCAATGAAGGTTATTTTGAGTGTACCCAATGAAGGTTATTTTGAGTGTACCCAATGAAGGTTATTTTGAGTGTACCCAATGAAGGTTATTTTGAGTGTACCCAATGAAGGTTATTTTGAGTGTACACAATGAAGGTTATTTTGAGTGTACCCAATGAAGGTTATTTTGAGTGTACCCAATGAAGGTTATTTTGAGTGTACCCAATGAAGGTTATTTTGAGTGTACCCAATGAAGGTTATTTTGAGTGTACCCAGTGAAGGTTATTTTGAGTGTACCCAATGAAGGTTATTTTGAGTGTACCCAATGAAGGTTATTTTGAGTGTACCCAATGAAGGTTATTTTGAGTGTACCCAATGAAGGTTATTTTGAGTGTACCCAATGAAGGTTATTTTGAGTATACCCAATGAAGGTTATTTTGAGTGTACCCAATGAAGGTTATTTTGAGTGTACCCAATGAAGGTTATTTTGAGTGTACCCAGTGAAGGTTATTTTGAGTGTACCTGATGAAGGTTATTTTGAGTGTACCCAATGAAGGTTATTTTGAGTGTACCCAATGAAGGTTATTTTGAGTGTACCCAATGAAGGTTATTTTGAGTGTACCCAATGAAGGTTATTTTGAGTGTACCCAATGAAGGTTATTTTGAGTGTACCCAATGAAGGTTATTTTGAGTGTACCCAATGAAGGTTATTTTGAGTGTACCCAATTAAGGTTATTTTGAGTGTACCCAATGAAGGTTATTTTGAGTGTACCCAATGAAGGTTATTTTGAGTGTACCTGATGAAGGTTATTTTGAGTGTACCCAATGAAGGTTATTTTGAGTGTACCCAATGAAGGTTATTTTGAGTGTACCCAATGAAGGTTATTTTGAGTGTACCCAATGAAGGTTATTTTGAGTGTACCCAATGAAGGTTATTTTGAGTGTACCTGATGAAGGTTATTTTGAGTGTACCCAATGAAGGTTATTTTGAGTGTACCCAATGAAGGTTATTTTGAGTGTACCTGATGAAGGTTATTTTGAGTGTACCCAATGAAGGTTATTTTGAGCGTCACCTGATGAAGGTTATTTTGAGTGTACCCAATGAAAGTTATTTTGAGTGTACCCAATGAAGGTTATTTTGAGTGTACCCAATGAAGGTTATTTTGAGTGTACCCAATGAAGGTTATTTTGAGTGTACCCAATGAAGGTTATTTTGAGTGTACCCAATGAAGGTTATTTTGAGTGTACCTGATGAAGGTTATTTTGAGTGTACCCAATGAAGGTTATTTTGAGTGTACCTGATGAAGGTTATTTTGAGTGTACCCAATGAAGGTTATTTTGAGTGTACCTGATGAAGGTTATTTTGAGTGTACCCAATGAAGGTTATTTTGAGTCTACCTGATGAAGGTTATTTTGAGTGTACCCAATGAAGGTTATTTTGAGTGCTACCTGATGAAGGTTATTTTGAGCGTCACCTGATGAAGGTTATTTTGAGCGTCACCTGATGAAGGTTATTCAAGAAACGCGTCGTGCGCACTAAATTTGATATCTACTCTTTTTTCTTTTTTTAATCTTTTTTTTTATAATTTTTCTTATTTCCTGTCTTTGAATATAAGATGTAATTTATACTCGGCACGGAACTTATGAGAAATGCTCGACAAACATCGCATTTCTTATCTATTCATAAACCTCGCAAAAACAAATTTCAAATTCAAAGAAAATGTATAACATATATTCTATATATTATGGAATTTCAGTTCATTGTCAATGTTTAAGAGACAAGCAGACTCACCACGTAGTACTATATCAAAATATAAAACGACGCATATTAAAAAAATATGTACATGAAGACTAAATATGATTTAAAATGGACATGGAATGTAAATCCTATATATCATATAATTTTAGTTCATTGTCAATACTGCATAAGAGAAAAAAAAATCGCCACGTAATAATATTTCAATATATAAAACGACGCATATTAATATACCTAAAGACTAAATATTATTTAAAATGGCGTCCACAGTGTGACTATGACATGTGTCACATAGCAACAACTTCCTTCGTAACATTTGATATATACATTGCAGACGACAAGGAGTGGTTTAGCTAAGACTATTTATTGTATTGACAGATAACGCAATATGTATGTTTCTGAAACGTAATTTATTATCCATATGTTTTCATTCTTAACCATTTTTTCTACGACTGAATTAGATGTTATTGTTTTTTTTCCAAAATGTCCTTGTCCTCGCCATTTTTAATTTTTTTTTATTGTTACTGGTCAAGTTCATGTGCTCTATAATCACTAACTGTATGAACTCACTATGCTATCTGTGTAGACTAGTACTGGCTTAGTTTTCACAGTTTTCCGGTTGTTGACTGATTTTGTCTGTTTATATAATTATGAGTTTTGACTTTCCCTTTGTAAGATTGTTCGGAGTTCGGTAATTTTGTTATTACCCTTATTTAGCAAGGACCATGATCATCATCTACTGCAAATTGTGATTGGAATGTCTTGGACATCATTTGTTTTGCTCTTTTAATTGTGTATATCTGTTTTATGTTATATGTTTTAACATCTTTGATATTGCAGGATAAACACAATATATATATATATATATAAACGTCTGAAAAAGTAGCCAACGTATGAACCTACGTGATGTCGGATCGGTAACAAGTGTTAACGATACTGTGCAAACAAACAAAAATGATAAATAAACGTCTAAAATGTTAGCACAACGATATAAAAAAAAGATTTTAAAATGTAACAAAAATAAAAAAAAGTCTACAAAAAGACTATAATTATAATTAAATCGACGAATATTTCGCTTGACCGACAAGCTTTATCAGCGTCTGTAATCTGATTTGAAAAATTGTCACGAGACCATCAGTTATCGTGACGTAAATTACTAAAAATCATAATCTTGAACTTTATACTTTATATTATTCAAGTATATTGTACACTAATTTATAAACAATATGAAAAGAATGAGAAAATGTAATGATGAAGTTTACCAACTAGCTAAGGACCAGGCACTGGTTAAAAAGTTAAAAAAACAAAAGATTTAGGCCTTTTTGTTTATGCCTTCCGGGTGTAATGTTTGTAACTCGCGGATCCAAAAACTCTCTTTTTTCTGTCTTTGATTTTCTTTCCAACTTGGATTGTGGTCAATGATATAAATTTTGGATCTGCCAAAGTCATCCAATGAGTGCCCCGGCGACACAAAGTGTTGACTCACGGGCAAGAGCGTCTTTTTCGTAAGGTCACTTCTGTGTCCATTCATTCTTTTGTTGAATGGTTGGACATTTTCTCCTACGTATTGCGACCCGCAGACGTGACAGTCAAGGAGGTAAACCACATTAGGTGTTTTGCAATTGACATTGCAAAATATCTTATACTCATTTTCTGTCGTCTTGCTATGGAACACTTGTGTGTGTTGCAATTGGAGACAGCACTTGCAACGCTTGTCACCACATGGTTTACACTGGCCGACTGTCGATGAAGGTCTAGATACCGCAGCTCTGACCAGGATACACTGGTCAGAGCTGCGGTATCTAGACCTTCATCGACGGTCGGCCAGTGTTATATATAAATTGTAATTTATACCTGGCTTGGAACTTGTGGGAAATGCTCGACAAGCACCGCATTTCCTATCTATTCCTAAGCAGAAAACAAATAATTCGTCACGTAATAATATTTCAATATATAAAACGACGCATATTAAAAAGAAATGTACTAATATACATAAAGACTAAATATTATTTAAAATGGCGTCAACAATATGACTATGTCACGTGTTTCATAGCAACTTCCTGCGTATCATTTGATATAGACATTGCAGACGACAAGGAGTGGTTTTGTTAAAGACTATTTATTGTGTTGACAGATAACGCAGTATGTATGTTTCTGAAACGTAATTTATTATTCATATGTTTTTATTCTTCTACGACTGAATTAGATGTTGATGTTTTTTCTTCAAAATGTCCTTGTGGATTTTTCGCCATTGTTACCGTATGCCAGGTCAAGTTCAAAACCATTCATGACGTCATATTGGAATACATTTATAATTAGCTTAGATTATCATCTATTATTATTTTGTATTTAATTATCTTGGTCAAGTGCACCATAATATAACTTAAAGTGCATTTCTACGTTTTAGTGTAATGAATGAACTTGACAATGGATACCATACACAGAGCCACAAGTAGAATTAAAAAAGGGAACAAATCCAAGATCAAATGCAATAATAGCATGAGGAGCATGCATACATATTACTACAGTAACACATGTCTTATGTGACCTTCCAAGGGAACATTGAAATAGGGTCACATAAAACAGGTGGTCGCTAAATAGAGGTTTAATTAATGTAAAATGCATTGTGAAGGGAAATTAAAATCAACGTCACGCAATATACAATTATTGACTTTTAATGAGGTCTACTCATGACTATACGGACCTGGTCAATGATTGATTGATCAATGATTGATTGACCGAGGCCAACGCCGAGGTTAATCAATCATTGACCAGGTCCGTATAGTGATCCGTATAGTCATGAGTAGGCTGAAATTAAGTCAAATCTTATGAAATTTTTGAAAGTTTTGAAATTTTATAACAATTTTGATTTTTTTTGAAATTAATGAAATTTTAGATTTTGAAATTTTTTGAAATTTTTGAAATATTGAAATTTTTTGAAAATTTTGAACTTTAAAAAAAAATAATTAATTTTATAATTTTAAATTTTTTGGATATTTTGAAATTTTTGAAATGTTTTGAAATTTGAATTTGAAAATTTTCACCTTTTTTTGCATTTTGACTGGTTGGTTGGTGGGCAAGCCCGAATATACCTCACGCGAGGTGTACTCGCTGCACGCGAGGTGTATTCACTCTGAGGTAGAGTTGAGAAAATGCTGTTTAGGCCAATCAGAACAAAGCAAAATTTCTAATCATTTGATAATACAAGTTATTGCTTATTATTATGCTTTCTGTATATTTCTACTGTAATATAAGTTCATACGATATTTTGGCATATATCACAAAGAATTATATAGCGTTGATATACTATGCGAAAATAGTACATCTACTATGCCAGTTTCACGAGGGGAAGGTTGGGTTTTCAGCTGTCTGTCAAGCTATATATAGCTAGTCCACATGCAAGGAGGCAGATCCAATCTGTCAATCTATCATAGTCGTCTAAACGTTTTTTATTACTTGTTATTGTTGCTAATTAAATTTCAAACTTCAATTTTTTGTTTTTGTTTAAAGCCTTAAATGAAACAAAGAATATTCTCACACTTTCAAGACCATCTGATCCAATATATTAGTCACCAATATCAGGACCTCCTTTATTGTAATAGTTCTCAATATATTTTGTCTCCATATAACAGTCAGCATAATAATAATAGTAATGTTGTGTTAGCAACGACTATGCCATATAGTGGTGAGGGTTGAAGACATAGTGCACTTCCCTTCGGGTCGTGCACCATGTCTTCAACCCTGACCACTATATTGGCATAGTCATTGCTAACACGTCGTGCACTATGTCTTCAACCTTGACCACTATATTGTCATAGTCATTGCTAACACAACATTATTATATAAATAGAGGTGGTCACTAAAGCAGGTTTGACTGTAGTAGCGTTCAGTATACGACGAACGTTAATAGTAGGAAGGAAGGGGATTTGAAGGAGGTACACTAATACTAGCAGTAACGCTCATAGCAGGATATAAAGAGACGATTTTTCTTTTCCTATCGTAAATTTGTCTTTTTTGGACGGTCTCGTTCGTTTGGCCCAATCATATGGCGTTTAAATTAAAAAAATAATTCGTTTGAAATTGCTTGAAATAATGATTCCTACTTCAATGACCGTAATCTTGTGAGAACAGAAAAAAAAGTTACACCAAGGACAGCGCTTTCTTAAATTATTGAAAACTTTCGCAAAATTTTATTAACCCATAAAGATCTTGTATATAAATACAATTCTTCATGTACAGATCTGATAAAAAAAAACCCAGTATTTCCCATTCTTGTTAATATGGCAACGTAATTAACAAAGTCAACAAGTTCAAATCTGACACATCTAGAGTTTGAAGATACCAAAGGGAGATAATCAGAATCTGTATATCAAAGAATACCAGACAACATAATGACCAAAAGAAAAAGTACAAAAGGACAAACAAAGATCTTCAAAACATACACATAAAACTACAGATCGAGTAGCACGAACCCCACTAAAAACCGGGTGTGAATTCAGGTGTTCCGGAAGGGTAAGCAGTTCCTGCTCCACTAGTGGCATCCGTCTTTGCAACAATTGTTTCCTGTTTGAGACAAGCTTACTTTGCTAAGCATATAGTCTATCTGATTTTACATCTAAGCATTCCGTATTATATTACTAATGTGTGCTTAATATATGATTCCAACAATTTGATAACCTGTTTATTCTGGTCTCCTACGAAAACCATTGATTTCTTTGTATGTTCATGACTAATTAACATTAAATATATTAAAGTATCAGTTACGATGTTTTGTCGAAAGAGTAATATTCTTTAACCAACATATTCTACCTTCATAGCTAGTAGTCAGTTAACTACGAGCATTCATTTGTCCATGTTTATGTTGTTATTCATTTTTGTGATAGTATTATGTTAGAAATGTCGAAAAATCTGTCGAAGACGAATACCATTTTATTTTAGAATGTGATAGATATACAGATATTAGATGTAATTACATAAAAAAAGAAATTATTATAGAAACCCTTCTACTTTTAAATTGATTCAATTATTATCTGTACGCAATGTTAAAGAATTAAATAATATAGGAAAATATTTATAGACTGCAGAAAAAATTCGTAAGACAGGTAATTAATTGATTGTAAAACTTATATACATGTATTTCTGTTGAAAATTATTTTATTATGTATGCCATGCTCCGCTATATTATATGATATTGTAATGGTTATAATTGTATAATGTTGTATAATATATTTGTAATGTAAATCCTATAAGTTGTATTTGCTTATGGAATAAAGAATTATTATGTCGTTTTGAGTGGAAGAGAATATGTGCAGGTTTCGTTTGTTTATAATATGCATTGTCGTTCGAGGTCCAGTTATCAAGAGGAGAGGGTTAGGATCCCAAGCCCCAGGGTTAGGATCCCAAGCCAGGGCCTGGATTTCCAACGTCATATGTCGTGGGTTGTTTTTATGTTCAATGAGATAATTGACAGGCGATTGTTTTTTGTTGTTGATATTGGTGGATTATCTGATCATCAATGTTTAAACTTTCTTTTCATAATAGTCATAGTAGTAACGCTTGGTAGTGCGAGGAACGAAAAGAAATTCTATTTACCCCGCAGACAATTTGAATGTAGAAATAATGACCAATCATATCACAGCTTTCAACTCTTTGAATTATTACGAGCTTCTACATTCAAGTTTACTGACGACATAAGCTACATCGTCTATTAGATATTGTGTTTCAAATGTTTAAAAATATATTCTAGATTCAAATGAAAATACAGAAACTTTATATTTTTTTGAATGTTAGAGATTATAAGTAATTGTGAGCATTTATGGAAATTTCAAGATAAAAACTGAAGTGAACAGGTTTTTACCCTTCTCTGTATGGTAGTATACATAGGTGATGATTGGTACCTGTTCCTTTGATAAAATACACTAAATGAAGGCTTACGCTCTGTTTTTTCTATATAGGCAAATATTTCGAGTCACAGTTAAGGTTGAGATTAGGGTTATGGTGTTTAATGCCACTTTCAATAATATTTAAGCTATATCGTGGCGGTCAGTTTTATTGGTGGAGGAAACCCGAGTACCCGGAGAAAACAATTTACCTGCTGCAATTCACTGACAAACTTTATCACAAATTTATCAGCAATTGTAGCTTAAATAATCATAAAATAAACCAATAACCAGCATGTGTCAATGTCACCGACGTTCCTTGGAAACTACGACACCGGAAGATGACAATTTACAAATGTCATATATATATATTGATGATTATTTGTAGTATTATTTTGGGAAAAATTAATATGTAAATACACTTAGCAATATTGCGGTCTTGTATAAATACACGAAATCCCACAGGAATGATATCCATAAATTGTCCAGCAATAAGCAAGTGTAAAGTAAAATATGTCAGGTATTGTTTATATAGCTAATAAAGTATTAATGGCACACACACACACACACATGCTTGATATGGATATAATGTCTTCACAATCGATATAAAGATCTTATTTATGTTATTCGTGTTTGTGTGCGTATAATGGTTGATTGATTGATTGGTGTTTAACGTATAATGGTGTCCAACACATGTTGACTATTTGAGTAACATGATGGGTGCCTTATAAGAAGCAGGAACTGCTTACCCTTCGCGAGCACCTGTGTTCACTCCTAGGTTTTGGTGGGGTCTGCGGTGCTCATCCTTTTAGTTTCTGTGTTATGCTTTTGATATTGTTTGTCTTCGTCCTGTTCCTTGTGTGCCCAGTGTTGTCAGTGTCTCTAGATTGTCCATTCTTGATTGTCTCTTCGGTTTTCTCTAACGTTTATTTTGGTCCTGTGTTTTGTGTGCCCAATGTTGTCAGTGTCTCTAGATTGTCCATTCTTGATTGTCTCTTCGGTTTTCTCTAACGTTTATTTTGGATTGTCAATTCTTAAGGGGCCGTCGTGGTCGTGATCGTATGGTAGCTGGATTTACAACTATCTTTGTAATCAGTTCCTATCACCACTAACGTTGTGAATTCGAACCCCGCACATGGCGAGGTGTATTTGAAACAACATGATGTGGTAAAGGTTGTCAGTGACTTGTTTGGTGGTTTTTTTCTGGGGTACTCCGGTTTTCCCCACCAATGAAACTGAGCGCCACAATATAACTGAAATATTGTTGAAAGTGGCGTTAAGCACCATAACATAACACAGCCTAACCTTAATCGTCAAATACAGTGTTTTGTTTTTCTTTTATTTATACAAACACAATTTACTGGTATCTCAAAAATAATGTAATAAATAATATCATTTATATACAATCATAAAAAAAATAGTTACAAAATTGTAAACATCAAAACGTTATGTATAGTAAACAATATAAAAAATAAATATCAGCCTCCACTGCTTGCAGACTTACTTCCGGTGTAAATATTACATGCTTTCATCATTTGAAACCATATACGGACTTTTTAAATGAGGACTTCGCGTGTACAGAACAGAACAGAGAGAAGCCTACGATTGCAATGCACGCTAATCAATTCCGCTTTATGTGAGACGGGGGACAGGGTGAAGGCTATGTAGGGAGGTGTATGTTGTCCGAACATTTGTTGTTTCTCTTCGCTTGTATGCGTCACTGACGTGGAAGCGGGGGTGGGGATAGTGATGGTCAAGGGAGTAATCGGAATGTGACATTTGTATTATTCAATCTAATTGCTATCTAATATTTTGCTGAACGTTCACATATTTATGTTAATAAAATGTTATGAGAAATAAATGTGCATGATTATATTGGAATATAACCAATGGGCATCACAGTAAACAAAGGACAGTCCTATTTAAAAATACAGACCGGTTTCTCAAATGTCAGACATCATGTGACGAGATTCCTCCAATGGCATACACGTTATGCCTATTTTGTGGTGATGTAAATGTATTTTCTTTACAATTAGTAATCTGTAACACAAATAATGGATTTTCTCTGCAACCTATATTTTGACGTTTTATTCTTGCGCGGTCGCTAGTATAACTTTCAATTATTAGAACGATATACAACAAGCGATCGATGCACCAGTATGTAATATTCTTCACTGGTTGAGTTATGCATTAGGTGCCCAAAACATCTAAGGGCCGCCGTGATCGTATGGTAGTTGGAGCTACAACTACCTATACAACCAGTGCCTATCACCACTAACGTTGTTTGTTCGAATCTCTCTCAGGCGAGGTGTATCCGATGCAACATTATGTGATAAAGTTTGTCAGTGTCTTGCGATAGGTCGGTGGTTTTCTCCGGTTACTCCGGTTTCCTCCACCAATAAAACTGACCGTCACGATATAGCTGTAATATTGTTGAAAGTGGCATTAAACACTATAACCCTAACCCTAACCCTAACCCAAAACATCTATGAACTCATTTTTAGAATGCACTCATATTCAAGGACGTTAAGATCAGATCATTTGCTATATCTTGCAAACAAAAAGAAACTTTCTTTCACATTGGATAAAACTTTGCTTTAAGTACTTGAGATGTCCTTCCTTTAGCATTAGCATGTATGAAATACAAGTCTTTTCCATCGTGGAAGATTTCCCAGTCAGTGTTAGGAAGAGTAGACATTTTATGTACAGGAACAAACTTGTCCATTCCTTGCCACCGGTATATGGTAGTTAGATGTTCCTCATCATAGCCGCCATTTTGAGCATTAGAAACAATCAGGTATGAGTTTTCATCAATAGAAAAGAATTCCCAATCAACAGCACTGTAAGGAAATGAGAAAGAAACATATATAAATATACAGTGATTTAAAGCACGTTAAAAATCATGAAATATATCATCACTAATGTTTACGACTTCAACTCTAGTCCTTGACCTGGTACACTCCATACAAATGTGATAAAGCTGATTAGTGGTCAGTAGTTTTCCCCACAAATAAAGCATATCATCATAAGGGTAATAACAAAATTCCCGAACTCCGAACAATCTTACAAAGGGAAAGTCAAATCTCATAAGTATATAGATAGACAAAATCAGTCAACAACCGGAAAGCTGTGAAAACCGTAATGACCCTGACTTGGTACAGGCATTTCTAAAGAAATGGTGGGTTGAATCAGATTTTAAAGCGCCAAACCTCCCGCTTTCATTACGGCTCAAAGTTTCCGGCTGTCACTATAACAGTATTTATAACAATACTTGAACAAAATGATATAACTGACATACGTATAATCATATTACTAAAAGAAAAAAATATTTTAAGTATAATAAAAAGTAGAGATCTAAATATGTGAGCACGACATGTTTCTGGAACAATCTGCCTCAGGTAAGCTCATCATTTTAATTTGTGTCTAAGTGTGACAATGGATAGTATCTCTTTTTTATATTCTTATCATTTCATACTATTTGTATGAATGTAATATATTATATATATTAAATATATTGTAAGTTATTGCAATCAATTGACAATTTATCAAAGTGCAAGGCAACACTGTGTATCTATTAAAACTGGCATGAAGAACTGAAATGTACTTTTGACAATGTTAATCCACATATTAAATTCGATTCTACGAATGTTGACACTACGCTGAAAATAAGACATGTGTATTACCTGTATGTAGGGAAAACTTGGAACCTCTCAAACACCTTTTTATCTAGGTTAAGTCTATATATTGTTGAGTTAGTGAGGTAAGTATTTCTATTTTTAAAATTCTGAGGTCCATAGTTGTAGGCATTGGCAACGACGAGGTATGCTGATCCAGCAATAGTGAAAAACTCCCAGTCTGTAGCACCATTAGTCTGTAAAAATGAGGTTATATATTTAACTGACCCATGCCAAGATGCTAGTGATTAGTTAAAGCAATTCTTATATACCAATATAATAGGCAAATGGATTAAAAAATTATCTCAAAGTTCTCTCAAATTACTACTTTTGACATTGAGGAAATATATAGAAGGCGTGCATTTCTATATTTTAGCACTATTGACGAATCAATGATGGTAGCAATATTTACAAAACAAGAGAAAGGAAAACATTTTATTTAGTTGGATATATATGATGTGCGCATGACCATTCAACGTACAAAAATAATTAGTAGTATTGTTGTTATTAACTATATTATGACATAATTGAATCTTCCATCTGTTCAGTTCCACTGGTTCTATACTTACAATATAAAGTTTTGGGAAAATGGGTAAGGCTGTTACAATTCTGACAGCTTCAAGTTGTTTCAATATTCAAAGAATTCCAATGCCACAATCAATTATCCCTGTTCACAGGTATATTAAAAAAGGTGGTCAATACACATAATATCTGATTTTTACTTCTAAATTGGAGAGACTAAATCGCTACTTCAATTTGCGCAAGATGCTTAGGTGTTTAGATACACTATTGGAGTATTAACTAGTAATGTTTGTACTTTCAACAGTAATGCCATCAGTAGAAAAATTGTAATCTGATTGACTCACTTATTTTCGAAATTTGATATATTGATTCCGAATTAGAAAAAAACCCATTGCTCACTACAAATGGCGAATTCAGAAAGTTTTTGTATTTCTAAATAAGTATCTATTCAATAAGTGCATTTTACCATTAAAGCTGTGATTCCGTTTCCCGCTCGTTGAGAGATATTAAATATAACGTTATACGATAAGAAAAGCTTGATGATACCATAGGGATAATCAGAAGTCGTCAATCTAAGATACCATAGGGATAATCAGAAGTCGTCAATCTAAGATACCATAGGGATAATCAGAAGTCGTCAATCTAAGATACCATAGGGATAATCAGAAGTCGTCAATCTAAGATACCATAGGGATAATCAGAGGTCGTCAATCTAAGATACCTTAGGGATAATCAGAAGTCGTCAATTTAAGATACCATAGGGATAATCAGAAGTCGTCAATCTAAGATACCATAGGGATAATCAGAAGTCGTCAATCTAAGATACCATTGGGATAATCAGAAGTCGTCAATCTAAGATACCATAGGGATAATCAGAAGTCGTCAATCTAAGATACCATAGGGATAATCAGAAGTCGTCAATCTAAGATACCATAGGGATAATCAGAAGTCGTCAATCTAAGATACCATAGGGATAATCAGAAGTCGTCAATCTAAGATACCATAGGGATAATCAGAAGTCGTCAATCTAAGATACCATAGGGATAATCAGAAGTCAATCTAAGATACCAAAGGAATAATCAGAAGTCGTCAATCTACGATACCATAGGGGTAATCAGAAGTCGTCAATCTAAGATACCATAGGGATAATCAGAAGTCGTCAATCTAAGATACCATAGGGGTAATCAGAAGTCGTCAATCTAAGATACCATAGGGATAATCAGAAGTCGTCAATCTAAGATACCATAGGGATAATCAGAAGTCGTCAATCTAAGATACTATAGGGATAATCAGAAGTTGTCAATTTAAGATACCATAGGGATAATCAGAAGTCGTCAATCTAAGATACCATAGGGATAATCAGAAGTCGTCAATCTAAGATACCATAGGGATAATCAGAAGTCGTCAATCTAAGATACCATAGGGATAATCAGAAGTCGTCAATCTAAGATACCAAAGGAGTAATCAGAAGTCGTCAATCTAAGATACCATAGGGATAATCAGAAGTCGTCAATCTAAGATACCATAGGGGTAATCAGAAGTCGTCAATCTAAGATACCATAGGGATAATCAGAAGTCGTCAATCTAAGATACCATAGGGGTAATCAGAAGTCGTCAATCTAAGATACCATAGGGATAATCAGAAGTCGTCAATCTAAGATACCATAGGGGTAATCAGAAGTCGTCAATCTAAGATACCATAGGGGTAATCAGAAGTCGTCAATCTAAGATACCATTGGGGTAATCAGAAGTCGTCAATCTAAGATACCATAGGGGTAATCAGAAGTCGTCAATCTAAGATACCATAAGGGTAATCAGAAGTCGTCAATCTAAGATACCATAGGGATAATCAGAAGTCGTCAATCTAAGATACCATAGGGATAATCAGAAGTCGTCAATCTAAGATACCATAGGGATAATCAGAAGTCGTCAATCTAAGATACCATAGGGATAATCAGAAGTCGTCAATCTAAGATACCATAGGGATAATCAGAAGTCGTCAATCTAAGAACAGACAATGCAATGCACAAAAGTACAAAAGGACAAGCCGCGAACGATCTACAAAATATTACATTACATAAAGATCGAGCAACATGAACCCCACCAAAAAAACCGGGGATGAACTCAGGCGTTGGCAGTTCCTGCTCCACATGTGACACACACCGTGTTGCTGTTAAACTGACATGGAAATCGTGTTGGACATCCGTTTGCGTAAAGAAATACAAATAGCATAAAAGCCTAAAGAAAACATAAATCCCTACAAAACAAATTAATGAAAGTCCCGGAAATTATAAATCTGGTTTGCCTTAAACTGACTTGCGGTAGGTTGGTAATTGTTTCTGTGCGCTCACTTGGCTTGTACAGAAACTTCAAAAACCATTGTGGTGGAGTTGAATAAGTTTCATGTCCCAAAATCTTCCCTTTTAGTTACGTGATGTGGTCATAGATCTCCACGAATAAAGAGGGATTATACAAGTACACACTTGTCATAATTGGTGAAGGAAAGTAACTCACTGCTAAGATAGGATCACAAAGAACCAAATTAAATTCAAACCAAAGGCATATATACATGTAGATGAATATCGCCACAAGAGATGATAAAAGTATTTAGCAGTTTAGTGTTTGAGCTTATTAATGACAAGTTACCTAATATTGATGTAAGCAATTTATTGAAATTTACAATTCCTAACTATTCTAAGTATTATAAAATCTAAGGTTATATCTTACCTCAGACAATTTTAGCTGACTTTTGGTTATTATTTTTAGGTCCTATGGTATTAATTGCTCCCAAACACTTTTATATGATTTGTCTTTCCTATTTGTTGACCTTGAGTGTAACTGATGCAGGTTATTTCAGTAATGGGTCGTGCTTACTAGCGTATATATCTACGGTTTTATTAGCATAATTGTATATGTAATGTCTAGAATCAGTGCTTATATTGTTATTCTCTACAAAATCACGTTATTTATCTAATTGATCTGAAAGTTAGATATAGATTTGTGAAAATAAGATATAATTTTGAGTTTACACTCTTTTAGTATCTAATTATATGCAAAATAAAACAAAAATATCACACCGTCGGAACAGTTATAAAATGTAATCGAGAATTTGTAGAAACAGAGCTAGCATCACTATAGAAACAGACCTAGCATCACTATAGAAACAGACCTAGCATCACTATAGAAACAGACCTAGCATCACTATAGAAACAGACCTAGCATCATTATATAAACAGACCTAGCATCACTATAGAAACAGACCGAGCATCACAATAGAAACAGACCTAGCATCACTATAGAAACAGACCTAGCATCACTATAGAAACAGACCTAGCATCATTATATAAACAGACCTAGCATCACTATAGAAACAGACCGAGCATCACAATAGAAACAGACCTAGCATCACAATAGAAACAGACCTAGCATCACTATACACAATTGCTTACTTTCCTGGCTTGGTACAACCACTTTGGCGGAGTAACACTATTTTTATGGACACAAAACACCTGTCAATATTATTTCATCCTTTTCAATTAAACATTTTACTTGTTGATATTTTAATATGATTTTATATGCATGTATATATTGTATTAACCAATGTTTTAAAGTTTAATATATTTGATAATTAAAAACAATCACGCCATTGTATGACTGAAATATTGCAGAATATGGCGCTAAACCGACTTGGAACCAACATTTGTGTTCCGAATAAACATGTGTTCGATATACATGTATACAGATTAAATTAAAAAATATTTCCTACAATGGAACTTCAATGATAGTTCGACTTACACAGGGTTCAGCTTAAACAGGCTTCCCTGTATTTATTAAGTACAGTATAGTGATGTACATTATGATTTTACAATTTAACGCGATGCTTATATCACTTTTTAAGTCAGATTTATTTGAAAATAGTTTATAAGGGTAATAACAAAATTACCGAACTCCGAACAATCTTACAAAGGGAAAGTCAAAACTCATAATTATATAAACAGACAAAATCAGTCAACAACGTAATGACCCTGACTTGGTACAGGCATTTCTAAAGAAATGGTGGGTTGAATCAGATTTTAAAGCGCCAAACCTCCCGCTCTCATTACGGTTTAAAGGTTCCGGCTGTCACTATAACAGTATTTAAATACAGGAACAAAATGGGTAAAATAGTTATCAAAGCAGTACCATATTCAGTGAAGTAAATGTCAAAAACATTTTTACGTTACTTATTGATGAACTACATGCAATATTGTTTCTGACAACTCTGACCAACGACAACTTAGATCAAAAGAAGTCGAACTATATTTGAGACATCTCAGACCAACTATTTCGTATATAAGAGGGACTCTAAGTATATCTCGAACCAACTTTCAAAAGAATAACTCGAACCACTCATTAAACTATCTATTATTATATGGTTTGTGGTTTATGGTTTATGGTGCTTAACGCCACTTTCAACAATATTTCAGTGCGGTCAGTTTTATTGGTGGAGGAAACCAAACCAGAGGCCCCGGAGTAAACCACCGACCTGTCGCAAGTTACTGACAAACTTTATCTAAATAATCATGTAGTACATGATTAATATTAAAAACATAATCTTGGCTGCTTTAGTATTTTCATTGTTTCATAAATAAAAAAAAATAAGTGCATTGCATTATATGTATGTTTTGTGACATTCAGTCCAAATTAATTGAGAAAATTTGATATATAACCGCAATTGTTAATGGTTAGAAATTATTATTTTAATTTTTTATATGCACAGAAATCAAAATGAAATTTATATATACTATATTTAGGGGAAAACTGAATGAATGCAATAAATACAAATATTTGTCGTGCTATATTTATTTCCCTAGTTTACTTCTACATTTGTATTCTGAAAAGTGATTCTTGTGGCCCTAGAACCATTCTCAGTAAGTCAACAGCGTCCGATCTGTCTCCTACAAAAAAGGCCTATAAGCTGTTTTAAAGATAAATTTGACAATTTTACCACGACTTCAAGCACGCTAATTGATTGAGTTGGAGAGGTGATAAGACTGTGTCTGAAGCATAATTATGCACACCTAAATTTGTTTCGAATATAAAGACAAAAATGTGACCATATAAGCGCAAATTAATATATTTAATTCGAATGCCTGTTTATTGCCGATGAAAAACATTGGCCATAAGAGTATTAGTTATACACATATTTTACTATATAAATTTGCTAATCAAAATACCTTTAATAGACGCTAGAGAGTACCGAAGGGGCAGTCAAAAAAGTACAATCCAGAGAAACTGGCAACATAGTGAACACAAGACGAAGAAAAACAAAGCAAAAACACAACACAATATGTGTTGGACACCACTATGCGTAAGCAAAAACAAATAACGTAAATAAGACATGTGCACTCCTACAAACAACTGGAGGTAAAGACGAACAGAACATCGTTGTTATGTGGAAATCGTAACGGACTTTGACAGCCAGGAATAGAGAAAAATAATAGAACCATGAAAATACCCAACAAAAGAATTTGCAGAAAATTGCTGATTGTTTATACTGCATATATATAGATAAAACTATAAATAAGTCAAAGTGAAAAGAAAAATGGCATCAACAACACATTTGTATTACCTCTATCGTTTGAAACAAATAAAATCCATTCTTTTGAAAGACATATATTCTGGATTCAAATAGAGTAGTAATCCCATTGAAAGCTTGTGCTAAGGCAAGAAAATGATATCCTTCCACAGAAAAGTAGGTCCAATCGTAAGCTCCTATTGTCATGATAGCTTGATATTCTTCAAATAATTCTGTTCTCTCGTTCCATTTATATACAATAGAATCAACTTCTTGACTGGGACCTGAAAGTAGAAAATACAATTAAGTAAAACCCAACAAAGCTGAAGTGTCCTTCTATAAATAGAAACTACAATAATCTAATGATGAGAACAAGCGTATCTGTAATAGATTTCGAAAACGTATTGAAATATTGTTTCGAAAACGCATTCTAATTTCAGACGTCGTCACATTATTGTGTTTGATGCCACATTTAACACTCTTTCAGCTTTATCGTGGCGGTCAGGTTTTTTGGAGGAGGAAACCATAGTTCCCGAGGAAAACCACCAGCGTCGTCATTGACAAACTTTGTTAGATCTTGCATCGTATACACTTTGACAGAGGCAGGAACGGAATTCCCCCTCCAGTGATGTATCACTGATTGAGTTGCAAATCCAACTACCATAAGATCGTGGTTATGATGGATATTATAGCCATCATCATTTTCATTTTCACGATTTAGTGATTGTTTTTTTTTAACGGAAACTGTACTGAACAAGATTTCAATTCGCATTGAAATATATGAATCTGTAAAAGAAAACCTTAACTAGGATTGACATGTGGAATCCAGCAAAAAAATGAAAGAAGTGGTAGATATCAGTAGAAGGAATGTGATAAAGTTTGCTTAAAAAGGGTAGTAAAGCATACACTGAATTGATGTGATGAAGCTTGCTTGAAAAGGGTAGTAAAGCATGCACTGAATTGTAAATGAGTATTTATTACAACGCCCGACCATGTTGTTGACTCATTTTATTTTATGTTATAAAGTGGATCAATGACTTCCAGCAAGCCACGTGGCTTTCACTGACATACTTCCGTTTCTTCCATCAATAAATCTGAGCTACACAATGTAACGGAAATATTGCTAAAAGTGGTGTCAATCCTGATGGAAAATATATTTCTCCTCTTTCATAATAACGATCATGCACATTTGACTTTTTCGCACCCCTTTCTGTAGTGTCAATGTTTTCTTACTTTGAGTGAGTAATAGAGTTATCTCCCTTCTTCTTACCTTTAGCATGGTTAGCTACGACTAGAAAATGTCCTCCATCAATATTAAAATATTCAAAATCTCTAGCTGTCCACGTGGGTATAGTCTGGAAGATCTTGAACTTCTTCCGTCCACTGTGCCACTTATATATAGTAGAGTTACTCTGTGTCTGGTCGTTCAAACCGTAATTGGCAACTGCAAGGAAAAACTGAAAATATAATGAAACTTGTATATACTGATTTACGACATCGAAAACAACTTGTTATGCTGTAAGTTAAGATAGACAACCAGTAAATGTTTTGCAAGGTAGATAACAACTAAATATGTTCTACGGGAGATAACAAGATAATGTTCTATAAGTTAGATTTTGAAACAATATTCAGATATAGGCGATGTAATGTTGTTCTGAATATTATACAATAAAATGTTCTGTACCGATTCTGCTTTTCTAAAGGCTAAAAACAGTCAAAAAGGACAAAACTGATGCAATGTCAACAATCTAAATGAAAAATCCATGCGTGCACCAGTTACATTTAGCATACATTACATTAACATCAAACAAATAATGAAATAATGTTTCCTTTATTAGTGAAACATCGAGTCACGGCGACAACACTGCCGGTGGTTCAACTGACAGAATAATGAACTATGAATTATTCATGTGTTTATTTTAAACATTCTAAGTAGTGCCGACACATTTGTTTTGCAGCCAGTGAAATCACAGTTTTTTTAAAGAATAAAGCATCTAGTAAAAATTAACGGCTTTCATGAAAAGAGAGATAACTCTCAAAATTTAACATTTAATATAATATCTCTTCGATGTGGAAAAGTGAAATGAGATATAAAATCTAAATGGCCAATAGATGTTAAGCCAAATTAGACTAAAAATAATCCATAAAACTAGAAGAGTATATATGGATTCTATATGGAACTCATCCATCGAAACATCTTCAAAGGGGGGTAATTATAAACTGTTTAAAAGGGAATTAAAATTCGAGATTTATTTAGACATTTTAAAAGATAAGGACAAATTTACATTGTGTAGATTTAGAACTACGAACCACCGGTAGAAGAGGGGAGATGGAAAACATTTATTAGAGAAAACAGGTTCTGTCATTTATGTTGAAGAAGAGAATTGGAAGACGAGTATCACTATATTTTTGAATGTATTGAATTTATTAATGAAAGAAAATTTTATTTTGATTTTGTCCATATAAATAGACATAATATCATTAAATATAATAACCTGATGTCTTCTAAATCTATATATACTTTAAGTAAACTCTGTAAATTTATCAGAATAGTAAACAAGAGGATATGTCCTCTAGGTTGATCCACTTCTTTTCACAATTCAATATTTGTTTAATTATGTATTACATGTATTTATTTCTTATGTATATTGTGTTAATTGTTCATGTCATCTCTGTACCTCTGTAAATTGGTTATGAGAAATAAAGATATATACATTATCCTTCAGTTGCCCCTGGGTTACGATATTTCTCCACGCAAGAGAGTTAAATTAAAAATTTTAACCACAAGCCGTCAGGCGAGTGGTTCAAATTTTAAATTTAACTCTCGAGAGTGGAAAAATATCGTAACCCACATGGGCAACTGAAGGAGAATTTGTTTCTCCCATTATTTAACACGAACTTTATTTCAAAATCCATTGGCGGACCTCTGCACGAACTTTATTTCAAAATCCAATTACCGATTTGACAACATGCGGGGAAAGGCACGAGGCATTTTAATCCTCTAGAGGATTACAGATTTTTCCACCACTGGTTCAGCGGGGTTAAAACGCCGTAATAATGGGAGAATTTCTTTTAAACCATTGATGTTTTTATCAATTGCGTTTCATATGATAGCATGAAATATATTTTATTCCAATAAATTGACTACAAAAATATTTAGCGAAACGAATTTAATCCAACCATAACAGAATGTAAATAATAAGCAAATCGTTTGACTTACGTCAGGTCGCTATGTCGAAAGGTTTTATACAGCGCAAGATATGTCACTCTCTGTACATGAAAAAAGATCCACCACAGTTCCCCATTTAAATAGAAAAAGAAAAAAAAGGATGAAAAAGGCTGCAATTCCACAGCTAAATCAATGAATCCTTAGTCTACTAAATCAGGCGATGTTCAGTTATGTTATAAGATAGCTTACCCCTTTTCCGATTCGAAAGTGAGTCCAACTTTGTGCGCCGTACGTCAACATTTTCTGATACAATATAAACCTTTTATTTTTCCATTTATATAAACCCGATACATCATCAAGTTTCTTTCTAGTATTTGCAAAAACAGCAAATCTGCCTTCCCCTGCTATCGTAAAAACATGGACGTCTATACCCGGTCCAGGTGTTCTAATTTCTTGATAAGGTTCCAAATAATCTAATCGTCGTGGTATGTCAGCTAGGAAATACAGAAATTCATATAATCATAAAAATGCTTGTGGAGTTATCATGGTTTTTATGTCGCTGTAATTTTCTTGCTGCGACATATTATGTATAAAAAGTCTTTGGAAACAAAACAAGTTTTTTAGCGATAAATTGTGATTGATACAAGATAAAAATATTTTTTTCAAAAATGTTCGGCCTCCCCCCTCCCCCCATACAATGTGAAAAAAAGTTGATCCTTATTAGTTTTAATATTGTTTTCAACATTATTTTCTGCTTTGTCATGCGATCAGTGTTATCGATGTAGGTGGTCAGATTATGTAGAGAGAAACAACGGAAGTGACTGACAAACTTAATGACTAGAGTTTGTTTCGTGTTCACCTGAATACGGTCGGGAATTAACATTCTAGGGTTTTGCATACTGCTTACATAGGTAAATGTAATGCATATACCATTTGATGGTAACCCTCTACACGTTTTTTGTCTAAACATTTTTGTATATGTCTCGAATTGTAAAATTTTCCTTCAAAATATATTTTCCAATCATGGCACAACGTTTTAATATCACATTTCTTCTTTAATGATAGGAAATTATAAAAGAAATTCAACCCCAAACATTATTGTATGTACTATCTACCATTATCTACAATACTTTTCTATGAGTTATTACCATGACATCATAATAAAGCAGAAACACCAGTGAAGGAGCAAAATGCTTTCAAATTGATTAGACGTTTTACCAACATCAGTTTACCCAAATAAAACGAAATGTCACACATATTAAAAGGTGACTTTTGGAACAACGAAAAAGTATTATTTTAAGACAGATGACCTCTTAAAAGATGTTCAATTCATAAGAAATTTACTACGACAATACAAGCAATGGGCGACAGTTAAAAACAGGTGGCTGCTTAATAGAAGTGACCGCATGGGCATGTTTGACTGTATTTGTTTTCATTTTTCAATCTCCAGTTAAAATCTACTAAATGTCTGTTGACGATTTTATATTAAAAATCCTACCTTTAACATCGATAGTCACGTGTTTCCAGATTCCATTAACACAAACTTTCAATGATTTGGCAAAAAGATCATAGGCAACATTACCAACATCCATCCACGTACAATCCTCCCATTCAGGTCCTGCAGACTCGGAACCGTAAGTATCTACATTACAAAAAATTGATATAACGAATTTGACTAGAACACATATTCCGTTCCTCTTTCATGACCGATCATCGTTTTTAACAAGAGTAACACGATATATACCACTAGTGCAGTAAAAACTGCTACCCGTCCGGAGCACGTGAGTTCATCACAGTGTTTTTTTCTCTGTAGTCTTTTGTAGATCATTGCTTGGTTGTTTGTCCTTCTTCTTTTGACCCTTTACGTGCACATGTACTTAGTTTTATTTACCCTTATTTTTTATTGCCAAAAATAAAAATAAGGATCATTTACAGATCACGTTTTCTTTATACAAACAGTAGCTACTAAAATAAGAATAAGGATAACAAATAAGGAACATATATTGATCATGCTTTCTTTAGACAATTAGTATCGAGAGCCATATACATCTTTCAGTTACCTGGAAATATAGGTATTTTGTTGTTTATATGAGTATGCCTGGGTATTCTTGATGGACAAGCTCTTCTTGCTGCGTCACCACCTGAGATAAAAATGATATCTCTTAATAGTCCCTGTAATAAAAGAGGATCAATATAAAAACAGGTGCACAATTCCTGAACCAACAAAACTGATCATTTTAAAACATTTGTTGACAAAGGTAATAATCTTTTATAAAATGATTGGTTTACTGTCTTCCTGGCTAGCTTGGTTACAGAAATATCTTATTTTTACTACCGAATTAAACAGAGGGCCATCGTGGATGTGATCGTATGTTAGATGGATTTACAACGACCTGTGCAATCAGTGCCTATCACCACTAAAGTTGTGAGTTAGAATGCCGCCAAGACACAGTTTACTCGATACAACTTTATGCGATAAATTTTGTCAGTTACTTGTTGCGGGTCGGCGGTTTTCTCCTGGTATTTCTGTCTTCTTCAAAAATAAAACTGACCGCAATGATAAAGCTGAAATAGTGTTGAAAGTTGCATTAAACACAATAACCTTCCGGATTTAAATAGATTATTGGTGCTTAATACCACTATAAACAATAGTTCAGTTATATCTTTGCTGTCTGTTTTATTGATTGAGAAAACCCAATCCGATCGTGGTCATTGCATTGAATTTATTTTCAAATGTTTTAGTCACTCCATGGTTATTTCACATCAACATAAAATTGCATTGAAGTGTTACAACTAAATTTAATTGATGTCTATCATACCCTCCCCCCCCCCCCCCCCCCCCTTACTTCCATGCTGCTTTTGTTCTTTAAATAAGCAGGGAATTTGGGGGTAAATGTCTATTAATGAAAATCCAACTGAAACTCTGAGAAACCAATCAAAAGTCAATTGTCGTAAACACTTCCTGGTCCTCTCCCCATCCATGACTTATCACCGGGTTTGTAGCACTAGATTAACACGATAGGAACTGCTTACCCTTTGGGAGCACCTGAGTTCATCCCGGGTTGATAGTGGGGTCCGTGTTGCTCGATCTTTAGTTTTATGTGTATGTTTTGTAGATTGTTGTTTGTCCTTTTGGACTTTTTCTTTTTGCCATTGTGTTGTCTGTTCTTCGATATACGGATTCTGATTGCCCCTTTGGTATCTTCAAATTCTTCTTATGTATCAATGCCTGTGTTGTTCTTCGTCTTATATTGTCAGTGGGGGTATTCGATGGTTTATTTGGATGTTAGTGAAATGCGTCTAGCTACTGTTGTCAACTAGAGCTTTAGCATGTAATGTGTTCGTGAAATGCTTTTTACGGTATATAATTTCATTGATACATAATATACTCTCCCAAAAAAGAAACGCAACATCCAACATTTTTTTCCAAATATGAATTTTCTCAAAAATTTGCGTGATTGAGAAATGAAATCATGATCATGCTAAAATTTAAATGTCAGGATAATTGAATTCACACCCCTGATAGTGGCTGTTGATCACACGTGACCTTTTCGGGTCAGCATGTGTAACGCTGCAAGAGGAAGGCGTACGGGAATAAGTAGGGCAGTTGCATGTACGAATCATGGCTTATCCTTAAGCGGGTTTAATGGGTATAATAGACACCTAAACGTTTAATTGAATTCAGTCGCTAAATTGTTTCTCGATCCTGCTACGATATGCCAAGACTAGACACAGTTATCCGGAACATCGTCATTGGTCGTCTCCAGGCCGGTGAATCAAAGAATGCAGTCGCTAAACTTTATAATGTTCACCGGAGCACGATTTCCAGACTCTTGCAGCGGTACCAGCAATCCGTTTCAACAGTTGACCGTCAACGTTCTGGCCGACCTAGAATCACATCAGCAGCCCAAGATCGCTATATCCGGGTAATTCACCTGAGAAACGACCATGACAGCAAGAGAAACAGCATCAAATGTCCCAGGTCTCCGACGAATATCAGCACAGACAGTCAGAAACCGTCTCCGTGAAAAACGCTTTCGCGCCAGACGTCCTTACTTTGACGCAGTACAGAGACGTTGGCATCGACTTGTGCAACAGAGTAAGGGGCTAGGACCTGTAAAACTGGAAGCGAGTCTGATTCAACGATGAATCAAGATTGATGCTGCAGAAAAGAGATGGCCGTACACATGTCTACAGCCGGCAGAATGAGAGGTTCGCAAGGAACTGCGTCCTTGAGGTCGACAATTTCGGCGGAGGAAGTGTGATGGTGTGGGTGCCATATCATACGCCCGAAAAACTCAACTGGTGCACATCTACGGCGACCTTAACGCCGTTCGATAGAGATGAGGTTTTGACACCACACATAGTGTACGCATCAAACCTCTGTAGGAAAGTTTTTCAGCACGACAACGCTCGGCCGCACACAGCTCGTACTACTGTTGACTTTCTAGCCAATCAGAGCGTAACAGCGCTCCCCTGACCGTCTAAATCACCAGATTTGAACCCAATAGACAATTTGTGGGATGCTTCGGATCGACGCGTGCGCAGTCGTCAATCAGCACCATAAACTCTGCAAGAACTGCAGTAGGCTCTTGAGCAAGAACGGGGGAGCATTCCGCAAGATCGTATTCGTCGATTGATCGAGTCTATGTCGAGACGGGTCCGTGCTGTGTTACAGGCTAATGGTGGGCACAATAGATATTGACTTTGAAGTGACGTCATCTGAATGCTATGGACTTTAATCAGGTAAATGTTGACATTTTAACGAACTTGAAAGTCTGAACAATCAGAGTGCCAAACTTCAGGGTAATATAATACTTATTTCTGTATTCAAAATGATGTTGAAAATTTGAAGTAAATTATATTTTTCCACATGCTGCGGTTTTTTTTTGGGAGAGTATACATTCCACATTTACATTATTATGCCTAGTATTATATCATATGGGATATAGAAAAAAACTGTATCTTTATTATTTAATTATCTTATGTCCAAAGGGTTCACCACATTTTATTGTTGGTGTTGTATGTTGGTTGTATATAATGACTTTGCGTCGGGATCAGCAAGAAGGTTTTTGATATTTTCGTTGATTAAACAGGTTGACTGCAGCAGACGTATTGTTGTTGACGTATCTATCGATTGTATTCAGAATTTGTTGTGCCAATTGGGACTCATGCCAACAGCAAAGTGATAAAGGCATCAAAGTATTATCTCCCCTTTATTACTTTTCGGTTTGTCTTATCCAAAATATTTATTATCAAATCAATGTCTTGTTATATTAACACGGATGACTGGACAACTAAAGTAGCTGTGGTTTATTGAATGGATGAAAGTTGATACCTTTATCGTCTAGCCACAAACCACATTATTATACCTCACTGTAAAGGATTTCTATTGGATCAGATATAGTCACATGGCCGTAGACACTTATAGATGTGTTCATTAACAACAATATTTTCTACTCGGTACCTCATACTTAGCTTCATCAGAATGGTAACAATAGTACTGTCACCCTCGAGCTTGACAACACAGGTGGAATAATAATATTGTCACCCTCTACAATCTGTAGTATCTTTCAACGGAGGTATGATAATAATACTGTCGCCCTCGACAAACCCATGTTCATTCAACGGAGTTGGGATAATGATATTGTCACCATCGGAAACGTTTTTTTCTTAATATAAATTCTTAACAATAATGTGCGTATTGTTGTGTGTGTGTTAGGCGAAGAAATGATTAACATTAATTCGCATAGCTTTTATGTTCTATTTATTGAGGAAATCTTAGTACCCAAAGAAATATGCTGCCAGTTACAGTCAGGAACAGTTTGAAGTTACCAGTAATAAGAAGCCGCAAATTGAAAGGACAGATAATAAAATGGCAGCAAGAACAAGATCAAAAGCACAAACAACGATCTACAAAACACTAAGCAGAAAACTAACAATCGAGCAACACAAACCCCACTAAAAACCCGGAGTGAATTCAGGTGCTCGATGAGGGCAAGCAATTTCTGCTCCATTAGTGGTACCCGTTGTGTTACTATAGTTACAAACCTGGTGAAAAGTCTTGAATGAGGAAAGGACCGGAAACTCATTACGACAAATGGAACATATCCGTGTTAGTTTGTGACACGATTACGTAGCAGCTAACCAAGTCATGGCGGCGACGGTAAAACTTACGAACTTATAACTTCAACTTAGCCACTACGAACCCTTGGTTCAGTAGACTGTAGCACATAACATTTATCTAGTACATCGTTGCACTCCGGACATCGAACTCCCAACCAATAAAACGAACCTCCTCAATATAGTTGAAATATTGTTAGTAGTGTTGAACATCCACAATACATGATCCACACCCAAATTTGCTCCACTAAGCAAAAACAACCAGTTGAGATATGTTTATGGTCGTGATCATGTATTGTCATAATATCCTGAATAAAAATGTAGATGGCCAATTTAGGTCACGCATATATCGTTTGTATATTCTAAATTCTAACAGATTGCTAAGCAATAGTCGACGAAAAGGAAACCTTAATTTCTTCAGGATGGAAATACGTATCTTAAGATATCTAAAATCCATGCTTTATTGGAATTGTAAAACTTACCTGAAAAACACCGCCTTTTTGTCCACAGCTTCCTAAGGTGAAAGTTTTATTCAGTGCGTCTATCTTTTCCGGAAATATTCTCTTCAACCGTTTATGTTTTTTATTTATGCAGTCCGTTGTCATAGTAACATGATTACCACCCAAACTAAATCCAAGTGTATGCCACTTGTTGTCTCGTAGAAAATTATTTTTGAATTTCACTTTTTTGTTTTTATATATAAAAAATATATTTCTTCTAGTAATTTCTATAGAAACGATGTTAGCGTTTAAATCTCCTGTCACTAATAAACATTCCTTCCCTGTATATGTTCTGCTATGTTTGATGATAAAAAATACTGAAAATTCGTTAGGAAAGAATTTACATTGTTTCAAAACGTCTGAAGAGTGAATTGTGACGTCAGTAACATCTTTCATAAATTCATACGCGTGTACATGCGCATTGACGTCATATATAAAACTAACTCCTTTTGGTAACCGTCCATAACGAGGGAAAGCCTTTGCTAACAAGTCTGCTGATTCAAGTCCTGTAAAAAAAGAAATTGATTGTCAAACAGATGTATCGCTATATGATTTACTAACTGTCTTTAGGAAGAAAGGTTTGAAGACTCCAGAGATGTATTAGAAGCCGTTAATCGAAGAAAGATGGAAAATATAATGGTCAAAAGAAAAAGGACAAAAGGACAAACAATGCGCTACAAAACATTACACAGAACACTAATGATTGAGCCAGTTCAGTAATTAATTTATTTGGACACTGTACCCATTATAGAAATACATTTGCGTAACATGAATCCCAGTAAAATCCTGAGGAAAATTCAGGTGCTCCGGAAGGTTAAACAGTTGGCATCCGTCGTGTTACCTTGCTAAGAATTAAGATTTCATTATGAGTGACATTATTTAAACAGAAGGAATTTACTCCTAAGAACAAATGGTCTTGTGTTTATAAAACTTTCAAATGTACTTATACTACAAAATCGTCCATTCATTAAAACGCTGATTGGCTGTTTTTATGGAGGTTATGGTATTAAACGCCACGTTCAACAATATTTCAGTTATATAGTGGCAGTCAATTTCGCGCTTTCCATGACAAAAAAAAAAATATTCTAACTCTTGTATTGTCGGAAATTTTTTTTCTGAACGAAACAAAAAACCATAACCCCCCCCCTTTAAGTTAAATGGTCGGTCCCTTAGAACAGAGTACTTCAGGTTCCCACTATATTGCTTCCTTTTTATAATGATAAATACAATTGTTTTGATCATGTCTATTAGTGATACAGTTTTTACACAATTAACTCGACATGATATGTACACGAGGGTCACGTTTTACTTATCATGGTGTCAATCATTATTGCTTAACTTTTTTTTCGGTCTCCTTTATTTTCAATAGAACAAAAGTATGAACAATAATACGTAATATCCGTGCTGATCACGTTCGTCTGAACTACTGGGATGAAAATTTCAGCCCTGCAGATGCATTCGAATATCTTTAGATGGAACTCTGATAAATCGTTTTGTTTGGATAACTAGAAGGGGGGGGGGGGGGGGGATTATGTTTTTTTTCTAAAAAAATATTCTGATTCCCAATGTTGCTGAAAAAAATATTCTGATTTTGGTGGAGGAAAAAAAAAATAATCTGATTCAGAGTTTTTGTCATATAATCTAATGTTAAATTCTGGAAAAAAATGTCGCGACAAAAAAAATAAATATTCTAACTCTCGTGTTGTCCGAAATTTTTTTTCTGAACGAAACAAAAAACCATACCCCCCCCCCCCCCCTTTCAAGTTAAATGGTCGGTCCTTAATGCATTTTAGCATTTGAAAGCATCAGAGGTGCAACGCCTCATCTTTTAGTGTATAATGAAATGAAGAAAAAAAATACGACACTGTCGATTCAAAAAAAAAAAAAGAAACGAAACAAAGAAAGAAAAAAAAATACCACACGGTCGGAACAGTTAAATCAATTAATGAAATTCATTTTTGTAGGCTTTTGGTTGTTTTTTTTGTTTTTTTGTTTCTTTTTACCATAGTGTCTCCTAAAATATGCAATGATTGCAAGTAAATTTGTAATATGCATTAAAGGTATCACTTTTCACAAATGTGATTCAGATAAAAGGAACACGAGTAAATCAAGGTAAAAGGAAAAACAAAATTAATTAAAGATTGAAAATTAATTAATTTTTGCCTTGTGACTTTTTAATATATTCACATATATCTTAATTATTTTGAAATGGTAGAATTAATTCACTTAATCTGTTAAGTAAATATGCACTTTCAAATCCTTTATCATCAGGTTGTTAAACTTGTAATTTAAATATTGATAACGGATTTAATAGACATTCATACCGGTGGCTGAAAGACAGCCTATTGGTTGTTTAAATTATATGTTAAATTTTTACCTGTAAAGGTAGACTTCAAAGGGGTTGATCACCTGAATGACTTGATTGAAGTTTAAAGGATGGATCAGTTGAACCGTTACAGCTAACAGAATAATCAAAGAGGATTAAAACGTCTTAATTGTCAATAGGCGTACCCTGGCGAACGGGCTAATCAGAATTTAATAGCAAATTAATAGAATTCTACACGTACGTTTTATTTCAAGAGGTAGTTTTAGCTACATTCACAGTTATTCAAAAAAGCCTTTTGCCAATATAATATTCGTGTCATGTAGTTCAAATTGTTAAATTATAGAGCTTGTGATACATATATGACTGCATGTCCATAATTTAATGAGCTTTTAAATATGTGGCTATGCTTCAAATACTTTAAAAAAAAATTAATTTTAATTCAAATTTTTATGTTCAAAAGCATGTATTACTTATTTAACATTAAACATTAATGTAACATACATATCTATATTAAATTGTCACACGAAAATATATTTAAAATTTTAATTGTAAAAATAAAAGATACCAAACGTACAATAAATATATTTTTTCAATTGATAAAAACTATTTCATATTCAATTTTCAAAAACTAATTATGCAAAATGTATTTCTTTCTAAAAGCTATGAAAACGTGTTTCCTATTGGGTTGCTTGATAAATAAAGGGACCGTTGTTCTAAAGTAACACAAATATTTACGTTGTTAAATTTTTCAGTTTTTCTATCGTTCGGTAATTGTAGCAACCCTATTAAAAAATGCAAATATTGAAACAGAATATTTATTAAAAACTATGATAAATATTTATATTTATATAGATCCACCAAGGATCTTTCTGACGAGGAAAATAAATCTTGTGATATTAAAGATTTAAAGCCGCTTTTTTAAACGAAATGGATAACACTGTCTATAAAAAATTACCTCCTTTTGCGGAGTACTATTTATTTGATTTTTTAATGTTTTATATACAGTTCACTTAATCCTATTTAGTTGATGCTTCATGATTTGCATTTGAAGATTCCAGTGTCCAAATAGGATTTACAATGGCATTTCATATATACTGTATGTCTGACTACCAACCACAAAATAAAGCGCACAATGACTGTTGAATTTATTTAGCTTTCCAATATTTAACAATATTTTTGCTCAAAGACATTGAACTTCAATATATTGTTAGGGCTATTGTTATTTAGCGTCACATTCAGCAATGTTTCAGCTACATTGTGGCTTCCAGACGTTAGGACGGAGTTTTGGTAACACGGACAGACAGCACGAACTCATTGGTGAAATAACCCCTGGCATCGGATATGTGTCTGGAAACCTACACACTTAATGTGTGCAATGTGATTCGATACAAACACGTCGGTTGCGTAAGGCTTATGGTCAGAATCCAACGAGCTTTTATATCACTCGGATACCTAGGCCCCTTTTATACATTGTTATTATAACTATCAGATGATAACTGAATGTATTCAATACAGCTAAATAATTATGGAAAGAATGTTTATACAGTAAGTGTCCACAATTCCACCAATATCAACAAGATGAACAGTAGAATTTCACTCCTCACAGACAGTGTAGAATGTTTATACAGTAAGTGTCCACCAATATCAACAAGACGAACAGTAGAATTTCACTCCTCACCGACAGTGTAGTATGTTTATACAGTAAGTGTCCACAATTCCACCAATATCAACAAGATGAACAGTAGAATTTCACTCCTCACCGAGAGTGTAGTATGTTTATACAGTAAGTGTCCACAATTCCACCAATATCAACAAGATGAACAGTAGAATTTCACTCCTCACCGACAGTGTAGAATGTTTATACTGTAAGTGTCCACAATTCCACCAATATCAACAAGATGAACAGTAGAATTTCACTCCTCACCGACATTGTAGAATGTTTATACAGTAAGTGTCCACAATTCCACCAATATCAACAAGATGAACAGTAGAATTTCACTCCTCACCGACAGTGTAGTATGTTTATACAGTAAGTGTCCACAATTCCACCAATATCAACAAGATGAACAGTAGAATTTCACTCCTCACCGACAGTGTAGAATGTTTATACAGTAAGTGTCCACAATTCCACCAATATCAACAAGATGAACAGTAGAATTTCACTCCTCACCGACAGTGTAGAATGTCTATACAGTAAGTGTCCACAATTCCACCAATATCAACAAGATGAACAGTAGAATTTCACTCCTCACCGACAGTGTAGTATGTTTATACAGTAAGTGTCCACCAATATCAACAAGATGAACAGTAGAATTTCACTCCTCACCGACAGTGTAGTATGTTTATACAGTAAGTGTCCACCAATATCAACAAGATGAACAGTAGAATTTCACTCCTCACCGACAGTGTAGTATGTTTATACAGTAAGTGTCCACCAATATCAACAAGATGAACAGTAGAATTTCACTCCTCACCGACAGTGTAGTATGTTTATACAGTAAGTGTCCACCAATATCAACAAGATGAACAGTAGAATTTCACTCCTCACCGACAGTGTAGTATGTTTATACAGTAAGTGTCCACCAATATCAACAAGATGAACAGTATAATTTCACTCCTCACAGACAGTGTAGTATGTTTATACAGTAAGTGTCCACCAATATCAACAAGATGAACAGTAGAATTTCACTCCTCACCGACAGTGCAGTATGTTTATACAGTAAGTGTCCACCAATATCAACAAGATGAACAGTAGAATTTCACTCCTCACCGACAGTGTAGTATGTTTATACAGTAAGTGTCCACCAATATCAACAAGATGAACAGTAGAATTTCACTCCTCACCGACAGTGTAGTATGTTTATACAGTAAGTGTCCACCAATATCAACAAGATGAACAGTAGAATTTCACTCCTCACCGACAGTGTAGTATGTTTATACAGTAAGTGTCCACCAATATCAACAAGATGAACAGTAGAATTTCACTCCTCACCGACAGTGTAGTATGTTTATACAGTAAGTGTCCACCAATATCAACAAGATGAACAGTAGAATTTCACTCCTCACCGACAGTGTAGTATGTTTATACAGTAAGTGTCCACCAATATCAACAAGATGAACAGTAGAATTTCACTCCTCACCGACAGTGTAGTATGTTTATACAGTAAGTGTCCACCAATATCAACAAGATGAACAGTAGAATTTCACTCCTCACCGACAGTGTAGTATGTTTATACAGTAAGTGTCCACCAATATCAACAAGATGAACAGTAGAATTTCACTCCTCACCGACAGTGTAGTATGTTTATACAGTAAGTGTCCACCAATATCAACAAGATGAACAGTAGAATTTCACTCCTCACCGACAGTGCAGTATGTTTATACAGTAAGTGTCCACCAATATCAACAAGATGAACAGTAGAATTTCACTCCTCACCGACAGTGTAGTATGTTTATACAGTAAGTGTCCACCAATATCAACAAGATGAACAGTAGAATTTCACTCCTCACCGACAGTGTAGTATGTTTATACAGTAAGTGTCCACCAATATCAACAAGATGAACAGTAGAATTTCACTCCTCACCGACAGTGTAGTATGTTTATACAGTAAGTGTCCACCAATATCAACAAGATGAACAGTAGAATTTCACTCCTCACCGACAGTGTAGTATGTTTATACAGTAAGTGTCCACCAATATCAACAAGATGAACAGTAGAATTTCACTCCTCACCGACAGTGTAGTATGTTTATACAGTAAGTGTCCACCAATATCAACAAGATGAACAGTAGAATTTCACTCCTCACCGACAGTGTAGTATGTTTATACAGTAAGTGTCCACCAATATCAACAAGATGAACAGTAGAATTTCACTCCTCACCGACAGTGTAGTATGTTTATACAGTAAGTGTCCACCAATATCAACAAGATGAACAGTAGAATTTCACTCCTCACCGACAGTGTAGTATGTTTATACAGTAAGTGTCCACCAATATCAACAAGATGAACAGTAGAATTTCACTCCTCACCGACAGTGTAGTATGTTTATACAGTAAGTGTCCACCAATATCAACAAGATGAACAGTAGAATTTCACTCCTCACCGACAGTGTAGTATGTTTATACAGTAAGTGTCCACCAATATCAACAAGATGAACAGTAGAATTTCACTCCTCACCGACAGTGTAGTATGTTTATACAGTAAGTGTCCACCAATATCAACAAGATGAACAGTAGAATTTCACTCCTCACCGACAGTGTAGTATGTTTATACAGTAAGTGTCCACCAATATCAACAAGATGAACAGTAGAATTTCACTCCTCACCGACAGTGTAGTATGTTTATACAGTAAGTGTCCACCAATATCAACAAGATGAACAGTAGAATTTCACTCCTCACCGACAGTGTAGTATGTTTATACAGTAAGTGTCCACCAATATCAACAAGATGAACAGTAGAATTTCACTCCTCACCGACAGTGTAGTATGTTTATACAGTAAGTGTCCACCAATATCAACAAGATGAACAGTAGAATTTCACTCCTCACCGACAGTGTAGTATGTTTATACAGTAAGTGTCCACCAATATCAACAAGATGAACAGTAGAATTTCACTCCTCACCGACAGTGTAGTATGTTTATACAGTAAGTGTCCACCAATATCAACAAGATGAACAGTAGAATTTCACTCCTCACCGACAGTGTAGTATGTTTATACAGTAAGTGTCCACCAATATCAACAAGATGAACAGTAGAATTTCACTCCTCACCGACAGTGTAGTATGTTTATACAGTAAGTGTCCACCAATATCAACAAGATGAACAGTAAAATTTCACTCCTCACCGACAGTGTAGTATGTTTATACAGTAAGTGTCCACCAATATCAACAAGATGAACAGTAGAATTTCACTCCTCACAGACAGTGTAGTATGTTTATACAGTAAGTGTCCACCAATATCAACAAGATGAACAGTAGAATTTCACTCCTCACAGACAGTGTTGTATGTTTATACAGTAAGTGTCCACCAATATCAACAAGATGAACAGTAGAATTTCACTCCTCACAGACAGTGTAGTATGTTTATACAGTAAGTGTCCACCAATATCAACAAGATGAACAGTAGAATTTCACTCCTCACCGACAGTGTAGTATGTTTATACAGTAAGTGTCCACCAATATCAACAAGATGAACAGTAGAATTTCACTCCTCACAGACAGTGTAGTATGTTTATACAGTAAGTGTCCACCAATATCAACAAGATGAACAGTAGAATTTCACTCCTCACAGACAGTGTAGTATGTTTATACAGTAAGTGTCCACCAATATCAACAAGATGAACAGTAGAATTTCACTCCTCACAGACAGTGTAGTATGTTTATACAGTAAGTGTCCACCAATATCAACAAGATGAACAGTAGAATTTCACTCCTCACAGACAGTGTAGTATGTTTATACAGTAAGTGTCCACCAATATCAACAAGATGAACAGTAGAATTTCACTCCTCACCGACAGTGTAGTATGTTTATACAGTAAGTGTCCACCAATATCAACAAGACGAACAGTAGAATTTCACTCCTCACAGACAGTGTAGTATGTTTATACAGTAAGTGTCCACCAATATCAACAAGATGAACAGTAGAATTTCACTCCTAACAGACAGTGTAGTATGTTTATACAGTAAGTGTCCACCAATATCAACAAGATGAACTGTAGAATTTCACTCCTCACCGACAGTGTAGTATGTTTATACAGTAAGTGTCCACCAATATCAACAAGACGAACAGTAGAATTTCACTCCTCACAGACAGTGTAGTATGTTTATACAGTAAGTGTCCACCAATATCAACAAGACGAACAGTAGAATTTCACTCCTCACAGACAGTGTAGTATGTTTATACAGTAAGTGTCCACCAATATCAACAAGATGAACAGTAGAATTTCACTCCTCACAGACAGTGTAGTATGTTTATACAGTAAGTGTCCACCAATATCAACAAGATGAACAGTAGAATTTCACTCCTCACCGACAGTGTAGTATGTTTATACAGTAAGTGTCCACCAATATCAACAAGACGAACAGTAGAATTTCACTCCTCACAGACAGCGTAGTATGTTTATACAGTAAGTGTCCACCAATATCAACAAGACGAACAGTAGAATTTCACTCCTCACAGACAGTGTAGTATGTTTATACAGTAAGTGTCCACCAATATCAACAAGATGAACAGTAGAATTTCACTCCTCACCGACAGTGTAGTATGTTTATACAGTAAGTGTCCACCAATATCAACAAGATGAACAGTAGAATTTCACTCCTCACCGACAGTGTAGTATGTTTATACAGTAAGTGTCCACCAATATCAACAAGACGAACAGTAGAATTTCACTCCTCACAGACAGTGTAGTATGTTTATACAGTAAGTGTCCACCAATATCAACAAGATGAACAGTAGAATTTCACTCCTCACAGACAGTGTAGTATGTTTATACAGTAAGTGTCCACCAATATCAACAAGATGAACAGTAGAATTTCACTCCTCACAGACAGTGTAGTATGTTTATACAGTAAGTGTCCACCAATATCAACAAGACGAACAGTAGAATTTCACTCCTCACCGACAGTGTAGTATGTTTATACAGTAAGTGTCCACCAATATCAACAAGATGAACAGTAGAATTTCACTCCTCACAGACAGTGTAGTATGTTTATACAGTAAGTGTCCACCAATATCAACAAGATGAACAGTAGAATTTCACTCCTCACAGACAGTGTAGTATGTTTATACAGTAAGTGTCCACCAATAGCAACAAGATGAACAGTAGAATTTCACTCCTCACAGACAGTGTAGTATGTTTATACAGTAAGTGTCCACCAATATCAACAAGATGAACAGTAGAATTTCACTCCTCACCGACAGTGTAGTATGTTTATACAGTAAGTGTCCACCAATATCAACAAGATGAACAGTAGAATTTCACTCCTCACCGACAGTGTAGTATGTTTATACAGTAAGTGTCCACCAATATCAAAAAGATGAACAGTAGAATTTCACTCCTCACAGACAGTGTAGTATGTTTATACAGTAAGTGTCCACCAATATCAACAAGATGAACAGTAGAATTTCACTCCTCACCGACAGTGTAGTATGTTTATACAGTAAGTGTCCACCAATATCAACAAGATGAACAGTAGAATTTCACTCCTCACCGACAGTGTAGTATGTTTATACAGTAAGTGTCCACCAATATCAACAAGATGAACAGTAGAATTTCACTCCACACCGACAGTGTAGTATGTTTATACAGTAAGTGTCCACCAATATCAACAAGATGAACAGTAGAATTTCACTCCTCACCGACAGTGTAGTATGTTTATACAGTAAGTGTCCACCAATATCAACAAGATGAACAGTAGAATTTCACTCCTCACCGACAGTGTAGTATGTTTATACAGTAAGTGTCCACAATTCCACCAATATCAACAAGATGAACAGTAGAATTTCACTCCTCACCGACAGTGTAGAATGTCAATACAGTAAGTGTCCACAATTCCACCAATATCAACAAGATGAACAGTAGAATTTCACTCCTCACCGACAGTGTAGAATGTTTATACAGTAAGTGTCCACAATTCCACCAATATCAACAAGATGAACAGTAGAATTTCACTCCTCACAGACAGTGTAGTATGTTTATACAGTAAGTGTCCACCAATATCAACAAGATGAACAGTAGAATTTCACTCCTCACCGACAGTGTAGTATGTTTATACAGTAAGTGTCCACCAATATCAACAAGATGAACAGTAGAATTTCACTCCTCACCGACAGTGTAGTATGTTTATACAGTAAGTGTCCACCAATATCAACAAGATGAACAGTAGAATTTCACTCCTCACCGACAGTGTAGTATGTTTATACAGTAAGTGTCCACCAATATCAACAAGATGAACAGTAGAATTTCACTCCTCACAGACAGTGTAGTATGTTTATACAGTAAGTGTCCACCAATATCAACAAGATGAACAGTAGAATTTCACTCCTCACAGACAGTGTAGTATGTTTATACAGTAAGTGTCCACCAATATCAACAAGATGAACAGTAGAATTTCACTCCTCACCGACAGTGTAGTATGTTTATACAGTAAGTGTCCACCAATATCAACAAGATGAACAGTAGAATTTCACTCCTCACAGACAGTGTAGTATGTTTATACAGTAAGTGTCCACCAATATCAACAAGATGAACAGTAGAATTTCACTCCTCACAGACAGTGTAGTATGTTTATACAGTAAGTGTCCACCAATATCAACAAGATGAACAGTAGAATTTCACTCCTCACAGACAGTGTAGTATGTTTATACAGTAAGTGTCCACCAATATCAACAAGATGAACAGTAGAATTTCACTCCTCACCGACAGTGTAGTATGTTTATACAGTTAGTGTCCACCAATATCAACAAGATGAACAGTAGAATTTCACTCCTCACAGACAGTGTAGTATGTTTATACAGTAAGTGTCCACCAATATCAACAAGATGAACAGTAGAATTTCACTCCTCACAGACAGTGTAGTATGTTTATACAGTAAGTGTCCACCAATATCAACAAGATGAACAGTAGAATTTCACTCCTCACAGACAGTGTAGTATGTTTATACAGTAAGTGTCCACCAATATCAACAAGATGAACAGTAGAATTTCACTCCTCACCGACAGTGTAGTATGTTTATACAGTAAGTGTCCACCAATATCAACAAGATGAACAGTAGAATTTCACTCCTCACAGACAGTGTAGTATGTTTATACAGTAAGTGTCCACCAATATCAACAAGATGAACAGTAGAATTTCACTCCTCACAGACAGTGTAGTATGTTTATACAGTAAGTGTCCACCAATATCAACAAGATGAACAGTAGAATTTCACTCCTCACCGACAGTGTAGTATGTTTATACAGTAAGTGTCCACCAATATCAACAAGACGAACAGTAGAATTTCACTCCTCACCGACAGTGTAGTATGTTTATACAGTAAGTGTCCACCAATATCAACAAGATGAACAGTAGAATTTCACTCCTCACCGACAGTGTAGTATGTTTATACAGTAAGTGTCCACCAATATCAACAAGATGAACAGTAGAATTTCACTCCTCACCGACAGTGTAGTATGTTTATACAGTAAGTGTCCACCAATATCAACAAGACGAACAGTAGAATTTCACTCCTCACCGACAGTGTAGTATGTTTATACAGTAAGTGTCCACCAATATCAACAAGATGAACAGTAGAATTTCACTCCTCACCGACAGTGTAGTATGTTTATACAGTAAGTGTCCACCAATATCAACAAGATGAACAGTAGAATTTCACTCCTCACCGACAGTGTAGTATGTTTATACAGTAAGTGTCCACAGTGTAGTTTTTTTTGTTTTTTATTATATTAATTTAGCTCATTGAACATGAAAAAAGACCACGAAATACGACATTGGAAATCCAGGCCTCAATTTCGGACAGATACAAACACTTTTGCTAATAAATATTTCTAACGTGTGAATCACTGTAAGAAACTAGGAAAGGTTTATAATTTGATTAGATTAATGTGAAATATGACTTCAGGAAACCGTTTCTTACTACAAATTTGTATGAAAGTTATTTCAAGATTAAATTGAAATTGTTCAGACACATTATGTTTAACATGAGCTTCAAATACAAGACAATCTAGTAGCATATAATAATGATTTAAACAGGAACTACATTTACTACAAATATACGTACAATACTAAATAAACGTTTGAGAACACCGAAGACGCAATCAAAAATGGACAATCCAGAGAAATTTGCAATATAGGGTACACAAGACGAAAACAAATAAAACAAAAACACAACACAATATGTGTTGGACACCACTATGTGTAAACAAACACACGTAAACAAGACACGAGTCTTCATGCAAACAACAGGAGGTAGATTGATGGTATTGGCAATTAGATTTTGGTTCAAAGTTGACAATTATTTCCCTATTATGTCTTATGATGGCCTTTTATACTATCTAATATTTAGATAATGGTTGAAGCCATCGACTCTCTCTAATAAAGCTGATATTATACATATGACGTCGATGAATCACAATGATTAAATGTAGTATGCATAATGCAAGATTATAGTTTTCTTTATAATGACACTGTCCCCCTGGTTATGTATGCGGGTTTGCATCTGTGGAAAGTACTTGAATGACTGCATCAATTTAACTAAGAAGGGATGTTGGGCCCATACAATTAGTTTTACCTCACCACTTTTTTATTGAAATGCCTGTCCCAAAGCCATGTATTTGTGTGTTAGGGTATACAGTTTGCCTCTTCCTGCGATATTGATATTCGATTTTGCAATTGTTCCGATAGTGTGGTATTTTATGTTTTCCATTTTTATTAAGAAGAGTTTGGAGATACCAAAGGAAGGTAATCAGAAACCGTATATCGAAGAAGAACATACAACACAATGGCCAAAAGAAAAAGTACAAAAGGACAAACAACGATCTACAAAATATACACATAAAACAAACGGAATATTTTTATATAAAATTGCCTACAAGTTCTTTTATTATGAGAAAAATATAATTTTTAACATCGCTTGGTATTATTTTTGTAAACACATTTTGTTGACGTTAATAATAAACTCAACGTTATTATTTACCATTATATATTTAAAAATTAGAAAAACATTTAGTACCAAGTCTATATTAAACATAAAACTTATTCAAATATATATTTAATTTCAACAAATTTTGTTTATCTGAATAAACAGATCAATATAATTTCCCTCACACAGTAAAATTTCTTTTCAAAACTAGCGGTATTTATTTCACCATCAAATATCAGTCTTTTGGGAGTAAATATTTAATAGACTTTTCCATTGTTACGTTGTGGTCTTAGCATAAATGTGTTACCTTTCGGTCAATAGTCAGACTATGAAAAAATAAATTATCACCTGTGTAATATGTCAATAACACCTGTATACTATTTTTATTTCACTATTGACTGACGGGGCCATTACAAAGATTACATCGCTGATTTTCAGATAGGAACAGTTTTTTAACCACGCTTACTTAGATTTTATTGTACTACATTTGAATAAGATTTAATAAAAATTAAACCAATATGCTTTTAATTAAGATTTGAAATGTATTCGCATTTGACAACAAATCCGATAAAAGGTCAATTTTGTCTTCCATACCAAAATTTACATAATTTTTCTTCATTGTAAATTTTCCCTTCTCAAGTACCAATACTCCTCCTTGCATAAAGCGTATAATATGTATCGCAAGCTAAAATGCTACTCTAGAAGACATGCTATTAGAACCACATGACGTTGGTCTAACCAGCATTTGTAATTGATTTCCCATCGACCCATTAATAACTTATGAACAATGTTTGAGGATACCAAAGGGGTATTCGGAAATCGTAAATCGAAGACGGACAGACAACACAATGACCAAAAGAAAAAGGACAAAAGGACAAACAAGGATCAACAAAACACCACACAGAAAACTAAAGATCGAGCAACACTCAAAACCGGGGGTCAACTCAGGTGCTCCAGAAGGGTACCGGCAATTGTTAATACACTGGACAAAAAATAATTTAATGATATGTATTCAGTAAATTATGTTTAGTGGCTATTCTTCCGGCCATTGTTTTGTGCATGGCGTGTGATATGACCATTATCATCACCGGAATTGAAGAAATATTGTTTCTCCTGGAAGTGAGGAATGAAAAGAATAATAAATGACCTTGATGCATGTTCGTTTTGTGTCTATGCACTACAATGGTCGGACTTAAGTTCCCCAAAATTCACAGATTTGGTTCCATCTAAAACACAAAATATGAAGAAAAAAATTTGTGGTTACAGCCCGCAAAGTCACAAACTGTCGATGCTCCACTTAACGACTAGGGCTATGATTCACAAACGTCAATCAAATTTCAGTCATTAATTTCATGCACATTTCAATTAATCTTAAGTGTCAATTATGTTTTAATTGAAGCCTAAATCTAATCTAGATTTGTACAAGAAAAGCTTAAAGATACCAAAAGAGGTAATCAGAAGTCTAAAATCGAAGGACAGACAACACAATGGTCAAAAGTAAAGGAACAAAAGGACAAACAATGATCTGCAAAGCACTACACAGAACACCATTGATTGAGCCAGACCAGCAATTAATTCATTTGTGGTTGTAACCTTTGCTCTAGACAATGTACCCATTATCAGTATTTTCTAAATAAGGGATAACTTTTGTCAAGCAAATAAACGTTAGAGAATACCAAAGGGCAATCAAAAATGGACAAACCTTAGAAACTGGCAACATAGTGTACATCAGACGAAGAAAAACAAAACACAACACAATGTGCGTTGGATACCACTATGAGCAGACAAACACAAATAACGTAAATAAAACGTGCAAGTTAAGAAAGCAAGGATAGCGAAACCTAAAATGAGATCATGACTCAGAATTGCCGTTTTGTGTTGTCTTATTGATTTAATTACGGGAATTCCGTGCTTGAGAGACATTTACAGTTGACAATGTCATAAATTTAAATTATTTATGCATCGGTTTTCTCACATTGAATAAATAACATTGAGTTTGAAACGAAGACAAGTGTACAAAAGTACAAAAATAAAAGCGTAGATATGTAATTTAGTTAGAATGACGCGCTTCCGGAATACCCTTCACCAAGAAGGTCAAAGTCAAAATCAAAGAATTTGGAAATCAAAGGATTTAAAAGACGTCAGGAAAAAGAAACCAACGTGCCTAAATATGATATCCCCCCCCCCCCCCCCAAAAAAAACAAAAAAACAAAAGCAAAAACAAAAATCCAAGAACATGATTATGACCTGGATTTTCAACATCATATTTCCTGGTCATTTTTATGTTCAAAGGTTTGAGATTAGAGGAGGCTGTTCGTTTTGCTGATATTAGTAGAATTGTTGGCCATCACTGTTTAAGCTTTCTTTGCATTTTCAATCGGCCTTTAGATGGTGTGGTAGAAGGGTAGGAGGCAGCTTTATTCGACAGGGACATTATTTAAGTGTGTGAATGAACTTTAAAAATAAGACATAAACTGAAATAGTATCAGGTGTTAAAATTACCGATATATTATCCCTCCATCAGAATAATTAGACACAGGTTACGTTAACCCGAAAACAAAAGGTTACAACCACTTTTGATGTTTTAAACAATATGATGGCATTATTACCTGAAGACGTGATTAAGCGATCTTTAGCATCTATACCTGTGTCAGGTGTGTTTCTTTGTCATCTTTATATATTGGTACGATCTTTAAGGGCCAGGTAAATATAGGATAAAATGTCATGGCTTTTTGAGGGTCATTAACTAACGATGTTTGAAACAATAGAATTTCACAAGTTTTAACTTTAATGAGAAACTAATTTGTTATACGATCTAAGCGTCGTGAAATGAATATGACTTGTAGTTAATACAGGTAAGAACACCTAGGAAGTTTGAAATTTAATTAAGGTATGTAACACATATAGCATACTCAATGTGATATTACAATTTTTTGCATTTGGTACATTTTGAATGAGGTAGAGAATTAATAGTCCAATTTATTGTATTCTATGCAAGAGAGAGTAATGATAAGTACAATTTATCACATATTTAAAAGTGATGAACATTTCTTTTCATAGTTTTTTTATGGCTGAATATTGGGCCCTTCCATATCAGATATGGCTGATATGGGGTTTTATACGGATTTACAACGAAAAACCCATATCAGCCCTCGTGCACTTTATCCTTTCGGTGTCTGCCACGTCATTACCAACAGAAACATTACATGGCGCAGAGTGGTTTTCTTGACGTAAGGGAAAGAAGTCGTAATTCGAAGAAGAACATACTAAGCACTGGTCAAAAGAAAAACAGAAGAAAAAGAGGAAAGCAAGCAAACAAACATACAATGGTGTAAAAAAATATGCACAGTAAACCAAAGATCGGGCAACAGGAACTCTTCGGTATTCTCTGACGTTTATGAAATAGTAGTAAAGGAATCATCCTAATAAAACGTTGTATAGATCTTCATTGATCTTCTGTTTATGAATAATTTGGTATTCAACAAATGTGATGTAAGTAGTCAAGTACTATTAACTAATGAAAAGAGTGGACTCAGGCCCGCAGTCAGGTGTTTTTCCTAAAGAGGAGGGGGAAAATCGATAAACTCGAGATGCGATATGATATTGCAGACGGGGTATAAATCCTGACGAATTTAACAGTCATAATTCAACCAAAATCTCAATCTCAACGAGGTCATATGTCGTAATGACTCCTCTGAGGCTTCAACATTTAGGTCCATCAGTATTTAGTACATGTTGAACTAAATCATGGTGAAACCTGTCTAAACAGAACAACATTTGGAATAGACAGGTGCTCGGATAAGACTGGCTACTTGTTTCGACAGTGCGGTATTTTCTGTTTTTGACTTTATTAATTTTCACAGTGTTCAAACATTATGACCAACGTTAATGCTGGATTTACACAGGATTACGATTTATTAGGGATTAAGTTTAGAATGGCTTCACTGTATATTAATTCTAAAACTCAATGTTTAAAATTCAATCGGAGAAAAAAGAATATTATACCAAAAATAATAAATTAGGGATTAATCTTTTAAAAATCTCTATCAAATACTGATATATCTTACAATTAAACAGTTTAATCTTATTCAATTGCCATGTCCAAACTCTGACATAATCTTCAACTTGTTGAAGGGCTCGTGTCTTATTTACGTTATTTGTGTTTGTTTGTGTATAGTGGTGTCCAACACATATTGTGTTGTGTTTTTGTTTTGTTTGTCTTCGTCTTGTGTACCCTATGTTACCAGTTTCTCTGGATTGTCCATTTTTTATTGTTCCTACGGTATTCTTGAACGTTTATCTGGTAAAATTTGAACAATCTCTGACAATAATCTTCAACTTGTTAAAGGCGCTCAGTATTTGGTAGAAGTAGAAATATAATTTAACACAACTTATTAAAAAAATATTTTAGACGCCATTTCGATTACACGGGTCTGACTTTACCCTGACTTAACATAATATGCAGTCACAACAAAAATAACAAGAAAAATGTTGATACCTTTGCATCCCTGAATTAGGTAGAAACTAGCGCCTGAAATTTTGCAAAGTTTTATTGAAATTTATCTGATCAAAGTTCTTCTGCTTTATTAGCAGTGATGTGTTTTCAGAGGATGGCTACATATAATTAGATATAGGCTCCTGTTATCTTACCGAGCGGTTCGTATACCTGGTATTTTCCTAGCAAACAGTGATTTTGGTCTATTTATTTCATTTGATATCATATCATAGATCTTTCTTTTTTGACTCCTAAGATATTCTTTTATTTATAATTTCTTTTTTGCATTATAGACGATTAAACATGCTTAAATAAAACAACTCAATTTGTGGCGTTCAACATTCTTACAGCTAAATATAAATGTATATAATTTTAAAAATAAATGTTGAAATATTTAATATATATATTTTTTTTCATATTAAATATTTAAAAATGTACATTTTTATCGCTAAAGTCGAACAACATGCTATACATAATGACCACGCTTGAATCAAGCTCATTTATTTTCAGACTTCGTCATGTTTCAATGAAAAATAATTCAATGGGTATCTTGTCTTGTTTTAATTATATGATTAAATTACTTATTAAAATCGCGAGTAGTGCGAATGTCAATTTGCCTAAAACATTGGGATATACAATATATGGATAATTTTGCAAGATTCTTAAATAAAATACAAAAAATACCACACTGTCAGAACAATTCCAAAATCCAATAGAAAAATCGTAGAAAGAGGCTAAATCGAAACCTCTAACACACAAATACATGACCTCTAACACACAAATACATGACCTCTAACACACAAATACATGACCTCTAACACACAAATACATGACCTCTAACACACATATACATCTTCATGGTTTGGTACAGGGTCAAACCTCCCCTCTTGGTAACATGGTTTTGAAACGAACACATAATATTCAAAATCTGAGTAGGTTTTCGAATAAATTACCCAGACAACGAATTAGAGGTTCAGAGACATCTATATAATACGTTTTTTTTTCTACATCGTAATAAATACAAATGAAAACATCATTAAATACGTACCTCTGCAAAAATCCTGAATATGATTTGATCCGATGACGAGTTTAATGAATATAAATGAGTAAAATGGTAATATCCAACTAAATCCTTGCAGTGACATCATAAGGTCAAAAGCTTGCTGCACGTGCACAATCCTAGCATCGTCTGCTCACATTTATCACATGTTTCCCAACCCACTGATTAAAATATCTTTTGTTTTCAGTGTTTCACATTTTCCTCCAAAGACATTGTTAACACCAATATTCGCGTTCTTTACCCGGTTTCCATTTCTTGTCTGAAACCTGTGAAGAAAGCAAATTTAATTTTGATTGACATTGTCACGTGGTTTTTAAACCAACATAAATTGTGATAACATAACAGGACTTGTAATTATCAGTGGTTCAGTTACCACTTTGACAGTCTCTGTTGTAAATGTCGTTAAAATATTACGACAATTAACGACTAGAACAGTTTGCGGTACTATACCGCGGTGTGAATTATGGTATAGAGTTCCAAAGAACGTTTCAGAAACACTCGGACTGTTTCTAATGAACTCCGTAGTCTAACAAATCAACGATTTCGTACCTTTTAAACTTGATCAATTTGATGAACAGAATACGAGCATTGTTTGCTAAAGGTGATAAATTTTAACTATCATAAACAAGGAAACTGGTCTTAAGCTATACCGTGGGTAATGATATAGCTGTGTACCGATCCATTAATGTCTAATTATAACATCAAGTTTCACTGAGCTTTTGAGAAAGAATGGACCTCACATAAAGGCTACCCTTTGATGAAGAACTATGATCAGTTTTGAAAAGAAAACTATATCTTTTCTTATTGTTAGTTTGAACATCAAATATGACCATACCTGTCCGCGATACAAAGACGAGTCTATTGGTAGAAATTCTTAAATTCTTAAAAAGGCGCACTTATTTTTTTTTTAAATCTGATTGATGGCCATAAATTGAAACATTTTAGTGTAATTTATTTAGAAAGTGCTTTAAATTTCATTTTACTGCTAGCAATAAATTGAAAACGTGCGAGCACGTTTTTATTTCTAGCTTTAATTGTTTTTCTAATGTACGATTGAATTCTATTTTTTTTTATTACATTCGATACTTCATATTTTATAACTCGCAATAAATTGAAAACGTGCGCACCAAATTGAATGTCTACGTTTATATATATACCTTTAATTGTTTTTTTTAAATTCACGATTGAATTCCATTCTTGTGAATTACATTCAATACGTAATATAATTTACTTTTTTAAAATATAAAATTTAGTGTTTTAAATTGTTTGATTTTGATCATGATAAATTAAAATGTTTCTTCTTTTTTTAAAGCACACTCTGTAATTTAAAACATATATAAGCCAGAAGTATCAATTTAATTATTTACAATTAAATGAGTAAAAAAGATATTTAAAAAAAGTATAATTATATAATTTATTAGTCGGTATTTAAAATACCGTTAATACATTCTTTCTAAAACCAATTGTGTCGTTACTTGAAGAAAAAGTTAAGGAATGTCTTTAACTTTTTAATTTATTAAGAATTTATTACCAGGATTTTAGCTTCATATAAATTATAGTAATTGGTCATAAGATGATACAACCTTCCTTTCATGTCATTTACGACATCATAGAACACTGACAACACTAGTAATTATATTATGAAATACCCCTTTCGGAGGACAAAAACTATAATAAAAGTGATAAATATTACAATTGGACATGCAATGATATGATTTGTCCCATCAACCATTTTCTAGAAAACCTTTACATTTGCTTGGGCAGAAACCGTGTTCATTTTATTTTATATATTCCAATGAAAACGTGGATATCTGATTTAGTGCGCACGGCGCGTTTCTGGAATAACCTTCATCGGATACGCTCAAAGTAAAAAAAAAAGGAAAGCCAAATAATTTGAAAGTCTTTGGGAGCAAGTGAACCCTGTAGATAAAATCGGTACCGGTTGCCTATGGAGAATGAATTTAATAGTTTTAATGAAAATTACTTTATATAAGAAATGTAAAATTCTGACTAAATAAAATAGAATAAACAATGTCAGTACCGAAGCATTGACCACTGGTACTACGATATATCCATTGTTGTGATTTCATTGTTATTTGTCGTGAAAGAAAAGTTTGGAGATACGACTGTGGTAGCCAGAAGCCCCAATTCGAAGAAGGACAGAAAACACAACGGCAAAAAAGAAAAAGGACAAACAAAGATCAATAAAGATTGGATAACACGAACTCCTCTAAAATCAGGGGTGAACTCAGGTGTTCCAGAAGGGTAAATAGTTACTTTTGCACTAGTGGCACCCGTCGCGCTTTGTGCAAGAGAAATTACATTTTCTAAACTCTCAAAAATGACCATTCAGAGAATTTATTATAGTCTGTAGTGCTTGTTGAGAGGTTGCAAAGACAATACAAACGTATACATGTACATTTAATTTAATTTCGACTGGTGCTCAAAGTTTAAATATTGGAAAACCAAATAATGTAAAGGTCTTAGAGCAAGTAAGTCAAAGGACTAAAACAGGATAGCCAAGATATTTGCCTTTGAACTTAGCTTTAATAAATTATATTGATTAGGAGCAGCTATCAATTTAAAATATAAACACAGTCAAACCTGTATAAAGAGGTCACCCTTGGGAGAAGGAAAAAGTGGTCTTTTAAGACAGGTGACCTCTTAAAAGAGGTTCAACTCACAAAGAATGTTCTATGACAGGACAAGAAAAAAGTGACCTTTTAATACAGTTGACTGCTTGATAGAGGTGACTGTATGGACAGGTTTGACTGTATATCCAAAATATATGAAAACACACAAAAACATGATAATTTAGAAAAAAATAATCTGACTTCTAATTCCGACATTTTATTAAAAACTTAAATATCAAATTAGGTGCGCAGAACGCTTTTCTTGAATAACCTTCACCATGTACCCTCAAAATGCTGAGTAAAAACCACACAAAGTTACGGCATTAAATAAAGAATGACACTAAATGTCTTAGTAGTAACATGACTTAATACAGGATAATGGGTCATTACACTAATGGTTATCTTACTATGCTATAAATTCTGTAACAAAGATCAAAAGAGATGCTATTTGTTTTACAACTCTGTTGCCCAAGACGCGTTTCTGGAATAACCTTCATCAGGTACCCTCAAATTGCAGAGTAAAAATGACACAAATTAAAAAATAAATAAAAACGTAAATATCAAATTTAGTGCACACCACACGCTTTTGGAATCAACTTCATCAGGTACGCTTAAAGTCGAAAGGTTTGAATGAGGCCTAAGCAGGATATCTACGGTCACATATGCCTGAGGGATGAGACATTTTTTTGACATTTTTTTGACATTTACTTCACTGAATTTGGTACTGCTTTGACAACTATTTTACCTATTTTGTTCCAGTATTGTTATAAATACTGTTATAGTGACAGCCGTAACCTTTGAGCCGAAATGAAAGCGGGAGGTTTGGTGCTTTAAAATCTGATTCAACCCACCATTTCTATAGAAATGCCTGTACCAAGTCAGGGTCATTACGGTTTTCATAGTTTTCCGGTTGTTGACTGATTTTGTCTGTTTATATATTTATGAGTTTTGACTTTCCCTTTGTAAGATTGCTCAGAGTTCGGTAATTTTTTTATTACCCTTATTTAATGATTGTTACAGTACTGTAAATTTCAATAATAAATATATCTAACAAACCATATCAGTGCCATAAACACTGACCACTGCACGGATGATACCCTTGGGGACTAATTGTCCACCAACAGAGGTATCGATCCAGTGCTACTTTGGCTTCAAATAATGTATGACACTACATGTCTAATACATGTAGTATACTGACTTAGTACATGATAATAGGTCAATACACGAAGTTAGTTATCTTACCATGTTATAAATTCTGTAACAAGATCAAAAGAGATGCTGTTTGTTTTAAGAACGCTATGTATACAGGTGTTAGCTAGGGAATACCGTATAAAACTCTACGTTGTCTTGATGCTCTTGACATTTTGGGCACCGTAGCGTTTACTAGATATATATGGTTTATTAGATATATTTATTACTGAAATATACAGTTCCTAAATAATGTAATTATTAATAAAAATAAGGGCCTCCTCCCTCAATCATAGGCTACCTTAGCCGCATTTGGCTATCCTACCTTTTTTTTATTGCTCCCCAAATTATTTGGCTTTCCAATCTTTCGATTTGAGCGTAACTGATGAAGGTTATTCCAAAAACGCATCGTGCGCACTAAATTTGATATCTACGTTTTTATTGCACAAAACAATGCAATAAATTTAAGAAGAAAAGTTTGAAGATACCAAAGGGGTCATCAGAAGTCGTAAATCTAAGATACCAAAGGGGTCATCAGAAGCCGTATATCTAAGATACCAAAGGGGTCATCAGAAGACGTATATCTAAGATACAAAAGGGGTCATCAGAAGCCGTATATCTAAGATACCAAAGGGGTCATCAGAAGCCGTATATCGAATGGCAGACAATGCAATGCTCATATGAAAAAGGACAAAAGGGCAATCAATGATCTGCAAAATTAAAAACAAAACGCTTTTCATTGATCCACAAAAAGCAATTTATGCCAGTTACAAGTATGAACCAGAAGATTATGTCTGTAAGAAAAGTTTGAAGATTGCCAAGGGGTAATAGGAAGCCGTAAATCGAAAGACAGACAATACAATGGCCAAAAGAAAGGGGACAAAAGGACAAGCAATGATCTAGCAAACTCTACGCAGAAAGCTAAAGATTGAGTAACACCGGTGATGAATTCGGGTTCTCCGGAAGGATAAACATTTTCTGCTCCGCTTGTAGCAATCGTCGTGTATCACACGTTAGAAACCCGGTGATAAGTCATGAATGAGGAAAGGACGGGCTTGTGATTACCCCAAACGGAACACATCCGGAGTGACCCAGATATTCGTTAACGGCTAACCAAGTCATGGTGGCTCAGTAGTTTCATTGCTAGCAACAACCATGTATCATGGAAATCGTGATATTGTGACAACCATAAAGGTCAGTTTCTTTGTTTGAAATCAATTATGTTTTGGAAAAATTATTTTCGTCACTGCACATTCATTGTTTGAAATCAAATAAATGTCGCTGATGCTTGCAAGGAAAAAATCCCTGTTTTATGCTCATAGTTTGAAATTGATCAATTATATTTGGCTGATGCTTTGGTATGTTCCCTATTTAGATATATTTGTATTATATGCTCATGGTTTTAACTAATGACAATCACAAATTTAATTAATTAGATCCAGTTTGACGAATCAGGAAAACAATCAATCCACAGACGGTAACGGTAGTCGGAAGAAAATTGTGTTAGATTTTTGACGGTCAGAATCAGTCCAACCCTCATGAAATTGGCATTCATGATGGTAGGAACCTTATACTGTAATATTAGATAAAAGGGTAGATCGAGTTTGACGAATCACTACGAAAATTCAGATCCACAGACGGTAACGGTAGTCAGGCGGAAATGGTGTTAAATGCTTGACGATCAAATCATTCCCATCCTCGTGTAGCTGTCATACATGATGGTAGGAACATTATTAAATACAAGGACAGATTCCCACCCTCCCAAACCTGACATATATGATTGTAGTAACATCATACATTAAATACAAAGGCAGATTACCACCCTCCCGAACCTGACATATATGATTGTTGTAACATCATACATTAAATATAAGGGCAGATCCCCACCCTCCTCAAATTGACATATATGATTGTAGTAACATTATACTGTAGTATTACATACAGGGGTAGATCATACACAATACTAAATAATTAAGGAGATAACATATCCTAAATGACAATAGAAGACAGGCGATTTGTTTGTTTTGATAAGGAGTAAGTAGGTTTTGATAGGGATATCAGTAAATCTACACGCGTATTTGACTATTAAATTCTAAGTGCTTAATATATAAAGGACCCAAGTGTTATCATTTTGTAATGTGTATAAACAAACATGTTATTGATGAGGAATTGTCAACATCATGTGGAATTTGTCAACTTGTTCTCTTTTTCAGTCTTGTAGACCTTTGGTTACAACGGTCGTAGACTTCAACAGTTAAATACAATTAAACCTGGACACTCAAAGGAACAGTTGTCCTTTATATAAGAAGGCTTTGAAGATACCAAACGGGTAGTCAGAATAGCTAAACCTGGACACTCAAGGGAACAGTTGTCCTTTATATAAGAAGGCTTTGAAGATACCAAACGGGTAGTCAGAATAGTTAAACCTGGACACTCAAGGGAACAGTTGCCCTTTATATAAGAAGGCTTTGCAGATACCAAACGGGTAGTCAGAATAGTTAAACCTGGACACTCAAGGGAACAGTTTCCCTTTATATAAGAAGGCTTTGAAGATACCAAACGGGTAGTCAGAATAGTTAAACCTGGACACTCAAGGGAACAGTTGCCCTTTATATAAGAAGGCTTTGAAGATACCAAACGGGTAGTCAGAATAGTTAACCTGGACACTCAAGGGAACAGTTGCCCTTTATATAAGAAGGCTTTGAAGATACCAAACGGGTAGTCAGAATAGTTAAACCTGGACACTCAAGGGAACAGTTGCCCTTTATATAAGAAGGCTTTGAAGATACCAAACGGGTAGTCAAAATAGTTAAACCTGGACACTCAAGGGAACAGTTGCCCTTTATATAAGAAGGCTTTGAAGATACCAAACGGGTAGTCAGAATTTGTATATCGAGAAAGGACAGACAACAGAATGACCTAAAAAGGACAAAAGGACAAACAACGATCTACAAAACATCAGCATAAAACTAAAGATCGAGTAACACGAACCCCACTAAAGAAAACAATGATATAACTTTTTTTTCTGATAGATGAAGACCATCGTAAAATAACAGTATTTATCAGGACATGACAGAAAACAAATTTCTCTTTCCCCCCCTTTTTTTTTTAAAGAAAGTAGTATTGTCCCATTTAAAGTGTTGCCTTATTCAAATTAAACAAGCCGTCACTTGGATGCTGTTTTAAGTCTAAGGTTAATCCTTTGTGTTAAGGGAGTACAAAGAGAATTTCTCAAGTGATTAAAGGTGTAAGTTGTGTATTCAAACAAAGATCAAAGACTTTTGATAACCACGTGTTTTTATAGATACCGTCTACCTTTAAGGTAATGAAATATGATTTTAACGCTTTTATCTTAAATTATGATTTACTGTGAACTTTCATTTCATAAATTAATCGATCGACCCTCAACATTTTCTTGAAGAAATTAAGAAATTGGCTTGTTATTTTGTATTTCAAAATTTAAGAATAATATATAATCTACTTTTTTTTTTGTCAAACATATCTAAAGGACACAACATGAAAAACAAAAAATACAACACTGTCAATTCGAAAATTCGTAAAAACAAAGGTAAAATGGATATTATAATACACCGCTCACTTTCCTGGCTTGTTACAGGCACTTCAATAAAACGTAGCAGGGTGTAACTTGGATTTTGGTAAAGAACGTTTGGTGCAAATAATAAACTCCAGAAATGAAAAACAAATGTCGACGATGGCATAAAACTAGAATAATTATCCAAATAAATTGTATATTAATCAGCATTGAATAATAGAAACAATGATATACAATTGTTTTTGGTGTAAGAAAGGTTTGGAAATGCCAAAATGGGTAATTAGAAGTGGTAAATCGAAGGACAGACAATACAATGACCTAAATAGGAAGTATATAGGGACAAACAATGATCTACAAAACACAACACAGAAAAGTAAAGATTGAGAAACACAAACTCCACTACAAACTGGGAGTAAACTCGGTTATTTCATCATGGTGAAGTTATATTCATTAAGCCAAAGGCATCAGTTTATCTATTACTAAAACGAACTAGTTCAATTCAATTCAATATTATGTTGTTAATTTGAACGTCACCATCCAAAGGAGGAAAATATACTAATAGGGAAAGAAGAATTTTTCTTTTGTAGTAGTCTCGTATTAAATTCACTCAAATATTTTCCAAACGATATACTATTTTAGTATCGCTATTGAAAGAAATGTCACGTATGTCTTGTGTATGATAGTAATATTGTTGTCTGGTTGCATGATACTTAAATAAAAACGTAGATATCAAACTTAGTGCATACGACGTGTCTCTGGAATAACTGCATCAGGTATGATTAATTAAGCCCCCCTTTCTGCTTTAAGTGCAAAAAACAAACAGATGCTTTCTCTAATTGGCACGACGTTCTTTGGTATTTTTGTTGAGAACATGCAACATCCTGTTTGATATTGCTAACTGACAAATATTGTATATGTAGTACTTGACATATAATAATGTTATTGCCTGATGAACTTGGGAAACTCTGTTTCCTTAACTTGCTGGAGAAATGAGGACTTCATGTCCACACTATGGGAGTCATTAGTGAGACAGGAGATGCTTATCCATCAGGGATACTTTATTGTTTTCTTAACATTTTGTGTTTGTATTGTTGTGTTGATTTTTGTTTACTTATCATTCATTTTATTCAAACATGTCTTCAATTATTTGCGTTTTTTCAGCTTTGAATAACTGATTATTCTGTATACACAACTGGTGGGATCTCTTATCATTAATTACTAATGCTATTTGTGTATGTTATCTTGGTGCCTTGTCTGTTATTGTACAAACTGTTTATATGTAATTGTCTCTTGTTTAACACTCTATATATGGGTCTTGAGTGAATAAAGTATTGAATTGAATTAAAAGATGCAAAGCACAAAAATACCACACTGTCAGATCAATTCCAAAATAAAATATGAAAATCGTAGAAAAAGGCAAAACCAATACCTTCAGACAGAAATACATTCCTGACTTTGTACAGACACTTCAATAAAAGGTGGCCGGGTAAAACTACATTGTGGTTTTATTGATCAGAATAAATTTAAAAAAATGAAAGCTGGATTATTCAAGTGAATAAATAATGTCAAATATTAAGATTTATTTTCTCATATATATCCATAGCGAAAAATAATTTATACTGTAATTTTCCTGTCTTGGGATAGGCACTTCGATTAAAAAGTGGCGGTGTTAAACTACATTGTAGTTTTATTGATCAAAATAAATGAAAAATGAAGGCTGGAATATTTAAGAAAAAACATAATGCCAAATATCAATATTTATTTTCTCATATCTCTCCATAGTGGAGAGTAATTTATGCTCTAATATAGCTATCACCTGGTAAAAAAGTGGCGGTATTAAACTACATTGTAGTTTTATTGATCAAAATAAATGAAAAATGAAGGCTGGATTATTCAAGAAAATAAATACAAATGTAATGCCAAATATTAAGATTTACTTTCTCATATCTCTCCATAGTGGAGAGTAATTCATGCTCTAATACAGCTATCGCCTGGTAAAAAAATGGCGATGTTAAACTACATTGTAGTTCCCTTGATTAGAATAAATGAAAAAGTAAGGCTGGATTATTCAAATAAATAATGCTTAAAATTAAGATTTATTTTCTCATATCTACCCATAGCAGAGAGCAATAATAGGTAATATATAGTTATCACCTGGTCCAATTATGACATATAATTACCTAAATTAGCCCTATTAAAAAGTACCTGATACAAATAAAATGTTACAAATGTCTATGGTTGACTTTTACTAGTCTTTTCCATTAAGTCATAAATTGAAATTAAAATTAAAATTGAAGTCGTTTTCAATAACATAAAAAAAGAGAAAATGAAATTCTCGACAGATTGATTTTTAGATTGTTGAGAGCCTAATGGCTTGAAACACCGTTGGCCTTTAAAATTGTGTAAAAACCTAACATAAAATTTGTGATTTTTACTTTTGTTAAAAAGCTAATGGGTCGAAACACACACTTAAATGCTTTTAAAATTGTGTAAATCTTAACACGAAAAATGTCTTCTTTTCAATACCATGACGAAATATGGAAAAATGTTAAATGTTATTAAATTTTCTAATATTAGGCCACATGGATGCGTGAAAAGTATTTCTTAAATTATTAATTTGGTAAATTACTTAATTTTTTTCTAAACTTGCATATTTTGGCCCCTTTTAAATTTACTATTCCGGTTCGACTGAAATGGTATTTATAAGTCATAGATTTTTTTATCTATTAAGTAAGTCGTTACATTATGGTAAAAATGTTGTCATTAGATGGCAATTTATTAATTGTGAATTTTTCTAACATTATATAGAGAATAATAATGATCCAATAGTCAGTACTGCGGCTCTGATATGGTTGATAAGCTGTGTAGATTTTTTTTTTTATCAAAATATACAGTTCCTAAATAATGATAAATGTAATTACTATCAAAACTAAGGTTCTCATCCCTCAGGCATAAGTAATCGTAGCAGATCTTGACTTTCTAGTATAGGCCCATATGCTAACTTGCTCCCAGATTTTAAAATTATTTGGCTTTCCAATGTTTTGGCATTGAGCGTACCATGATGAATGTTATTCCAGAAACGCAACGTGTATACTAAATTAGATATCTACGTTTTTATTACCACTTTGATACTGAGAAAAGTTTGAAGATAACAAAGGGAGATCAAAAACCGTAAATTGAACGATAGACAATTCAATGGCCAAAAGAAATAGGAAAAAAAGGAAAAACAAAGATCTACAAATCACTACACAGAAAACTACAGATTGGGCAACACGTACCCCACAAAAAACCGGGATGAATTCAGGAGTTTCAGCTACACTAATACAATATTAGCTCCGTGGACAATATTGTATGGTAGTTGGGCCAGATTAACTTATATAGTCAGCTTTTATAACCACTAAGTCGAGTTTGAAGAGACTAAGAGTGTAATCAGAATCCGTAAACGAAGAAGGACAGACAACACAATGAACCAAGAGAAAAAGTACAAAAGGACAAACAATGATCCTCAAAACACTCCATAGAAAACTAAATATCGAGCAACACGAACTGAAGATGGTCAACAACTTACGAGAATTCGGCTGGAATCCTCTTCAGATACTTTGGTTCACGCTTCCACCAGAACAACTGATAATGGCACTACGAAAATAGTGTTGAACGTGGACGGATATCCCTAATATCACTGTATATTCAGGACATTATTGATAAACATGAATATTGTTTTAAGAAGAGTTTGAAGATACCAAAGGGGTAATCAGAATCCGTATATCGAGGAAGAACAGATAACACAATGGCCAAAAGAAAAATGACAAAAGGACAAACAACGATCTACAAAATATTCACATAAAACTAAAGAACGAGTAACACGAACCCCACAAAAAACTGGTGGTGAACTCAGATGCTCCAGAAGGGTAAGCGGTTCCTGTCCCACTAGTGGCACCCGTCGTATTAATCTAGTTACAATCCCGGTGATAAGTCCTGAATGAGGAAAGGACCAGGGAAATATCTACGACAAGTTGAACATATCCGTGGTCATTTGTAACATAAATATTCCATTAAACGGTCAACCATGTCATGGTAATGCAAGAAATAAATTAAAATAGATTTTCCATATCATTGCAAGAACTCATTAATTTGTGGAATGTTGGTATGTGCTTGTAAATGTATGTACAATGTATGCGCATTAAATTTGATCTATAAGTCTTTATTACTATCACAGGGTCAATACCTCTGATGGTGCACTATTATTACCCGACTGTGTCATTTGTCCAGTTGTCAGTGATTCGACACTGACATGGTTTATTAGATATAATTATTATACTTCTCATACTTTTTTCTATGTAAATTGTATTGCAATAAAAATAATATTTCCATAGTTTCATTCAATTTGTCAGAAAAGTACTATTCACCGGTGAATAGCACAAATGACTGCCAGTATTCACCGGCCGGTGAATAGCACTTTAATCACATGTTTTTTTTGGTTTTGCAATTTTTTTTATTTCTTCTTCAAATGCACACATGAAAATGTATTAGATTTAAAAAGCATTAATAAAGTAGACTAGAAATCCATCAGAAAAGGACCTAATTTAGAATTTTGAATTGCACAGTTGTTCAGTATAATAAAACACTTATAGAATTGATATTCGAGTAATAACACTTTATTTGTCGCCTCTGTACCAACTATTTTACTTGGCGTTGCCTCGGAAATTAGTTGGTACCTTGGGGACAATAAAAGTGCTATTACCCTCATACCCAGTCAATAAGTGTATATTATTATTATTCAAATTTACAGTTCCTAAATATTGTAATTATTAATCCAAAGCTAATGTGGATATAGATGACTTTATCAGATTTTGACCCCCCCCCCCATCCCCCGTGTTTGAGCCCTTTGGTTGTATTGCTCCCAAGTCTTTTGAAATTATTTGGCTTTCCATTCTAATAAATTTGAACTGGTGAAGATCATTCCAGAATAGCGTCGTGTGCCCAAAAATAGATATCAATGTTTTTAATATTATATAATTAAACCTGTATATAAAGAACAGTCAAAGGAACCAGAAACTGTGCTCTTTATGAGCAGGTGTCCTTTATATACAGGTTAAAATTATATACACTATTCAACCATGGGGGACAATATGCTTCCTTTTATGGACAGTGATTTGTTATATAGAGGGAACTTTTAAGGCAGGTTTGACTGTAGCTTTATCATGTACACCATCGCTGCAGTATCTGGATTTCCAACGTCATTTGTGGTGATTTATTTTTTCATGTTCAATTGTTTTAAGTGAGAGGTGATTGCTCGCTTTGTGGACATGTTGACCATCATTGTTTAAGCCTTCTTGTCATAGCGTACTAACAACATATATACATACATGCAAAATAACCGCATTTTGATAACATTGATTTTGATGATATTATTGATATGTTAAAGGAGCTGTATATACAAAGAAAAATTACCCTTACGAAGCAAATATTTGCAGCAAGTTTTTTCGAAGGTTTGTAGCTAACGCCAATCTTCTTGTAACCATTGCAACAAGATAACAGAAACATAAGATGATTGCAGGAACATTTTAATGTTTGTGTCTGTTTGCCATAAGCTTGAAAAAATCTTCTGGAATAGCATACATTTGTATTTTTTGCAGAAAGGTGTAAGAAACATTGAAAATTAAAAGTGTTTCCCAAAACATTGCTGAAAAGAATAGCTATGTCTAGGCATGCTTATCTTCTAACTTCCTGTCAGTTCAAATTTAAAATCGGTGGATCATGATTATGGACAGACTGCATTTTATTAAGTAATTAGTAAGGTTCTTGAAGAAATATATATAAAATGCATTATTATTGAATGATTTGATTTGATTTGATTTGATTTATTGTGCTTAACGCCACTTTTAGCAATATTTCAGCTATATCATGGCAACCAGTTTTAGTGGTGGAGGAAGCTGGAGTACCCGGAGAGAACCACCGACCATGGGCAAGCAACTGGTAAACTTTATCACTTGCGGCTGCGAGTCGAGTACACCCTTTTTGTAATCTACAAAGACGGGCGCGAACCCACGCCGTATTGGTGATAGGCTTGCATGAGTTGTTAGGTAATCCAACTACCTAACTCATTGAGCCACCCGGGCCCCTCTTGAATGATTTGCAATTCAAGTTAAGCATAAAGAAAGTTTAAACAGTGATTGTCGACAATTCACCAATACAAATGTATCAGAAAAACAAACAACCACCTCTCACCCCAAATGTTTTATTAATCTCATTGCATGCTGAATTATACAATGTGTGTATTCATAATCTTATTTCATGTACTTTTAAATATGACGTGTGTGGGGGTGGTGGTGGGGGAGGGGGTGTCGTGAACTCATGTGCTCCGGAAGGGTAACCGGTTCCTTCTCCACTAGTGAAACTTGTCGTGTTAATCATGTTGAAATTCTTGTAATAAATCATACGAACAATGGAAAAGATACGTAAATGTGACTACGACAAACCAAAATGGACACGTCCGTGGTCATCCGTGAAACAGATATTTCTTGCCGACAGATTGGGTTGAAAACTAAATGGTAACATTCACATTCTCTGTAGAAATAGAAATATAATTTTGACTCACTTTAAAAGAAATATATATTATTATGATGTGTATTTAATTACAAATATAAACAGTGTCGTTAAAGGGCTTTGTACCAGCTTTGTCATCATTTAAAAACTCTCCGTTATAGATTAATCCGGTAATGAGAATTATTTGAAATACCATCAATCTACAAAAATATACCATTCATCATTTTTAACATCTGTACTTCAAAGCATAAGTATAAAGTATTCTTACATTCCGCGAAATGTTCAATTTTGTATAAAATTACGAATTAAAATAAGTTTCAACTTAGCTGACCTTTGAAAGCTTCGCCAATTGTTCCGACACACGTTCAACACTCAAAGAATTGCTACCTCTTTATCCGTTCCTGATAGAAAAATATTTGCTAATTGGTCCCCTACGTTGAAAAAGTAATTAATTCACATTCAATTAAAACGATACATCTTCCGCTGGCCTTAGGGATAAGATCCCCGATAAAAAATTCCTTTTTCATACTTTTCTATATTTGACAAAAATAATGAGGCATAAATGGGATTTTTTCAATGTCAATTCCAGTTAAAAAAAAAATCATTTTTAAATATTTAAACTGGTTTGATAACAAACTTTTAGTATGTCTAAATGGCTGTGAAACCATGATTTAGAGAAATTATTAATTAATTATGAAAAAAAAAAAAATTCAAATTTATAACGTTTTTTTGGGTTAAAATACTATGATTTTAGGGTTTAGTCTGTCTCTCAGAAAAAAAAAAATACACGAAACACAAAAATTACACTAAATTAAAACTGACAGTCGATTGGGTAACAGATTAAATGAAAAAAAAGAAAAGAAACTAATACTTCAAATTAAACAAAAATGTAATGAAACGAAATATTTTCCTATCAGGCCTTAGTTATTTTAGCACTAACATACAAAGGGAGAAACAGCACAAGAATCTAATACGAATACACCGTCAGTTGGGCGCAATTGGAAACGAAAAAAAATAATAATAAGCAGATACACCGTTAAAAGATCTTTTAAAACTATTTCAGGAATTTATTTTTATTGCAGCTGTACATGTTATTCTTAATAATATTATACAGACACGGTAACCTTTGCATGCCTTAGTTGTACCCCGAGAGGTCTCGAACGTGATTGTCCATCAACGTAGAGTTAATACGACTTTATGTCAATATTTAACTATAGACAACTTATACCCGAAGATGAAAGGAAACTCTAAAATGAAATTAACACATTTTTACAATGAGGTAAATTTGAAAAGCACATTACAAGTTCAAAAGAGAAAAGACCAACAGATTGAAGGGGTTCTCCTTTGTTTGGAGGACTATACTGGTCTGGATTTATGTGTTTAAATAAACCACTTCAGTCATCAAGTAGTCCTTCCACGTTCAATTAAGTGGTTTAATACAATTAAATATGTGTATACAAAATATGTTGTGTCAATGTACGAAGAAAAAAACCCATATAAAAATGATATTTAATTTTGTGAGGCGATATTGTGAAAAGAAAGTTTAAACAGTGATGGTCAACAATTTACTTCACCAATATCAACATGTATGTCTGTGATTGAGTCAAAAATAAAATTTATTTCGCTAACAACTGAACTGTTACGACGTGGTCATATACTATATAATTTCTAACAATCGCAACAACTCGTCAATTTTCACTAGTCATTCCAATGGGGAGCGAGAATGTGCCAGTAAATATATAGAGCAATTCAACGTATAGCAATGGTGCGACCATCAAGAATGTCATTTCATTTGAAAGAAGAGCTTTAAAATACCAAAGGGGTAATCAGAATCCATGACTCGAAGAAGAACAGACAAAACAATGGCCAAAAGAAAAAGAACAAACAATGATCTACAAAACATACACATAAAACTAAAGATGGAGTAACACGAACCCCACTAAAAATCGGAGATGAACGCAGGTGCTCCGGAAGGGCAAGCAGTTCCTGCTCCACTAGTGAAACGCTGGTGCAATGAGAAATTCTTTCAGCTATTAAAGATGCCAAAAAGTGGTTTATTAGAAGTCGTAAATCAATACAATACAATATTAATGACGTCAGAGATCAATACAATACAATATTAATGACGTCAGAGAAAAAGTACAATATGACAAACAATGACCTACAAAATCCTAAAATACTACATAGAAATATAAATATTGAGGAACATTAACCCTACTAAGACACACACAAAAATAAGCAAAAACATCCCCCCTCTCTCTCCCCGCAATATATATATATATTTCTTTAATGGGATGAACTACGGTGCACTGAAAAGACAAGCATTAGTGAAACACGAACATCATAGCAATCGTGTATATGTATCCCCAAAAAAACAAATGAGAGCATAAAGATGAACCGATTATCGTTTTTACGAGGAATTCGTTGCGGACATTGGACAAAATTGGACAACACGAACACCACCGTAGTGAGCGCCATTTTGTTTTATTAATTGTAATTTAAACATCTTTTGTTGAGTCATCTATCATTTTACAAGTTAACATGACTACCCTGTCCTCATACTACGGTTTAAGATATCTCATTGAATATAGTAAGTTACAAATTAGATCAGACAGAATTGCTCTACTAGACAGTATTAAAAAAGTAGAGTCTGAGTTTGGATAGATCACACATTTATTTATGCACTGATTTCAGTGGTTCAAGCACTTTTGCAGTTTCTGAGAAAATAATTTTTATTCACAATTCAATAGGTAACAAGGTGATGTGGTGTTTGCTGACTTAATTTGGATTTCTCATCCACACATACACACACACACACAACCACACAGAGAGAGAGCATCGTAAGGGACCATCTATTGGATTCTATGAGTTTCATTTACTGTTTTAATGCAATCAAGTTTTTATTATCTGAGAAAACATTTGTTTATTTCCCCCCTATAGTCAGTTCTATGTTAAAACTGTGTCCTGCGATTGCCGTCATCTTGGATTTCCGAACGACACAAACCCAGAAATTTAATCGAGGGACATACGAGGAACATTACAGCCAATTTTGCTTCCAAATGATGTAGCGGTTTCAGACAAAAATAATCGTAGCATATTTTTCGCATATGGTCCTATATGTGTTAAGACTTTGTTCTGCAGTGTCGGCCATATTGGATTTGCGATCGACAAAGAATAGAAGACACAAACGTGTTAGACTGGTCATACGAAGAACTTTCCTTACATTTATCAACCCAATTACACATGAGGTGTCTGAGAAGAATTTTGAAATTTCAGGCACTCAGAAAACATAATAATTGACCTAGCAGTCATTTTAAATTTCCGAATGACAGGAAAATAATATAAAATGTCGGAGACTATCAAAATACACACGATGTTCGGTTCGTGTTTACCTCCAGTTGTTTGTTGGAGGGTTCATGTCTTATTTATGTTATTTATTTGTTTACGTATGCCCAACACATATATTTCTTACTAAATGTGATTTTTTTCTTTTTTTTTTACTTTTTTTTTGTATTGTCCTATCCAATGAAAAAATTATTATGTGAATCAATTATATACTGTGATTTTTATTGATTATACTGCTCATTGTGGGCGTCTTGATTGACAATAAAACATGTGTTTGTTTGTTTTGTATTGTGTTGTGTTTTTCTTTTGTTTGTCTTCGTCTTGTGTCTTTGTTGCCAGTTTCCCTGGATTGTCCATTTTTTTTGCCCCTTCGGTATTCTCTAATGCTTATTTCTAGCTAACTTAGCCGATCGAAATAAATATTTATATAAGAAACACTAGCCATACAGGCCAGGGAATGATGGGAAGGACTTATTTCATTCGTCTTTAAGATAAACAAGTACAATTAAGACTAAATAACTATTTGTTACTACCGTTCAACATATTTTTGACTCATGTTTATTGATAAAGAACGGAAGCCCTGGTCATAAAACAATAAATTCTGACAAAGACATGGCTAACTTAGGTCTAATATTTTAAAAATGTCTGACATTCCTTGTGGAGATGATACATAGTTTAATTAGCATATAATTAATTACAAGGATCAATTATGACAGTCTATTGCTATTTTGTTGTTGTTAATACGGACCTAGGAATGCATAGATAGTTGATAATGTAATGTATACTTTCGATGAGCTTTATGTTTAAAGAGATGAATCGATCGATCATTATTAGTTAATTATACATTTTAGAAGTTAAAATAAAGGTTTCAAGTCTATAACAATTGATTTCTAAAATAATAATGTCTTTATTCTCATAAACCATTGTAATTACATAAGGTATGCAGAAACATATAAATAATGATATTGATAATACAAAAAATGTATATATATAATGTAAATAGTAAGAAGAAAGAAAAGAAAAAGAAGGAACGTTTACCTATGTAATAAAATATCAATACGTGTATATGTAGACAAATGTTTTATATGAAATGGACAATGTCATATTTTTTTAATCATTAAATTTTATTTTTTATATAAATAAACATATATATTATAATATACACATATGGCTAATCCACCAATAAAACTGACCGCCACGATACAAGTAAAATATTATTGAAAGTGGAGTTAAACACCATAACCTTAATCAATATGGCCCAAGTAAATAATATACAAAAATTGATAATGATTATACATTCATGTAATTTTAATTAAAAAAAATAATCAAGTATTGTAGTATTTGTGGTTTCATATATCAATACTTGACCACGATGTAATACTTTTTTCCCTAAACTTATTAACATCCACTTCTAATATTTACTAACAAACTATTTAATTGTAGAAAGTGGCGTTAAACACCATAACTCTAACCCTGTAAACTACTATTTCACACTAGATTTGATTCAATGTGTGTGTGGTGGCAGCGGTAGATTGGAAACAGTTTACGCTGTCGGAGATTGTACGTGCAATTGTTTATAAGTTTACAAACATAAAAAAAAAAATTAATTGTTATATTTAAGCACTCACACAAATCGTTGAAAAATTAAATTTAAGTCTATTTTCTGTTATTTAATTGAAAGTTAACTCTACGGATTGGCGGATTTAATAAGATACATATTCTGATAAAGATATATTGAAATAGATGATGTCTAAGTTAATATAGCTTTATTCACGCCATGATATAGCTGACATACTGATAAGGTTGGCGTTAAACTCCAATCAATCAATTAATGAAATAGATGAAACAATGAGCCAATAGTTTTTTAGGGAGAGGACAGTCCATAAATTGTGATAACTTTTTGTCCAATCCCATTGCTGTTTTATTTACAATAAAATAATATTAAACAACAAAAAAACAAAAAAGTTATTTTTATCGTACACGATCTGGAACGCGAATTTACAGTTAAATGTTTAATTCATAAATCCGGAGTTTTTTTTATTATGTTTTTTATGTTTCTGATAAACCCCGATGACTAAACTACTAGTTATTTATAAGGCTAAATTAAAGAACAAAAAGAAAATATTCTTACCATTTTTTTTCCTTCCGTGAATTTTCACACTAATTTAATTTCGTACCGTTTTATAAATATATATAACCCTTGATTAAATATTATACAGTCTTCCAATGAAATTTACCTATTTAAATAAAAACCGTCTAGTCTATTCATTCATTATTTACATAAAATAGAGATAAACATTTCTATTGGTTTAGCTAAACTAGAAATTAAAATACAGGGAATATACACGTGTTTTTATGTTCAATATGCATATTACTTTTTTTCTTTATCATTTATGGCCAAAAATAAACTGGTAAGAAGAGCTTAAAGATACCAAAGGGGTAATCAGCATCTGTAAATTGAAGAACAGACAACGCAATGGCCAATAGAAAAAAGGACAAACAATGATCTACAAAATGCTACACAGAAAACTAAAGATCGAGCAACACGAACCACCCATTAAACACCAGGGGATGAACGCATGTGCTCCGGAAGGGTCAGTCGTTTCTGCTCCACTAGTGACTAGTAACTATATAAAATATGTTCACACATACATTTAGCAAAGAATGACATAGTATTAATAACTAATAAATAATAATTACTGTAACCGCTTCTGTGGTGTAATGGTTAGCGTGTTTGACTCGAGTTGCGGCAGATCGTGGGTTCGAGCTCCAGTCGGGTCAAGCCTGATGCTATAAAATTGTTAAATGTTGCTTCTCAGAAATCAGAAGAGATTGGAGCGATAGGTCTATCCGATAACTGTTGTTTCAGTGAGCTAGCGATATAAAAATCATACTGCTTCCATGCGTACTGTTGTCTCAGTGAGCTAGCGCTGTCTCCATGAGGACTGTTGCTTCAATGAGCTAGCGCCATAAAAATCATACTGTCCCCATGCAGACTGTTGTTTCAATGAGCTAGCGCTATACAAATCATACTGTCTCCATGCGTACTGTTGTGTCGGTGAGCTAGCCCTGTCTGCATGAGGACTGTTGCTTCAGTGAGCTAGCGCTAAAAAAATCATACAGTTTCCATGCGTACTGTTGTCTCAGTGAGCTAGCGCTGTCTCCATGAGGACTGTTGTTTCAGTGAGCTAGCGCTATAAACATCATACTGTCCCCATGCGGACTGTTGTTTCAGTGAGCTAGCGCTATAAAAATCATACTGTCTCTAGGCGTACTGTTGTGTCGGTGAGCTAGCGCTGTCTGCATGAGGACTGTTGCTTCAGTGAGCTAACACTATAAAACTCATACTGTCCACAGGCGGACTGTTGTTTCAGTGAGCTAGCGCTATAAAAATGATACCGTCTCCATGCGTACTGTTGTGTCGGTGAGCTAGCGCTGTCTGCATGAGGACTGTTGCTACAGTAAGCTAGCGCTATAAAAATCATACTGTCCCCATGCAGACTGTTGTTTCAATGAGCTAGCGCTATAAAGATCATACTGTCCCCATGCAGACTGTTGTTTCAATGAGCTAGCGCTATACAAATCATACTGTCTCCATGCATACGGTTGTGTCAGTGAGCTAGCGCTGTCTGCATGAGGACTGTTGCTTCAGTGAACTAGCGCTATAAAAATGATAGCGTCTCCATGCGTACTGTTGTTTCAATGAGCTAGCACTATACAAATCATACTGTTCCCATGCAGAATGTTGTTTCAATGAGATAGCACTATAAAAATCATACCGTCTCCATGCGTACTGTTGTTTCAGTGAGCTAACACTATACAAAGCATACCGTCTCCATGCGAATTGTTATATCCATGAGCTAGTACTATGCAAATCAAACTGTCTCCATGCGGACTGTTGTTTCAATGAGCTAGCACTATAAAAATCATACCGTCCCCATGCGGACTGTTGTTTTCAGTGAGCTAGCGCTATACAAATCATACTGTCTCCATGCGTACTGTTGTGTCGGTGAGCTAGATCTGTCTGCATGAGGACTGTTGCTTCAGTAAGCTAGCGCTATAAAAATCATACTGTCCCCATGCAGACTGTTGTTTCAATGAGCTAGCGCTATGGAAATCATACTGTCTCCATGCATACGGTTGTGTCGGTGAGCTAGCGCTGTCTGCATGAAGACTGTTGCTTCAGTTAGCTAGCGCTATAAAAATAATACCGTATCCATGCGTACTGTTGTTTCAATGAGCTAGCACTATAAAAATCATACCGTCTCCATGCGTACTGTTGTTTCAGTGAGCTAGCACTATACAAATCATACTGTCTCCGTGCATACTGTTGTTTCAGTGAGCTAGCGCTATAAAAATGATACTATCTCCATGCGGACTATTGCTTCAGTGAGCTAGCACTATAAAAATCATACCGTCTCCATGCGGACTGTTGTTTCAGTGAGCTAGCACTATACAAATCATACCGTCTCCATGCGTACTGTTATTTCAATGAGCTAGCACTATACAAATCATACTGTCTCCATGCGGACTGTTGTGTCAATCAGCTAGCACTATAAAAATCATACCGTCTCCATGCGTACTGTTGTTTCAATGAGATAGCACTATAAAAATCATACCGTCTCTATGCGTATTGTTGTTTCAGTCAGCTAGCACTATATAAATCATACCGTCTCCATGCGTACTGTTGTTTCAGTGAGCTAGCACTATACAAATCATACTGTTCCCATGCAGACTGTTGTTTCAATGAGCTAGCACTATAAAAATCATACCGTCTCCATGCGTACTGTTGTTTCAGTGAGCTAACACTATACAAATCATACCGTCTCCATGCGTGTTGTTATATCAATGAGCTAGTACTATGCAATTCAAACTACCTCCATGCGGACTGTTGTTTCAATGAGCTAGCACTATAAAAATCATACCGTCCCCATGCGGACTGTTATTTTCAGTGAGCTAGCGCTATAAAAATCATACTGTCTCCATGCGTACTGTTGTGTCGGTGAGCTAGATCTGTCTGCATGAGGACTGTTGCTTCAGTAAGCTAGCGCTATAAAAATCATACTGTCCCCATGCAGACAGTTGTTTCAATGAGCTAGCGCTATGGAAATCATACTGTCTCCATGCATACGGTTGTGTCGGTGAGCTAGCGCTGTCTGCATGAAGACTGTTGCTTCAGTTAGCTAGCGCTATGAAAATAATACCGTCTCCATGCGTACTGTTGTTTCAATGAGCTAGCACTATAAAAATCATACCGTCTCCATGCGTACTGTTGTTTCAGTGAGCTAGGACTATACAAATCATACCGTCTCCATGCGTACTATTATTTCAATGAGCTAGCACTATACAAATCATACTGTCTCCGTGAGAAGTGTTGTTTCAATGAGCTAGCACTATAAAAATCATACCGTCTCCATGCGTACTGTTGTTTCAGTGAGCTAGCACTATAAAAATCATACCGTCTGCATGAGGACTGTTGTTTCAGTGAGCTAGCACTATACAAATCATACCGTCTCCATGCGTACTGTTATTTCAATGAGCTAGCACTATACAAATCATACTGTCTTCATGCGGACTGTTGTGTCAATGAGCTAGCACTATAAAAATCATACCGTCTCCATGCGTACTGTTGTTTCAATGAGATAGTACTATAAAAATCATACTGTCTCTATGCGTACTGTTGTTTCAGTCAGCTAGCACTATACAAATCATACTGTCTCCATGCATACTGTTGTTTCAGTGAGCTAGCGCTATAAAAATCATACTGTTTCCTTGCGAACTTTTGTTTCAATGAGCTATCGCTATACAAATCATACCGTCTCCATGCATACGGTTGTGTCGGTGGGCTAGCGCTGTCTGCATGAGGACTGTTGCTAGAGTGAGCTAGCGCTATAAAAATGATACCGTCTCCATACGTACTGTTGTTTCAATGAGCTAGCACTATACAAATCATACTGTACCCATGCAGACTGTTGTTTCAATGAGCTAGCACTATAAAAACCATACCGTTTCCATGCGTACTGTTGTTTCAGTGAGCTAGCCCTATACAAATCATACCGCCTCCATGCGTACTGTTATTTCAATGAGCTAGCACTATACAAATCATACTATCTCCATGCGGACTGTTGTTTCAATGAGCTAGCACTATAAAAATCATACTGTCTCCATGCGTACTATTATTTCAATGAGCTAGCACTATACAAATCATACTGTCTCCATGAGAAGTGTTGTTTCAATGACCCAGCACTATAAAAATCATACCGTCTCCATGCGTACTGTTGTTTCAGTGAGCTAGCACTATACAAATCATACTGTCTACATGCGTACTGTTATTTCAATGAGCTAGCACTATACAAATCATACTGTCTCCATGCGAACTGTTGTGTCAATCAGCTAGCACTATACAAATCATACTGTCTCCATGCGTACGGTTGTTTCAATGAAATAGTACTATAAAAATCATACCGTCTCTATGCGTACTGTTGTTTCAGTCAGCTAGCACTATACAAATCATACTGTCTCCATGCATACTGTTGTTTCAGTGAGCTAGCGCTATAAAAATGATAATGTTTCCTTGCCAACTGTTGTTTCAATGAGCTAGCGCTATAAAGATCATACTGTCCCCATGCAGACTGTTGTTTCAATGAGCTACGTCTATACAAATCATAATGTCTCCATGCATACGGTTGTGTCGGTGAGCTAGCGCTGTCTGCATGAGGACTCTTGCTTCAGTGAGCTAGCGCTATTAAAATGATACCATCTCCATGCGTACTGTTGTTTCAATGAGCTAGCACTATACAAATCATACTGTTCCCATGCGGACTGTTGTTTCAATGAGCTAGCACAATAAAAATCATACCGTCTCCATGCGTACTGTTGTTTCAGTGAGCTAGCGCTATAAAAATCATACCGTCTCCATGCGGACTGTTGTTTCAATGAGCTAGCGCTATAAAGATCATACTGTCCCCATGCAGACTGTTGTTTCAACGAGCTAGGTCTATACAAATCATACTGTCTCCATGCATACGGTTGTGTCGGTGAGCTGGCGCTCTCTGCATGAGGACTCTTTCTTCAGTGAGCTAGCGAAATAAAAATGATACCGTCTCCATGCGTACTGTTGTTTCAATGAGCTAGCACTATATAAATCATACTGTTCCCATGCATACTGTTGTTTCAATGAGCTAGCACAATAAAAATCATACCGTCTCCATGCGTACTGTTGTTTCAGTGAGCTATCACTATACAAATCATACTGTCTCCATGCGGACTGTTGTTTCAATGAGCTAGCACTATACAAATCATACCGTCTCCATGCATACTGTTGTTTCAGTGAGCTAGCACTATACAAATCATACTGTCCCCTTACGGACTGTTGTTTCAGTGAGCTAGCGCTATACAAATCATACTGTCTCCATGCGGACTGTTGTTTCAGTGAACTAGCGCTATAAAAATCATACTGTCTCCATGCGGACTGTTGCTTCAGTGAGCTAGCAGTATAAAAATTATACCGTCTCCACGAGGACTGTTTTTTCAATGAGCTAGCACTATACAAATCATACTGTCTCCATGCATACGTTGTGTCGGTGAGCTAGCGCTGTCTGCATGAGGACTGTTGCTTCAGTGAGCTAGCGCTATGAAAATGATACCGTCTGCATGCAGACTGTTGTTTCAATGAGCTAGCACTATACAAATTATACTGTCCCCATGCAGACTGTTGTTTCAATGAGCTAGCACTATAAAAAAATCATACCGTCTCCATGCGTACTGTTGTTTCAGTGAGCTAGCACTATACAAATCATACCGTCTCCATGCGTACGGTTGTTTCAGTGAGCTAGCACTATACAAATCATACCGTCTCCATGCGTATTGTTATTTTAATGAGCTAGCACTATGCAAATCATACTGTCTCCATGCGGACTGTTGTTTCAATGAGCTAGCACTATAAAAATCATACCGTCTCCATGCGTACTGTTGTTTCAGTGAGCTAGCACTATGACAAATCATACTGTCCGCATGCGGACAGTTGTTTCAGTGAGCTAGCGCTATAAAAATCATACTGTCTCCATGCGTACTGTTGTGTTGGTGAGCTAGCGCTGTCTGCATGAGGACTGTTGCTTCAGTGAGCTAGCGCTATAAAGCTCACACTGTCCCCTTGCAGACTGTTGTTTCAATGAGCTAGCTCTATACAAATCAAACTGTCTCCATGCATACGGTTGTGTCGGTGAGCTAGCGCTGTCTGCATGGGGACTGTTGCTTCAGTTAGCAAGCGCTATAAAAATGATACCGTCTCCATGCGTACTGTTATTTCAATGAGCTAGCACTATGCAAATCATATTTACTGTTCCCATGAGTACTGTTGTTTCAATGAGCTAGCACTATAAAAATCATACCGTGTCCATGCGTACTGTTGTTTCAGTGAGCTAGCACTATACAAATCATACCGTCTCCATGCGTACTGTTATTTCAATGAGCTAGCACTATACAAATCATACTGTCTCCATGCGAACTGTTGTTTCAATGAGCTAGCACTATAAAAATCATACCGTCTCCATGCGTACTGTTGCTTCAGTGAGCTAGCACTATACAAATCATACTGTCTCCATGCATACTGTTGTTTCAGTGAGCTAGCGCTATAAAAATGATACTGTCTCCATGCGGACTGTTGTTTCAGTGAACTAGCGCTATAAAAATCATACTGTCTCCATGCGGACTGTTGCTTCAGTGAGCTAGCAGTATAAAAATTATACCGTCTCCACGAGGACTGTTTTTTCAATGAGCTAGCACTATAAAATCATACTCTCTCTATGCGTACTGTTGCTTCAGTGAGCTAGCACTATACAAATCATACTGTCTCCATGCATACTGTTGTTTCAGTGAGCTAGCGCTATACAAATGATACTGTCCCCATGCATACGGTTGTGTCGGTGAGCTAGCGCTGTCTGCATGAGGACTGTTGCTTCAATGAGCCAGCACTATACAAATCATACTGTCTCCATGCAAACTGTTGTTTCAATGAGCTTGCACTATAAAAATCATACCGTCTCCATGCGTACTGTTGTTTCAGTGAGCTAGCACTATACAAATCATAGTGTCTCCATGCATACTGTTGTTTCGGTGAGCTAGCGCTATAAAAATGATACTGTCTCCACGCGGACTGTCGTTTCAGTGAGCCAGCGCTATAAAAATCATACTGTCTTCATGCGGACTGTTGCTTCAGTGAGCTAGCACTATAAAAATCATACCGTCTCCATGAGGACTGTTGTTTCAATGTGCTAGCACTATAAACATCATACCGTCTCCATGCGTACTGTTGTTTTAATGAGCTAGTACTATAAAAATCATACTGTCTCTATGCGTACTGTTGTTTCAGTGAGCTAGCACTATACAAATCATACTGTCTCCATGCAAACTGTTGTTACAGTGAGCTAGCGCTATACAAATGATACTGTCCCCATGCGAACTGTTGTTTCAATGAGCTGGCGCTATAAAGATCATACTGTCCCCATGCAGACTGTTGTTTCAATGAGCTAGCGCTATACAAATCATACTGTCTCCATGCATACGGTTGTGTCGGTGAGCTAGCGCTGTCTGCATGAGGACTGTTGCTTCAGTGAGCTAGCGCTATAAAAATGATATCGTCTCCATGCGTACTGTTGTTTCAATGAGCTAGCACTATACAAATCATACTGTCCCCACGCAGACTGTTGTTTCAATGAGCTAGCACTATAAAAATCATACCGTCTCCATGCGTACTGTTGTTTCAGTGAGCTGGAACTATACAAATCATACCTTCTCCATGCGTACTGTTATTTCAATGAGCTAGCACTATAAAAATCATACCGTCTCCATGCGTACTGTTGTTTCAGTGAGCTAGCACTATACAAATCATACTGTCTCCATGCGGATTGTTGTTTCAATGAGTTAGCGCTATAAAGATCATACTGTCCCCATGCAACTGTTGTTTCAATGAGATAGCGCTATACAAATCATACTGTCTCCATGCATACGGTTGTTTCGGTGAGCTAGCGCTGTCTGCATGAAGACTGTTGCTTCAATGAGCTAGCGCTATAAAAATGATACCGTCTCCATGCGTACTGTTGTTTCAATGAGCTAGCACTATACAAATCATACTGTCCCCATGCAGACTGTTGTTTCAATGAGCTAGCACTATACAAATCATACTGTCCCCATGCGGAATGTTGTTTCAGTGAGCTAGCGCTATAAAAATCATACTGTCTCCATGCGTACTGTTGTGTCGGTGTGCTAGCGCTGTCTGCATGAGGACTGTTGCTTCAGTGAGCTAGCGCTATAAAACTCATAATGTCTCCATGCGGACTGTTGTTTCAGTGAGCTAGCGCTATAAAAATCATACTGTCCCCATGCAGACTGTTGTTTCAATGAGCTAGCGCTATACAAATCATACTTTCTCCATGCATACGGTTGTGTCGGTGAGCTAGCGCTGTCTGCATGAGGACTGTTGCTTCAGTGAGCTAGCGCTATAAAAATGATACCGTCTCCATGCGTATTGTTATTTCAATGGGCTAGCATTATGCAAATCATACTGTCTCCATGCGGACTGTTGTTTCAATGAGCTAGCAATATTAAAATCATACCGTTTCTATGCGTACTGTTGTTTCAGTGAGCTAGCACTATACAAATCATACTGTCCCCATGCGGACTGTTGTTTCAATGTGCTAGTGTTATAAAAATCATATTGTTTCCATGCGTACTGTTGTGTCTGTGAGCTATCGCTGTCTGCATGAGGATTGTTGCTTCAGTGAGCTAGCGTTATAAAACTCATACTGTCCCCATGCGGACTGTTGTTTCAGTGAGCTAGCGCTATAAAAATCATACCGTCTCTATGCGTACTGTTGTGTCGGTGAGCTAGCGCTGTCTGTATGAGGACTGTTGCTTCAGTGAGCTAGCGCTATGAAAATCATACTGTCCCCATACAGACTGTTGTTTCAAAGAGCTAGCGCTATAAAAATCATACTGTCTCCATGCATACGGTTGTGTCGGTGAGCTAGCGCTGTCTGCATGAGGACTGTTGCTTCAGTGAACTATTGCTATAAAAATGATATCGTCTCCATGCGTACTGTTGTTTCAATGAGCTAGCACTATACAAATCATACTGTCCCCATGCAGACTGTTGTTTCAATGAGCTAGCACTATAAAGATCATACTGTCTCCATGCGAGCTGTTATTTCAATGAGGTAGCACTATAAAAATCAAACGTCTCCATGCGTACTGTTGTTTCAGTGAGCTAGCACTATACAAATAATACTGTCTCCATGCATACTGTTGTTTCAGTGAGCTAACGCTTAAAATTGATACTGTCTACATGCGGACTGTTGTTTCAGTGAGCTAGCGCTATAAAAATCATACTCTCTTAATGCGGACTGTTGATTTAGTGAGCTAGCACTATAATAATCATACCGTCTCCATGAGGACTGTTGTTTCAGTGAGCTAGCACTATACAAATCATACTGTCTCCATGCATACTGTTGTTTCAGTGAGCTAGCGCTATACAAATGATACTGTTTCCATGCGGTCTGTTGTTTCAATGAGCTAGCGCTATAAAGATCATACTGTCCCCATACACTGTTGTTTCAATGAGGTAGCGCTATACAAATCATACTGTCTCCATGCATACGGTTGTGTCGGTGAGCTAGCGCTATGCAAATCATACCCTCTCCATGCATACGGTTGTGTCGGTGAGCTAGCGCTGTCTGCATGAGGACTGTTGCTTCAGTTAGCTAGCGCTATAAAAATGATATCGTCTCCATGCGTACTGTTGTTTCAATGAGCTAGCACTATACAAATCATACTGTCCCCATGCAGACTGTTGTTTCAATGAGTTAGCACCATAAAAATCATACCGTCTCCATGCGTACTGTTGTTTCAGTGAGCTAGCACTATACAAATCATACCGTCTCCATGCGTACTTTTATTTCAAAGAGCTAGCACTATACAAATCATACTATCTCCATGGGAACTGTTGTTTCAATGAGCTAGCACTATAAAAATCATACCGTCTCCATGCGTACTGTTGTTTCAGTGTGCTAGCGCTATACAAATCATACTGTCTCCATGCATACTGTTGTTTCAGTGAGCTAACGCTTAAAAATGATACTGTCTCCATGCGGACTGTTGTTTCAGTGAGCTAGCGCTATAAAAATCATACTGTCTCCATGTGGACTTTTGCTTCAGTGAGCTAGCACTATAAAAATCATACCGTCTCCATGAGGACTGTTGTTTCAGTGAGCTAGCACTATACAAATCATACTGTCCCCATGCAGACTTGTGTTTCAATGAGCTAGCGCTATAAAAATCATACTGTCTCCATGCATACGGTTGTGTCGGTGAGCTAGCGCTGTCTGCATGAGGACTGTTGCTTCAGTGAACTAGCGCTATTAAAATGATATCGTCTCCATGCGTACTGTTGTTTCAATGAGCTAGTACTATACAAATCATACTGTCCCCATGCAGACTGTTGTTTCAATGAGCTAGCACTATAAAGATCATACCGCCTCCATGCGTACTGTTGCTTCAGTGAGCTAGCACTATACAAATCATACCGTCTCCATGCGTACTGTTATTTCAATGAGATAGCACTATACAAATCATACTGTCACCATGCGAGCTGTTATTTCAATGAGCTAGCACTATAAAAATCAAACGTCTCCATGCGTACTGTTGTTTCAGTGAGCTAGCACTATACAAATCATACTGTCTCCATGCATACTGTTGTTTCAGTGAGCTAGCGCTTAAAAATGATACTGTCTCCATGCGACTGTTGTTTCAGTGAGCTAGCGCTATAAAAATCATACTCTCTTAATGCGGACTGTTGATTCAGTGAGCTAGCACTATAAAAATCATACCGTCTCCATGAGGACTGTTGTTTCAATGAGCTAGCACTATACAAATCATACCGTCTCCATGCATACTGTTGTTTCAATGAGCTAGCGCTATAAAGATCATACTGTCCCCATACACTGTTGTTTCAATGAGCTAGCGCTATACAAATCGTACTGTCTCCATGCATACGGTTGTGTCGGTGAGCTTGCGCTGTCTGCATGAGGACTGTTGCTTCAGTGAGCGAGCGCTATTTAAATCATATCGTCTCCATGCGTACTGTTGTGTCGGTGAGCTAGCGTTGTCTACATGAGGACTGTTGCTTCAGTGAGCTAGCGCTATAAAAATCATACTGACCCCATGAGGACTGTTGTTTCAGTGAGCTAGCGCTATAAAAATCATACTCTCTTAATGCGGACTGTTGATTCAGTGAGCTAGCACTATAAAAATCATACCGTCTCCATGAGGACTGTTGTTTCAGTGAGCTAGCACTTTACAAATCATACCGTCTCCATGCATACTGTTGTTTCAGTGAGCTAGCGCTATACAAATGATACTGTTTCCATGCGTCTGTTGTTTCAATGAGCTAGCGCTATAAAGATCATACTGTCCCCATACACTGTTGTTTCAATGAGCTAGCGCTATACAAATCGTACTGTCTCCATGCATACGGTTGTGTCGGTGAGCTAGCGCTGTCTGCATGAGGACTGTTGCTTCAGTGAGCGAGCGCTATTAAAATCATACTGTCTCCATGCGTACTGTTGTTTCGGTGAGCTAGCGTTGTCTACATGAGGACTGTTGCTTCAGTGAGCTAGCACTATACAAATCATACTGTCCCCATGCAGACTGTTGTTTCAATCAGCTAGCGCTATAAAAATCATACTGTCTCCATGCATACGGTTGTGTCGGTGAGCTAGCGCTGTCTGCATGAGGACTGTTGCTTCAGTGAACTAGCGCTATAAAAATGATATCGTCTCCATGCGTACTGGTGTTTCAATGAGCTAGCACTATACAAATCATACTGTCCCCATGGAGACTGTTGTTTCAATGAGCTAGCACTATAAAGATCATACTGTCTCCATGCGTACTGTTGCTTCAGTGAGCTAGCACTATAAAAATCAAACGTCTCCATGCGTACTGTTGTTTCAGTGAGCTAGCACTATACAAATCATACTGTCTCCATGCATACTGTTGTTTCAGTGAGCTAGCGCTTAAAAATGATACTGTCTCCATGCGGACTGTTGTTTCAGTGAGCTAGCGCTATAAAAATCATACTCCTTTAATGCGGACTGTTGATTCAGTGAACTAGCACTATAAAAATCATACCGTCTCCATGAGGTCTGTTGTTTCATTGAGCTAGCACTATGCAAATCATACTGTCTCCATGCATACTGTTGTTTCAGTGAGCTAGCGCTATACAAATGATACTGTTTCCATGCGTCTGTTGTTTCAATGTACTAGCGCTATAAAGATCATACTGTCCCCATACACTGTTGTTTCAATGAGCTAGCGCTATACAAATCATACTGTCTCCATGCATACGGTTGTGTCGGTGAGCTAGCGCTGTCTGCATGAGGACTGTTGCTTCAGTGAGCTAGCGCTATAAAAATGATATCGTCTCCATGCGTACTGTTGTTTCAATGAGCTAGCACTATACAAATCATACTGTCCCCACGCAGACTGTTGTTTCAATGAGCTAGCACTATAAAAATCATACCGTCTCCATGCGTACTGTTGTTTCAGTGAGCTGGAACTATACAAATCATACCTTCTCCATGCGTACTGTTATTTCAATGAGCTAGCACTATAAAAATCATACCGTCTCCATGCGTACTGTTGTTTCAGTGAGCTAGCACTATACAAATCATACTGTCTCCATGCGGATTGTTGTTTCAATGAGCTAGCACTATACAAATCATACCGTCTCCATGCATACTGTTGTTTCAGTGAGCTAGCACTATACAAATCATACTGTCCCCTTACGGACTGTTGTTTCAGTGAGCTAGCGCTATACAAATCATACTGTCTCCATGCGGACTGTTGTTTCAGTGAACTAGCGCTATAAAAATCATACTGTCTCCATGCGGACTGTTGCTTCAGTGAGCTAGCAGTATAAAAATTATACCGTCTCCACGAGGACTGTTTTTTCAATGAGTTAGCACTATACAAATCATACTGTCTCCATGCATACGTTGTGTCGGTGAGCTAGCGCTGTCTGCATGAGGACTGTTGCTTCAGTGAGCTAGCGCTATGAAAATGATACCGTCTGCATGCGTACTGTTGTTTCAATGAGCTAGCACTATACAAATTATACTGTCCCCATGCAGACTGTTGTTTCAATGAGCTAGCACTATAAAAAAATCATACCGTCTCCATGCGTACTGTTGTTTCAGTGAGCTAGCACTATACAAATCATACCGTCTCCATGCGTACGGTTGTTTCAGTGAGCTAGCACTATACAAATCATACCGTCTCCATGCGTATTGTTATTTTAATGAGCTAGCACTATGCAAATCATACTGTCTCCATGCGGACTGTTGTTTCAATGAGCTAGCACTATAAAAATCATACCGTCTCCATGCGTACTGTTGTTTCAGTGAGCTAGCACTATGACAAATCATACTGTCCGCATGCGGACAGTTGTTTCAGTGAGCTAGCGCTATAAAAATCATACTGTCTCCATGCGTACTGTTGTGTTGGTGAGCTAGCGCTGTCTGCATGAGGACTGTTGCTTCAGTGAGCTAGCGCTATAAAGCTCACACTGTCCCCTTGCAGACTGTTGTTTCAATGAGCTAGCTCTATACAAATCAAACTGTCTCCATGCATACGGTTGTGTCGGTGAGCTAGCGCTGTCTGCATGGGGACTGTTGCTTCAGTTAGCTAGCGCTATAAAAATGATACCGTCTCCATGCGTACTGTTATTTCAATGAGCTAGCACTATGCAAATCATATTTACTGTTCCCATGAGTACTGTTGTTTCAATGAGCTAGCACTATAAAAATCATACCGTGTCCATGCGTACTGTTGTTTCAGTGAGCTAGCACTATACAAATCATACCGTCTCCATGCGTACTGTTATTTCAATGAGCTAGCACTATACAAATCATACTGTCTCCATGCGAACTGTTGTTTCAATGAGCTAGCACTATAAAAATCATACCGTCTCCATGCGTACTGTTGCTTCAGTGAGCTAGCACTATACAAATCATACTGTCTCCATGCATACTGTTGTTTCAGTGAGCTAGCGCTATAAAAATGATACTGTCTCCATGCGGACTGTTGTTTCAGTGAACTAGCGCTATAAAAATCATACTGTCTCCATGCGGACTGTTGCTTCAGTGAGCTAGCAGTATAAAAATTATACCGTCTCCACGAGGACTGTTTTTTCAATGAGCTAGCACTATAAAATCATACTCTCTCTATGCGTACTGTTGCTTCAGTGAGCTAGCACTATACAAATCATACTGTCTCCATGCATACTGTTGTTTCAGTGAGCTAGCGCTATACAAATGATACTGTCCCCATGCATACGGTTGTGTCGGTGAGCTAGCGCTGTCTGCATGAGGACTGTTGCTTCAATGAGCCAGCACTATACAAATCATACTGTCTCCATGCAAACTGTTGTTTCAATGAGCTTGCACTATAAAAATCATACCGTCTCCATGCGTACTGTTGTTTCAGTGAGCTAGCACTATACAAATCATAGTGTCTCCATGCATACTGTTGTTTCGGTGAGCTAGCGCTATAAAAATGATACTGTCTCCACGCGGACTGTCGTTTCAGTGAGCCAGCGCTATAAAAATCATACTGTCTTCATGCGGACTGTTGCTTCAGTGAGCTAGCACTATAAAAATCATACCGTCTCCATGAGGACTGTTGTTTCAATGTGCTAGCACTATAAACATCATACCGTCTCCATGCGTACTGTTGTTTTAATGAGCTAGTACTATAAAAATCATACTGTCTCTATGCGTACTGTTGTTTCAGTGAGCTAGCACTATACAAATCATACTGTCTCCATGCAAACTGTTGTTACAGTGAGCTAGCGCTATACAAATGATACTGTCCCCATGCGAACTGTTGTTTCAATGAGCTGGCGCTATAAAGATCATACTGTCCCCATGCAGACTGTTGTTTCAATGAGCTAGCGCTATACAAATCATACTGTCTCCATGCATACGGTTGTGTCGGTGAGCTAGCGCTGTCTGCATGAGGACTGTTGCTTCAGTGAGCTAGCGCTATAAAAATGATATCGTCTCCATGCGTACTGTTGTTTCAATGAGCTAGCACTATACAAATCATACTGTCCCCACGCAGACTGTTGTTTCAATGAGCTAGCACTATAAAAATCATACCGTCTCCATGCGTACTGTTGTTTCAGTGAGCTGGAACTATACAAATCATACCTTCTCCATGCGTACTGTTATTTCAATGAGCTAGCACTATAAAAATCATACCGTCTCCATGCGTACTGTTGTTTCAGTGAGCTAGCACTATACAAATCATACTGTCTCCATGCGGATTGTTGTTTCAATGAGTTAGCGCTATAAAGATCATACTGTCCCCATGCAACTGTTGTTTCAATGAGATAGCGCTATACAAATCATACTGTCTCCATGCATACGGTTGTTTCGGTGAGCTAGCGCTGTCTGCATGAAGACTGTTGCTTCAATGAGCTAGCGCTATAAAAATGATACCGTCTCCATGCGTACTGTTGTTTCAATGAGCTAGCACTATACAAATCATACTGTCCCCATGCAGACTGTTGTTTCAATGAGCTAGCACTATACAAATGATACCGTCTCCATGCGTATTGTTATTTCAATGAGCTAGCACTATACAAATCATACTGTCGCCATGCGGACTGTTGTTTCAGTGAGCTAGCACTATACAAATCATACTGTCCCCATGCGGAATGTTGTTTCAGTGAGCTAGCGCTATAAAAATCATACTGTCTCCATGCGTACTGTTGTGTCGGTGTGCTAGCGCTGTCTGCATGAGGACTGTTGCTTCAGTGAGCTAGCGCTATAAAACTCATAATGTCTCCATGCGGACTGTTGTTTCAGTGAGCTAGCGCTATAAAAATCATACTGTCCCCATGCAGACTGTTGTTTCAATGAGCTAGCGCTATACAAATCATACTTTCTCCATGCATACGGTTGTGTCGGTGAGCTAGCGCTGTCTGCATGAGGACTGTTGCTTCAGTGAGCTAGCGCTATAAAAATGATACCGTCTCCATGCGTATTGTTATTTCAATGGGCTAGCATTATGCAAATCATACTGTCTCCATGCGGACTGTTGTTTCAATGAGCTAGCAATATTAAAATCATACCGTTTCTATGCGTACTGTTGTTTCAGTGAGCTAGCACTATACAAATCATACTGTCCCCATGCGGACTGTTGTTTCAATGTGCTAGTGTTATAAAAATCATATTGTTTCCATGCGTACTGTTGTGTCTGTGAGCTATCGCTGTCTGCATGAGGATTGTTGCTTCAGTGAGCTAGCGTTATAAAACTCATACTGTCTCTATGCATACTGTTGTTTCAATGAGCTAGCACTATACAAATCATACTGTCCCCATGCAGACTGTTGTTTCAATGAGCTAGCACTATAAAGATCATACTGTCTCCATGCGAGCTGTTATTTCAATGAGGTAGCACTATAAAAATCAAACGTCTCCATGCGTACTGTTGTTTCAGTGAGCTAGCACTATACAAATAATACTGTCTCCATGCATACTGTTGTTTCAGTGAGCTAACGCTTAAAATTGATACTGTCTCCATGCGGACTGTTGTTTCAGTGAGCTAGCGCTATAAAAATCATACTCTCTTAATGCGGACTGTTGATTTAGTGAGCTAGCACTATAATAATCATACCGTCTCCATGAGGACTGTTGTTTCAGTGAGCTAGCACTATACAAATCATACTGTCTCCATGCATACTGTTGTTTCAGTGAGCTAGCGCTATACAAATGATACTGTTTCCATGCGGTCTGTTGTTTCAATGAGCTAGCGCTATAAAGATCATACTGTCCCCATACACTGTTGTTTCAATGAGGTAGCGCTATACAAATCATACTGTCTCCATGCATACGGTTGTGTCGGTGAGCTAGCGCTATGCAAATCATACCCTCTCCATGCATACGGTTGTGTCGGTGAGCTAGCGCTGTCTGCATGAGGACTGTTGCTTCAGTTAGCTAGCGCTATAAAAATGATATCGTCTCCATGCGTACTGTTGTTTCAATGAGCTAGCACTATACAAATCATACTGTCCCCATGCAGACTGTTGTTTCAATGAGTTAGCACCATAAAAATCATACCGTCTCCATGCGTACTGTTGTTTCAGTGAGCTAGCACTATACAAATCATACCGTCTCCATGCGTACTTTTATTTCAAAGAGCTAGCACTATACAAATCATACTATCTCCATGGGAACTGTTGTTTCAATGAGCTAGCACTATAAAAATCATACCGTCTCCATGCGTACTGTTGTTTCAGTGTGCTAGCGCTATACAAATCATACTGTCTCCATGCATACTGTTGTTTCAGTGAGCTAACGCTTAAAAATGATACTGTCTCCATGCGGACTGTTGTTTCAGTGAGCTAGCGCTATAAAAATCATACTGTCTCCATGTGGACTTTTGCTTCAGTGAGCTAGCACTATAAAAATCATACCGTCTCCATGAGGACTGTTGTTTCAGTGAGCTAGCACTATACAAATCATACTGTCCCCATGCAGACTTGTGTTTCAATGAGCTAGCGCTATAAAAATCATACTGTCTCCATGCATACGGTTGTGTCGGTGAGCTAGCGCTGTCTGCATGAGGACTGTTGCTTCAGTGAACTAGCGCTATTAAAATGATATCGTCTCCATGCGTACTGTTGTTTCAATGAGCTAGTACTATACAAATCATACTGTCCCCATGCAGACTGTTGTTTCAATGAGCTAGCACTATAAAGATCATACCGCCTCCATGCGTACTGTTGCTTCAGTGAGCTAGCACTATACAAATCATACCGTCTCCATGCGTACTGTTATTTCAATGAGATAGCACTATACAAATCATACTGTCACCATGCGAGCTGTTATTTCAATGAGCTAGCACTATAAAAATCAAACGTCTCCATGCGTACTGTTGTTTCAGTGAGCTAGCACTATACAAATCATACTGTCTCCATGCATACTGTTGTTTCAGTGAGCTAGCGCTTAAAAATGATACTGTCTCCATGCGACTGTTGTTTCAGTGAGCTAGCGCTATAAAAATCATACTCTCTTAATGCGGACTGTTGATTCAGTGAGCTAGCACTATAAAAATCATACCGTCTCCATGAGGACTGTTGTTTCAATGAGCTAGCACTATACAAATCATACCGTCTCCATGCATACTGTTGTTTCAATGAGCTAGCGCTATAAAGATCATACTGTCCCCATACACTGTTGTTTCAATGAGCTAGCGCTATACAAATCGTACTGTCTCCATGCATACGGTTGTGTCGGTGAGCTTGCGCTGTCTGCATGAGGACTGTTGCTTCAGTGAGCGAGCGCTATTTAAATCATATCGTCTCCATGCGTACTGTTGTGTCGGTGAGCTAGCGTTGTCTACATGAGGACTGTTGCTTCAGTGAGCTAGCGCTATAAAAATCATACTGACCCCATGAGGACTGTTGTTTCAGTGAGCTAGCGCTATAAAAATCATACTCTCTTAATGCGGACTGTTGATTCAGTGAGCTAGCACTATAAAAATCATACCGTCTCCATGAGGACTGTTGTTTCAGTGAGCTAGCACTTTACAAATCATACCGTCTCCATGCATACTGTTGTTTCAGTGAGCTAGCGCTATACAAATGATACTGTTTCCATGCGTCTGTTGTTTCAATGAGCTAGCGCTATAAAGATCATACTGTCCCCATACACTGTTGTTTCAATGAGCTAGCGCTATACAAATCGTACTGTCTCCATGCATACGGTTGTGTCGGTGAGCTAGCGCTGTCTGCATGAGGACTGTTGCTTCAGTGAGCGAGCGCTATTAAAATCATACTGTCTCCATGCGTACTGTTGTTTCGGTGCGCTAGCGTTGTCTACATGAGGACTGTTGCTTCAGTGAGCTAGCACTATACAAATCATACTGTCCCCATGCAGACTGTTGTTTCAATCAGCTAGCGCTATAAAAATCATACTGTCTCCATGCATACGGTTGTGTCGGTGAGCTAGCGCTGTCTGCATGAGGACTGTTGCTTCAGTGAACTAGCGCTATAAAAATGATATCGTCTCCATGCGTACTGGTGTTTCAATGAGCTAGCACTATACAAATCATACTGTCCCCATGGAGACTGTTGTTTCAATGAGCTAGCACTATAAAGATCATACTGTCTCCATGCGTACTGTTGCTTCAGTGAGCTAGCACTATAAAAATCAAACGTCTCCATGCGTACTGTTGTTTCAGTGAGCTAGCACTATACAAATCATACTGTCTCCATGCATACTGTTGTTTCAGTGAGCTAGCGCTTAAAAATGATACTGTCTCCATGCGGACTGTTGTTTCAGTGAGCTAGCGCTATAAAAATCATACTCCTTTAATGCGGACTGTTGATTCAGTGAACTAGCACTATAAAAATCATACCGTCTCCATGAGGTCTGTTGTTTCATTGAGCTAGCACTATGCAAATCATACTGTCTCCATGCATACTGTTGTTTCAGTGAGCTAGCGCTATACAAATGATACTGTTTCCATGCGTCTGTTGTTTCAATGTACTAGCGCTATAAAGATCATACTGTCCCCATACACTGTTGTTTCAATGAGCTAGCGCTATACAAATCATACTGTCTCCATGCATACGGTTGTGTCGGTGAGCTAGCGCTGTCTGCATGAGGACTGTTGCTTCAGTGAGCTAGCGCTATAAAAATGATATCGTCTCCATGCGTACTGTTGTTTCAATGAGCTAGCACTATACAAATCATACTGTCCCCACGCAGACTGTTGTTTCAATGAGCTAGCACTATAAAAATCATACCGTCTCCATGCGTACTGTTGTTTCAGTGAGCTGGAACTATACAAATCATACCTTCTCCATGCGTACTGTTATTTCAATGAGCTAGCACTATAAAAATCATACCGTCTCCATGCGTACTGTTGTTTCAGTGAGCTAGCACTATACAAATCATACTGTCTCCATGCGGATTGTTGTTTCAATGAGCTAGCGCTATAAAAATGATACCGTCTCCATGCGTACTGTTGTTTCAATGAGCTAGCACTATACAAATCATACTGTCCCCATGCAGACTGTTGTTTCAATGAGCTAGCACTATACAAATGATACCGTCTCCATGCGTATTGTTATTTCAATGAGCTAGCACTATACAAATCATACTGTCGCCATGCGAACTGTTGTTTCAGTGAGCTAGCACTATACAAATCATACTGTCCCCATGCAGAATGTTGTTTCAGTGAGCTAGCGCTATAGAAATCATACTGTCTCCATGCGTACTGTTGTGTCGGTGTGCTAGCGCTGTCTGCATGAGGACTGTTGCTTCAGTGAGCTAGCGCTATAAAACTCATAATGTCTCCATGCGGACTGTTGTTTCAGTGAGCTAGCGCTATAAAAATCATACTGTCCCCATGCAGACTGTTGTTTCAATGAGCTAGCGCTATACAAATCATACTTTCTCCATGCATACGGTTGTATCGGTGAGCTAGCGCTGTCTGCATGAGGACTGTTGCTTCAGTGAGCTAGCGCTATAAAAATGATACCGTCTCCATGCGTATTGTTATTTCAATGGGCTAGCATTATGCAAATCATACTGTCTCCATGCGGACTGTTGTTTCAATGAGCTAGCAATATTAAAATCATACCGTTTCTATGCGTACTGTTGTTTCAGTGAGCTAGCACTATACAAATCATACTGTCCCCATGCGGACTGTTGTTTCAATGTGCTAGTGTTATAAAAATCATATTGTTTCCATGCGTACTGTTGTGTCTGTGAGCTATCGCTGTCTGCATGAGGATTGTTGCTTCAGTGAGCTAGCGTTATAAAACTCATACTGTCCCCATGCGGACTGTTGTTTCAGTGAGCTAGCGCTATAAAAATCATACCGTCTCTATGCGTACTGTTGTGTCGGTGAGCTAGCGCTGTCTGTATGAGGACTGTTGCTTCAGTGAGCTAGCGCTATGAAAATCATACTGTCCCCATACAGACTGTTGTTTCAAAGAGCTAGCGCTATAAAAATCATACTGTCTCCATGCATACGGTTGTGTCGGTGAGCTAGCGCTGTCTGCATGAGGACTGTTGCTTCAGTGAACTAGCGCTATAAAAACGATATCGTCTCCATGCGTACTGTTGTTTCAATGAGCTAGCACTATACAAATCATACTGTCCCCATGCAGACTGTTGTTTCAATGAGCTAGCACTATAAAGATCATACTGTCTCCATGCGTACTGTTGTTTCAGTGAGCTAGCACTATACAAATCATACCGTCTCCATGCGTACTGTTATTTCAATGAGATAGCACTATACAAATCATACTGTCTCCATGCGAGCTGTTATTTCAATGAGGTAGCACTATAAAAATCAAACGTCTCCATGCGTACTGTTGTTTCAGTGAGCTAGCACTATACAAATAATACTGTCTCCATGCATACTGTTGTTTCAGTGAGCTAACGCTTAAAATTGATACTGTCTCCATGCGGACTGTTGTTTCAGTGAGCTAGCGCTATAAAAATCATACTCTCTTAATGCGGACTGTTGATTTAGTGAGCTAGCACTATAAAAATCATACCGTCTCCATGAGGACTGTTTTTTCAGTGAGCTAGCACTATACAAATCATACTGTCTCCATGCATACTGTTGTTTCAGTGAGCTAGCGCTATACAAATGATACTGTTTCCATGCGGTCTGTTGTTTCAATGAGCTAGCGCTATAAAGATCATACTGTCCCCATACACTGTTGTTTCAATGAGCTAGCGCTATACAAATCATACTGTCTCCATGCATACGGTTGTGTCGGTGAGCTAGCGCTGTCTGCATGAGGACTGTTGCTTCAGTGAGCGAGCGCTATTAAAATCATACCGTCTCCATGCGTACTGATGTGTCGGTGAGCTAGCGCAGTCTACATGAGGACTGTTGCTTCAGTGAGCTAGCGCTATAAAAATCATACTGACCCCATGAGGACTGTTGTTGCAATGAGCTAGCGCTATAAAAATCATACTGTCCCCATACACTGTTGTTTCAATGAGCTAGTGCTATGCAAATCATACCCTCTCCATGCATACGGTTGTGTCGGTGAGCTAGCGCTGTCTGCATGAGGACTGTTGCTTCAGTTAGCTAGCGCTATAAAAATGATATCGTCTCCATGCGTACTGTTGTTTCAATGAGCTAGCACTATACAAATCATACTGTCCCCATGCAGACTGTTGTTTCAATGAGTTAGCACCATAAAAATCATACCGTCTCCATGCGTACTGTTGTTTCAGTGAGCTAGCACTATACAAATCATACCGTCTCCATGCGTACTTTTATTTCAAAGAGCTAGCACTATACAAATCATACTATCTCCATGGGAACTGTTGTTTCAATGAGCTAGCACTATAAAAATCATACCGTCTCCATGCGTACTGTTGTTTCAGTGTGCTAGCGCTATACAAATCATACAGTCTCCATGCATACTGTTGTTTCAGTGAGCTAACGCTTAAAAATGATACTGACTCCATGTGGGCTTTTGCTTCAGTGAGCTAGCACTATAAAAATCATACCGTCTCCATGAGGACTGTTGTTTCAGTGAGCTAGCACTATACAAATCATACTGTCCCCATGCAGACTGTTGTTTCAATGAGCTAGCGCTATAAAAATCATACTGTCTCCATGCATACGGTTGTGTCGGTGAGCTAGCGCTGTCTGCATGAGGACTGTTGCTTCAGTGAACTAGCGCTATTAAAATGATATCGTCTCCATGCGTACTGTTGTTTCAATGAGCTAGTACTATACAAATCATACTGTCCCCATGCAGACTGTTGTTTCAATGAGCTAGCACTATAAAGATCATACCGCCTCCATGCGTACTGTTGCTTCAGTGAGCTAGCACTATACAAATCATACCGTCTCCATGCGTACTGTTATTTCAATGAGATAGCGCTATACAAATCATACTGTCACCATGCGAGCTGTTATTTCAATGAGCTAGCACTATAAAAATCAAACGTCTCCATGCGTACTGTTGTTTCAGTGAGCTAGCACTATACAAATCATACTGTCTCCATGCGACTGTTGTTTCAGTGAGCTAGCGCTATAAAAATCATACTCTCTTAATGCGGACTGTTGATTCAGTGAGCTAGCACTATAAAAATCATACCGTCTCCATGAGGACTGTTGTTTCAGTGAGCTAGCACTATACAAATCATACCGTCTCCATGCATACTGTTGTTTCAATGAACTAGCGCTATAAAGATCATACTGTCCCCATACACTGTTGCTTCAGTGAGCTAGCGCTATAAAAATCATACTGACCCCATGAGGACTGTTGTTTCAGTGAGCTAGCACTATACAAATCATACCGTCTCCATGCATACTGTTGTTTCAGTGAGCTAGCGCTATACAAATGATACTGTTTCCATGCGTCTGTTGTTTCAATGAGCTAGCGCTATAAAGATCATACTGTCCCCATACACTGTTGTTTCAATGAGCTAGCGCTATACAAATCGTACTGTCTCCATGCATACGGTTGTGTCGGTGAGCTAGCGCTGTCTGCATGAGGACTGTTGCTTCAGTGAGCGAGCGCTATTAAAATCATACTGTCTCCATGCGTACTGTTGTGTCGGTGAGCTAGCGTTGTCTACATGAGGACTGTTGCTTCAGTGAGCTAGCACTATACAAATCATACTTTCTCCATGCGGACTGTTGTTTCAGTGAGCTAGCGCTATAAAAATCATACTGTCTCCATTCGGACTTTTGTTTAAGTGAGCTAGCACTATACAAATCATACTGTCCCCATGCAGACTGTTGTTTCAATCATCTAGCGCTATAAAAATCATACTGTCTCCATGCATACGGTTGTGTCGGTGAGCTAGCGCTGTCTGCATGAGGACTGTTGCTTCAGTGAACTAGCGCTATAAAAATGATATCGTCTCCATGCGTACTGTTGTTTCAATGAGCTAGCACTATACAAATCATACTGTCCCCATGGAGACTGTTGTTTCAATGAGCTAGCACTATAAAGATCATACTGTCTCCATGCGTACTGTTGCTTCAGTGAGCTAGCACTATAAAAATCAAACGTCTCCATGCGTACTGTTGTTTCAGTGAGCTAGCACTATACAAATCATACTGTCTCCATGCATACTGTTGTTTCAGTGAGCTAGCGCTTAAAAATGATACTGTCTCCATGCGGACTGTTGTTTCAGTGAGCTAGCGCTATAAAAATCATACTCCTTTAATGCGGACTGTTGATTCAGTGAGCTAGCACTATAAAAATCATACCGTCTCCATGAGGTCTGTTGTTTCATTGAGCTAGCACTATGCAAATCATACTTTCTCCATGCATACTGTTGTTTCAGTGAGCTAGCGCTATACAAATGATACTGTTTCCATGCGTCTGTTGTTTCAATGTACTAGCGCTATAAAGATCATACTGTCCCCATACACTGTTGTTTCAATGAGCTAGCGCTATACAATCATACTGTCTCCATGCATACGGTTGTGTCGGTGAGCTAGCGCTGTCTGCATGAGCACTGTTGCTTCAGTGAGCGAGCGCTATTAAAATCATACCGTCTCCATGCGTACTGTTGTGTCGGTGAGCTAGCGCTGTCTGCATGAGGACTGTTGCTTCAGTGAGCTAGCGCTATAAAAATCATACTGACCCCATGAGGACTGTTGTTTCAATGAGCTAGCGCTATAAAAATCATACTGTCCCCATGCAGACTGTTGTTTCAATGAGCTAGCGCTATGCAAATCATACTGTGTCTATGCATACGGTTGTGTCGGTGAGCTAGCGCTGTCTGCATGAGGACTGTTGCTTCAGTTAGCAAGCGCTATAAAAATGATATCGTCTCCATGCGTACTGTTGTTTCAATGAGCTAGCACTATACAAATCATACTGTCCCCATGCAGACTGTTGTTTCAATGAGTTAGCACTATAAAAATCATACCGTCTCCATGCGTACTGTTGTTTCAGTGAGCTAGCACTATACAAATCATACCGTCTCCATGCGTACTGTTATTTCAAAGAGCTAGCACTATACAAATCATACCGTCTCCATGCGGACTGTTGTTTCAGTGAGCTAGCACTATACAAATCATACTATCTCCATGCGAACTGTTGTTTCAATGAGCTAGCACTATAACAATTATACAGTCTCCATGCGTACTGTTGTTTCAGTGAGCTAGCGCTATACAAATCATACTGTCTCCATGCATACTGTTGTTTCAGTGAGCTAACGCTTAAAAATGATACTGTCTCCATGCGGACTGTTGTTTCAGTGAGCTAGCGCTATACAAATCATATTGTCTCCATGCGGACTTTTGCTTCAGTGAGCTAGCACTATAAAAATCATACCGTCTCCATGAGGACTGTTGTTTCAGTGAGCTAGCACTATACAAATCATACTGTCTCCAGGCATACTGTTGTTTCAGTGAGCTAGCACTATACAAATCATACAGTCTCCATGCGTACTGTTATTTCAATGAACTAGCACTATAAAAATCATACCGTATCCATGCGTACTGTTGTTTCAGTGAGCTAGCGCTATATAAATCATACCGTCTCCATGCGTATTGCTATTTTAATGAGCTAGCACTATGCAAATCATACTGTCTCCATGCGGATTGTTGTTTCAATGAGCTAGCACTATAAAAATCATACCGTCTCCATGCGTACTGTTGTTTCAGTGAGCTAGCACTATACAAATCATACTGTCTCCATGCGTACTGTTGTGTCGGTGAGCTACCGCTGTCTGCATGAGGACTGTTGATTCCGTGAGCTAGCGCTATAAAAATCATACTCTCCCCATGCAGACGGTTGTTTCAATGAGCTAGCGCTATACAAATCATACTGTCTCCATGCATACGGTTGTGTCGGTGAGCTAGCGCTGTCTGCATGAGGACTGTTGCTTCAGTTAGCTAGCGCTATAAAAATGATACCGTCTCCATGCGTACTGTTGTTTCAATGAGCTAGCACTATACAAATCATACTGTCCCCATACAGACTGTTGTTTCAATGAGCTAGCACCATAAAAAGCATACTTTCTCCATGCGTACTGTTATTTTGAATGAGCTAGCACTATACAAATCATACTATCTCCATGCGGACTGTTGTTTCAATGAGCTAGCGCTATAAAAATCATACTGTCTCCATGCGAACTGTTGTTTCAATGAGTTAGCGCTATAAAAATCATACTGTCCGCATGCAGATTGTTGTTTCAATGCGATAGCGCTATACAAATCATACTGTCTCCATGCATACGGTTGTGTCGTTGAGCTAGCGCTGTCAGCATGAGGACTGTTGCTTCAATGAGCTAGCGCTATAAAAATGATACCGTCTCCATGCGTACTGTTGTTTCAATGAGCTAGCACTATACAAATCATACTGTTACCATGCAGACTGTTGTTTCAATGAGCTAGCACTATGAAAAATCATACCGTCTCCATGCGTACTGTTGTTTCAGTGAGGTAGCACTATACAAATCATACCGTTTCCATGCGTACTGTTTTTTCAATGAGCTAGCACTATACAAATCATACCGTCTCCATGCGTACTGTTGTTTCAGTGAGCTAGCACAATACAAATCATACTGTCCCCATGCGGACTGTTGTTTCAGTGATCTAGCGCTATAAAAATAAAACCGTCTCCATGCGTACTGTTGTGTCGGTGAGCTAGCGCTGTCTGCATGAGGACTGTTGCTTCAGTGAACTAGCGCTATAAAAATGATACTGTCCCCATGCAGACTGTTGTTTCAATGATCTAGCGCTATAAAGATCATACTGTCTCCATGCGTACTGTTGTTTCAGTGAGCTAGCACTATACAAATCATACCGTCTCCATGCGTATTGTTATTTCAATGAGCTAGCACTATACAAATCATACTATCTCCATGCGGACTGTTGTTTCAATGAGCTAGCGCTATAAAAATCATACCGTCTCCATCCGGACTGTTGTTTCAATGAGCTAGCACTATACAAATCATACCGTCTCCATGCGTACTGTTGTTTCAGTGAGCTAGCACTATACAAATCATACTGTCCCCATGCGGACTGTTGTTTCGGTGAGCTAGCGCTATTAAAATCATACTGTCTCCATGCGTACTGTTGTGTCGGTGAGCTAGCGCTGTATGCAAGAGGACTGTTGCTTGATTGAGCTAGCGCTATAAAACTCATAATGTCCCCATGCGGACTGTTGTTTCGGTGAGCTAGCGCTATAAAATCATACTGTCTCCATGCGTACTGTTGTGTCGGTGAGCTAGCGCTGTCTGTAAGAGGACTGTTGCTTGATTGAGCTAGCGCTATAAAACTCATAATGTTCCCATGCAGACTGTTGCTTCAGTGAGCTAGCGCTATAAAAAATGATACTGTCCCCATGCAGACTGTTGTTTCAATGAGCTAGCGCTATAAAGATCATACTGTTCCCATGCAGAATGTTGTTTCAAGGAGCTAGCGCTATACAAATCGTACTGTCTCCATGCATACGTTGTGTCAGTGAGCTAGCGCTGTCTGCATCAGGACTGTTGCTTCAGTGAGCTAGCGCTATAAAAATGATACCGTCTCCATGCGTACTGTTGTTTCAGTGAGCTAGCACTATACAAATCATACTGTCTCCATGCGTACTGTTGTTTCAATGAGCTAGCGCTATACAAATCATACTGTCTCCATGCATACGGTTGTGTCGGTGAGCTAGCGCTGTCTGCATGAGGACTGTTGCTTCAGTTAGCTAGCGCTAAAAAAAATGATACCGTCTCCATGCGTACTGTTTTTTCAATGAGCTAGCACTATAAAAATCATACCGTCTCCATGCGTACTGTTGTTTCAGTGAGCTAGCACTATACAAATCATACCGTCTCCATGCGTACTGTTATTTAAATGAGGTAGCACTATACAAATCATACTGTCTCCATGCGAACTGTTGTTTTAATGAGATAGCACTATAAAAATCATACCGTCTCCATGCGTACTGTTGTTTCAGTGAGCTAGAACTATACAAATCATACTGTCTCCATGCGGACTGTTGTTTCAATGAGTTAGCGCTATAAAGATCATACTGTCCGCATGCAGACTGTTGTTTCAATGAGCTAGCGCTATACAAATCATACTGTCTCCATGCATACGGTTGTGTCGGTGAGCTAGCGCTGTCTGCATGAGGACTCTTGCTTCAGTGAGCTAGCGCTAAAAAAATGATACCGTTTCCATGCGTACTGTTGTTTCAATGAGATAGCACTATACAAATCATACTGTTCCCATGCATACTGTTGTTTCAATGAGCTAGCACAATAAAAATTATACCGTCTCCATGCATACTGTTGTTTCAGTGAGCTAGCACTATACAAATCATACTGTCTCCATGCGGACTGTTGTTTCAATGAGCTAGCACTATGCAAATCATACCGTCTCCATGCGTACTGTTGTTTCAGTGAGCTAGCACTATACAAATCATATTGTCCCCTTGCGGACTGTTGTTTCAGTGAGCTAGCGCTATACAAATCATTCTGTCTCCATGCGTACTGTTGTGTCGGTGAGGTAGCGCTGTCTGCAAGAGGACTGTTGCTTGATTGAGCTAGCGCTATAAAACTCATAATGTCCCCATGCGGACTGTTGTTTCGGTGAGCTAGCGCTATAAAATCATACTGTCTCCATGCGTACTGTTGTGTCGGTGAGCTAGCGCTGTCTGTAAGAGGACTGTTGCTTGATTGAGCTAGCGCTATAAAACTCATAATGTTCCCATGCAGACTGTTGCTTCAGTGAGCTAGCGCTATAAAAAATGATACTGTCCCCATGCAGACTGTTGTTTCAATGAGCTAGCGCTATAAAGATCATACTGTTCCCATGCAGAATGTTGTTTCAAGGAGCTAGCGCTATACAAATCGTACTGTCTCCATGCATACGTTGTGTCAGTGAGCTAGCGCTGTCTGCATCAGGACTGTTGCTTCAGTGAGCTAGCGCTATAAAAATGATACCGTCTCCATGCGTACTGTTGTTTCAGTGAGCTAGCACTATACAAATCATACTGTCTCCATGCGTACTGTTGTTTCAATGAGCTAGCGCTATACAAATCATACTGTCTCCATGCATACGGTTGTGTCGGTGAGCTAGCGCTGTCTGCATGAGGACTGTTGCTTCAGTTAGCTAGCGCTAAAAAAAATGATACCGTCTCCATGCGTACTGTTTTTTCAATGAGCTAGCACTATAAAAATCATACCGTCTCCATGCGTACTGTTGTTTCAGTGAGCTAGCACTATACAAATCATACCGTCTCCATGCGTACTGTTATTTAAATGAGGTAGCACTATACAAATCATACTGTCTCCATGCGAACTGTTGTTTTAATGAGATAGCACTATAAAAATCATACCGTCTCCATGCGTACTGTTGTTTCAGTGAGCTAGAACTATACAAATCATACTGTCTCCATGCGGACTGTTGTTTCAATGAGTTAGCGCTATAAAGATCATACTGTCCGCATGCAGACTGTTGTTTCAATGAGCTAGCGCTATACAAATCATACTGTCTCCATGCATACGGTTGTGTCGGTGAGCTAGCGCTGTCTGCATGAGGACTCTTGCTTCAGTGAGCTAGCGCTAAAAAAATGATACCGTTTCCATGCGTACTGTTGTTTCAATGAGATAGCACTATACAAATCATACTGTTCCCATGCATACTGTTGTTTCAATGAGCTAGCACAATAAAAATTATACCGTCTCCATGCATACTGTTGTTTCAGTGAGCTAGCACTATACAAATCATACTGTCTCCATGCGGACTGTTGTTTCAATGAGCTAGCACTATGCAAATCATACCGTCTCCATGCGTACTGTTGTTTCAGTGAGCTAGCACTATACAAATCATATTGTCCCCTTGCGGACTGTTGTTTCAGTGAGCTAGCGCTATACAAATCATTCTGTCTCCATGCGTACTGTTGTGTCGGTGAGGTAGCGCTGTCTGCTTGAGGACTGTTGTTTCAGTGAGCTAGCACTATAAAACTCATACTGTCCCCATGCATACTGTTGTTTCAGTGAGATAGCGCTATAAAAATCATACCGTCTCCATGCGTATTGTTGTGTCGGTGAGCTAGCGCTGTCTGCATGAGGACTGTTGCTTTAGTGAGTTATCGCTAAAAAAATGATACTGTCCCCATGCAGACTGTTGTTTCAATGAGCTAGTGCTATAAAGATCATACTATCCCCATGCAGACTGTTGTTTCAATGAGCTAGCACTATACAAATCATACTGTCTCCATGCATACGTTGTGTCGGTGAGCTAGCGCTGTCTGCATGAGGACTGTTGCTTCAATGAGCTAGCGCTATAAAAATGATACCGTCTGCATGCGTACTGTTGTTTCAATGAGCTAGCACTATACAAATCATACTGTCCCCATGCAGACTGTTGTTTCAATGAGCTAGCACTATAAAAATCATACCGTCTCCATGCGTACTGTTGTTTCAGTGAGCTAGCACTATACAAATCATACCGTCTCCATGCGTACTGTTGTTTCAGTGAGCTAGCACTATACAAATCATACCGTCTCCATGCGTACGGTTGTTTCAGTGAGCTAGCACTATACAAATCATACTGTCTCCATGCGTACTGTTGTTTCAATGAGCTAGCACTATAAAAATCATACGTCTCCATGCGTACTGTTGTTTCAGTGTGCTAGCACTATGACAAATCATACTGTCCGCATGCGGACGGTTGTTTCAGTGAGCTAGCGCTATAAAAATCATACTGTCTCCATGCGTACTGTTGTGTCGGTGAGCTAGCGCTGTCTGCATGAGGACTGTTGCTTCAGTGAGCTAGCGCTATAAAACTCATAATGTCCCCATGCGGACTGTTGTTTCAGTGAGCTAGCGCTATAAAAATCATACCGTCTCCATGCGTACTGTTGTGTCGGTGAACTAGCGCTGTCTGTCTGAGGACTGTTGCTTCAGTGAGCTAGCGCTATAAAAATCACACTGTCCCCTTGCAGACTGTTGTTTCAATGAGCTAGCTCTATACAAATCAAACTGTCTCCATGGATACGGTTGTGTCGGTGAGCTAGCGCTGTCTGCATGGGGACTGTTGCTTCAGTTAGCTAGCGCTATAAAAATGATACCGTCTCCATGGGTACTGCTATTTCAATGACCTAGCACTATACAAATCATATTTACTGTCCCCATGCAGACTGTTGTTTCAATGAGCTAACACTATAAAAATCATACCGTCTCCATGCGTACTGTTGTTTCAGTGAGCTAGCACTAAACAAATCATACCGTCTCCATGCGTACTGTTATTTCAATGAGATAGCACTATACAAATCATACCGTCTCCATGCGTACTGTTGCTTCAGTGAGCTAGCACTATACAAATCATACTGTTTCCATGCATACTGTTGTTTCAGTGAGCTAGCGCTATAAAAATGATACTGTCTCCATGCGAACTGTTGTTTCAGTGAACTAGCGCTATAAAAATCATACTGTCTCCATGTGGACTGTTGCTTCAGTGAGCTAGCAGTATAAAAATTATACCGTCTCCACGAGGACTGTTTTCTCAATGAGCTAGCACTATACAAATCATACCGTCTCCATGCGTACTGTCGTTTCAGTGAGCTAGCACTATACAAATCATACCGTCTCCATGCGTACGGTTGTTTCAGTGAGCTAGCACTATACAAATCATACTGTCTCCATGCGTACTGTTGTTTCAATGAGCTAGCACTATATAAATCATACGTCTCCATGCGTACTGTTGTTTCAGTGTGCTAGCACTATGACAAATCATACTGTCCGCATGCGGACGGTTGTTTTAGTGAGCTAGCGCTATAAAAATCATACTGTCTCCATGCGTACTGTTGTGTCGGTGAGCTAGCGCTGTCTGCATGAGGACTGTTGCTTCAGTGAGCTAGCGCTATAAAACTCATACTGTCCCCATGCGGACTGTTGTTTCAGTGAGCTAGCGCTATAAAAATCATACCGTCTCCATGCGTACTGTTGTGTCGGTGAACTAGCGCTGTCTGTCTGAGGACTGTTGCTTCAGTGAGCTAGCGCTATAAAAATCAAACTGTCCCCTTGCAGACTGTTGTTTCAATGAGCTAGCACTATACAAATCAAACTGTCTCCATGCATACGGTTGTGTCGGTGAGCTAGCGCTGTCTGCATGGGGACTGTTGCTTCAGTTAGCTAGCGCTATAAAAATGATACCGTCTCCATGCGTACTGCTATTTCAATGACCTAGCACTATGCCAATCATAATTACTGTCCCCATGCACACTGTTGTTTCAATGAGCTAACACTATAAAAATCATACCGTCTCCATGCGTACTGTTGTTTCAGTGAGCTAGCACTAAACAAATCATACCGTCTCCATGCGTACTGTTATTTCAATGAGCTAGCACTATACAAATCATACCGTCTCCATGCGTACTGTTGCTTCAGTGAGCTAGCACTATACAAATCATACTGTTTCCATGCATACTGTTGTTTCAGTGAGCTAGCGCTATAAAAATGATACTGTCTCCATGCGAACTGTTGTTTCAGTAAACTAGCGCTATAAAAATCATACTGTCTCCATGTGGACTGTTGCTTCAGTGAGCTAGCAGTATAAAAATTATACCGTCTCCACGAGGACTGTTTTTTCAATGAGCTAGCACTATAAAAATCATACCGTCTCCATGCATACTGTTGTTTCAGTGAGCTAGCGCTATACAAATGATACTGTCCCCATGCGGACTGTTGTTTCAATGAGATGGCGCTATAAAGATCATACTGTCCCCATGCAGACTGTTGTTTCAATGAGCTAGCGCTATACAAATCATACTGTCTCCATGCATACGGTTGTGTCGGTGAGCTAGCGCTGTCGGCATGAGGACTGTTGCTTCAATGAGCCAGCACTATACAAATGATACTGTCTCCATACGGACTGTTGTTTCAGTGAGCCAGCGCTATAAAAATCATACTGTCTCCATGCGGACTGTTGCTTCAGTGAGCTAGCACTATAAAAATCATACCGTCTCCATGACGACTGTTGTTTTAATGAGCTAGCACTATAAAAATCATACTGTCTCCATGCGTATTGTTGTGTCGGTGAGCTAGCGATGTCTGCAAGAGGAGTGTTGCTTCATTGAGCTAGCGCTATAAAACTCATAATGTCCCCATGCATACTGTTGTTTCAGTGAGCTAGCGATAAAAAAAATCATACGGTCTCCATGCATACGGTTGTGTCGGTGAGCTAGCGCTGTCTGCATGAGGACTGTTGCTTCAGTGAACTAGCGCTATAAAAATGATATCGTTTCCATGCGTACTGTTGTTTCAATGAGCTAGCACTATACAAATCATACTGTCCCCATGCAGACTGTTGTTTCAATGAGCTAGCACTATAAAGATCATACTGTCTCCATGCGTACTGTTGTTTCAGTGAGCTAGCACTATACAAATCATACCGTCTCCATGCGTACTGTTATTTCAATGAGATAGCACTATACAAATCATACTGTCTCCATGCGAGCTGTTATTTCAATGAGGTAGCACTATAAAAATCAAACGTCTCCATGCGTACTGTTGTTTCAGTGAGCTAACACTATACAAATAATACTGTCTCCATGCATACTGTTGTTTCAGTGAGCTAACGCTTAAAATTGATACTGTCTCCATGCGGACTGTTGTTTCGGTGAGCTAGCGCTATAAAAATCATACTCTCTTAATGCGGACTTTTGATTTAGTGAGCTAGCGCTATAAAAATCATACCGTCTCCATGAGGACTGTTTTTTCAGTGAGCTAGCACTATACAAATCATACTGTCTCCATGCATACTGTTGTTTCAGTGAGCTAGCGCTATACAAATGATACTGTTTCCATGCGGTCTGTTGTTTCAATGAGCTAGCGCTATAAAGATCATACTGTCCCCATACACTGTTGTTTCAATGAGCTAGCGCTATACAAATCATACTGTCTCCATGCATACGGTTGTGTCGGTGAGCTAGCGCTGTCTGCATGAGGACTGTTGCTTCAGTGAGCGAGCGCTATTAAAATCATACCGTCTCCATGCGTACTGTTGTGTCGGTGAGCTAGCGCAGTCTACATGAGGACTGTTGCTTCAGTGAGCTAGCGCTATAAAAATCATACTGACCCCATGAGGACTGTTGTTGCAATGAGCTAGCGCTATAAAAATCATACTGTCCCCATACACTGTTGTTTCAATGAGCTAGCGCTATGCAAATCATACCCTCTCCATGCATACGGTTGTGTCGGTGAGCTAGCGCTGTCTGCATGAGGACTGTTGCTTCAGTTAGCTAGCGCTATAAAAATGATATCGTCTCCATGCGTACTGTTGTTTCAATGAGCTAGCACTATACAAATCATACTGTCCCCATGCAGACTGTTGTTTCAATGAGTTAGCACCATAAAAATCATACCGTCTCCATGCGTACTGTTGTTTCAGTGAGCTAGCACTATACAAATCATACCGTCTCCATGCGTACTTTTATTTCAAAGAGCTAGCACTATACAAATCATACTATCTCCATGGGAACTGTTGTTTCAATGAGCTAACACTATAAAAATCATACCGTCTCCATGCGTACTGTTGTTTCAGTGTGCTAGCGCTATACAAATCATACAGTCTCCATGCATACTGTTGTTTCAGTGAGCTAACGCTTAAAAATGATACTGACTCCATGTGGACTTTTGCTTCAGTGAGCTAGCACTATAAAAATCATACCGTCTCCATGAGGACTGTTGTTTCAGTGAGCTAGCACTATACAAATCATACTGTCCCCATGCAGACTGTTGTTTCAATGAGCTAGCGCTATAAAAATCATACCGTCTCCATGCGTACTGTTGTTTCAGTGAGCTAGCACTATACAAATCATACTGTCTCCATGCGAGCTGTTATTTCAATGAGGTAGCACTATAAAAATCAAACGTCTCCATGCGTACTGTTGTTTCAGTGAGCTAACACTATACAAATAATACTGTCTCCATGCATACTGTTGTTTCAGTGAGCTAACGCTTAAAATTGATACTGTCTCCATGCGGACTGTTGTTTCGGTGAGCTAGCGCTATAAAAATCATACTCTCTTAATGCGGACTTTTGATTTAGTGAGCTAGCGCTATAAAAATCATACCGTCTCCATGAGGACTGTTTTTTCAGTGAGCTAGCACTATACAAATCATACTGTCTCCATGCATACTGTTGTTTCAGTGAGCTAGCGCTATACAAATGATACTGTTTCCATGCGGTCTGTTGTTTCAATGAGCTAGCGCTATAAAGATCATACTGTCCCCATACACTGTTGTTTCAATGAGCTAGCGCTATACAAATCATACTGTCTCCATGCATACGGTTGTGTCGGTGAGCTAGCGCTGTCTGCATGAGGACTGTTGCTTCAGTGAGCGAGCGCTATTAAAATCATACCGTCTCCATGCGTACTGTTGTGTCGGTGAGCTAGCGCAGTCTACATGAGGACTGTTGCTTCAGTGAGCTAGCGCTATAAAAATCATACTGACCCCATGAGGACTGTTGTTGCAATGAGCTAGCGCAATAAAAATCATACTGTCCCCATACACTGTTGTTTCAATGAGCTAGCGCTATGCAAATCATACCCTCTCCATGCATACGGTTGTGTCGGTGAGCTAGCGCTGTCTGCATGAGGACTGTTGCTTCAGTTAGCTAGCGCTATAAAAATGATATCGTCTCCATGCGTACTGTTGTTTCAATGAGCTAGCACTATACAAATCATACTGTCCCCATGCAGACTGTTGTTTCAATGAGTTAGCACCATAAAAATCATACCGTCTCCATGCGTACTGTTGTTTCAGTGAGCTAGCACTATACAAATCATACCGTCTCCATGCGTACTTTTATTTCAAAGAGCTAGCACTATACAAATCATACTATCTCCATGGGAACTGTTGTTTCAATGAGCTAACACTATAAAAATCATACCGTCTCCATGCGTACTGTTGTTTCAGTGTGCTAGCGCTATACAAATCATACAGTCTCCATGCATACTGTTGTTTCAGTGAGCTAACGCTTAAAAATGATACTGACTCCATGTGGACTTTTGCTTCAGTGAGCTAGCACTATAAAAATCATACCGTCTCCATGAGGACTGTTGTTTCAGTGAGCTAGCACTATACAAATCATACTGTCCCCATGCAGACTGTTGTTTCAATGAGCTAGCGCTATAAAAATCATACTGTCTCCATGCATACGGTTGTGTCGGTGAGCTAGCGCTGTCTGCATGAGGACTGTTGCTTCAGTGAACTAGCGCTATTAAAATGATATCGTCTCCATGCGTACTGTTGTTTCAATGAGCTAGTACTATACAAATCATACTGTCCCCATGCAGACTGTTGTTTCAATGAGCTAGCACTATAAAGATCATACCGCCTCCATGCGTACTGTTGCTTCAGTGAGCTAGCACTATACAAATCATACCGTCTCCATGCGTACTGTTATTTCAATGAGATAGCACTATACAAATCATACTGTCACCATGCGAGCTGTTATTTCAATGAGCTAGCACTATAAAAATCAAACGTCTCCATGCGTACTGTTGTTTCAGTGAGCTAGCACTATACAAATCATACTGTCTCCATGCATACTGTTGTTTCAGTGAGCTAGCGCTTAAAAATGATACTGTCTCCATGCGACTGTTGTTTCAGTGAGCTAGCGCTATAAAAATCATACTCTCTTAATGCGGACTGTTGATTCAGTGAGCTAGCACTATAAAAATCATACCGTCTCCATGAGGACTGTTGTTTCAGTGAGCTAGCACTATACAAATCATACCGTCTCCATGCATACTGTTGTTTCAATGAACTAGCGCTATAAAGATCATACTGTCCCCATACACTGTTGTTTCAATGAGCTAGCGCTATACAAATCGTACTGTCTCCATGCATACGGTTGTGTCGGTGAGCTTGCGCTGTCTGCATGAGGACTGTTGCTTCAGTGAGCGAGCGCTATTTAAATCATATCGTCTCCATGCGTACTGTTGTGTCGGTGAGCTAGCTTTGTCTACATGAGGACTGTTGCTTCAGTGAGCTAGCGCTATAAAAATCATACTGACCCCATGAGGACTGTTGTTTCAGTGAGCTAGCACTATACAAATCATACCGTCTCCATGCATACTGTTGTTTCAGTGAGCTAGCGCTATACAAATGATACTGTTTCCATGCGTCTGTTGTTTCAATGAGCTAGCGCTATAAAGATCATACTGTCCCCATACACTGTTGTTTCAATGAGCTAGCGCTATGCAAATCGTACTGTCTCCATGCATACGGTTGTGTCGGTGAGCTAGCGCTGTCTGCATGAGGACTTTTGCTTCAGTGAGCGAGCGCTATTAAAATCATACTGTCTCCATGCGTACTGTTGTGTCGGTGAGCTAGCGTTGTCTACATGAGGACTGTTGCTTCAGTGAGCTAGCACTATACAAATCATACTTTCTCCATGCGGACTGTTGTTTCAGTGAGCTAGCGCTATAAAAATCATACTGTCTCCATTCGGACTTTTGTTTAAGTGAGCTAGCACTATACAAATCATACTGTCCCCATGCAGACTGTTGTTTCAATCATCTAGCGCTATAAAAATCATACTGTCTCCATGCATACGGTTGTGTCGGTGAGCTAGCGCTGTCTGCATGAGGACTGTTGCTTCAGTGAACTAGCGCTATAAAAATGATATCGTCTCCATGCGTACTGTTGTTTCAATGAGCTAGCACTATCCAAATCATACTGTCCCCATGGAGACTGTTGTTTCAATGAGCTAGCACTATAAAGATCATACTGTCTCCATGCGTACTGTTGCTTCAGTGAGCTAGCACTATAAAAATCAAACGTCTCCATGCGTACTTTTGTTTCAGTGAGCTAGCACTATACAAATCATACTGTCTCCATGCATACTGTTGTTTCAGTGAGCTAGCGCTTAAAAATGATACTGTCTCCATGCGGACTGTTGTTTCAGTGAGCTAGCGCTATAAAAATCATACTCCTTTAATGCGGACTGTTGATTCAGTGAGCTAGCACTATAAAAATCATACCGTCTCCATGAGGTCTGTTGTTTCATTGAGCTAGCACTATGCAAATCATACTTTCTCCATGCATACTGTTGTTTCAGTGAGCTAGCGCTATACAAATGATACTGTTTCCATGCGTCTGTTGTTTCAATGTACTAGCGCTATAAAGATCATACTGTCCCCATACACTGTTGTTTCAATGAGCTAGCGCTATACAATCATACTGTCTCCATGCATACGGTTGTGTCGGTGAGCTAGCGCTGTCTGCATGAGCACTGTTGCTTCAGTGAGCGAGCGCTATTAAAATCATACCGTCTCCATGCGTACTGTTGTGTCGGTGAGCTAGCGCTGTCTGCATGAGGACTGTTGCTTCAGTGAGCTAGCGCTATAAAAATCATACTGACCCCATGAGGACTGTTGTTTCAATGAGCTAGCGCTATAAAAATCATACTGTCCCCATGCAGACTGTTGTTTCAATGAGCTAGCGCTATGCAAATCATACTGTGTCTATGCATACGGTTGTGTCGGTGAGCTACCGCTGTCTGCATGAGGACTGTTGCTTCAGTTAGCAAGCGCTATAAAAATGATATCGTCTCCATGCGTACTGTTGTTTCAATGAGCTAGCACTATACAAATCATACTGTCCCCATGCAGACTGTTGTTTCAATGAGTTAGCACTATAAAAATCATACCGTCTCCATGCGTACTGTTGTTTCAGTGAGCTAGCACTATACAAATCATACCGTCTCCATGCGTACTGTTATTTCAAAGAGCTAGCACTATACAAATCATACCGTCTCCATGCGGACTGTTGTTTCAGTGAGCTAGCACTATACAAATCATACTATCTCCATGCGAACTGTTGTTTCAATGAGCTAGCACTATAACAATTATACAGTCTCCATGCGTACTGTTGTTTCAGTGAGCTAGCGCTATACAAATCATACTGTCTCCATGCATACGGTTGTTTCAGTGAGCTAACGCTTAAAAATGATACTGTCTCCATGCGGACTGTTGTTTCAGTGAGCTAGCGCTATGCAAATCATATTGTCTCCATGCGGACTTTTGCTTCAGTGAGCTAGCACTATAAAAATCATACCGTCTCCATGAGGACTGTTGTTTCAGTGAGCTAGCACTATACAAATCATACTGTCTCCAGGCATACTGTTGTTTCAGTGAGCTAGCACTATACAAATCATACAGTCTCCATGCGTACTGTTATTTCAATGAACTAGCACTATACAAATCATACCGTATCCATGCGTACTGTTGTTTCAGTGAGCTAGCGCTATATAAATCATACCGTCTCCATGCGTATTGCTATTTTAATGAGCTAGCACTATGCAAATCATACTGTCTCCATGCGGATTGTTGTTTCAATGAGCTAGCACTATAAAAATCATACCGTCTCCATGCGTACTGTTGTTTCAGTGAGCTAGCACTATACAAATCATACTGTCTCCATGCGTACTGTTGTGTCGGTGAGCTACCGCTGTCTGCATGAGGACTGTTGATTCCGTGAGCTAGCGCTATAAAAATCATACTCTCCCCATGCAGACGGTTGTTTCAATGAGCTAGCGCTATACAAATCATACTGTCTCCATGCATACGGTTGTGTCGGTGAGCTAGCGCTGTCTGCATGAGGACTGTTGCTTCAGTTAGCTAGCGCTATAAAAATGATACCGTCTCCATGCGTACTGTTGTTTCAATGAGCTAGCACTATACAAATCATACTGTCCCCATACAGACTGTTGTTTCAATGATCTAGCACCATAAAAAGCATACTTTCTCCATGCGTACTGTTATTTTGAATGAGCTAGCACTATACAAATCATACTATCTCCATGCGGACTGTTGTTTCAATGAGCTAGCGCTATAAAAATCATACTGTCTCCATGCGAACTGTTGTTTCAATGAGTTAGCGCTATAAAAATCATACTGTCCGCATGCAGATTGTTGTTTCAATGCGATAGCGCTATACAAATCATACTGTCTCCATGCATACGGTTGTGTCGTTGAGCTAGCGCTGTCAGCATGAGGACTGTTGCTTCAATGAGCTAGCGCTATAAAAATGATACCGTCTCCATGCGTACTGTTGTTTCAATGAGCGAGCACTATACAAATCATACTGTTACCATGCAGACTGTTGTTTCAATGAGCTAGCACTATGAAAAATCATACCGTCTCCATGCGTACTGTTGTTTCAGTGAGGTAGCACTATACAAATCATACCGTTTCCATGCGTACTGTTTTTTCAATGAGCTAGCACTATACAAATCATACCGTCTCCATGCGTACTGTTGTTTCAGTGAGCTAGCACAATACAAATCATACTGTCCCCATGCGGACTGTTGTTTCAGTGATCTAGCGCTATAAAAATAAAACCGTCTCCATGCGTACTGTTGTGTCGGTGAGCTAGCGCTGTCTGCATGAGGACTGTTGCTTCAGTGAACTAGCGCTATAAAAATGATACTGTCCCCATGCAGACTGTTGTTTCAATGATCTAGCGCTATAAAGATCATACTGTCTCCATGCGTACTGTTGTTTCAGTGAGCTAGCACAATACAAATCATACCGTCTCCATGCGTATTGTTATTTCAATGAGCTAGCACTATACAAATCATACTATCTCCATGCGGACTGTTGTTTCAATGAGCTAGCGCTATAAAAATCATACCGTCTCCATCCGGACTGTTGTTTCAATGAGCTAGCACTATACAAATCATACCGTCTCCATGCGTACTGTTGTTTCAGTGAGCTAGCACTATACAAATCATACTGTCCCCATGCGGACTGTTGTTTCGGTGAGCTAGCGCTATAAAAATCATACTGTCTCCATGCGTACTGTTGTGTCGGTGAGCTAGCGCTGTCTGCAAGAGGACTGTTGCTTGATTGAGCTAGCGCTATAAAACTCATAATGTCCCCATGCGGACTGTTGTTTCGGTGAGCTAGCGCTATAAAAATCATACTGTCTCCTTGCGTACTGTTGTGTCGGTGAGCTAGCGCTGTCTGTAAGAGGACTGTTGCTTGATTGAGCTAGCGCTATAAAACTCATAATGTTCCCATGCAGACTGTTGCTTCAGTGAGCTAGCGCTATAAAAAATGATACTGTCCCCATGCAGACTGTTGTTTCAATGAGCTAGCGCTATAAAGATCATACTGTTCCCATGCAGAATGTTGTTTCAAGGAGCTAGCGCTATACAAATCGTACTGTCTCCATGCATACGTTGTGTCAGTGAGCTAGCGCTGTCTGCATCAGGACTGTTGCTTCAGTGAGCTAACGCTATAAAAATGATACCGTCTCCATGCGTACTGTTGTTTCAGTGAGCTAGCACTATACAAATCATACTGTCTCCATGCGTACTGTTGTTTCAATGAGCTAGCGCTATACAAATCATACTGTCTCCATGCATACGGTTGTGTCGGTGAGCTAGCGCTGTCTGCATGAGGACTGTTGCTTCAGTTAGCTAGCGCTAAAAAAAATGATACCGTCTCCATGCGTACTGTTTTTTCAATGAGCTAGCACTATAACAATCATACCGTCTCCATGCGTACTGTTGTTTCAGTGAGCTAGCACTATACAAATCATACCGTCTCCATGCGTACTGTTATTTAAATGAGGTAGCACTATACAAATCATACTGTCTCCATGCGAACTGTTGTTTTAATGAGATAGCACTATAAAAATCATACCGTCTCCATGCGTACTGTTGTTTCAGTGAGCTAGAACTATACAAATCATACTGTCTCCATGCGGACTGTTGTTTCAATGAGTTAGCGCTATAAAGATCATACTGTCCGCATGCAGACTGTTGTTTCAATGAGCTAGCGCTATACAAATCATACTGTCTCCATGCATACGGTTGTGTCGGTGAGCTAGCGCTGTCTGCATGAGGACTCTTGCTTCAGTGAGCTAGCGCTAAAAAAATGATACCGTTTCCATGCGTACTGTTGTTTCAATGAGATAGCACTATACAAATCATACTGTTCCCATGCATACTGTTGTTTCAATGAGCTAGCACAATAAAAATTATACCGTCTCCATGCATACTGTTGTTTCAGTGAGCTAGCACTATACAAATCATACTGTCTCCATGCGGACTGTTGTTTCAATGAGCTAGCACTATGCAAATCATACCGTCTCCATGCGTACTGTTGTTTCAGTGAGCTAGCACTATACAAATCATATTGTCCCCTTGCGGACTGTTGTTTCAGTGAGCTAGCGCTATACAAATCATTCTGTCTCCATGCGTACTGTTGTGTCGGTGAGGTAGCGCTCTCTGCTTGAGGACTGTTGTTTCAGTGAGCTAGCACTAAAAAACTCATACTGTCCCCATGCATACTGTTGTTTCAGTGAGATAGCGCTATAAAAATCATACCGTCTCCATGCGTATTGTTGTGTCGGTGAGCTAGCGCTGTCTGCATGAGGACTGTTGCTTTAGTGAGTTATCGCTAAAAAAATGATACTGTCCCCATGCAGACTGTTGTTTCAATGAGCTAGTGCTATAAAGATCATACTATCCCCATGCAGACTGTTGTTTCAATGAGCTAGCACTATACAAATCATACTGTCTCCATGCATACGTTGTGTCGGTGAGCTAGCGCTGTCTGCATGAGGACTGTTGCTTCAATGAGCTGGCGCTATAAAAATGATACCGTCTGCATGCGTACTGTTGTTTCAATGAGCTAGCACTATACAAATCATACTGTCCCCATGCAGACTGTTGTTTCAATGAGCTAGCACTATAAAAATCATACCGTCTCCATGCGTACTGTTGTTTCAGTGAGCTAGCACTATACAAATCATACCGTCTCCATGCGTACTGTTGTTTCAGTGAGCTAGCACTATACAAATCATACCGTCTCCATGCGTACGGTTGTTTCAGTGAGCTAGCACTATACAAATCATACTGTCTCCATGCGTACTGTTGTTTCAATGAGCTAGCACTATAAAAATCATACGTCTCCATGCGTACTGTTGTTTCAGTGTGCTAGCACTATGACAAATCATACTGTCCGCATGCGGACGGTTGTTTCAGTGAGCTAGCGCTATAAAAATCATACTGTCTCCATGCGTACTGTTGTGTCGGTGAGCTAGCGCTGTCTGCATGAGGACTGTTGCTTCAGTGAGCTAGCGCTATAAAACTCATAATGTCCCCATGCGGACTGTTGTTTCAGTGAGCTAGCGCTATAAAAATCATACCGTCTCCATGCGTACTGTTGTGTCGGTGAACTAGCGCTGTCTGTCTGAGGACTGTTGCTTCAGTGAGCTAGCGCTATAAAAATCACACTGTCCCCTTGCAGACTGTTGTTTCAATGAGCTAGCTCTATACAAATCAAACTGTCTCCATGGATACGGTTGTGTCGGTGAGCTAGCGCTGTCTGCATGGGGACTGTTGCTTCAGTTAGCTAGCGCTATAAAAATGATACCGTCTCCATGCGTACTGCTATTTCAATGACCTAGCACTATACAAATCATATTTACTGTCCCCATGCAGACTGTTGTTTCAATGAGCTAACACTATAAAAATCATACCGTCTCCATGCGTACTGTTGTTTCAGTGAGCTATCACTAAAACAAATCATACCGTCTCCATGCGTACTGTTATTTCAATGAGATAGCACTATACAAATCATACCGTCTCCATGCGTACTGTTGCTTCAGTGAGCTAGCACTATACAAATCATACTGTTTCCATGCATACTGTTGTTTCAGTGAGCTAGCGCTATAAAAATGATACTGTCTCCATGCGAACTGTTGTTTCAGTGAACTAGCGCTATAAAAATCATACTGTCTCCATGTGGACTGTTGCTTCAGTGAGCTAGCAGTATAAAAATTATACCGTCTCCACGAGGACTGTTTTTTCAGTGAGCTAGCACTATACAAATCATACCGTCTCCATGCGTACTGTTGTTTCAGTGAGCTAGCACTATACAAATCATACCGTCTCCATGCGTACGGTTGTTTCAGTGAGCTAGCACTATACAAATCATACTGTCTCCATGCGTACTGTTGTTTCAATGAGCTAGCACTATATAAATCATACGTCTCCATGCGTACTGTTGTTTCAGTGTGCTAGCACTATGACAAATCATACTGTCCGCATGCGGACGTTGTTTCAGTGAGCTAGCGCTATAAAAATCATACTGTCTCCATGCGTACTGTTGTGTCGGTGAGCTAGCGCTGTCTGCATGAGGACTGTTGCTTCAGTGAGCTATCGCTATAAAACTCATACTGTCCCCATGCGGACTGTTGTTTCAGTGAGCTAGCGCTATAAAAATCATACCGTCTCCATGCGTACTGTTGTGTCGGTGAACTAGCGCTGTCTGTCTGAGGACTGTTGCTTCAGTGAGCTAGCGCTATAAAAATCACACTGTCCCCTTGCAGACTGTTGTTTCAATGAGCTAGCACTATACAAATCAAACTGTCTCCATGCATACGGTTGTGTCGGTGAGCTAGCGCTGTCTGCATGGGGACTGTTGCTTCAGTTAGCTAGCGCTATAAAAATGATACCGTCTCCATGCGTACTGCTATTTCAATGACCTAGCACTATACCAATCATAATTACTGTCCCTATGCACACTGTTGTTTCAATGAGCTAACACTATAAAAATCATACCCTCTCCATGCGTACTGTTGTTTCAGTGAGCTAGCACTAAACAAATCATACCGTCTCCATGCGTACTGTTATTTCAATGAGCTAGCACTATACAAATCATACCGTCTCCATGCGTACTGTTGCTTCAGTGAGCTAGCACTATACAAATCATACTGTTTCCATGCATACTGTTGTTTCAGTGAGCTAGCGCTATAAAAATGATACTGTCTCCATGCGAACTGTTGTTTCAGTAAACTAGCGCTATAAAAATCATACTGTCTCCATGTGGACTGTTGCTTCAGTGAGCTAGCAGTATAAAAATTATACCGTCTCCACGAGGACTGTTTTTTCAGTGAGCTAGCACTATACAAATCATACCGTCTCCATGCGTACTGTTGTTTCAGTGAGCTAGCACTATACAAATCATACCGTCTCCATGCGTACGGTTGTTTCAGTGAGCTAGCACTATACAAATCATACTGTCTCCATGCGTACTGTTGTTTCAATGAGCTAGCACTATATAAATCATACGTCTCCATGCGTACTGTTGTTTCAGTGTGCTAGCACTATGACAAATCATACTGTCCGCATGCGGACGTTGTTTCAGTGAGCTAGCGCTATAAAAATCATACTGTCTCCATGCGTACTGTTGTGTCGGTGAGCTAGCGCTGTCTGCATGAGGACTGTTGCTTCAGTGAGCTAGCGCTATAAAACTCATACTGTCCCCATGCGGACTGTTGTTTCAGTGAGCTAGCGCTATAAAAATCATACCGTCTCCATGCGTACTGTTGTGTCGGTGAACTAGCGCTGTCTGTCTGAGGACTGTTGCTTCAGTGAGCTAGCGCTATAAAAATCACACTGTCCCCTTGCAGACTGTTGTTTCAATGAGCTAGCACTATACAAATCAAACTGTCTCCATGCATACGGTTGTGTCGGTGAGCTAGCGCTGTCTGCATGGGGACTGTTGCTTCAGTTAGCTAGCGCTATAAAAATGATACCGTCTCCATGCGTACTGCTATTTCAATGACCTAGCACTATGCCAATCATAATTACTGTCCCCATGCACACTGTTGTTTCAATGAGCTAACACTATAAAAATCATACCCTCTCCATGCGTACTGTTGTTTCAGTAAGCTAGCACTAAACAAATCATACCGTCTCCATGCGTACTGTTATTTCAATGAGCTAGCACTATACAAATCATACCGTCTCCATGCGTACTGTTGCTTCAGTGAGCTAGCACTATACAAATCATACTGTTTCCATGCATACTGTTGTTTCAGTGAGCTAGCGCTATAAAAATGATACTGTCTCCATGCGAACTGTTGTTTCAGTAAACTAGCGCTATAAAAATCATACTGTCTCCATGTGGACTGTTGCTTCAGTGAGCTAGCAGTATAAAAATTATACCGTCTCCACGAGGACTGTTTTTTCAATGAGCTAGCACTATAAAAATCATACCTTCTCCATGCATACTGTTGTTTCAGTGAGCTAGCGCTATACAAATGATACTGTCCCCATGCGGACTGTTGTTTCAATGAGATGGCGCTATAAAGATCATACTGACCCCATGCAGACTGTTGTTTCAATGAGCTAGCGCTATACAAATCATACTGTCTCCATGCATACGGTTGTGTCGGTGAGCTAGCGCTGTCGGCATGAGGACTGTTGCTTCAATGAGCCAGCACTATACAAATGATACTGTCTCCATACGGACTGTTGTTTCAGTGAGCCAGCGCTATAAAAATCATACTGTCTCCATGCGGACTGTTGCTTCAGTGAGCTAGCACTATAAAAATCATACCGTCTCCATGACGACTGTTGTTTTAATGAGCTAGCACTATAAAAATCATACTGTCTCCATGCGTATTGTTGTGTCGGTGAGCTAGCGATGTCTGCAAGAGGAGTGTTGCTTCATTGAGCTAGCGCTATAAAACTCATAATGTCCCCATGCATACTGTTGTTTCAGTGAGCTAGCGATAAAAAAAATCATACGGTCTCCATGCGTACTGTTGTGTTGGTTAGCTAGCGCTGTCTGCATGATGACTGTTGCTTCAGTGAGCTAGCGCTATAAAAAATGATACTGTCCCCATGCAGACTGTTGTTTCAATGAGCTAGCGCTATAAAGATCATACTGTCCCCATGCAGAATGTTGTTTCAATGAGCTAGCGCTATACAAATCGTACTGTCTCCATGCATACGTTGTGTCAGTGAGCTAGCGCTGTCTGCATGAGGACTGTTGCTTCAGTGAGCTAGCGCTATAAAAATGATACCGTCTCCATGCGTATTGTTATTTCAATGAGCTAGCACTATGCAAATCATACTGTCTCCATGTGGACTGTTGTTTCAATGAGCTAGCACTATAAAAATCATACCGTCTCCATGCGTACTGTTGTTTCAGTGAGCTAGAACTATACAAATCATATTGTCCCCATGCGGACTGTTGTTTCAGTGAGCTAGCGCTATAAAAATCATACTGTCTCTAGGCGTACTGTTGTGTCGGTGAGCTAGCGCTTTCTGCATGAGGACTGTTGCTTCAGTGAGCTAGCGCTATAAAGCTCATACTGTCCCCATGCGAACTGTTGTTTCAGTGACCTAGCGCTATAAAAATCATACCGTCTCCATGCGTACTGTTGTGTCGGTGAGCTAGCGCTGTCTGCATGAGGACTGTTGCTTCAGTCAGCTAGTGCTATAAAAATCATACTGTCCCCATGTAGACTGTTGTTTCAATGAGCTAGCGCTATACAAATCATACTGTCCCCATGCAGACTGTTGTTTCAATGAGCTAGCGCTATACAAATCATACTGTCCCCATGCATATGGTTGTGTCGGTGAGTTAGCGCTGTCTGCATGAGGACTGTTGCTTCAATGAGCCAGTTCTAAAAAAATGATACCGTCTCCATGCGTACTGTTGTTTCAATGAGCTAGCACTATACAAATCATACTGTCCCCATGCAGACTGTTGTTTCAATGAGCTAGCACTCTAACAATCATACCGTCTCCATGCGTACTGTTGTTTCAGTGAGCTAGCACTATACAAATCATACTGTCTCCATGCGAACTGTTGTTTCAATGAGCTAGCACTATAAAAATCATACCGTCTCCATGCGTACTGCTGTTTCAGTGAGCTAGCACTATACAAATCATACTGTCTCCATGCAGACTGTTGTTTCAATGAGTTAGCGCTATCAAGATCATACTGTCCGCATGCAGACTGTTGTTTCAATGAGCTAGCGCTATACAAATCATACTGTCTCCATGCATACGGTTGTGTCGGTGAGCTAGCGTTGTCTGCATGAGGACTGTTGCTTCAGTGAGCTAGCGCTATAAAAATGATACCGTCTCCATGCGTACTGTTGTTTCAATGAGCTAGCACTATACATATCATGCTGTTCCCATGCAGACTGTTGTTTCAATGAGCTAGCACTATGAAAAATCATACCGTCTCCATGCGTACTGTTATTTCAGTGAGGTAGCACTATACAAATCATATCGTCTCCATGCGTACTGTTATTTCAATGAGCTAGTACTATGCAAAGCATACTGTCTCCATGCGGACTGTTGTTTCAATGAGCTAGCACTATGCAAATCATACTGTCTCCATGCATACGGTTGTGTCGGTGAGCTAGCGCTGTCTGCATGAAGACTGTTGCTTCAGTTAGCTAGCGCTATAAAAATAATACCGTCTCCATGCGTACTGTTGTTTCAATGAGCTAGCACTATACAAATCAAACTGTCTCCATGCATACTGTTGTTTCAATGAGCTAGCGCTATACAAATCATACTGTCTCCATGCATACGGTTGTTTCGGTGAGCTAGCGCTGTCTGCATGAGGACTGTTGCTTCAGTTAGCTAGCACTATACAAATCATACTGTCTCCATGCAGACTCTTGTTTCAATGAGCTAGCACTATAAAAATCATACCGTCTCCATGCGTACTGTTGTTTCAGTGAGCTAGCACTATATAAATTATACCGTCTCCATGCGTACTGTTATTTCAATGAGCTAGCACTATACAAATCATACTTTCTCCATGCGAACTGTTGTGTCAATCAGCTAGCACTATAAAAATCATACCGTCTCCATGCGTACTGATGTTTCAATGAGATAGCACAATACAAATCATACCGTCTCTATGCGTACTGTTGTTTCAGTCAGCTAGCACTATACAAATCATACTGTCTCCATGCATACTGTTGTTTCAGTGAGCTAGCGCTATAAAAATGATACTGTTTCCTTGTGAACTGTTGTTTCAATGAGCTAGCGCTATAAAGATCATACTGTCCCCATGCAGACTGTTGTTTCAATGAGCTAGCGCTATAAAAATCATACTGTCTCCATGCGGACTGTTGTTTCAATGAGTTAGCGCTATAAAGATCATAATGTCCCCATGCAGACTGTTGTTTCAATGAGCTAGGTCAATACAAATCATACTGTCTCCATGCATACGGTTGTGTCGGTGAGCTAGCGCTGTCTGCATGAGAACTCTTGCTTCAGTGAGCTAGCGCTATTAAAATGATACCGTTTCCATGCGTACTGTTGTTTCAATGAGCTAGCATAATAAAAATCATACTGTCTCCATGCGTAATGTTATTTTGAATGAGCTAGCACTATACAAATCATACTATCTCCATGCAGACTGTTGTTTCAATGAGCTAGCGCTATAAAAATCATACTGTCTCCATGCAGACTGTTGTTTCAATGATCTTGCGCTATAAAGATCATACTGTCTCCATGCGTACTGTTGTTTCAGTGAGCTAGCACTATACAAATCACACCGTCTCCATGCGTATTGTTATTTCAATGAGCTAGCACTATACAAATCATACTATCTCCATGCGAACTGTTGTTTCAATGAGCTAGCGCTATAAAAATCATACTGTCTCCATGCGTACTGTTGTGTCGGTGAGCTAGCGCTGTCTGCATGAGGACTGTTGCTTCAGTGAGCTAGCGCTATAAAACTCATTCTGTCCCCATGCGGACTGTTGTTTCAGTGAGCTAGCGCTATAAAAATCATACTGTCTCCATGCGGACTGTTGATTCAGTGAGCTAGCACTATAAAAATCATACCTTCTCCATGAGGACTGTTGTTTCAGTGAGCTAGCACTATACAAATGATACTGTCTCCATGCATACTGTTGTTTCAGTGAGCTAGCGCTATACAAATGATACTGTTTCCATGCGAACTGTTGTTTCAATGAGCTAGCGCTATACAAATCATACTGTCTCCATGCATACGGTTGTGTCGGTGAACTAGCGCTGTCTGCATGAGGACTGTTGCTTCAGTGAGCTAGCGCTATAAAAATCATACTGTCCCCATGCAGACTGTTGTTTCAATGAGCTAGCGCTATAAAAATCATACTGTCCCCATGCAGACTGTTGTTTCAATGAGCTAGCGCTATGCAAATCATACTGTCTCCATGCATACGTTGTGTCGGTGAGCTAGCGCTGTCTGCATGAGGACTGTTGCTTCAGTTAGCTAGCGCTATAAAAATGATATCGTCTCCATGCGTACTGTTGTTTCAATGAGCTAGCACTATACAAATCATACTGTCCCCATGCAGACTCTTGTTTCAATGAGCTCGCACTATAAAAATCATACCGTCTCCATGCGTACTGTTGTTTCAGTGAGCTAGCACTATACAAATCATACCATCTCCATGCGTACTGTTATTTCAATGAGCTAGCACTATACAAATAATACTGTCTCCATGCAAACTGTTGTTTCAATGAGCTAGCACTATAAAAATCATACTGTCTCCATGCGGACTGTTGTGTCAATCAGCTAGCACTATAAAAATCATACTGTCTCCATGCATACTGTTGTTTCAATGAGTTAGCGCTATAAAAATCATACTGTCCGCATGCAGATTGTTGTTTCAATGAGATAGCGCTATACAAATCATGCCGTCTACATGCATACGGTTGTTTCAATGAGATAGCACTATAAAAATCATACCGTCTCTATGCGTACTGTTGTTTCAGTCAGCTAGCACTATACAAATCATACTGTCTCCATGCATACTGTTATTTCAGTGAGCTAGCGCTATAAAAATGATACTGTTTCCTTGCGAACTGTTGTTTCAATGAGCTAGCGCTATAAAGATCATACTGTTCCCATGCAGACTGTTGTTTCAATGAGCTATCGCTATACAAATCGTACTGTCTCCATGCATACGTTTGTGTCAGTGAGCTAGCGCTGTCTGCATAAGGACTGCTGCTTGAGTGAGCTAGCGCTATAAAAATGATACCGTCTCCATGCGTACTGTTGTTTCAATGAGCTAGCACTATACAAATCATACTGTACCCATGCAGACTGTTGTTTCAATGAGCTAGCACTATAAAAACCATACCGTCTCCATGCATACTGTTGTTTCAGTGAGCTAGCACTATACAAATCATACTATCTCCATGCGAACTGTTGTTTCAATGAGCTAGCGCTATAAAAATCGTACTGTCTCCATGCGGACTGTTCTTTCAATGAGTTAGCGCTATAAAGATCATACTGTCCCCATGCAGACTGTTGTTTCAATGAGCTAGCGCTATACAAATCATACTGTCTCCATGCATACGGTTGTGTCGGTGAGCTAGCGCTGTCTGCATGAGGACTCTTGCTTCAGTCAGCTAGAGCTATAAAAATGATACCGTCTCCATGCGTACTGTTGTTTCAATGAGCTAGCACTATACAAATCATACTGTTCCCATGCATGCTGTTGTTTCAATGAGCTAGCACAATAAAAATCATACCGTCTCCATGCGTACTGTTGTTTCAGTGTGCTAGCGTTATAAAAATCATACTGTCTCCATGCAGACTGTTGTTTCAATGAGTTAGCGCTATCAAGATCATACTCTCCCCATGCAGACTGTTGTTTCAATGATCTAGGTCTATACAAATCATACTGTCTCCATGCATACGGTTGTGTCGGTGAGCTAGCGCTCTCTGCATGAGGACTCTTGCTTCAGTGAGCTAGCGCTATAAAAATGATACCGTCTCCATGCGTACTGTTGTTTCAATGAGCTAGCACTATACAAATCATACTGTTCCCATGCATACTGTTGTTTCAATGAGCTAGCACAATAAAAATCATACCGTCTCCATGCGTACTGTTGCTTCAGTGAGCTAGCACTATACAAATCATACTGTCTCCATGCGGACTGTTGTTTCAATGAGCTAGCACTATACAAATCATACCGTCTCCATGCGTACTGTTGTTTCAGTGAGCTAGCGCTATAAAAATGATACTGTTTCCATGCGAACTGTTGTTTCAATGAGCTAGCACTATAAAAATCATACCGTCTCCATGCGTGCTGTTGTTTCAGTGAGCTAGCACTATGACAAATCATACCGTCTCCATGCGTAATGTTATTTTGAATGAGCTAGCACTATACAAATCATACTATCTCCATGCGAACTGTTGTTTCAATGAGCTAGCGCTATAAAAATCATACTGTCTCCATGCAGACTGTTGTTTCAATGATCTTGCGCTGTAAAGATCATACTTTCTCCATGCGTACTGTTGTTTCAGTGAGCTAGCACTATTCAAATCATACCGTCTCCATGCGTATTGTTATTTCAATGAGCTAGCACTATACAAATCATACTATCTCCATGCGGACTGTTGTTTCAATGAGCTAGCGGTATAAAATCATACTGTCTCCATGCGTACTGTTGTGTCGGTGAGCTAGCGCTGTCTGCATGAGGACTGTTGCTTCAGTGAGCTAGCGCTATAAAACTCATACTGTCCCCATGCGGACTGTTGTTTCAGTGAGCTAGCGCTATAAAAATCATACTGTCTCCAATCGGACTGTTGATTCAGTGAGCTAGCACTATAAAAATCATACCGTCTCCATGAGGACTGTTGTTTCAGTGAGCTAGCACTATCCAAATCATACTGTCTCCATGCATACTGTTGTTTCAGTGAGCTAGCGCTATACAAATGATATTGTTTCCATGCGGACTGTTGTTTCAATGAGCTAGCGCTATAAAGATCATACAGTCCCCATACAGACTGTTGTTTCAATGAGCTAGCGCTATACAAATCATACTGTCTCCATGCATACGGTTGTGTCGGTGAGCTAGCGCTGTCTGCATGAGGACTGTTGCTTCAGTGAGCTAGCGCTATAAAAATCATACTGTCCCCATGCAGACTGTTGTTTCAATGAGCTAGCGCTATGCAAATCATACTGTCTCCATGAGGACTGTTGTTTCAGTGAGCTAGCACTATACAAATCATACTGTCTCCATGCATACTGTTGTTTCAGTGAGCTAGCGCTATACAAATGATATTGTTTCCATGCGGACTGTTGTTTCAATGAGCTAGCGCTATAAAGATCATACAGTCCCCATACAGACTGTTGTTTCAATGAGCTAGCGCTATACAAATCATACTGTCTCCATGCATACGGTTGTGTCGGTGAGCTAGCGCTGTCTGCATGAGGACTGTTGCTTCAGTGAGCTAGCGCTATAAAAATCATACTGTCCCCATGCAGACTGTTGTTTCAATGATCTTGCGCTGTAAAGATCATACTTTCTCCATGCGTATTGTTATTTCAATGAGCTAGCACTATACAAATCATACTATCTCCATGCGGACTGTTGTTTCAATGAGCTAGCGGTATAAAATCATACTGTCTCCATGCGTACTGTTGTGTCGGTGAGCTAGCGCTGTCTGCATGAGGACTGTTGCTTCAGTGAGGTAGCGCTATAAAACTCATACTGTCCCCATGCGGACTGTTGTTTCAGTGAGCTAGCGCTATAAAAATCATACTGTCTCCAATCGGACTGTTGATTCAGTGAGCTAGCACTATAAAAATCATACCGTCTCCATGAGGACTGTTGTTTCAGTGAGCTAGCACTATACAAATCATACTGTCTCCATGCATACTGTTGTTTCAGTGAGCTAGCGCTATGCAAATGATATTGTTTCCATGCGAACTGTTGTTTCAATGAGCCAGCGCTATAAAGATCATACAGTCCCCATACAGACTGTTGTTTCAATGAGCTAGCGCTATACAAATCATACTGTCTCCATGCATACGGTTGTGTCGGTGAGCTAGCGCTGTCTGCATGAGGACTGTTGCTTCAGTGAGCTAGCGCTATAAAAATCATACTGTCCCCATGCAGACTGTTGTTTCAATGAGCTAGCGCTATAAAAATCATACTGTCTCCATGCAGACTGTTGTTTCAATGATCTTGCGCTGTAAAGATCATACTTTCTCCATGCGTACTGTTGTTTCAGTGAGCTAGCACTATTCAAATCATACCGTCTCCATGCGTATTGTTATTTCAATGAGCGAGCACTATACAAATCATACTATCTCCATGCGGACTGTTGTTTCAATGAGCTAGCGGTATAAAATCATACTATCTCCATGCGTACTGTTGTGTCGGTGAGCTAGCGCTGTCTGCATGAGGACTGTTGCTTCAGTGAGCTAGCGCTATAAAGCTCATACTGTCCCCATGCGGACTGTTGTTTCAGTGAGCTAGCGCTATAAAAATCATACTGTCTCCAATCGGACTGTTGATTCAGTGAGCTAGCGCTATAAAAATCATACTGTCCCCATGCAGACTGTTGTTTCAATGAGCTAGCGCTATAAAAATCATACTGTCCCCATGCAGACTGTTGTTTCAATGAGCTAGCGCTATGCAAATCATACTGTCTCCATGCATACGTTGTGTCGGTGAGCTAGCGCTGTCTGCATGAGGACTGTTGCTTCAGTTAGCTAGCGCTATAAAAATGATATCGTCTCCATGCGTACTGTTGTTTCAATGAGCTAGCACTATACAAATCATACTGTCCCCATGCAGACTCTTGTTTCAATGAGCTAGCACTATAAAAATCATACCGTCTCCATGCGTACTTTTGTTTCAGTGAGCTAGCACTATACAAATCATACCGTCTCCATGCGTACTGTTATTTCAATGAGCTAGCACTATACAAATCATACTGTCTCCATGCGAACTGTTTTTTCAATGAGCTAGCACTATAAAAATCATACCGTCTCCATACGTACTGTTGTTTCAGTGGGCTAGCACTATACAAATTATACTGTCTTCATGCATACTGTTGTTTCAGTGAGCTAACGCTTAAAAATGATACTGTCTCCATGCAGACTTTTGTTTCAGTGAGCTAGCGCTATAAAAATCATACTGTCTCCATGCGGACTTTTGCTTCAGTGAGCTAGCACTATAAAAATCATACCGTCTCCATGAGGACTGTTGTTTCAGTGAGCTACCACTATACAAATCATACCGATCTCCATGCGTACTGTTATTTCAATGAGCTAGCACTATAAAAATCATACCGTCTCCATGCGTACTGTTGTTTCAGTGAGCTAGCACTATACAAATCATACCGTCTCCATGCGTATTGCTATTTTAATGAGCTAGCACTATGCAAATCATACTGTCTCCATGCGGACTGTTGTTTCAATGAGCTAGCATTATAAAAATCATACCGTCTCCATGCGTACTGTTGTTTCAGTGAGCTAGCACTATACAAATCATACTATCTCCATGCGTACTGTTGTGTCGGTGAGCTACCGCTCTCTGCATGAGGACTGTTGCTTCAGTGAGCTAGCGCTATAAAAATCATACTGTTTCCATGCAGACTGTTGTTTCAATGAGCTAGCGCTATACAAATCATACTGTCTCCATGCGTACTGTTGTGTCGGTGAGCTAGCGCTGTCTGCATGAGGACTGTTGCTTCAGTTAGCTAGCGTTATAAAAATGATACCGTCTCCATGCGTACTGTTGTTTCAATGAGCTAGCACTATACAAATCATACCGTCTCCATCCGTATTGCTATTTTAATGAGCTAGCACTATGCAAATCATACTGTCTCCATGCGTACTATTATTTCAATCAGCTAGCACTATACAAATCATACCGTCTCCATGCGTAATGTTATTTTGAATGAGTTAGCACTATACAAATCATACTATCTCCATGCGGACTGTTGTTTCAATGAGCTAGCGCTATAAAAATCATACTGTCTCCATGCGGACTGTTGTTTCAATGAGTTAGCGCTATAAAGATCATACTGTCCGCATGCAGACTGTTGTTTCAATGAGATAGCGCTATACAAATCATACTGTCTCCATGCCTACTGTTGTGTCGGTGAGCTAGCGCTGTCTGCATGAGGACTGTTGCTTCAGTGAGCTAGCGCTATGAAAATGACACTGTCCCCATGCAGAGTTTTGTTTGAATGATCTAGCGCTATAAAGATCATACTGTCTCCATGCGTACTGTTGTTTCAGTGAGCTAGCACTATACAAATCATACCGTTTCCATGCGTATTGTTATTTCAATGAGCTAGCACCATACAAATTATACCGTCTCCATGCGGACTATTGTTTCAATGAGCTAGCGCTATAAAAATCATACTGTCTCTATGCAGACTGTTGTTGCAATGAGTTAGCGCTATAAAGATCATACTGTCCGCATGCGGACTGTTGTTTCAATGAGCTAGCACTATACAAATCATACTATCTCCATGCGGACTGTTGTTTCAATGATCTTGCGCTATAAAGATCATACTGTCTCCATGCGTACTGTTGTTTCAGTGAGCTAGCACTATACAAATCACACCGTCTCCATGCGTATTGTTATTTCAATGAGCTAGCACTATACAAATTATACTATCTCCACGCGGACTGTTGTTTCAATGAGCTAGAGCTATAAAAATCATACTGTCTTCATGCGGACTGTTGTTGCAATGAGTTAGCGCTATAAAGATCATACTGTCCGCATACAGACTGTTGTTTCAATGAGATAGCGCTATACAAATCATACTGTCTCCATGCATACGGTTGTGTCGGTGAGCTAGCGCTGTCTGCATGAGGACTGTTGCTTCAGTGAGCTAGCGCTATAAAAATGATAACGTCTCCATGCATACTGTTGTTTCAATGAGCTAGCACTATATAAATCATACTGTCCCCATGCAGACGGTTGTTTCAATGAGCTAACACTATGAAAAATCATACCGTCTCCATGCGTACTGTTGTTTCAGTGAGGTAGCACTATACAAATCATACCGTCTCCATGCGTACTGTTATTTCATTGAGCTAGCACTATACAAATCATACTTTCTCCATGCGTACTGTTGTTTCAGTGAGCTAGCGCTATAAAAATCATACTGTCTCCATGCGTACTGTTGTGTCGGTGAGCTAGCGCTGTCTGCATGAGGACTGTTGCTTCAGTGAGCTAGCGCTATAAAACTCATAATGTCCCCATGCGGACTGTTGTTTCAGTGATCTAGCGCTATAAAAATAATACCGTCTCCATGCGTACTGTTGTGTCGGTGAGCTAGCGCTGTCTGCATAAGGACTGTTGCTTCAGTGAGCTAGCGCTATGAAAATGACACTGTCCCCATGCGGACTGTTGTTTGAATGATCTAGCGCTATAAAGATCATACTGTGTCCATGCGTACTGTTGTTTCAGTGAGCTAGCACTATACAAATCATACCGTCTCCATGCGTAATGCTATTTTAATGAGCTAGCACTATGCAAATCATACTGTCTCCATGTGGACTGTTGTTTCAATGAGCTAGCACTATAAAAATCATACCGTCTCCATGCGTACTGTTGTTTCAGTGAGCTAGCATTATACAAATCATACCGTCTCCATGCGTATTGTTATTTCAATGAGCTAGCACTATACAAATTATACTATCTCCATGCGGACTGTTGTTTCAATGAGCTAGCTCTATAAAAATCATACTGTCTCCATGCGAACTGTTGTTGCAATGAGTTAGCGCTATAAAGATCATACTGTCCGCATACGGACTGTTGTTTCAATGAGATAGCGCTATACAAATCATACTGTCTCCATGCATACGGTTGTGTCGGTGAGCTAGCGCTGTCTGCATGAGGACTGTTGCTTCAGTGAGCTAGCGCTATAAAAATGATACCGTCTCCATGCATACTGTTGTTTCAATGAGCTAACACTATATAAATCATACTGTCCCCATGCAGACGGTTGTTTCAATGAGCTAGCACTATGAAAATTCATACCGTCTCCATGCGTACTGTTGTTTCAGTGAGGTAGCACTATACAAATCATACCGTCTCCATGCGTACTGTTATTTCATTGAGCTAGCACTATACAAATCATACTTTCTCCATGCGGACTGTTGTTTCAGTGAGCTAGCGCTATAAAAATCATACTGTCTCCATGCGTACTGTTGTGTCGGTGAGCTAGCGCTCTCTGCATGAGGACTGTTGCTTCAGTGAGCTAGCGCTATAAAACTCATAATGTCCCCATGCGGACTGTTGTTTCAGTGATCTAACGCAATAAAAATAATACCGTCTCCATGCGTACTGTTGTGTTGGTGAGCTAGCGCTGTCTGCATGAGGACTGTTACTTGAGTGAGCTAGCGCTATGAAAATGACACTGTGCCCATGCAGACTGTTGTTTGAATGATCTAGCGCTATAAAGATCATACCGTTTCCATGCGTACTTTTGTTTCAGTGAGCTAGCACTATACAAATCATACCGTCTCCATGCTTATTGTTATTTCAATGAGCTAGCACTATACAAATCATACTATCTCCATGCGGACTGTTGTTTCAATGATCTAGCGCTATAAAGATCATACTGTCTCCATGCGTACTGTTGTTTCAGTGAGCTAGCACTATGCAAATCATACCGTCTCCATGCGTGTTGTTATTTCAATGAGCTAGCACTATACAAATTATACTATCTCCATGCGGACTATTGTTTCAATGAGCTAGCGCTATAAAAATCATACTGTCTCCATGCGGACTGTTGTTGCAATGAGTTAGCGCTATAAAGATCATACTGTCCGCATGCAGACTGTTGTTTCAATGAGCTAGCGCTATAAAAATCATACTGTCTCCATGCATACGGTTGTGTCGGTGAGCTAGTGCTGTGTGCATGAGGACTGTTGCCTCAGTGAGCTAGCGCTAAAAACATGATACCGTCTCCATGTGTACTGTTGTTTCAATGAGCTAGCACTATACAAATCATACTGTCTCCATGTGGACTGTTGTTTCAATGAGTTAGCGCTATAAAGATCATACTGTCCGCATACAGACTGTTGTTTCAATGAGATAGCGCTATACAAATCATACTGTCTCCATGCATACGGTTGTGTCGGTGAGCTAGCGCTGTCTGCATGAGGACTGTTGCTTCAGTGAGCTAGCGCTATAAAAATGATACCGTCTCCATGCATACTGTTGTTTCAATGAGCTAGCACTATATAAATCATACCGTCCCCATGCAGACAGTTGTTTCAATGAGCTAGCACTATGAAAAATCATACCGTCTCCATGCGTACTGTTGTTTCAGTGAGGTAGCACTATACAAATCATACCGTCTCCATGCGTACTGTTATTTCATTGAGCTAGCACTATACAAATCATACTTTCTCCATGCGTACTGTTGTTTCAGTGAGCTAGCGCTATAAAAATCATACTGTCTCCATGCGTACTGTTGTGTCGGTGAGCTAGCGCTGTCTGCATGAGGACTGTTGCTTCAGTGAGCTAGCGCTATAAAACTCATAATGTCCCCATGCGGACTGTTGTTTCAGTGATCTAGCGCTATAAAAATAATACCGTCTCCATGCGTACTGTTGTGTCGGTGAGCTAGCGCTCTCTGCATGAGGACTGTTGCTTCAGTGAGCTAGCGCTATGAAAATGACACTGTCCCCATGCAGACTGTTGTTTGAATGATCTAGCGCTATAAAGATCATACTGTCTCCATGCGTACTGTTGTTTCAGTGAGCTAGCACTATACAAATCATACCGTCTCCATGCATATTGTTATTTCAATGAGCTAGCACTATACAAATTATACTATCTCCATGCGGACTGTTGTTTCAATGATCTAGCGCTATAAAGATCATACTGTCTCCATGCGTACTGTTGTTTCAGTGAGCTAACACTATACAAATCATACCGTCTCCATGCATATTGTTATTTCAATGAGCTAGCACTATACAAATTATACTATCTCCATGCGGACTGTTGTTTCAATGAGCTAGCGCTATAAAAATCATACTGTCTCCATGCGGACTGTTGTTGCAATGAGTTAGCGCTATAAAGATCATACTGTCCGCATACAGATTGTTGCTTCAGTGAGCTAGCGCTATAAAACTCATAATGTCCCCATGCGGATTGTTGTTTCAGTGATCTAGCGCTATAAAAATAATACCATCTCCATGCGTACTGTTGTGTCGGTGAGCTAGCGCTGTCTGCATGAGGACTGTTGCTTCAGTGAGCTAGCGCTATGAAAATGACACTGTCCCCATGCAGACTGTTGTTTGAATGATCTAGCGCTATAAAGATCATTCTGTCTCCATGCGTACTGTTGTTTCAGTGAGCTAGCATTATACAAATCATACCGTCTCCATGCGTATTGTTATTTCAATGAGCTAGCACTATACAAATTATACTATCTCCATGCGGACTATTGTTTCAATGAGCTAGCGCTATAAAAATCATACTGTCTCCATGCGGACTGTTGTTGCAATGAGTTAGCGCTATAAAGATCATACTGTCCGCATGCGGACTGTTGTTTCAATGAGCTAGCGCTATAAAAATCATACTGTCTCCATGCGGACTGTTGTTGCAATGAGTTAGCGCTATAAACATCATACTGTCCGCATGCAGACTGTTGTTTCAATGAGTTAGCGCTATAACGATCATACTGTCCGCATACAGACTGTTGTTTCAATGAGCTAGCGCTATACAAAACATACTGTCTCCATGCATACGGTTGTGTCGGTGAACTAGCGCTGTCTGCATGAGGACTGTTGCTTCAGTGAGCTAGCGCTATAAAAATGATACCGTCTCCATGCATACTGTTGTTTCAATGAGCTAGCACTATATAAATCATACTGTCCCCATGCAGACGGTTGTTTCAATGAGCTAGCACTATGAAAAATCATACCGTCTCCATGCGTACTGTTATTTCATTGAGCTAGCACTATACAAATCATACTTTCTCCATGCGTACTGTTGTTTCAGTGAGCTAGCGCTATAAAAATCATACTGTCTCCATGCGTACTGTTGTGTCGGTGAGCTAGCGCTGTCTGCATGAGGACTGTTGCTTCAGTGAGCTAGCACTATAAAACTCATAATGTCCCCATGCGGACTGTTGTTTCAGTGATCTAGCGCTATAAAAATAATACCGTCTCAATGCGTACTGTTGTGTCGGTGAGCTAGCGCTGTTTGCATGATGACTGTTGCTTCAGTGAGCTAGCGCTATGGAAATGACACTGTCCCCATGCAGACTGTTATTTGAATGATCTAGCGCTATAAAGATCATACTGTCTCCATGCGGACTGTTGTTTCAGTGAGCTAGCACTATACAAATCATACCGTCTCCATGCTTATTGTTATTTCAATGAGCTAGCACTATACAAATCATACTATATCCATGCGGACTGTTGTTTCAATGATCTAGCGCTATAAAGATCATACTGTCTCCATGCGTACTGTTGTTTCAGTGAGCTAGCACTATACAAATCACACCGTCTCCATGCGTATTGTTATTTCAATGAACTAGCACTATACAAATTATACTATCTCCATGCGGACTGTTGTTTCAATGAGCTAGAGCTATAAAAATCATACTGTCTCCATGCGGACTGTTGTTGCAATGAGTTAGCGCTATAAAGATCATACTGTCCGCATACAGACTGTTGTTTCAATGAGATAGCGCTATACAAATCATACTGTCTCCATGCATACGGTTGTGTCGGTGAGCTAGCGCTGTCTGCATGAGGACTGTTGCTTCAGTGAGCTAGCGCTATAAAAATGATAACGTCTCCATGCATACTGTTGTTTCAATGAGCTAGCACTATATAAATCATACTGTCCCCATGCAGACGTTGTTTCAATGAGCTAGCACTATAAAAAAATCATACCGTCTCCATGCGTACTGTTGTTTCAGTGAGGTAGCACTATACAAATCATACCGTCTCCATGCGTACTGTTATTTCATTGAGCTAGCACTATACAAATCATACTTTCTCCATGCGTACTGTTGCCTCAGTGAGCTAGCGCTATGAAAATGACACTGTCCCCATGCGAACTGTTGTTTGAATGATCTAGCGCTATAAAGATCATACTGTGTCCATGCGTACTGTTGTTTCAGTGAGCTAGCACTATGCAAATCATACCGTCTCCATGCGTATTGCTATTTTAATGAGCTAGCACTATGCAAATCATACTGTCTCCATGTGGACTGTTGTTTCAATGAGCTAGCACTATAAAAATCATACCGTCTCCATGCGTACTGTTGTTTCAGTGAGCTAGCACTATACAAATCACACCGTCTCCATGCGTATTGTTATTTCAATGAACTAGCACTATACAAATTATACTATCTCCATGCGGACTGTTGTTTCAATGAGCTAGAGCTATAAAAATCATACTGTCTCCATGCGGACTGTTGTTGCAATGAGTTAGCGCTATAAAGATCATACTGTCCGCATACAGACTGTTGTTTCAATGAGATAGCGCTATACAAATCATACTGTCTCCATGCATACGGTTGTGTCGGTGAGCTAGCGCTGTCTGCATGAGGACTGTTGCTTCAGTGAGCTAGCGCTATAAAAATGATAACGTCTCCATGCATACTGTTGTTTCAATGAGCTAGCACTATATAAATCATACTGTCCCCATGCAGACGTTGTTTCAATGAGCTAGCACTATAAAAAAATCATACCGTCTCCATGCGTACTGTTGTTTCAGTGAGGTAGCACTATACAAATCATACCGTCTCCATGCGTACTGTTATTTCATTGAGCTAGCACTATACAAATCATACTTTCTCCATGCGTACTGTTGCCTCAGTGAGCTAGCGCTATGAAAATGACACTGTCCCCATGCGAACTGTTGTTTGAATGATCTAGCGCTATAAAGATCATACTGTGTCCATGCGTACTGTTGTTTCAGTGAGCTAGCACTATGCAAATCATACCGTCTCCATGCGTATTGCTATTTTAATGAGCTAGCACTATGCAAATCATACTGTCTCCATGTGGACTGTTGTTTCAATGAGCTAGCACTATAAAAATCATACCGTCTCCATGCGTACTGTTGTTTCAGTGAGCTAGCACTATACAAATCATACCGTCTCCATGCGTATTGTTATTTCAATGAGCTAGCACTATACAAATTATACTATCTCCATGCGGACTGTTGTTTCAATGAGCTAGCTCTATAAAAATCATACTGTCTCCATGCGAACTGTTGTTGCAATGAGTTAGCGCTATAAAGATCATACTGTCCGCATACAGACTGTTGTTTCAATGAGATAGCGCTATACAAATCATACTGTCTCCATGCATACGGTTGTGTCGGTGAGCTAGCGCTGTCTGCATGAGGACTGTTGCTTCAGTGAGCTAGCGCTATAAAAATGATACCGTCTCCATGCATACTGTTGTTTCAATGAGCTAGCACTATATAAATCATACTGTCCCCATGTAGACGGTTGTTTCAATGAGCTAGCACTATACAAATCATACCGTCTCCATGCGTACTGTTGTTTCAGTGAGGTAGCACTATACAAATCATACTTTCTCCATGCGTACTGTTGTTTCAGTGAGCTAGCGCTATAAAAATCATATTGTCTCCATGCGTACTGTTGTGTCGGTGAGCTAGCGCTGTCTGCATGAGGACTGTTGCTTCAGTGAGCTAGCGCTATAAAAATAATACCGTCTCCATGCGTACTGTTGTGTCGGTGAGCTAGCGCTGTCTGCATGAGGACTGTTGCTTCAGTGAGCTAGCGCTATAAAAATAATACCGTCTCCATGCGTACTGTTGTGTCGGTGAGCTAGCGCTGTCTGCATGAGGACTGTTGTTTCAGTGATCTAGCGCTATAAAAATAATACCGTCTCCATGCGTATTGTTGTGTCGGTGAGCTAGCGCTGTCTGCATGAGGACTGTTGCTTCAGTGAGCTAGCGCTATGAAAATGACACTGTCCCCATGCAGACTGTTGTTTGAATGATCTAGCGCTATAAAGATCATTCTGTCTCCATGCGTACTGTTGTTTCAGTGAGCTAGCACTATACAAATCATACTGTCTCCATGCGTATTGTTATTTCAATGAGCTAGCACTATACAAATTATACTATCTCCATGCGGACTATTGTTTCAATGAGCTAGCGCTATAAAAATCATACTGTCTCCATGCGGACTGTTGTTGCAATGAGTTAGCGCTATAAAGATCATACTGTCCGCATGCGGACTGTTGTTTCAATGAGCTAGCGCTATAAAAATCATACTGTCTCCATGCGGACTGTTGTTGCAATGAGTTAGCGCTATAAACATCATACTGTCCGCATGCAGACTGTTGTTTCAATGAGTTAGCGCTATAACGATCATACTGTCCGCATACAGACTGTTGTTTCAATGAGCTAGCGCTATACAAATCATACTGTCTCCATGCATACGGTTGTGTCGGTGAGCTAGCGCTGTCTGCATGAGGACTGTTGCTTCAGTGAGCTAGCGCTAAAAAAATGATACCGTCTCCATGTGTACTGTTGTTTCAATGAGCTAGCACTATACAAATCATACCGTCTCCATGCGGACTGTTGTTTCAATGAGTTAGCGCTATAAAAATGATACTGTCCGCATACAGACTGTTGTTTCAATGAGATAGCGCTATACAAATCATATTGTCTCCATGCATACGGTTGTGTCGGTGAGCTAGCGCTGTCTGCATGAGTACTGTTGCTTCAGTGAGCTAGCGCTATAAAAATGATACCGTCTCCATGCATACTGTTGTTTCAATGAGCTAGCACTATATGAATCATACTGTCCCCATGCAGACGGTTGTTTCAATGAGCTAGCACTATGAAAAATCATACCGTCTCCATGCGTACTGTTGTTTCAGTGAGGTAGCACTATACAAATCATATCGTCTCCATGCGTATTGTTATTTCATTGAGCTAGCACTATGCAAATCATACTTTCTCCATGCGTACTGTTGTTTCAGTGAGCTAGCGCTATAACAATCATACTGTCTCCATGCGTACTGTTGTGTTGGTGAGCTAGCGCTGTCTGCATGAGGACTTTTGCTTCAGTGAGCTAGCGCTATAAAACTCATAATGTCCCCATGCGGACTGTTGTTTCCGTGATCTAGCGCTATAAAAATAATACCGTCTCCATGCGTACTGTTGTGTCGGTGAGCTAGCGCTGTCTGCATGAGGACTGTTGCTTCAGTGAGCTAGCACTATGAAAATGACACTGTCCCCATGCAGACTGTTGTTTGAATGATCTAGCGCTATAAAGATCATACTGTCTCCATGCGTACTGTTGTTTCAGTGAGCTAGCACTATACAAATCATACCGTCTCCATGCTTATTGTTATTTCAATGAGCTAGCACTATACAAATCATACTATCTCCATGCGGACTGTTGTTTCAATGATCTAGCGCTATAAAGATCATACTGTCTCCATGCGTACTGTTGTTTCAGTGAGCTAGCACTATACAAATCATACCGTCTCCATGCGTATTGTTATTTCAATGAGCTAGCACTATACAAATTATACTATCTCCATGCGGACTGTTGTTTCAATGAGCTAGTGCTATAAAAATCATACTGTCGCCATGCGGACTGTTGTTGCAATGAGTTAGCGATATAAAGATCATACTGTCCGCATGCGGACTGTTGTTTCAATGAGCTAGCGCTATAAAAATCATACTGTCTCCATGCGGACTGTTGTTGCAATGAGTTAGCGCTATAAAGATCATACTGTCCGCATGCAGACTGTTGTTTCAATGAGCTAGCGCTATACAAATCATACTGTCTCCATGCATACGGTTGTGTCGGTGAGCTAGCGCTGTCTGCATGAGGACTGTTGCTTCAGTGAGCTAGCGCTAAAAAAATGATACCGTCTCCATGTGTACTGTTGTTTCAATGAGCTAGCACTATACAAATCATACTGTCCCCATGCAGACTGTTGTTTCAATGAGCTAGCACTATAAAAAATCATACCGTCTCCATGCGTACTGTTGTTTCAGTGTGCTAGCACTATACAAAGCATACCGTCTCCATGCGTACAGTTATTTCAATGAGCTAGCACTATACAAATCATACTGTCCCCATGCGGACTGTTGTTTCAGTGAGCTAGCGCTAAAAACATCATACCGTCTCCATGCGTACTGTTGTGTTGGTGAGCTAGCGCTGTCTGCATGATGACTGTTGCTTCAGTGAGCTAGCGCTATAAAAAATGATACTGTCCCCATGCAGACTGTTGTTTCAATGTGCTAGCGCTATAAAGATCATACTGTCCCCATGCAGACTGTTGTTTCAATGAGCTAGCGCTATACAAATCGTACTGTCTCCATGCATACGGTTGTGTCGGTGAGCTAGCGCTGTCTGCATGAGGACTGTTGCTTCAGTGAGCTAGCGCTATAAAAATGATACCGTCTCCATGCGTACTGTTATTTCAATGAGCTAGCACTATGCAAATGATACTTTCTCCATGCGGACTGTTGTTTCAATGAGCTAGCACTATAAAAATCATACCGTCTCCATGCGTACTGTTGTTTCAGTGAGCTAGCACTATACAAATCATACTGTCACCATGCGGACTGTTGTTTCACTGAGCTAGCGCTATAAAAATCATACTGTCTCCATGCGTACTGTTGTGTCGGTGAGCTAGCGCTGTCTGCATGAGGACTGTTGCTTCAGTGAGCTAGCGCTATAAAAATGATACCGTCTCCATGCGTACTGTTATTTCAATGAGCTAGCACTATGCAAATGATACTTTCTCCATGCGGACTGTTGTTTCAATGAGCTAGCACTATAAAAATCATACCGTCTCCATGCGTACTGTTGTTTCAGTGAGCTAGCACTATACAAATCATACTGTCACCATGCGGACTGTTGTTTCACTGAGCTAGCGCTATAAAAATCATACTGTCTCCATGCGTACTGTTGTGTCGGTGAGCTAGCGCTGTCTGCATGAGGACTGTTGCTTCAGTGAGCTAGCGCTATAAAACTCTATAGTCGGTTTTATTGGTGAAGGAAACCGGAGTACCGAGAGAAAACTACTGACCTGCCGCAAGACACTAAAAAACTGTATACACCTCGCCTGAATGGGGTTCGAACTAACAAGGTTAGTGGTGATAGACACTAATTGCACAGGTAGTTATAAATTGTCTGGAATCAGGATCAGAAGTCATGCAAACCTAAGAATTAACATTCTGTCAAGACTCATTTCATAAAGAATATTCAGTATTGTTCATTTGAAAATATATTTTATTTATCTTTATTTAAAATGTTTCATCTCATTGTGCTGTAACTTACACTGCTAAGCCATAAGTGTACCATAGTCATAGGTATCTCACATACATGTAAGGACAAAATGCAAGCTTTGAAAAGATTGCAGTAGATTTGAGATATACAGGGATGCATATGTTTTTAAACATTATATCTTAAATGATATAATGCTTAAATATATTTGAGATATACAGGCATGTATATTTTTTTAAACTTTATATCTTAAATGTCTGTATATCTTAAATATATTTGAGATATACAGGCATGTATATTTTTTTAAACTTTATATCTTAAATGTCTGTATATCTCAAATCTACTAAAAGAACATAAAGTATATTCACTTTATATGTGAAGGGAATTCTTACATATGTTTTAAATCGTAGATATAATACAGGGGCGGATCCAGGGGAAGGGACGCACCCGACGCGCGCCCCCCTAAAATTGGAAAAATATGATTTTTTTGGCGTAAAATCGTGATTTTTCACACGAAATACCCCAAAATTGTCCGCCTCCCTCCGCTCGGCGCCATTCTTTTAAGTGCGCCCCCTAACTTGAAATCCTAGATATCAATAAAAACAACCAACCATCTCTCACCTCAAACCATTGAACACAAAACACTATGACATTGGAAAAAAATCTCCTGTCTTAGGACAGGCACACCAATATGGCTGGGTTAAACCTGTTAATGGCATCATTGTTCATTTGAGAGAATATAAATTATTTCTCCTTGAGTTATCCCCCTTTGACCTTGTCTCTTGGAGTTATTGTCTTTGTAAAATGGGTAAGGTTAGGTTTATGGTGTTTAACATCACTCTCAACAAATATTTCAGTTATATCGTGGTGGTCATATATTCTTTGATTATAAGTAATTGTAATATGGAGACGTCAAGAAAACCACTGAGTAAATACTGGTGTTTGATTCCCCACTGTAATATTGTATTAAACTGTTTCGACCCAGCTAAGGGTACTCATCAGGTGGCTAATGCTACCACAACAGTTTTTTGTCTCTAAATTTATGATTGAAAATATTTTAATTCATGTTGGTAAATTTCTATATGTAAATATGTCATTGAGTACCTATAATAAAAAATAAACAAATCTTTGTTGCCAAACCAAATTTATTTTTAGTTCTTTGGATTTTGGTACCCTAATTTAGGATTTAAAAATGAAGGTTTCATTGTGTACATTGACACAGGAAGACCAGTGCCTAACATTCCATCAAAATTACGTTGTCTGGCAGATAAAAATAAAATACTTTTGACGGAATGGAAATGATTCAAAACAAGCGTATTGTCCCAGTGGTTTAGAGTAGAAGATTGAAAACAGACAACACCCTTTTTGACATCTTTGGGGCTCTTGCTTATTTCATGTATTTCCATTCAACAAAAAAAAACCCACAACTTTCTAGGACCATTCAATGAACAGTCCTACACAGTTTGGTGTCCATTGGTCCTGTGGTTTCAGAGAAGATTAAAATGTAAGTGTACATACGATGACCAAGTGGACGATGGTGTATGATGACTACGACTTAGGCCAAGTGATGGTAATACTTCAAAAACTAAACTTTGTAGGGGGACCATCATTCAATGAACATTCCTACCAGGTTTGGTTCCAATTGGCTCCGTGGTTTCAGACTGAGAAGAGAAGAGTAAAATGTAAAAATTATGGACGATATCACCGACGATGACAGACGCCAAGTGAAGGTGAGCTAAAAAAAGAACCTCAACAACAAATTATATGCTTAACCTTCTTTTGACATTGAAAGGATTTATCTTAAAGAAACAATATTCATATTAAATCCAAATGGCGAGATGATATAATCAACTACACATCATGACCAATCATTCTACCAAATATGAAAGATATCGGACCAATGACATCAGAGGAATTGGATTCATAAAGTGAAATGGGAAGGACGAACGAATAACAGACGAACAGTCAAAAAGAAAAAAATATATGCCCTGCATACTATCGGGAGCTTATGGTGTTTAACACCACTTTCAACAATATTTCAGCTATATCGTGGCGGTCCATTTTACTGGGGGAGGAAATCAGAGTACCCAGAGAAAACATCTGACCTGTCGCAAGTCACTCACAAACTTTATCACATAATGTTGTACAGTGCTCCAGCTAGAATTTGAAAGGTACAGGGTGCCAGCAAAGGACAGGGCATTCTTTTATTGATAAAAAGGGCACTTAGAGAACTGTATCAATGTCATCATCCAAATTATAAAAATGAAAATAATTTGCTGAGTACTTTGGTATCGATGTAAACAATGCATGGCCGCTCACTTTTAAAGCGTCATCTGTCTATAAAATAGAGCTGCCCCTGACCAATTAAAAAAAATTCTCTAAAACCATTTGCCCAAATTGATTGAAATTTCGAAGGAAGAACATATGGAAGGTTCTGTATAAAGTTTCCTCGTTTGGTCCAGATTGGAAAACAAACATGGCTACCATGGGAAATTCTTGCTTCTGATTGGCTGGAATTTTGTATTCACTATAACTCAGAATGAGCTCAAATTTTAACAGCAGCTACATCATGGCAATGTTGGTCTAGGCGCGTGGAGATGTCTGCACCGGCCGGCCTAGGCAGGTGGAGATATCTGCACCGGCCGCCTAGGCGGGTGGAGATGTCTGCACAGGCCGGCCTAGGCGGGTGGAGATGTCTGCACAGGCCGCCTAGGCGGGTGGAGATGTCTGCACAGGACGGCCTAGGCGGGTGGAGATGTCTGCACAGGCCGGCCTAGGCGGGTGGAGATGTCTGCACAGGCCGGCCTAGGCGGGTGGAGATGTCTGCACAGGCGGCCTAGGTAACAACAAATTACAATTGAAGAAAGTATTTGAAAGGCACTAAAATACTAATAGTCCGTCTGGGTCATGACCTTTCGAAGATCCAATCAGAAACCGAGAACAAAAAGATCACACGTGATGGAACAATTTTTTCTCTCACCGGTAAAAAACACGAAGAACAGCCAAAGAATTAGAGAAAACAGTTCCCATAATTGTGTGGGAAACAATATTGTTGTAGTATTATTGGTACTTGTAAAGATAAGCCACATCATGACCCAAAGGTGTTTTATGTTATGCACTACATACACAAACTTTTAATCCATCATCTGTCCATTGGAGGTTAGGTGCTTAACACCACTTTTAAAAATATTTCAGTTACTACTTTTGTGGTGGAAATTGGAGTACCCAGAGAAATCCACAGTCCTGTCGAAAGTCACTGACAAACTTGATCACATAATGTTTTATCGAGTACACCTCGCCATGAATGGGGTTCAAACTCACAACTTAAGTGGTGATAGGCAAAGATTGCACAGGTAGTTGTAAATTCAACTCCCATACGACCACGACGGCTCAAGTTCAGTTAAGATGAAAGGTAATTGTTTTATTGATATTGATGGAATTTGTGATTATCACTGTTTATAAACTTTCTTTTCATATCAATCAATGAAAATAATTGGCTTGCTGATAGTATGTTTTTTTGTTGGGGTTCATTGGATGGAATTTGTATCTCATGTGAAGTTCCGTCAATTGCAGACACAACGTTAAGCATATTATAACAATACCCTTTCTTTTGCCACCAGACTGGGATGATTGGCCACTGAATTTTACGATTACACACTTTCTATAAGTCTACCCATGTTGAATTTAAAACTCTGTCAACAGTTGAAACAATGACACCAAAGCATAAATAAATAAATAAACAAATAAATAAATATTGCACGACGTGTTATTTATCTTAGTGAATCTCATGATCATCGATGAGCTAAAACAATTGACGAAGGTGGTCCGTTGCTGAACATGAGCAGTATAAAACTGGGGCTCTGAAAAGAAAACGACAAGTAAAACAAAGTGGAAATATTTTGAAATAACATTACTATCATTTGAAATATACATATGTATAATATGTAAAAAAAAGTGTAGAAAAGTAGATGAATGGATTTGAATCTGAGGATCCCTAAAATTCACATCACCTTTTCATAAATTAAATAAAGTTTCCCCTTTTGCGCCCAAGTTAAACTTTTAACTTCTATCAGTCCCATTCTCTTAAATCAACGGGAACTATCCATCCGGTGCCTTGAAAATGCGTTCTGTCATGTGCATAAGTTATTGTTTCCATGATTGACAGACAATATTCATCATATTTTTTCTAGCTTCTGAACTGTCGATCGAGAAAAAAATAAAATATTCTAGACAGGCAGCATATAGCCAGTCAATGGGGTTTGCAATTAATATTTCGCATGCGCAATAGCTACCCCACACCACAAGGTGTGGAAAATTGAAACATTCTTCTGTGGTTTAAATGCGTATTAACTGCATTACATGCAAACTGTATGATTCTGTTTGATAAAGTCCTTTAACTAGAACAGGAGGAAAATGTTCACTTGAGTGTTGTAATAAAAGATCGTGAACGTGATGTAAAAGTTTGAAAGAATGTCGAGTTCCTTTAACTAGAACAGGAAGAAAATGTACACTTGAGTAATGTAAAAGTTTGAAAGAATGTCAAGGTATATTTTAAATGAGGTTGAAACAAGTTAAAATTTGATATCAATTCGGTTGTATTTCATTTTGACGATTTTAATTACGGAAGACGATGACAATCATATTTTTTTTTAACAATTGCAACTCAGCTGTTTTTTTTCATAACCTATAATAAAATGAAAAAAATATATATCACACTATCGGAACAGTTCCAACATTCAATAGAAATATCGTAGAAATATGTAAGTTCGATATACCTAACAAACATATACATGACCCCTCCTGGCTTAGTTCAGGTACTTCAATAAAAAGTGACGGGGTTAAACTAAGCATACAGTAGATTTTTCGAAGGCATTTCTCTTATTTAATAAAAACAATAGAAAGCGAAAATCACACGATTTTTGCACAACAATCGGTCAATGGTCGCCGATAAGGTATAAATAAGCCTAAAAAGGGCTATTATTTTACCATGGGACAGACAAGTTTTGGGATAATGGAATCATTTATTTTTCTTTACATATGAAATCAGAAATGTTCCATTCAATATCCAGTTTTACATAACTATCATACTGCTTGATTTTCCTTAGTCAGATTATTTTTTTTCTCCCAAGTCTGGCAAAATTATTTATTTGTGCGAAAATTTAAATCAGAAATATAAAAAAAAAATATAAATAAATTTGAAAAGCACCCCTCCTTGAAGTATATCTATAAATAGCGTTTGAGGAAAATATGTATTTTGTATGCAAACTGTAAAACCATTATCTGGCCAGTGATATTAATTTTTAACTGTTTTAAACACCGAAATAAAAAAAATAATATATGTAATCACTTACACTCAATGAACAATTGAAGACAACTGTTGCAATAAGGTCTCCCTCAAATGATCTTTACGTAAATTAACATTGTTTCATTATGCCTCTCTACTTATTTTGTCTTTGTTAAGTTTTTGTATAAACTCAGACTCATAGGAGTATAGAAAAAGTTGGAGAGGAGAGGGGCATATTTTGTTCCCATAGGGATGCCTAGCTATGATTTGTTTAAAAATGTGCCATTCGAACTCGACAAATATATGTTATCGATAAGGAACTCCAATATTTGTATGACTTCATTTAATGTGTAGCACTTTTTACCTTTCGTTTCGTGCTTGAGAAAATAAGTTAATTCGTGACCCAATACTATAAACTTGTAACGTTACCACCATTTTTTAAAATAAAATGCGTTGTGAATAATTTACTTTAAAGAGGAAATGAAAGTGTAAAAGGTAAAAAAGTCAAATATTTGGCTAAATGAAATTTTCGAGAATTAACATTATCCTCTTCTTTCAGTATCCACTTTTGATTGATTGAGTGAGTGAGTGATTGATTGTTGTTTAATGCCAATTCAGCAATTTTTCAGCTATATTATGGCGAGAACAAGTTAGTTATCAACGAGATGATGATGAAGTCTGCTTTGTTCTAGACCAACACGCTGAGTTGGATTTTTATAGTGCTAGCTCACTGAAACGACAGTCCGCGGGTAGAAATGTCACTCCATTCGGACACATTATTCTGATTCCGAGCTAACCAATCTTTGCTCTTTTTCCGTAATACTGCGTGCTTAGCGGAGAAGCAACAAATACCAATTTCAGTCCTTGGTTTGACCCGATCGGGTCTCGAACGCACGATCTACCGCACTCGAGGTGAGCACGCTAACCATTACGCCACCGATGCAGTGCTTTTGATTGATGTTACCACGTGAATATACTTTGTCACAGTATGATAGTAGTCCTCCTTTGACTGCATGCAAAATTTTAGTCATACTTATAGATAGTTCTTTTGTTGAACAAGTAGAAGAATATACCTGTTTAAATACTGATTCTTCTGAAATTTTGGTATCCAATATAAAGTAGATAATTCACAATTTTCTTCATTTATCGGAATATTCAGTGATGACATGAATGACTTGTGATTTGCCAAAATGTCCTCTTTGTCAAAATTAGTATTTTGTAAGGTTTACCAGAGTTCTTGGAAATATGAAGTTCTCCATATTGGTCGTTTGGCGTTAAACAACAATCACTCACTTCATTACTTATTTACCAAACCTTATTTCTTGTAATTTTTGCAGTATTTTTATGATGTTTACCTATTTGAAATTAAGCATGTTTGTAAGCTCAACTGGACAAAACGGCCAAGTGAAGTATTATCATTTAGTGTCCGTCGTCTGTTATCCATAACCTTTCATATTAATATTTAATCTTTTTCTTAGAAACTGCAAATCCAAATGCTTTAACTATTTTACTTTATGAAGTATTGGGACTATTTTGTAGCGCGTGCATATATAGTACATGTTTATACAAAACGCACATGCATCAACGTTTACCTCACCATGACCAAACCCAAAGGGTCATGTAAGGTATTATCATCAATTGCGTCCAGCGTGGTCTGTAAATCTTTAACATTAACATTGGAGGGATGTAGGATATGTGTGTGTTCAGTGCCATCTTAATGCATGGGCAAGCGGGGCAGTTGCCCGGGGGCCCACGAGCATAGGGGCCCCATGCTAATTTATGTATGTTTTTCTAAGGTTTAAATACTGGCTTTGTTGGAAATACCAATACAATATATATATGTTTAATTTTATAAATGTAAGACTCAGATCGACGTCCAGTCTCTAATCGACGTCCAATTACGTCACTGACGTATTCTTCAAATGACGTCACAGCCGTTAGGACATGGTTTTGAAACAATGATGGTGAAGTGACAAGACCGGATTCAGAGTACATTGTACTTCTACTTTGGCGGACCCTAACCTTAATCAAAGCTTACCCTTAACTCTAACCCTAACCTTAGCCCTAACCCTAACCATAGCCCTAACCCTAACCTTAATCCTAACCCTAACCCTAACATTAACCCTAACCCTAACCCTAAACCTAACCCTAATCCTAACCCTAACCCTAACCCTAATCCTAACATTAACCCTAACCCTAACCCTAAACCTAACCCTAATCCTAACCTTAACCCTAACCCTAGTCCTAACATTAACCTTAGCCCTAACCCTAGACCTAACCTTAGCCCTAACCCTAGACCTAACCTTAACCCTAAATAATATTAATGAATGGGAAAATGCTTTAAAAACACACAAAACAAAAAACACCAACTTTAAGAAACAGATACAAAAAACAACAACCTGTCATTACAATTATTTTTGATGGCAAACATTGATCGTGTAAACGGTCCTATAGATATAGCGAGTTTAGAAAGGACGCCGATTTGAGAATATCCTAAAATTGGACCGTGATTTGAGATAATGACGTTAGTGGACGCCGATTTGAGGAGTGGACGTCGATTAGAGACTGGACGTCGATCTGAGTCTATCATATACATTTACAGTTTTATTCCTATGAGTGGTTGTGTAGGTATGGGCCCCAGTGCACTGCTTTTCCCGGTGGCCTGTGGTGCTGTTAAGACGATCCTGCTTCTATTGTTATTATCCAAAAAGCAGTAGAGAGGGTCTACACATGTAAAATGCTACGGTAACGTTGTTGTTTAGATATTTCAGCAGATAAACAATACAAATTAATTTGTGAAGAAGGAAGCTTTTAAAGCACATCTATAAAACATGCATTTAAGGAAATTTTTTACTACGCTCATTATTAAGTGAAAATGAAAACGACGATTGCATTACATGAATATTTACGGAATATTTACACGTCCGCAATCGATATTACAAAATTCCTGCGTCCTTTAAATGTTTTAAAATAATCGTTTTTTAGCATTTGTTTATTAAATTTTAAAAAATGCAATAGAACAACGGCATCCCGATGACTGATCTTGGAAAAATTTTAACAGTCAACAGACTTTATCATTAAATACGATATGTTCATATGACAAAGCATACAGGGATTGAACGTATCAAGAAAAATCCCATAGATCTCGGAGAAATGAGGACTTCTTGCATATTTGGCCTTTCAATCTATTCGCACATTTAATTAAATGAAATTCAACACTTTGCCACGCATTTTTCTTGAAGAATAGGATATCCCCAATCCGCCGGTTCATTCATTACTTGTATTTAACATCGTTATGCCGTTGTTCTGCTCGGTTTCTCTTTAATGTGATTACGTTACCTCTGTGATTGATTCCTCATATTTATTTTTTTTCATTTTGAGTAGATCACACATAATGTTATTGGTTTATGGCTTAAATGATTAAAATTAATGCATTTTCGCGTGTATTGAACCAAAAAGTAAAACACGTTTTTTTTCATGGATTTCCAATTGATGGACACGCTTAACATGACTGCGAATTTGGCATAACTAAAATAACAAATGGCTTCCTCTAGGAAAACGCCGAATTTATGTGAAAGGGTCACCAGAGAGCTGTGAGGAACGAATTTAATACATCTCTTAGCGCGGGATGTAAAGGACACACTCCTTACACGTAAAAGACAACATACAGCAAATGCTGATAGCAACAGTTTATTAGGAGTGTTGTTGTTGGTTTGTCACAAAGCAAAATAATATCTACCACCTCCTCTTTTTCTAGTGACAATCAAAACAATCATACATAGACTCATGGCAGCGACACACATTTTACCTACACGATTAATCATATGGTTGTAAACTTGTTCTCACCATAAATATATATGAAATACTTGATTGTAAAACAATTATCTATCGACAACCACTTTCCATGGGATATCTGATTCCAAGGCTTGTTATCAGTTTATCAAAAAAACAAAAATAATTCTCACAGGTTGCTAGCTAGAATCGTTACACATTAAACATTTTGCTTCACACCATTTCCCAAAATATTTCCATATGATAAAAAAAGCGATCTTTAAATATTGGACTTCTCTCAACCCGCACCTTGGCATTTTTTTTTTATAGATTTGTGATGTTGTCCGTAAAAATGCACTGGACTATATCATCGCATTGGTTGTTGCTAAGAATAAAGTACGGTTAAAAAAGTGTTTAAACATTTTTAAAATATGACAAAGCTCTATTGTCCAAATAAATCTATCTATTACTTCTTTAACGGGGCATTATCTGACAAAATGGGAACATTTTGTTACCCATACAAACTATCAGATATGATTGATGCCTTAATAAAACGTGTTTCTGTAACTTATAAATGTTATGAAATGTACGCGCATCGTGGAAAAAAGGTGCAAACTGCTCGTGTTTTGAGATCGATCAAGAAATGGACGCCATCTTATTAATTATCGGCATTGTTTACGGAGTTTGCCGAATCGTCATTAAATCAGTACAACAATGCACTTATTTCTTATTTTCTGTGAATCTGTTTTTAGTCGGCGTTAATTACGGACAAAGAACAATGCAAGTTTGCAGTTAATAGTTGACAAAATACAAATTATTCGTTTTTACCTGTCACTAGTAAGGTCAGTTGCATACGGAGAAAGCGAGGTCAAATCATTTGCTTGCAAAGAAATAATAAATCGATGGTAATTTTCGTTCTCAAAAGGCCAAAGGTGGTACGATAGGGTGTTTAATGTGAACTATTTACCTTTATTTCATCATTTTAAAGCTATTTACCAATTTCCAAAACATATAATTTTTTGGGTCAAATTCGTAGCTAATGGTTAAGGTTAATACCAACATTTCGACCAGTTTTCGACAATCAATGTTAATAAGTTTCTGAATTGATATCACCTCAATATGCACATTATCAATGTCATAGCAGACGATGAAACCAAAATTGGTCTGTATGAGATCTATGTTTTAGATGATTAAAGCTTTGTTAAGGTGACGAAAAAATGAATTACGAAAAATTACAATTTGAACGTGAAATAATAGATGTGGTCTTACATTTAAAGATGACATTTTTAGATCAGATTTCTTGAGATCATTCATGCAATTTCAACATCATAATATAACCTCTGACAAATGAAGCGATCAAAATAATGAGAGATTTTATCACGTGAAGCAAACCGTCGAAAACAGGAGATCGTCGAAAATGGGTGACGTTGCGACATTACTATTCGTTCACTTTAATTTCATAATACAGCTTCGGAGCATCGTTTTTATTCCTGAAATCAATCGACATTGCATATTAAGTCAAATTTATGCTTTGTTCATTGAGTTTTATTATGCTTTGTTTTTGTTTTTTAAAGATATGCATTTATATAATACAATGATATGTACGTTCTGTACGTTCTGAAAACAATGACGTTCGGTGCTTTTCATTACCTGACTTTGTTGGTCCGCTGTGAGGAATTAGATGTACATATTAACTAACTGTATTTATTTCTGAAAAGCACATATTGTGAATACATTTTGGAGGAAATTTTATCGACATCTGAGGTGGGGTCGATTTAGGCCCTTATAGCTCCCAGTCTTTTCAGCCAATCAGAAACAAGAATTGCCCATGACGACAGGTGCCACATGTATAACAGGAATTGTCTACCCTTTCGAAGCAACTGAGCTTTTTGTGTTGAATATGCCTTTTTTTTACCTGGAGAAAACCTGTCACAAGTCACTGACAAACTTAATCACTTCATATTGTATCGCCATGAACGAGGTTCGAACTCACAATCTTAGTGGTGATATGCACTGATTGCACAGGTAGTTGTAAATCCAACTACCATACGATCACGACTACGGCGGTCTCCTCTACAAAAGAGAGCTGAAGGCCTCAATCTTCAAATAAATGTAAAATTCCAGAGGTAATATTGAGAACATATATGTTAAAATTCTATTAAATTGTAGCGAAACAGAAAAAAAGGTCCCCACAAGACTGCTAATTAGTCAATGCACAAATGTAAAATAAATCACAATGATGGAATTTAATATACATACATGTACATTGTAACTATTGATGAAAATAGAAAATAGTCCAAAACTGTCCACATTGAGAATTGTGGTGGTTGTATGTGCTGGTTCCATGTCAACTCGTACCTTTTCCAACTCGTACTCTACCAACTCTTACCCAATTGTTTACCAACTCGTACCCTACTATTTACCAACTCGTATTTTACTGTTAACCAACTCGTACCCTACTATTTACCAATTCGTACCTTACTATTTACCAACTCGTACTCTACTGCTTACCAACTCGTATCTTCACTATTTTACCCATAACTAGTGCCTTTTTTTAACCAACAAATACTCATTACCAACTCGTACGCTATCTTCAATATAAACTGTACATGTATTTTCGTAGCCAATCTTATGTTATTTATCAACAAGAACCTTTACCAACTCGTACCCTCTGTGTGACAAACTCCACCCTAATTGTTGCCATATCTTTACACACATTTAACATTGCGAACATGTAATATTTTACCGAAAAGTATTTTTAGTGTCACTTTTATCATGTACACATTCTGGTTTTATCTCATTACCGTCTAATTCTTTTTTCTATGCTTTATCATGGTTTGTGTATATATAGTGTAATGCTATATATAACTGATAGTTTGTACTCTTTGTCAATGTATATTAGTTTTATCAGGCAATATTTATTATATATAATATATTTGACTGGTGCTCCACTATGTTATTAAATAAAAGAATAATATGATTGTTTTTATTCATTTATTATAAATATAACAACGATAACAACAATGCACAAGGCACAAAGTACTTAAAATACATCATACATATGTTGCTGAGGTTCACTTAATCACATTAAACAAATGTTATAACAGCGTATTTAGCGGTCAGATGATGGTCCATTGAGTTGTCCACAGGTACGAAGTAGCTGACTGGCAGAAAGCTGACCGTTCTCGTAGAGTTCCCATACTTCGAAGTACTTGGACTGTAAGTAGCGGGATGACGACCTTTGTTGTCTGGTCAGCTTGGCCTCTGTCACCATCTTCAGTTGTGTAGGCAGAAGTGTTGCTTCTTCGTGAAGAAGTGGGACAAGGAGGTAGAATGGCTTCTTCTCGTATGTGGCCTTTTTGTTGATGCGGCGGTGCCAACACTCTACATCATTGTTGGTCCTTGCAGGCTGGTTGTTTACAGACCAGTACTCGACGGACCAGATGGTGTTGTGGATCCAGTTGGTTTCAACGTAGTCTACCAGACGCTGAAGTGGTGCTGTCTGCAGTTGTCGGAGAAACCTAAAGGCAGGCTGGATGCGCTCTGCAGGCAGGAAGGGTAGAGCCATCAACTTGCGTATATATTTGAAGACATTGTCTTGTTCACGGTATGCTGGCTACAAAACAAAAACAAAATTGTAAATAGCGAGTTATGATAAAGGCTAAAATTTAAACGTATTGATCAGTAATCATATTTATAACTTATAAATGCAATAACCAACATGCAATATCTAATGCTTGTACACTTTCATCTTGTTTTGTGTTTCCATTATTTTACCAGATGATGTGAATATGTCTGCACTAGCCTGGGTCTTAGCCTGAAATAATTAAATATAACCTGTTATTTACAGTACATCTCATTTTATATTGTCAAAAATAAACCTTCACAAATAACCAAATACAACGGATGCAAAAAATCATATGTACTGCTTCAACAACTGAATCGATGTAGCACAACAGTATAATGCTCTGATGTGATATTAGTTACGAAAATTATGCTCACTGTCTACACTGAGAATTGCGGTGGTTGTCTGTGTTTCCTGGTCAACACTGAGAATTGTGGTGGTTGTCTGTGTTTCCTGGTCAACACTGAGAATTGTGGTGGTTGTCTGTTTCCTGGTCAACACTGAGAATTGTGGTGGTTGTCTTGTGTTTCCTGGTCAACACTGAGAATTGTGATGGTTGTCTGTGTTTCCTGGTGATTGATACTACATCAAAAGAAGTTGCCGATACTCCGATACTGCTAGGGTTATATTTCACCGTAATTTCTCCAAAATTTCACGATGATTGTCGGTGGGTGTCCGGAAAACACAAGAATTTGTCTGTGAAAATTTATCAGACACGAGCGATTTTCAACAGAGTTACCACTTGTTGTAGGGTACATTGTAATAATGCAGAATAGCGCTAGTAAAAAATGTACAGCAGAAATTGCATTCAATACTTATGATTACATTTTTACATTATTATTTGTTATTATATTCCACAGTCGTAACTTGTGTTGTGTGTAGTAATTTGTTTTCATGACGTTGTAACTTGCGTAGTAATTTGTTTTCATGATGTTGTGTAGTAATTTGTTTTCATGATGTTGTGTAGTAATTGGTTTTCAAGACGTTGTGTAGTAATTTATTTCCATGGCGTTGTGTAGTAATATATTTTCATGACGTTGTGTAGCAATTTGTTCTCATGACGTTGTGTAGTAATTTGTTTTCATGACGTTGTGTAGTAATTTGTTTTTATGGCGTTGTGTAGTAATTTGTTTTCATGACGTTGTGTAGTAATTTGTTCTCATGACGTTGTGTAGTAATTTGTTTTCATGACGTTGTGTAGTAATTTGTTTTCATGACGTTGTGTAGTAATTTGTTTTTATGGCGTTGTGTAGTAATTTGTTTTCATGGCGTTGTGTAGCAATTTGTTCTCATGACGTTGTGTAGTAATTTGTTTTCATGACGTTGTGTAGTAATTTGTTTTCATGACGTTGTGTAGTAATTTGTTCTCATGACGTTGTGTAGCAATTTGTTCTCAAGACGTTGTGTAGTAATTTGTTTTCATGACGTTGTGTAGCAATTTGTTCTCATGACGTTGTGTAGCAATTTGTTCTCAAGACGTTGTGTAGTAATTTGTTCTCATGACGTTGTGTAGCAATTTGTTCTCAAGACGTTGTGTAGCAATTTGTTCTCATGACGTTGTGTAGTAATTTGTTTTCATGACGTTGTGTAGCAATTTGTTCTCGTGACGTTGTGTAGTAATTTGTTTTCATGACGTTGTATAGTAATTTGTTTTTATGGCGTTGTGTAGTAATTTGTTTTTATGGCGTTGTGTAGTAATTTGTTTTTATGGCGTTGTGTAGTAATTTGTTTTCATGGCGTTGTGTAGTAATTTGTTTTCATGACGTTGTGTAGTAATTTGTTTTCATGACGTTGTGTAGTAATTTGTTTTTATGGCGTTGTGTAGTAATTTGTTTTCATGACGTTGTATAGGAATTTGTTTTTATGGCGTTGTGTAGTAATTTGTTTTCATGACGTTGTATAGTAATTTGTTTTTATGGCGTTGTGTAGTAATTTGTTCTCATGACGTTGTGTAGTAATTTGTTTTCATGACGTTGTAATTTGTTTTCAAGACGTTGTATAGTAATTTGTTTTTATGGCGTTGTGTAGTAATTTGTTTTCATGACGTTGTGTAGTAATTTGTTTTTATGGCGTTGTGTAGTAATTTGTTTTTATGACGTTGTGTAGTAATTTGTTTTTATGACGTTGTGTAGTAATTTGTTTTCATGACGTTGTATAGTAATTTGTTTTTATGACGTTGTGTAGTAATTTGTTTTCATGACGTTGTATAGTAATTTGTTTTTATGGCGTTGTGTAGTAATTTGTTTTTATGGCGTTGTGTAGTAATTTGTTTTCATGACGTTGTATAGTAATTTGTTTTCATGGCGTTGTGTAGTAATTTGTTTTCATGACGTTGTATAGTAATTTGTTTTTATGGCGTTGTGTAGTAATTTGTTTTCATGACGTTGTATAGTAATTTGTTTTCATGGCGTTGTGTAGTAATTTGTTCTCATGACGTTGTGTAGTAATTTGTTCTCATGACGTTGTAATTTGTTTTCAAGACGTTGTGTAGTAATTTGTTTTCATGACGTTGTGTAGTAATTTGTTTTCAAGACGTTGTGTAGTAATTTGTTTTCATGACGTTGTATTGTAATTTGTTTTTATGGCGTTGTATAGTAATTTGTTTTCATGACGTTGTATAGTAATTTGTTTTCATGACGTTGTGTTAGTAATTTGTTTTCATGACGTTGTGTAGTAATTTGTTTTTATGGCGTTGTGTAGTAATTTGTTTTCATGGCGTTGTGTAGTAATTTGTTTTCATGACGTTGTATAGTAATTTGTTTTCATGACGTTGTGTTAGTAATTTGTTTTCATGACGTTGTGTAGTAATTTGTTTTCATGACGTTGTGTAGTAATTTGTTTTCATGACGTTGTGTAGTAATTTGTTTTTATGGCGTTGTGTAGTAATTTGTTTTTATGGCGTTGTGTAGTAATTTGTTTTTATGGCGTTGTGTAGTAATTTGTTTTCATGACGTTGTATAGTAATTTGTTTTTATGGCGTTGTGTAGTAATTTGTTTTCATGACGTTGTGTAGTAATTTGTTTTTATGGCGTTGTGTAGTAATTTGTTTTTATGACGTTGTGTAGTAATTTGTTTTTATGACGTTGTGTAGTAATTTGTTTTCATGACGTTGTATAGTAATTTGTTTTTATGACGTTGTGTAGTAATTTGTTTTCATGACGTTGTATAGTAATTTGTTTTTATGGCGTTGTGTAGTAATTTGTTTTTATGGCGTTGTGTAGTAATTTGTTTTCATGACGTTGTATAGTAATTTGTTTTCATGGCGTTGTGTAGTAATTTGTTTTCATGACGTTGTATAGTAATTTGTTTTTATGGCGTTGTGTAGTAATTTGTTTTCATGACGTTGTATAGTAATTTGTTTTCATGGCGTTGTGTAGTAATTTGTTCTCATGACGTTGTGTAGTAATTTGTTCTCATGACGTTGTAATTTGTTTTCAAGACGTTGTGTAGTAATTTGTTTTCATGACGTTGTGTAGTAATTTGTTTTCAAGACGTTGTGTAGTAATTTGTTTTCATGACGTTGTATAGTAATTTGTTTTTATGGCGTTGTATAGTAATTTGTTTTCATGACGTTGTATAGTAATTTGTTTTCATGGCGTTGTGTAGTAATTTGTTTTTATGGCGTTGTGTAGTAATTTGTTTTCATGGCGTTGTGTAGTAATTTGTTTTTATGGCGTTGTGTAGTAATTTGTTTTCATGGCGTTGTGTAGTAATTTGTTTTCATGACGTTGTATAGTAATTTGTTTTCATGACGTTGTGTTAGTAATTTGTTTTCATGACGTTGTGTAGTAATTTGTTTTCATGACGTTGTGTAGTAATTTGTTTTCATGACGTTGTGTAGTAATTTGTTTTTATGGCGTTGTGTAGTAATTTGTTTTTATGGCGTTGTGTAGTAATTTGTTTTTATGGCGTTGTGTAGCAATTTGTTTTCATGGCGTTGTGTAGTAATTTGTTTTCATGACGTTGTATAGTAATTTGTTTTCATGACGTTGTGTTAGTAATTTGTTTTCATGACGTTGTGTAGTAATTTGTTTTCATGACGTTGTGTAGTAATTTGTTTTCATGACGTTGTGTAGTAATTTGTTTTTATGGCGTTGTGTAGTAATTTGTTTTTATGGCGTTGTGTAGTAATTTGTTTTTATGGCGTTGTGTAGTAATTTGTTTTCATGGCGTTGTGTAGTAATTTGTTTTTATGGCGTTGTGTAGTAATTTGTTTTCATGACGTTCGATCGAATATTGTTCACAGAAGTGGGTGTGGTTGAATGTGAGCTTCACAGACTGAAGACATTACAATTTGGAAGTCACGTATGAACCTATTGAGAACATCAACCGGGTTTTCAAAATCAAACACAATTGCAATATTGTTCATTTCTTGTAAAAATAATATATAAATACTAAACTGTATGTGAAATTTAAAACTTAATAATACGGTGTTTTCTAGTCATTTCCATTCCAGCGAAAATTCCGGTATTTTTATTTATTGATCACGTGGATTGACGTAAACTTCAGGCACCACAACTTCTGGTTTGGTTAGTGACGCTTAACGTAATCGTAAATAAAATGTCTTTCACAGTAATATGGATAGGCCCAAGCCTACAAAGGATTGGTGCTGTGTCCCACAGTGTAAATCGGATTGAAGGAAGTGTGGGAAATATCCGTATATGAGATATGTCAAGTTTGTTTTGGGGACAGAAAATAAACCCCAAGTTGAGAAAAAATTGTGTTATGTGTAATTGGTCATAATCATTTGTTGACGTAGCAGTCTCCAACCGACGTTCCTGTGCTCGTTCACACAATTTAACCAAATCAGGGCTGTACAAATGACAAGTGATGCCTCTTTGTTTATCCCTTTAAATCAGGTACCTGCCATCCAAAGAAATCACCTTGCTATCCACTATAAACAGAAGTTGTCATTGACTTGCGGTAGGTCGGAGGTTTTCTCCGGGTACTCCACTTTCCTCCATCAATAAAACTGACCGCCATGAAATAACTGAAATATTGTTGAAAGTGGCGTTAAACACCATGACGCTATACCCTCTTCATAAACCGGGGTTTCTACGATATGCTAATCGCGCCTCCAATTTGAAAACCGAATAAACTCGAAAATCCTCTATTCTGTTCTGTTCTGTTGTAGAAGTTTCCACCGCTTTCTGGAGAACCACAGTATAAATATAAGTATTATCTATACTGTCAAGTATAAGGCAAAATAATAAACAAAACGTAAATATCAATTTGCAGACAGCCCGCCGTACGTGATGGACGCCGAAATTATTATTAACAGAAAAATGTTATGTTACATGTCACTTGTAATCAATTCACAATGTACACAACCAACATTTCAAACAAAACTATATATTGCATAATTAGAATTCCGTCACAGATGGGCAAAGCCGTCCAGGAAAAACCGAAGTAATTTGGAAACCTGTATCCGATGACAATGCTCGAACCCATCTCTGGACAATCAGGTGTCGGACCTCACCTTAAAAAATTTGCAACAAAGATGCAAATAGTAAATAATGTAAAACTAACATACAGACATATTTTTTGTTGTTACACGTATGCACGACGGCTAGAAAGTGAAGAGAACCAAAACGAACACCCCTAAAATTCCAACCGCGTGACAATGTTCTCATTGGTCAATTTCTACCATCACCGTATGAATATTCATTAGTATCAAACCGACAATACAATATATTCCCGCTATACTTCGAACCGCGGGAAAATATTAATATATATATCTTCTGTGTCGGTCTAATCCGTGAATATTAATTTCAGTCCATGAATATACGTATTATATGATATCACACAAATTATGATGTACATGTATACTAGTACATGTATATAAAATGTTCTTCAAGGCAATGATGAATATTTGGCGTACATCCATCAGCTTATAGCAGATGACTATGAAATGTTCACGGCCTTCTTCTCCGCTATTACACAACGGGCAGACAGGTCTAACCTCATATTTATTAAATTTATGACGATTTGATTGTAGTATATAAGTTCCAAGTTATAATTTTACCTTAATCATGGCTTTTGATACTGACACAGTTTCATATCCAACTGCTTCCCATACCATATGTGCCTTCCTTATTTCCATATTATCGATATTGAGATATTTCAAAGTGTTTTTAGTATATGCTTCTTCCTTCAGTTTATTTTCCCAGTATTGATTCACTGCACTGTATACTGTGTTCTTCCATGATAATTTCCCAGGTGGATTCAGTAAGAGATCGTGGGACGATGATGGCAAGTCATACTGCTCAAGAATTTCAGATACCAGTATTGCTTTCTTACTTCTTTTTTATGGAAAATAATAAATTATTGGAAGTCATTCCCGAAAAAACAATGCATTTTGTGACAAATACAATGTAACAGGACGTATTTTTTTTACGTGTAATTAATTGCCATTTTATTTTCAAAACACTAATTGCCGTGAATAGTTGTTGCTGTGTAAACACACCTTTTTAAATTAATATTAGCATTACGATCAACTGATTTTTAATTGCCTGTAAATTCCCAATTGTTGGTGTTAATTAATTGATCACATTTTATTTCGGAGTCTGTTAATGATACTTATTTGTGTTTATTTTTTGTAAATGTGTTGTGATAATACATGTATGTTAAAATTATATTATATGCCCTTACGCAATTTTCAATAAATGAACATGTATACAATTCTAAAACACCGATCGCATACAAAAAAATCTTACTCAATTTATTTTAAAACAATTACTATTTTGAATTGTTGGTCAAGCAGTTCAGATAATGTTATTCTAATATAATGGTCAATCCGCTAAAATTTTAGTTTGGCTAAAACTCAGGATCGTGAAAATTAAATACCACTAAAAAAAAATTCGGAAGAAAAGCACGAAATTTGCCTCACGCGGAAAAAGCCACCTATACAGTACTATATGACTCTTGCAATCAACAACATGTTGCTCAAGGATCTTAAAAAAAAGATGCAAACAACAAGATGCTACATAAGGACCCTTTGCCTCTCATATAACAACAAGATGCTACGTAAGGTCCCTTTGCCTCTCATATAATAACAAGATGCTACGTAAGGACCCTTTGCCTCTCATATAACAACAAGATGAAACGTAAGGTCCCTTTGCCTCTCATATAACAACAAGATGCTACGTAAGGTCCCTTTGCCTCTCATATAATAACAAGATGCTACGTAAGGTCCCTTTGCCTCTCATATAACAACAAGATGCTACGTAAGGTCCCTTTGCCTCTCATATAACAACAAGATGCTACGTATGGTCCCTTTACCTCTCATATAACAACAAGATGCTACGCAAGGTCCCTTTGCCTCTCATATAACAACAAGATGCTACGTAAGGTCCCTTTGCCTTTCATATAACAACAAGATGCTACGTAAGGACCCTTTGCCTCTCATATAACAACAAGATGATACGTAAGGTCCTTTTGCCTCTCATATAACAACAAGATGCTACGTAAGGTCCCTTTGCCTCTCATATAACAACAAGATGCTACGTAAGGCCCCTTTGCCTCTCATATAACAACAAGATGCTACGTAAGGACCCTTTGCTTCTCATTTAACAACAAGTTGATACGTAAGGTCCCTTTGCCTCTCATATAACAACAAGATGCTACGTAAGAACCCTTTGCCTCTCATATAACAACAAGATGCTACGTAAGATCCCTTTGCCTCTCATATAACAACAAGATGCGACGTAAGGTCCCTTTGCCTCTCATATAACAACCAGATGCTACGTAAGGTCCCTTTGCCTCTCATATAACAACAAGATGCTACGTAAGGTCCCTTTGCCTCTCATATAACAACAAGATGCTACGTAAGGACCCTTTGCCTCTCATATAACAACAAGATGAAACGTAAGGTCCCTTTGCCTCTCATATAACAACAAGATGATACGTAAGGTCCCTTTGCCTCTCATATAACAACAAGATGCTACGCAAGGTCCCTTTGCCTCTCATATAACAACAAGATGTTACGCAAGGTCCCTTTGCCTCTCATATAACAAGTTGATATATAAGGTCCCTTTGCCTCTCATATAACAACAAGATGCTACGTAAGATCCCTTTGCCTCTCATATAACAACAAGATGCTACGTAAGATCCCTTTGCCTCTCATATAATGTACTTCTCTCTAATTTAATTTACTAAGTTTATAAACAAAGAAAACAATGATTGACGAATAAAGAAAACACTCACGTTTATAAACGTCTTCTTTTTTTGGATGGAGAAATCTCTCCCTCATTGTCATCTGATGTGGCTGCAAAAAGCAAACAAATAAAAATAATAAATAATAAGCAACTTGATGAATTGTTAGATATATAAAACACATACAGAATGTTGTTAGATGTTAGCATATCATTGTATCACAAAATACATCTTTTTGTTATTGTTGTAATATTCCATTTTTACATACAATACAGACATTACAATTCATTTACACAAGACATTACACGCACTATATTGACATTTTTCCGATCTGGATATATATATATTTATATATTGAATTAACACCTATATCACAAGCTATTACATATGAGTTCCAGATAATTTTCTATTTTGATGGGGTTATTTCCCCATATTTTTTGGAAATAGGAATATTCATTTTTTTACGTTAAATGTTTTTCCTTCAAAATTGGGGAACATACGGACAAATAGCACAGTTCCTACTGCAAGGTTCACACTTATGTTCCTCTTTAAAAAACAGAGAATTATGCTTTTTGTGAACTATAATATCTTTTAAATTCTTATCTCGTCTGAATGCTAAAATTTGTGGTTTTATGCACCAACAGTGAGACCGATCCAGTAATTTCGGAACATACAAACATTGAATTATTGCACCATATGCGGATTTCAACAACTTATGTCTCATCAGTGGGGATTGAAGCCAAATGAATGAAAATCCAAAAAGCATTAAAAGACGAAGAGTAATAAAACACAAATTAAGAACTCTTATAGCAAGCTTGCAGCTAAAATTAAATAAAGTGAAAAAAACCCGCCCCTGATCCTAATAAGTAGTTATTTGTTCATCCCAATATACCGATTTTTTGACTGAATCGTTTCAAACACGTCAATGAGTGAATGTTGTTTAACTTTAAATGACTTTTAGTTCAGCTATATCGTGGGAAAACCATATTAATTTGTTTATGAGATGGTGCTGTCCGCTTTGTACTAGACCAACAGGGTTGGATTTTAATAGTGCTAACTCATTAGAACAACAATGCACGTATAATATGTCGCTCCATTGGGCACAGTATACCGACTCCGAGCCAACTAGTCGTTGCCTTTATTCTTTAACGCTATGTCGGAAAACAGAAAATGCATTATCTATTTCATAATAGCAATTTACTTAAATTCGTTTTCAAATATCTATCTATATATATATTTAACTTTTATTAGACTTGAATGTATTTGGATTTGTAAATATATTATAATAAATGATATAATGGATTTTTATCCAGATGTAAATGAACAGGAGATTGGTATATCCATTTCGGGGATGAATCTATCTGATTAAAATTAGATCTCGTCACTTGCTTCTTCTCCTCCCCACCCCACCCCCATTTCATTCACAAATTGTATCTAGAAAAGCCTTATATCAAGCGGGCGCATTTGTTTTCTAGACTTCTATTAATTTATCAGAACTTGGCAAAAGGGGAATAACTGGAATAGTATTTTTAAAGTATTGTTGAGATAGCAAATTTTCATGGCTATCATTTGGAACAACTCTGTGGTTTAGGAAAATTTCATTCCAAATGACAAAAAGTAGCTTGACTTTATTGTAGCTCAGATTCATCCGACACCGGGTTTAACTATGATTGGATTGTTTGCCAATCAGACAAATGTCAGCGTACTAGTATCTGACAAAATAAATCAGTAATAAAGTGCCAAAATATTCATTCTGAATAGAAGATCATAGAATATATATTTACGGTACTAAATTTATTTCTATTAGTGTTAGGGATAGGGCTATGGTGTCTAACCACCAACCTGTTGCAAGTCACTGAAAAACTTTATCATATAATGTTGTATCGAGTACACCTCGCCGTTATAGGGATTCGAACTCACAACTTTAGTGGTAATAAGATAGTTCTAAATCCAACTACCATACGAACACGACCACGACTGCCCCTATCTTTCTATTAAATGTAATGACAGATGAAAAAAAGAAATGATGATAATTAGTCTGTATTTCATGAAGCAAAGGTCATTTGTATTGAGTAAAGTGATATAAATGTCCAATATTACAAAATAACAAATATACACATTTAAGCAACCAAAAATGGGGGGGGGGGGGGGGGGGGGGAGGGGGGGGGTGTCAGCCAGATATATAGTTTATCATTTGACCGAGTAAAGAAACAAAGAAAGTGTATTAGATATACCCAACATCAAAGAAACCAAACGTAAAGAGGTACCGAAAGGAGAGTGATAATATTACCTGATCGCGACACAAATAATTAAACAAACAAGTTATAATATTTTCTAAAGACAAACAAATAATCGGTTGAATATAGCATATATATTGTGTGTAACTGCACGGTCTAGTTGACAAGTATTTAAATTGCAAACAGGTATCTACTTCCGTGTGAAGGTTTCAGAACTGACTAAAATATTAAAATGTTGGGACTAATTTTATTACTGGTTTTCAAAGTTTGTTCATCAATCGATGGTAAGTGGTTATTTAAAAAGAAAAGTATTTGTAACTTAACATTTTGTAATTGATCAAGTATTATGTAATATAAACATATACATACTATCCTCATATACATTGTTACATGTACAGCTTTTTAAGACCTTTCATTTGAATTCGTAGCTGTTCAATGCTTATAGTTTCTTCAATCTTTAACTTAAGCCGTCATGTAATCTTAGATAACGGCATAACATTACACTTATGATATCATACGTTGATAATATTTATTTAATTTGTACCCCATGTTCTAACATCAACATCATGTAGCTGACATAGAGGGTCTCATTCAGATGACCTTTGACTGGCCAATCAAACTACCGCTTTTCAAATCTTAATTTGTAAAGCTGAACTGATTTGATGACTCTAATTTTCATTGATCCATTTGTCAGTATGGAACGACTGATCTGCACAGCATAAGAAGTGCAGTATGCAGAAATATATACGAACAGTGTATCGAATTATAGTAACTCTTCCAAGCGAAGCAAAATGTCTTCTATGAGTTTAACAATTAATATAAACATTCCATATGTGACAAAATGTGATCACATTCTATGAATCTGATGTACAACTTTAAGGTTTTAATGTTTACTTGTGTGTACTAAAGATAATGATAATTTTCCACCTTTTCAGTCAGCTATAAATTTATATATAAAGTTATTTGAACCTGCTCATCTCCTGATTTATGTCAGATCTGCATGCACGACATAACAGAAAGGGGGTGGCAATTTACCCCTCTTTACTACGTGAAAAGCATAGAAATATAGAATCGACTTCTAACGAAGCTTAATTTTCACATTTGTTAACGTGTCGGAGTTTGCAAAGTAGATTCAAATGTTTATACCTATATCGTAGAAAACATGACTTATTATAGGCGGAGCTAAGACCAATAAACAATTATCCCATCTATATACGTATATATACAAATGATATTTTATCATATAGTTGACAGGTCGAAAGATGACTGTATAAAGCGATCGGGAATTCCTCAAGAAGGACATCTAGAACCAAAAGAAATGAAGGTTTATCAAACGTTTTTGTTTTCAGTTAAAACAATTTCTTTTGAGAAAGCAAATTGCGCAGATATTGTCACAAATATGTATGGACACTGTTACATACATAGGACACTACTTGTAAAATCTCAAAAACAAATAAATAAGTATTGTGTAATATATATTTATTACTATCATTACATCATTATTTATGAATTGGTTGTTTATTTCGTTTCATTCAAATATAAAAAGATGGTGAGAAACGACAAAACACTGTTTGTTAAGCTTTCATATAATATTAATGTTGGTACTTGTGTCATTTATCCTCTGTATAACAGCATAGATAAACACGATAAAACATTCTTTAGTCATTCCCTCATTGTTTTGTTTATTTATTTTTGAAATGCCATTTGTCTTTTCTGTAAGTAAATGATACTTATAATTTACTACTTAACAATTTTGAACTTATTTCAGTGGAAGCCATATCAGGAAGTACTACTACATTAGCATGTCCATTGCAAGGGTCGCTTTTCCAATGGCAAAAGTTGGCGAATTCTGCTTGGTCTACAATTCAGCAAGGAGGTAAATACGGGAATGTGACTACTGCATCTCTGATTATATATAATGTTGATCCAGGTGACGACGGTTCTTATCTTTGCAGAGTTGGTTCACAACAAATAGCTATGCAAGTTACTGTTATAGGTAAGTAAAGTAGATTAGACAAGGGAAGTCCAGCGAAAACAATATGCATTAAGAAGTAAACCGCAAACATAACAGAACAAATGACTAAATGAATGTTCGTACACAGACTGTATTTACCATATCGCTCCGTCTCAGTGAAATCATTAACAAAACGTTTTTAATTCGTTTATCTTAGAAATGTCCTGTAATCGGATGCAATTAAAAAGATGGCTGTTGATTAGCAAACGGATATTTACATAAACTATGAATTACATAGCATTTGGAAAAGTTGACTCAGAGTATACGCTGTTTCTGTTTATCTCGGGGTAATTTGCAGTTCCACAGTATTCTACATGCACAACATAAAGTTCGGTAATGGATATCTGCAATATTGTCATGCTTAATTGTAACATTCCGAATTCAATGGTAAGCAAATTATTCTTCACTGTAGGAACAAATCCAAAATCGGATCGAATAATCGATAAAACAGAGCTAAAATGGAACCTATATACATCATCGCTCACGTTCAGTCCCTTGAATAGGCACTTCAATAACAATTAGTGGGATTAAACTAGCTATATGTTTGATAGTTTTATGGGTCCACTAGCTATGTATTATATAGTTGCATGGGTCGACTAGCTATGTAATATATAGTCTATGGGTTCAACACTTCCTTCTTAGTGAAAAAGATGCGATCATGCCAGTGTTTCGCCATACGAGTAAAGTGTCAACCTTTACATATAACTTGGTGAGCAGGATGTCATACAGAACGATCGAATCTTGAACTTCATAGAAAGTGTATTTAATCGTCGTGACACAGAAGTTGCCATACATGCATGTTTAATATAAAGAGAGTTGATGACCTCAAACATAAAAAATAGTGCGCCAGGTCATCGTGCGACATAATAGTGAAACAATGGTCGTCTTCGAACAATAATCTAATTGCCAATACCATTATACATCATCTCTACCGAATACTTTTCAACAAGGTGTTGATGTCTTCTGAAAAAACTATTTAAAAGATAATATCATTTTTAGTATCATCTATATCGAAGTTACAAAAGACAATAATTTGATTTGTCCATTCTAATACCAGAAATAGAAAAAGGGTTTTTAATAACCAGAGACAGCAACATCCGGGTTATAACATGTATAAGAATGTTTTCTATGTAGAGTTTGTGAATCTCTTTTTAATCTAATTTCAGTGATAGCAATAGAAGGAAGTACAACTACATTAACATGTCCACTACAAGGCTTGCCTTTCCAATGGAAAACATTGATCAATTCTAGTTGGTCTATACTTCAACAAGGTGCTAAATACGGCAATGTGAATACTGGATATCTAGCTATCTATAATGTTGATCCACATGACGGTGGTACTTATTTATGTATAACTGGTATACAACAATTACAAATGAATATTGTCTTTAGAGGTACGCAAAGTAAATTAGAAAAGTGCAGTCAAACGAAACCAATAAATGTATATGCATTAAGATGAAGCACGGCAAAAATTTCAGAAAGAATGAGATATAGACTGTTATATTGTGTATGTTGGTCTCCGATCTGAGCGTAATGTGCCATTTTACACAATGTTCTACACAAGCAATGCAGTGTTCTGCTATCCTCCATAATGTTTTCCATTTTTTGTTACGTTACGAAATTATACATGTAGTTTTCTTTTCAAAAGACGAAACAATTAAATGATTGTTTAGTGAATTTAGTATCATATATTTTTCTAACGACGTTTCAGTATAAATGCTGGGAACTCTGTGAGTCTGTTTGTAACTTAAAAACACTTAATCATGTTTATGTAAAGTGGAACACAATTTTGATGATATGATTGGACACTATAGTCATACGTTTATATATAATATCAGAGGGTGTGGTGTTTAGTCAAATTTATCATCTGAATGGATTTTGACGAGGTATACAATGTATGTATGACGTACCTTACAGGTAAGCACATTTATTTGCAGATATTTACACCGTCTAAGAGAATCATCTTTTCATAAAGATTTCACCACCTAATCTACCATAACTATCCTTTAGAGTAAAATTACCACTTAAGGACATTATCAAGCAATACTTTCTTTGATACTAACATGATTAATAAATGACAGTATTGACCATGACCTTCCTTAATACAAATAGGACAAGAAAAGAACCTTATTGACCATGACTTTCCTTAATACAAATAGGACATATAACAGAACTTATTGACCACGACTGTCCTTAATACAAGTAGGACATATAAAAGACATTATTGACCATGACTGTCCTTAATACAAATACGACATATAAAGGACCTTATTGACCATGACTGTCCTTAATACAAATAGGATATATAACAAATCCTATTGACCACGACTGTCCTTCATACGAATGACTTTATTCACAATGACTGGTCTTAATACTAACATGACCTCTAAATTACCTAATTGACCAGGACTGTCCTTTATACAAGTAGGACATATACAAGACCTTATTGACCATGGCATTCCTTAATACAAGGAGGAGATATAAAAGACCTTATTGACCATGACTGTCCTTAATACAAGGAGAACATATAAAAGACTTTATTGACCATGACTGTCTTTAATACAAGGAAGACATAGAAAAGAACTTATTGACCATGACTGTCCTTAATACAAATAGGACATATAAAAGACCTTATTGTCCATGACTGTCTTTAATACAAATAGGACATATTAAAGACTTTATTGACCATGACTGTCCTTAATACAAGGAGGACATATAAAAGACCTTATTGACCATGGCTTTCCTTAATACAAGTAGGACATATAAAGGACCTTATTGTCAGTGACTGTCTTTAATACAAGTAGGACATATAAAGGACTTTATTGACCGTGACTGTCTTTAATACACATAGGAAATATAAAGAACCTTATTTACCGTGACTGTCCTTAATACAAATAGGACATATAACGTACCCTATTGACAATGACTGTCCTTAATACAAGAAGGACATGTAAAAGACATTATTGACCATGACTGTCCTTAAAACAAATACGACAAATAAAGGACCTTATTGACCATGACTGTCCTGTATACAAGTTGGACATATACAAGGCCTTATTGACCATGGCTCTCTTTAATACAAATAGGATATATAAAAGTCCTTATTGACCATGACTGTCCTTAATACAAGGAGGACATATAAAAGACCTTATTGACCATGACTCTCCTTAATACAAATAGCACATATCAAGTAAGTTACTGACCATGACTGTCTTTAATACAAGTAGGACATAAAAAAGACTATATTGACCATGCCTGTCCTTTATACAAATAGGACATATAAAGGACCTTATTGACCATAACTGTCTTTAATACAAATAGAACATATAAAGTACCTTATTGACCCTGATTTTCCTTAGTACAAGTAGGGCATATAAAGGACCTTATTGACCGTGACTGTATTTAATACAAGTAGGACATATAAAGGACCTTATTGACCGTGACTTTCCTTAATACACAAAGGACATATAAAAGAACGTATTGACCACGACTGTCTTTAATACAAGTAGGACATAAAAAAGACTATATTGACCAGGAATGTTCTAAATACATGTAGGACATATGAAATATCTTATTGACCATGACTGTCCTTAATACAAGTAGGAGATATTAAATAACTTTTTGACCATGACTGTTTTTAATACATGTAAGAGATATAAAAGACCTTATTGACCATGATTTTCTCGTTAATACAAATAGGACATATACAAGACCTTATTGATCATGACTGTCCTTAATACAAGTAGGACATATAAAAGACCTTATTGATCATGACTGTCCTTAATACAAGTAAGACAAATAAAAGACCTTATTGATCATGACTGTCCTTAATACAAATAGGACATAAAAAGTACCTTATTGACCATGGCTTTCCTTAATACAAGTAGGACATATAAAGGACCTTATTGGCAGTGACTGTCTTTAATACAAATAGGACATATAACGTACCCTATTGACCATGACTGTCCTTAATACAAGTAGGACATGTAAAGGACATTATTGACCATGACTGTCTTTAAAACAAATACGACATATGATGGACCTTATTGACCATGACTGTCCTTTATACAAGTTGGACATATACAAGGCCTTATTGACCATGGCTCTCTTTAATACAAATAGGACATATAAAAGTCCTTATTGACCATGACTGTCCTTAATACAAGGAGGACATATAAAAGACCTTATTGACCATGACTCTCCTTAATACAAATAGCACATATCAAGTAATTTATTGACCATGCCTGTCCTTAATACAAATAGGACATATAAAGGACCTTATTGATCATGACTTTCCTTAATACAAATAGGACATATAAAGTATCTTATTGACCATGACTGTCTTTAATACAAATAGAACATATAAAGTACCTTATTGCCCCTGATTTTCCTTAGTACAAGTAGGGCATATAAAGGACCTTATTGACCGTGACTGTATTTAATACAAATAGGACATATAAAGGACCTTATTGACCGTGACTTTCCTTAATACAAAAAGGACATATAAAAGAACTTATTGACCATGACTGTCTTTAATACAAATAGGACATATAATAGACCTTATTGATCATGACTGTCCTTAATACAAGTAGGACATATTAAATAATTTATTGACCATGACTGTTTTTAATACATGTAAGAGATATAAAAGACCTTATTGACCATGATTTTCTCGTTAATACAAATAGGACATATACAAGACCTTATTGATCATGACTGTCCTTAATACAAGTAGGACATATAAAAGACCTTATTGATCATGACTGTCCTTAATACAAGTAGGACATATAAAAGACCTTATTGATAATGACTGTCCTTAATACAAGTAGGACAAATAAAAGACCTTATTGATCATGACTGTCCTTAATACAAATAGGACATAAAAAGTACCTTATTGACCATGGCTTTCCTTAATACAAGTAGGACATATAAAGGACCTTATTGGCAGTGACTGTCTTTAATACAAATAGGACATATAACGTACCCTATTGACCATGACTGTCCTTAATACAAGTAGGACATGTAAAAGACATTATTGACCATGACTGACTTTAAAACAAATACGACATATAATGGACCTTATTGACCATGACTGTCCTTTATACAAGTTGGACATATACAAGGCCTTATTGACCATGGCTCTCTTTAATACAAATAGGACATATAAAAGTCCTTATTGACCATGACTGTCCTTAATACAAGGAGGATATATAAAAGACCTTATTGACCATGACTCTCCTTAATACAAATAGCACATATCAAGTAATTTATTGACCATGCCTGTCCTTAATACAAATAGGACATATAAAGGACCTTATTGATCATGACTTTCCTTAATACAAATAGGACATATAAAGTATCTTATTGACCATAACTGTCTTTAATACAAATAGAACATATAAAGTACCTTATTGCCCCTGATTTTCCTTAGTACAAGTAGGGCATATAAAGGACCTTATTGACCGTGACTGTATTTAATACAAATAGGACATATAAAGGACCTTATTGACCGTGACTTTCCTTAATACAAAAAGGACATATAAAAGAACTTATTGACCATGACTGTCTTTAATACAAATAGGACATATAATAGACCTTATTGATCATGACTGTCCTTAATACAAGTAGGACATATAAAATAACTTATTGACCATGGCTGTCCTTAATACAAGTAGGACATATAAAAAACCTTATTGACGATGACTTTCATTAATGGAAGTAGGACATATAAAAGACATTATTGATCATGACTGTCCTTTATACAAATAGGACATATAAAATACATGATTGATCATGACTGTCCTTAATGCAAGTAGGACATATAAAATAACGTATTGACCATGACTGTCCTTAATACAAGTAGGACATATAAAAAACCTTATTGACGATGGCTTTCGTTAATGCAAATAGGACATATAAAAGACCTTATTAATCATGACTGTCCTTAATACAAGTAGGACATATGATATAACTTTTTTACCATGAATGTCCTTAATACAATTAGAACATATAAAATACCTTATTGACCATGAATGTCCTGAATAGAAGTAGGACATATACAATACCTTATTTACTATGACTGTCCTTAATAGAAGTAGAACATATAAAAGAACTTATTGACCATGACTGTCCTTAATACAAGTAGGACATATAAAAAGACCTTATTGATCATGAATGTCCGTAATACAAGTAGGACATATAAAAGACCTTATTGACCATGACTGTCTTTAATAGAAGTATGACATATAAAAGAACTTATTGACCATGAATGTCCTTAATACAAGTAGGACATATAAAAGACCTTATTGACCATGACTGTCTTTAATACAAGTAAAACATATAAAATACCTTATTGACCATGATTTTCTTGTTAATGCAAATAGGACATATAACGTGCTTTATTGACCATGACTTTCCTTAATATAAAGAGGACAGATAAAAGAACTTATTGATCATGAATTTCCTTAATACAAGTAGAACATATGAAAGATATTATTGACCATGACTCCACTTAAAAGAAGTAGGAAATATACAAGTCCTTTTTGATCATGAATGTCCTTAATACAAGTAGGACATATAAAAACCTTATTGACGATGACTTCCGCGAATACAAATAGGACATACAAAAGACGTAATTGACCATGACTTTCCTTAATACAAATACGACCTAAAAAGGATCTTATTGACCATGACTCTCCTTAGTACAAATAGGGCATATACAAAATATGATTGACCATGACTGTCCTTAATAGAAGTAGGACATATAAAAGACTTTATTGACCATGACTGTCCTTAATACAAGTAGGACATATAAAATATCTTTTTGACCATGGCTGTCCTCAATACAAGTAGGACATATAAAATATCTTTTTCACCATGACTGTCCTTAATACAGTAGGACATATAAAAAAAACTTTTTGACGATGACTTCTGCGAATACAAATACGACTTACATAAGTCCTTTTTGACCATGACTTTCCTTAATACAAATACGACCTATAAAGGATCTTATTGACCATGACTCTCCTTAGTACAAATAGGACATATACAAAATATGATTGACCATGACTGTCCTTAATAGAAATAGGACATATAAAAGACCTTATTGACCATGATTGTCCTTAATACAAATAGGACATATAAAAGACCTTATTGATCATAACTGTCCTTAATACAAGTAGGACATATTAAAGATCTTATTGACCATGACCGTCCTTAATACAAATAGGACATATAACAAACCTTATTGATCATGACTTTCCTTAATACAAGGAGGACATATAAAAGACATTATTGACCATGACTGTCCTTAATACAAGGACATATAAAAGACATTATAAACCATGACTGTCCTTAATACAAGGAGGACATATAAAAGACCTTATTGACCATGACTGTCCATAATACAATTAGGACATATAAAAGACCATATTGATCATGACTGTCTTTAATACAAATATGACATATAAAAAATCTTATTGACCATGACTTTCCTATTTACGAATGACCTTATTCTCCATGACTGATCTTAATACTAACATGACTTCTAAATGACCCAGTTAACCATGACTGTCTTTTATACAAGAATGACATATGGAAGACCTTATTGATCATGGCATTCCTTAATATATGTAGGGCATATACAAGATCTTATTGACCATGACTGTCTTTAATACAAATAGGACATATAAAAAACCTTATTGACCATGACTGTCGTTAATACAAATAGGCATATAAAGGACCTTATTGACCATGACTTTCCTTAATACAAAAATGACATATAAAGTACTTTACTGACCATGACTATCTTTAATACAAGTAGGACATAAAAAAGAATATATTGACCATGACTTTCCTTAATACAAATAGGACATATAAAGTACCTTATTGACCATGACTGTCTTTAATACAAATAGGACATATAAAGTACCTTATTGACCATGACTGTCTTTAATACAAATAGGACATATAAAGTACCTTATTTACCATGACTTTCCTTAATACAAGTAGGAAATATAAAGGAACTTATTGACCGTGACTGTCTTTAATAAAGTAGGACATATAAAGGACCTTATTGACCGTGACTGTCTTTAATATAAGTAGTACATATAAAACACCTTAGTGACCGTGACTGTCCTTAATACCAATGGGACATATAAAGGACCTTATTGACCATGACTGTCTTTAATACAAGTAGGACATAACAAAGACCATATTGAACATGACTGTCCTTAATACAAATAGGATATATCAAAGACCTTATTGACCATGACTGTCCTTAATACAAGTAGGACATATAAAAGACAGTATTGACCATGACTGTCCTTAATACAAATACGACATATAAAGGACCTTATTGACCATGACTGTCCTTAATACAAATACGACATATAACAAATCTTATTGACCACGACTGTCCTTCATACGAATGACTTTATTCACAATGACTGGTCTTAATACTAACATGACCTCTAAATGACCTAATGGACCATGACTGTCCTTTATACAAGTAGGACATATACAAGACCTTATTGACCATGGCATTCCTTAATACAAGTTGGACATATACAAGATCTTATTGACCATGACAGTCCTTAATACAAGGAGGACATAAAGGTAATAACAAAATTACCGAACTCCGAACAATCTTACAAAGGGAAAGTCAAAACTCATAATTATATAAACAGACAAAATCAGTTAACAACTGGAAAACTGTGAAAACCGTAATGACCCTGACTTGGTACAGGCATTTTTAAAGTATATAAAAGACATCATTGACCATTACTGTCCTTAATACAAATAGGACATATAAAGTACCTTATTGACCATGACTGTCTTTATTACAAATAGGACATAAACAGTACCTTATTGACCATGGCTTTCCTTAATACAAGTAGGACATATAAATGACCTTATTGTCAGTGACTGTCTTTAATACAAGTAGGACATATAAAGGACTTTATTTACCGTGACTGTCTTTAATACACATAGGACATAAAAAGAACCTTATTGACCGTGACTGTCATTAATACAAATAGGACATATAACGTACCCTATTGACCATGACTGTCCTTAATACAAGTAGGACATGTAAAAGACATTATTGACCATGACTGTCCTTAAAACAATACGACATATAAAGGACCTTATTGGCCATGATTGTCCTTTATACAAGTTGGACATATACCAGGCCTTATTGACCATGGCTCTCTTTAATACAAATAGGACATATAAAAGTCCTTATTGACCATGACTGTCCTTAATACAAGGAGGACATATAAAAGACCTTATTGACCATGACTCTCCTTAATACAAATAGGACATATCAAGTACTTTACTGACCATGATTGTCTTTTATACAAGTAGGACATGAAAAAGACTATATTGACCATGACTGTCCTTAATACAAATAGGACGTATAAAGTACCTTATTGACCCTGATTTTCTTTAGTACAAGTAAGGCATATAAAGGATATTATTGACCGTGACTGTCTTTAATACAAGTAGGACATATAAAGGACCTTATTGACCGTGACTTTCCTTAATACAAAAAAGACATATAAAAGAACGTATTGACCATGACTGTCTTTAATACAAATAGAACATATACTATACTTTATTGTTCATGACTGTCCTTAATACAAATAGGACATATAAAATACCTTATTGACCACGAATGTCCTTAATACAAATAGGACATACAAAGTACTTTACTGACCATGACTATCTTCAATACAAGTAGGACATAACAAAGACTATATTGACAAGGAATGTCCTAAATACATGTAGGACATATGAAAATCTTATTGACCATGAATGTCCTTAATACAAGTAGGAAATATTAAATAACTTTTTGACCATGACTGTTTTTAATACATGTAAGAGATATAAAAGACCTTATTGACCATGATTTTCTCGTTAATACAAATAGGACATATACAAGACCTTATTGATCATGACTGTCCTTAATACAAGTAGGACATATAAAAGACCTTATTGACCATGATTGTCCTTAATACAAATAGGACATATAAAAGACCTTATTGATCATAACTGTCCTTAATACAAGTAGGACATATTAAAGATCTTATCGACCATGACCGTCCTTAATACAAATAGGACATATAACAAACCTTATTGATCATGACTTTCCTTAATACAAGGAGGACATATAAAAGACATTATTGACCATGACTGTCCTTAATACAAGGACATATAAAAGACATTATAAACCATGACTGTCCTTAATACAAGGAGGACATATAAAAGACCTTATTGACCATGACTGTCCATAATACAATTAGGACATATAAAAGACCATATTGATCATGACTGTCCTTAATAAAAATATGACATATAAAAAATCTTATTGACCATGACTGTCCTATTTACGAATGACCTTATTCTCCATGACTGATCTTAATACTAACATGACTTCTAAATGACCCAGTTAACCATGACTGTCTTTTATACAAGAATGACATATGGAAGACCTTATTGATCATGGCATTCCTTAATATATGTAGGGCGTATACAAGATCTTATTGACCATGACTGTCTTTAATACAAATAGGACATATAAAAAACCTTATTGACCATGACTGTCGTTAATACAAATAGGCATATAAAGGACCTTATTGACCATGACTTTCCTTAATACAAAAATGACATATAAAGTACTTTACTGACCATGACTATCTTTAATACAAGTAGGACATAAAAAAGAATATATTGACCATGACTTTCCTTAATACAAATAGGACATATAAAGTACCTTATTGACCATGACTGTCTTTAATACAAATAGGACATATAAAGTACCTTATTGACCATGACTGTCTTTAATACAAATAGGACATATAAAGTACCTTATTTACCATGACTTTCCTTAATACATGTAGGAAATATAAAGGAACTTATTGACCGTGACTGTCTTTAATAAAGTAGGACATATAAAGGACCTTATTGACCGTGACTGTCTTCAATATAAGTAGTACATATAAAACACCTTAGTGACCGTGACTGTCCTTAATACCAATAGGACATATAAAGGACCTTATTGACCATGACTGTCTTTAATACAAGTAGGACATAACAAAGACCATATTGAACATGACTGTCCTTAATACAAATAGGATATATCAAAGACCTTATTGACCATGACTGTCCTTAATACAAGTAGGACATATAAAAGACAGTATTGACCATGACTGTCCTTAATACAAATACGACATATAAAGGACCTTATTGACCATGACTGTCCTTAATACAAATACGACATATAACAAATCTTATTGACCACGACTGTCCTTCATACGAATGACTTTATTCACAATGACTGGTCTTAATACTAACATGACCTCTAAATGACCTAATTGACCATGACTGTCCTTTATACAAGTAGGACATATACAAGACCTTATTGACCATGGCATTCCTTAATACAAGTTGGACATATACAAGATCTTATTGACCATGACAGTCCTTAATACAAGGAGGACATAAAGGTAATAACAAAATTACCGAACTCCGAACAATCTTACAACGGGAAAGTCAAAACTCATAATTATATAAACAGACAAAATCAGTCAACAACCGGAAAACTGTGAAAACCGTAATGACCCTGACTTGGTACAGGCATTTTTAAAGTATATAAAAGACATCATTGACCATTACTGTCCTTAATACAAATAGGACATATAAAGTACCTTATTGACCATGACTGTCTTTATTACAAATAGGACATAAACAGTACCTTATTGACCATGGCTTTCCTTAATACAAGTAGGACATATAAATGACCTTATTGTCAGTGACTGTCTTTAATACAAGTAGGACATATAAAGGACTTTATTTACCGTGACTGTCTTTAATACACATAGGACATAAAAAGAACCTTATTGACCGTGACTGTCATTAATACAAATAGGACATATAACGTACCCTATTGACCATGACTGTCCTTAATACAAGTAGGACATGTAAAAGACATTATTGACCATGACTGTCCTTAAAACAAATACGACATATAAAGGACCTTATTGGCCATGATTGTCCTTTATACAAGTTGGACATATACCAGGCCTTATTGACCATGGCTCTCTTTAATACAAATAGGACATATAAAAGTCCTTATTGACCATGACTGTCCTTAATACAAGGAGGACATATAAAAGACCTTATTGACCATGACTCTCCTTAATACAAATAGGACATATCAAGTACTTTACTGACCATGATTGTCTTTTATACAAGTAGGACATGAAAAAGACTATATTGACCATGACTGTCCTTAATACAAATAGGACGTATAAAGTACCTTATTGACCCTGATTTTCCTTAGTACAAGTAAGGCATATAAAGGATATTATTGACCGTGACTGTCTTTAATACAAGTAGGACATATAAAGGACCTTATTGACCGTGACTTTCCTTAATACAAAAAAGACATATAAAAGAACGTATTGACCATGACTGTCTTTAATACAAATAGAACATATACTATACTTTATTGTTCATGACTGTCCTTAATACAAATAGGACATATAAAATACCTTATTGACCACGAATGTCCTTAATACAAATAGGACATACAAAGTACTTTACTGACCATGACTATCTTCAATACAAGTAGGACATAAAAAAGACTATATTGACAAGGAATGTCCTAAATACATGTAGGACATATGAAAATCTTATTGACCATGAATGTCCTTAATACAAGTAGGAAATATTAAATAACTTTTGACCATGACTGTTTTTAATACATGTAAAAGATATAAAAGACCTTATTGACCATGATTTTCTCGTTAATACAAATAGGACATATACAAGACCTTATTGATCATGACTGTCCTTAATACAAGTAGGACATATAAAAGACCTTATTGACCATGATTGTCCTTAATACAAATAGGACATATGAAAGACCTTATTGATCATAACTGTCCTTAATACAAGTAGGACATATTAAAGATCTTATTGACCATGACCGTCCTTAATACAAATAGGACATATAACAAACCTTATTGATCATGACTTTCCTTAATACAAGGAGGACATATAAAAGACATTATTGACCATGACTGTCCTTAATACAAGGACATATAAAAGACATTATAAACCATGACTGTCCTTAATACAAGGAGGACATATAAAAGACCTTATTGACCATGACTGTCCATAATACAATTAGGACATATAAAAGACCATATTGATCATGACTGTCCTTAATAAAAATATGACATATAAAAAATCTTATTGACCATGACTGTCCTATTTACGAATGACCTTATTCTCCATGACTGATCTTAATACTAACATGACTTCTAAATGACCCAGTTAACCATGACTGTCTTTTATACAAGAATGACATATGGAAGACCTTATTGATCATGGCATTCCTTAATATATGTAGGGCATATACAAGATCTTATTGACCATGACTGTCTTTAATACAAATAGGACATATAAAAGAACTTATTCACCATGACTGTCCTTAATACAAATAGGGCATATAAAAAACCTTATTGACCATGACTGTCCTTAATACAAATAGGCATATAAAGGACCTTATTGACCATGACTTTCCTTAATACAAAAAGGACATATAAAGTACTATACTGACCAGGACTATCTATAATACAAGTAGGACATAAAAAAGAATATATTGACCATGACTTTCCTTAATACAAATAGGACATATAAAGTACCTTATTGACCATGACTCTCTTTAATATAAATAGGACATATAAAGTACCTTATTGACCATGACTGTCTTTAATACAAATAGGACATATAAAGTACCTTATTTACCATGACTTTCCTTAATACAAGTAGGAAATATAAAGGAATTTATTGACCGTTACTGTCTTTAATACAAGTAGGACATATAAAGGACCTTATTGACCGTAACTGTCTTTAATATAAGTAGTACATATAAAAGACCTTATTGACCGTGACTGTCCTTAATACAAATAGGACATATAAAGTACCTTATTGACCATGACTGTCTTTAATACAAGTAGGACATATAAAAGACCTTATTGATCATGACTGTCCTTAATACAAATATGACATATAAAAAATGTTATTGACCATGACTGTCCTATATACGAATGACCTTATTCTCCATGACTGATCTTAATACTAACATGACTTCTAAATGACCTAGTTAACCATGACTGTCCTTTATACAAGAATGACATATGGAAGACCTTATTGATCATGGCATTCCTTAATATATGTAGGGCATATACAAGATCTTATTGACCATGACTGTCTTTAATACAAATAGGACATATAAAAGAACTTATTCACCATGACTGTCCTTAATACAAATAGGGCATATAAAAAACCTTATTGACCATGACTGTCCTTAATACAAATAGGCATATAAAGGACCTTATTGACCATGACTTTCCTTAATACAAAAAGGACATATAAAGTACTTTACTGACCAGGACTATCTATAATACAAGTAGGACATAAAAAAGAATTTATTGACCATGACTTTCCTTAATACAAATAGGACATATAAAGTACCTTATTGACCATGACTCTCTTTAATATAAATAGGACATATAAAGTACCTTATTGACCATGACTGTCTTTAATACAAATAGGACATATAAAGTACCTTATTTACCATGACTTTCCTTAATACAAGTAGGAAATATAAAGGAACTTATTGACCGTTACTGTCTTTAATACAAGTAGGACATATAAAGGACCTTATTGACCGTAACTGTCTTTAATATAAGTAGTACATATAAAAGACCTTATTGACCGTGACTGTCCTTAATACAAATAGGACATATAAAGTACCTTATTGACCATGACTGTCTTTAATACAAGTAGGACATAAAAAAGACCATATTGAACATGACTGTCCTTAATACAAATAGGACATATCAAAGACCTTATTGACCATGACTGTCCTTAATACAAGTAGGACATATAAAAGACAGTATTGACCATGACTGTCCTTAATACAAATACGACATATAAAGTACCTTATTGACCATGACTGTCCTTAATACAAATACGACATATAACAAATCTTATTGACCACGACTGTCCTTCATACGAATGACTTTATTCACAATGACTGGTCTTAATACTAACATGACCTCTAAATGACCTAATTGACCATGACTGTCCTTTATACAAGTAGGACATATACAAGACCTTATTGATCATGGCATTCCTTAATACAAGTAGGACATATACAAGATCTTATTGACCATGACTGTCTTTAATACAAATGGGACACATAAAAGACTGTATTGACCATGACTGTCCTTAATAAAAGGAGGACATATAAAAGATCTCATTGACCATTTCTGTCCTTAATACAAATAGGACATATAAAGTACCTTATTGACCATGACTGTCTTTATTACAAATAGGACATAAACAGTACCTTATTGACCATGGCTTTCCTTAATACAAGAAGGACATAAAAGGAACTTATTGTCAGTGACTGTCTTTAATACACATAGGACATATAAAGATCCTTATTGACCGTGACTGTCCTTAATACAAATAGGACATATAACGTACCCTATTGATCATGACTGTCCTTAATACCAGTAGGACATGTAAAAGACATTATTGACCATGACTGTCCTTAAAACAAATACGACATATAAAGGACCTTATTGACTATGACTGTCCTTTATACAAGTTGGACATATACAAGGCCTTATTGACCATGGCTCTCTTTAATACAAATAGGACATATAAAAGTCCTTATTGACCATGACTGTCCTTAATACAAATAGGACGTATAAAGTACCTTATTGATCATGACTTTCCTTAATACAAATAGGACATATAAAGTATCTTATTGACCATGACTGTCTTTAATACAAATAGAACATATAAAGTACCTTATTGACCCTGATTTTCCTTAGTACAAGTAGGGCATATAAAGGACATTATTGACCGTGACTGTCTTTAATACAAGTAGGACATATAAAGGACCTTATTGACCGTGACTTTCCTTAATACAAAAAGGACATATAAAAGAACGTATTGTTCATGACTGTCCTTAATACAAATAGGACATATAAAATACCTTTTTGTCCATGAATGTCCTTAATACAAATAGGACATACAAAGTACTTTACTGACCATGACTATCTTTAATACAAGTAGGACATAGAAAAGACTATATTGACCAGGAATGTCCTAAATACATGTAGGACATATGAAATATCTTATTGACCATGAGTGTCCTTAATACAAGTAGGACATATTGAATAACTTTTTGACCATGACTGTTTTTAATACATGTAAGAGATATAAAGGACCTTATTGACCATGACTGTCCTTAGTACAAATAGGACATATAAAAAATATGATTGACCATGACTGTCCTTTATACAAGTAGGACATATAAAAGAACTTATTGACCATGGCTGTCCTTAATACAAGTAGGACATATAAAAGACCTTATTAATCATGACTGTCCTTAATACAAGTAGGACAAAAAATTAACTTATTCACCATGACTGTCTTTAATACAAGTAGGACATATAAAAGATCTTATTGACATGATTTTCTCGTTAATACAAATAGGACATATTATATGCCTTATTGACAATGAATTTCCTTAATACAAATAGGACATATAAAAGAACTTATTGACCATGACTGTCCTTAGTACAAGTAGGACATATAAAAGAACTTTTTGATCATGCATGTCCTAAATACATGTAGGACGAATAAAGACCTTATTGACCATGACTGTCCTTAATACAAGTAGGAAATATAAAAGATCTTATTGCCCATGACTGTCCTTAATACAAGTAGGAGATATTAAAAACCTTATTGACGATGACTTTTGTTAATGCAAATAGGACATATGAAAGACATTATTGACCATGACTGTCCTTAATACAATGAGTACACATAAAAGACCTTATAGACAATGACTGTCCTTAATACAAGGAGGACATATACAAGACCTTATTGACCATGATTTTCGTTAATACAAATAGGACATATGAAAGACCTTATTGACCAGGACTCTCCATAATACAAGTAGGACATGTAAAATACCTTGTTGACCATCACTGTCCTTAATAAAAGGAGAACATATAGAAAACCTTATTGACGATGACTTCCGCGAATACAAATAGGACATATAAAAGACCTTATTGACCATGACTGCTCTTAATACAAGTAGGACATATAAAAAACATTATTGACCATGACTGTCCTTAATACAAATACGACATAAAAAGGACCTTATTGACCATGACTGTCCTTAGTACAAATAGGACATATACAAAATCTGATTGACCATGACTGTTCTTAATACGAAGGACTTTATTCACCACTACTGGTTTTAATACTAACATGACCTCTAAGTGACCTAATTGATCATGAATCTCCTCTATGCAAGTAGGACATATAAAATACCTTATTGACTATGGCGTTCCTTAATACAAATAGGACATATAAAGTACCTTATTTACCATGACGGTCTTTAATACAAGTAGGACATAAAAGGACCTTATTGAACATAACTGTCCATAATACAAATGAGACATATCAAAGACCTTATTGATCATGACTTCCTTAATACAAATAGGACATATAAAATATCTTATTGACAATGACTTTCCATAATACAAATAGGACATATGAAAGAACGTATTAACCATGACTGTCTTTAATACAAGTATGACATATAAAAGACCTTATTGACCACGACTGTCCTTAATACAAATAGGACATATAAAAGACCTTATTGAGCATGACTGTCCTTAATACAAGTAGGACATATAAAAGACCGCATTGACCATGACTGTCCTTAATACAAATAGGACATATAAAAGACCTTATTGACCATGACTGTCCTTAATACAAATAGGACATATTAAAGACCTTATTAATCATGACTGTCCTTAATACAAGTATGACATATAAAACAACTTATTGACCATGACTGTCCTATATACGAATGACTGTATTCACCATAACTGGTCTTAATACTAACATGACCTCTAAATGACCTCATTGACCATGACTGTCCTTTATACAAGTAGGACAGATACAAGACCTTATTGACCATCGCATTCCTTAATACATGTAGGACATATAAAAGATCTTATTGACCATGACTGTCTTTAATACAAGTAGGACATAAAAGGGCCTTATTGAACATGACTGTCCTTAATACAAACAGGACATATCAAAGACCTTATTGACCATGACTTTCCATAATACAAATAGGACTTATAAAAGAACGTATTAACCATGACTGTCTTTAATACAAGTAGGACATATAAAAGACCTTATTGATCATGAATTTCCTTAATACAAGTAGGACATATGAAAGGCCATATTGACCATGTCTGTCCTTAATACAAGTAGGACATGCAAAAAGACCTTATTGACCGTGATTGTCCTTGATATAAATAGGACATATAAAAGACATTATTGATCATGACTGTCCTTAATACAAGTAGGACATATAAAAGACCTTATTAATCATGACTGTCCTTAATACAAGTAGGACATATAAAATAACTTTTTTACCATGAATTTCCTTAATATAATTAGGACATATAAAGTACCTTATTGACCATGACTGTCCTTAATAGAAGTAGGACATATAAAGGACCTTATTGACCATGACTGTCCTTAATACAAGTAGGGCATATAGAAGACCTTATTGATCATGACTGTCCTTAATACAAATAGGATATATAAAATAACTTTTTTACCATGAATGTCCTTAGTACAATTAGGACATATAAAGTACCTTATTGACCATGACTGTCCTTAATAGAGGTAAGACATATAAAGGACCTTATTGACCATGACTGTCCTTAATACAAGTAGGGCATATAGAAGACCTTATTGATCATGACTGTCCTTAATACAAGTAGGACATATAAAAGACCTTATTGATCATGACTGTCCTTAATACAAGTAAGACATATAAAAGACCTTATTGCCCGTGATTTTCTTATTTATACAAATAGAACATATACAATAACTTATTGATCATGACTGTCCTTAATATAAGTAGGACATATACAAAAACTTATTGACCATGACTGTCCTTAAAACAAGTAGGACATATATAAACCCTAATTGACGATGTCTTTCGTTAATACAAATAGGACATATAAAAGACTTTATTGACCATGACTTTCCTTAATAGAAGAAAGACATATAAAGGACCTTATTGACCGTGACTGTCCTTAGTACAAATAGGACATATATTAAATCTGACTGACCATTGCTGTCCTTAATACGAAGGACTTTATTCACCATGATTGGTCTTAATACTATCATGACCTCTAAGTGACTTAATTGACCATGACTCTCTTTTATACAAGTAGAACATATAAAAGACCTTATTGGCCATGGTGTTCCTTAATACAAATAGGAAATATAAAGTACCTTATTGACCATGACTTTCCATAATACAAATAGGACATATAAAAGACTTTATTAACCATGACTGTCCTTAATACAAGGAGGACATATAAAAGACCTTATTGACGATGACTTTCGTTAATACAAATAAGACATATAAAAGACCTTATTGACCATGACTGTCTTTAATACAAGTATGACATTTGAAAGACCTTATTGACCATGACTGTCCTTAATAGAAGTAGGACATATAAAATACATTATTAACCATGACTGTCCTTAATACAAATACGACATATAATGGACCTTATTGACCGTGACTGTCCTTAGTACAAATAGGACATATACAAAATCTGATTGACAATTACTGTCCTTAATACGAAGGACTTTATTCACCATGACTGGTCTTAATACTAACATGACCTCTAAGTGACCTAATTGACCATGACTCTCTTTTATACAACTAGAACATATAAAAGACCTTATTGAACATGGAGTTCCTTAATACAAATAGGAAATATAAAGTACCTTATTGACCATGACTCTCTTTTATACAAGTAGGACATAAAAGGACCTTATTGAACATGACTGTCCTTAATACAAACAGGACATACCAAATACCTTATTGACCATGACTTCCTTAATTCAAATAGTACATATAAAGTAACTTATTGACCATGACTTTCCATAATACAAATAGGAAATATAAAAGAACGTATTAACCATGACTGTCTTTAATACAAATAGGACATATAACATACCTTATTGACCATGACTGTCCTTAATACAAATAGGACATATAAAAGAAGTTATTGACCATGACTGTTCTTAATACAAGTAGGACATATAAAAGACCTTATTGACCATGACTGTCCTTAATACAGATAGGACATATAAAAGAACTTATTGACCATGACTCTCCTTAATACAAGTAGGACATATAAAAAACCTTATTGACGATGACTTTCGTTAGTACAAATAGGACATATAATAGACCTTATTGACCATGAATTTCCTTAATACAAGTAGAACATATATAAGATCGCATTGACCATGACTTTCCTTACTACAAGTAGAACATATGAAAGACCTTATTGACCATGACTATCCTTAGTAGAAGTAGGACATATAAAAGACCTTTTTGACCATGAATATCCTTATTACGAAAGACTTGATTCACCATGACTGATCTTGATACTAGAATGACCTCTAAACGACCTAATTGGCCCTGATTGTCTTTAATACAAATATGACCACTAAAGGACCTTAGTGATCATGAGTGTTCTAAATGCTAATATGACCACCAAATAATCTTATTGAACCTGACTGTTCGTAATACAATAATGGCTACTATATGACTTTATTCATCATGAATGTTCTTGATACTAACATGGCTGCCAAATGACTTTTTTTTAACAATAAATGTCCTTAATACGAAAATGACCCCCGAAAGAACTTATTGACCATAAATGTCTTTAATGCTAACATAGCCACTAAAGAACCTTATAGAAACAAGAATTATAACAACTTACCCGTGTTCTCTATTAAAAGTTTGCACTTATTTATTTTTGGTTTAATTTCAGTGATAGCCATATGGGGGAGTAATAGTATCTTAACATGCACATTGCAAGGGTCGTATTACTATTGGCAAAAGAGAACGGATCCGGGTTGGTCTAATCATATCCAAGCAGGAGCTAAATATGGGAATGCAAATAATGGATCTATGACTATCTATAATGTTCAAACAAATGACGGCGGTAGATATCGTTGTGAGGTTAATTCCAATCTAGAACAGATAGATGTTAGTGTCAGAGGTATGTACAGTAGATAAGACAAAAAAATCAATTTAGATACGAATTAATGAGTAATTCGGAAGCAATGCAAAAACAAATGAGTTAGACGATGTTATATTGTGAATGTTTGTTTCAGACTTTTGACTGACCAAATATTACTGTTCGTCAAGCACCTCTTTTACACGTAAAGCATATTATTGAGTGTCGCAACCCTTGATACCAAATTGTAAGATGGGATAAATTCTACTGTATGCAACTAATGCTAAAAATCCGACATCATGTTTGCATTTCCACGTGAGGGAACATCGATTTAAAAATGTATTTGTTTGCTCAAAACGTAATCAGCAATACTTTTTCTACTGGTCAGTAATAACCTTGAGTTATACCTCATCATACTGACCAAAGAATAAAACAACACACACACAAAGAGGCAAGTGTATCTTCCCTATCTTAGATCACATAAAGGAGAAGGTAAAGACAATTTTGATGTGCAATGATTTTTTACGGCCAAAAAACATTTTATTAGGAGGGAAAAAACATTAAACCTGTTTTTTTTTTGTTCAAATTGATGCGTGTAATATATAAAGTGAATCAAACAATGTACTTTTTCTCATTTAAGCTTTAATACTTCATCAATTTTAGTTTTTTTAAAGAAGTATATAAAATATGTAAGATGAGTAAAATATTAGATGCTTTTCCCTCTAGAGTCTTCCTAAGCATGAGGACCCGGTGACTCTTTAAGCTAGGTAGTTGGATTACATAACAACTCATACAAACCTATCACCTATACGGCGTGGGTTCGCGCAAGGCTTTGTGAATTACCAAAAAAGTTGCACTCGACTTGCAGCCGCAAGTGATGAAGCTTACCAGTTGATTGTCCATGGTCGGTAGTTCTCTTCGGGTACTCCGGCTTGATATAGCTAAAATATTGCCTAAAGTTAGCCGTAAGCACAATCAATCAATCAATCAATCAATCAAATCAATCAACATCAGTATGTTTTTTCATCCTAAATCTGTGAGAATAAAATAGAGGATAAATATTGAAAATACTACATATATAAATATATTTTTTACAAATGATTCAGTGAAAGTGAGCATTTCTTGTTTCAAAAACTTCATGCAATATACAACAAGAGTAAAACGTCATAGAATGTTTTCCCCACAACAAAGCATCAGCAATCTGCAAACTAAAACTTTGCAAAGGTATACCCCGATTACTAATAATATGCATTATGAATATTGAAAATATTACCAGGATAAATTTCAAAGAGTACATATAATATACTGAGCAAAAAAAGTTAGCAACAATTTATTTTCCCGCATTTTGCGTCTATAAATATTATAGACATCATATGGCTAATCAATACAAAAGACATTTAAAACAGGTACAATAACGTTTTGCTTGAGTCATTTCGCGCCGAAAATCATCTGCACGTGCAGTAGTTTTTTTTATTGTCTTACCTGTTTATGCTTTCCGAAAGTTTATTTCATCGACAATTTGTTCTTGAATAAGTTCAAAGCAGAAGAAAACCATTTTTCTTGTAACCAAAAGTTTTATGGGGCGCCGTAGAGGACTTCCACAGAATAACCGCCATCGGTATGTTGGAAGGCGGGATGACGGTAAATGACGTTGCTGTGTCATTTGGTGTTCACCGTACAACCATATGGAGGTTAGCACAACGTTTCAGGACCACTGGCACAGTTAAGGATAGGCCAAGATCCGGTAGACCAAAACGTCTCACTCCTAGAAAAGAACGTTACATAAGGATCGCATCACCCCGTGACCGCTTCTTACCAGCAACGAGGATTGTCGACAGAGTACGAAGATCAACTGGAGTCCGCAATAAACTTAAAGCTTGTCGTTTCAAATCATGTAGACCACATAAAGGTATGGAGTTAACGGTCCACCACAAAAGACAGCAACACGCATGGACAAATCAGCAATTGCGCCGACACTGGAGGACAGTACTTTTTTCGGATGAATCTCGATTCACACTAAAGTTTGCAGATGGTCGCATTCGTGTCTGGAGACGGACTGATGAACAATTTGCTGCGGCTTGTGTTATGCTAGTTGACCACTTTATTGGCAATTGGTTAGTGTTGTGGGGAAGAGTGCATTACGCAGGAAAGACCAACGTGATAGTGATAAGACAAACACTGAACGCACAGCGCTACTGCAATGATATGTACTCCCTGTTGCGGTGCCCTTCATGCACAGAAACAATCGTTTGTCTTTCAGCAGAACAATGCTCGGTCACACACCGCTCGTCTCTCCATGAATCTTTTACAGGCCAACAATATTAATACATTACCCTGGCCGAGTCGTTCTCCTTATCTGGCACCTATTGAACATGTTTTGGACATGCTAAGCAGACACATTCGAGAGAATCATCATCCATTCAACTCTTTGCCGGAATTGGAAAATGTGCTCATCATTGAATGGAAAGCTATTCCACAGTACAAGTTCCAACAAATCATCAGAGGCATGCAAAAAAGATGTAAAGCTACCATTACTGCCAACGGGGCCTGGACAAGATACTGACATTGTGGATTTATGTGTGAATTCATCATGTTTCCCGTCTTGCAAATCAGGAAGTTTGTGAATTACGGTCATGTTGCTCTTTATTGTTGTTATTGTTTGTTAGGACAATATATTTATTGCTATGCAATGAAATCTAAATTATTTTTGAAAATATAAAATTAAGAATATTTGTTGCTAAGCTTTTCTTGCTCAGTATATATACATGTATATACATTAGGAAATCGTCCCATTTTGTTTCCAACAGCAGCTTCAGTAGTCTGTATATTTATTGTTCTAACGTTATAAACCAAGTGTGAATAACATACAATGGGAATAGTTTACAACTTACAAGTGTATATTTATTATTTCTGGAAAAAAATACAGTTTCCCAATGCATTTCGTGTTCCAAACAGTACATACACTATCTGCAATGAATAAAATAGCCAATGCTATTACAAAACCAAGCTTCAAGAATTTCAGGTGTAGTTTATGGTGCTTTACGCCACTTTCAATAATATTTGAGCTTTATCGTCGCGGTCAGTTTTATTGGTGGAGGAAACCGGAGTGCCCGGAGAAAACAACAGACTTACAGCAAGTCACTGACAAATTTATCACATAATGTTGTTTCGAGTACACCTCGCCATGAACGGGATTGATTGCACAGGATAAGGTTTTCAAAAGTTATACTCAAGTACTAGTCTATAATATGAATAAAATACACAACGTTTTTTATTTAAAAGATAGGTATAAGCGTTTTTTGGTGATTATATAATATTGACAATAATATAATCTTCTATCGACATACCCTTCTTAAATAAAACTTTAATTAACTAAAAGGAACCATTGATTCAGTAGCTTCCTTACTGCAGTATGTGAATGGTGTGATTTCAAATCCCGTCGAGGGAAGAACAAACATTTGTCAGCTCAAAGATCTAATTCTAACACTGCTTGATTTAATTTTCAGACGTATATATATATATCAATAAAGGTAATAACAAAATTACCGAACTCCGAACAATCTTACAAAGGGAAAGTCCAAACTCATAATTATATAAACAGACAAAATCAGTCAACAACCGGAAAACTGTGAAAACCGTAATGACCCTGACTTGGTACAGGCATTTCTAAAGAAATGGTGGGTTGAATCAGATTTTAAGGCGCCAAACCTCCCGCTCTCATTACGGTTCAAAGGTTCCGGCTGTTACTGTAACAGTATTTAAATACAGGAACAAAATAGGTAAAATAGTTGTCAAAGCAGTACCATATTCGGTGACGTAAATGTCAAAAATCTTTTTACGTCACACATTGACAAAAAAATTATTGACACTTTTAACTTCTTTATCTTTATACATTTTCACTATATGAAAATGCATCGCTAATAATTTTTTCTGCAGAGACGGAATATATTTCGACAAGATATTGGTATCGGAATATAAACTTTTTAAGAGATCGAATAAGGCGAATCTTTTCATAGCCCTGGTCCAGTAGCCTGTTTCTCAGATGAAGATGACGTTTCAGGAAATCAGAATAATTGCTACTGGCCCTTGCATAGCGAATCAATTGCGAGATGTAAACACCATATGCAGGAGAAGCTGGTATATTGCTGCACATGTTTGGAAAATTTATGATTTTAAAATTGAAGTCGTCCCGCTTATCATAAATTTTAGTACTGAGTTGACCACTGTCGTCAAATTCGAGGTATAAGTCCAAAAATGATGCGGACGAAGCTGTATCGGTGGTCTCTTTAACTTCCAGCTCTGGGGGATATATCAATGGAAGAAATTCTGCAAATCTAGAATTATTGATAGATAAAACGTCATCAATATACCTGTATGTGAAATTAAAGGCTCTAGCCTCATGAATCTTCTTATCTTTTACAAGCTTTTGAAGAAACTCCGACTCATATGAGTATAAAAATAAATCGGATAGAAGAGGGGCACAATTCGTACCCATTGGTATTCCGACGACCTGCTGAAACAGTGTCCCTCCAAAGGAGACAAATATGTTATCGATGAGGAACTCCAGCATACTGATCACTTGTTCCTCGGAGTAGCATGTTTTACCTTTATGAATTTTGTTTGAAAAATATGTGGAATTGTAGCCCAACACAACAAATGTTGAGCCATAGTTTCTATGACTAAAAGCTTTATGAATTGTTTCTTTTAAGCGGGTTTTTAATTTGTCATGCGGTAGGGTGGTATATAGAGTTGAAAAATCAAAAGTTTTGATGGAGGATACCTGAGAGAAAGATCTTGATTTCAGGTTATCCAAAAGATCTTTAGAATTTTTCAAAATCCACATGTGATTTATGCCACTACGCGAGTAAATAGTTTCACAATATTTCTGTTGTCCCTCTTTTACTGCAGACAGAATCTTTGTCAGGTGAATAGACAATTCTTTCGTCGAACAAGTTGATGATCCTGCTATGTACCTTTCTTTGTATGGTGTCTTATGGAGTTTAGGTATCCAATATAAATAGGATAAATCCTCAGACTCTTTACCAGAGGGAATGTTTAAAGAGGTCATGAATGATCTGTGGTTAGCTAGGATTTCATCTTTGTCGAACGAAGTTGGTTTGTATGTGGTATTACTAGAGGTGTTGCTATTTATGCCTAATTCCTTGATTAGGCATTCGAAGTAATATGATTTACATACAAACACGATATTGTTGGAAGCCTTGTCCACAGGAACGATAACATATTTGTCATGAAGAGAGGAAATACACTTAACAGCTTCTTGGTCTTTAAATACAGACTTAGGTCGACTATTAACACAATTTTTGAGTTTGTGAATCCGACCTTGTACTAGAGACCTAATGGTTCTAACCCAGTCTGACAAGGACTCTAACTCAGGATCTTGGTCTACTTCTCTCTTTATCCACCTTCTGGCATAATCTTCAACAGCATCCATAATTATCTTGAAATTATGTTTCCAATTGATGTGTTGAGGTTCTCTGAATTTAGGACCATGAGAAATCACCTTTCGGGGATTCTCATGTTGAATGATATTCAGATCACCAGTGATTACATGTCCAGATGGGTTGTATTGAAAAGGAGAGTGGGAACAGTCACAAGTCAGAGGGTTCTTAAGGTACTCTTCTATGTTAATATCTTGCAATGCTTCTTTGTAGTTGAAAATTTTACGGCCAATGCTGTTAGTGTAGCTATAGGAGACAATGGGAACAGATTGATTTTTGAAATATGGTGGAATTTCTTTTACGACCTCTTTTCTATTAAGAATGTTGCTGATGTTAATAGCATCGATTCCTTTGTTAGCAAACGGAATATGGAGGAATTTTCTGTTGTTATCATGAAGAGGTTCAGATCGAACTGGTTTAAAAAGACGAAAAGACGCCACGTCACATATAATACTAGACAATCTGTACTTAGGAGAAAAAGGATCTACGCCTCCTTTGTCAAGTCCAAAATCCCTAAGATCTTTGAGGTAGTTTACAGGTAGTGAAAATAAGATTGTACGAATATGATGAATTCCAAGAGGTTTCTGTATATTAGAAAGTAAATCATTAAAAGTCTCTTCTAACGTTCTTGGTTTAGAGGACTTTTTAACATTAGGATGTTGAATTCTTTTATGACCATGGCTACGTTTAGTTCTTGGAATAGTATTAAAAAGGCTCATCACGTTGATTTCGTTGCATCCAGGACTTGACAAATTTCCCACTCCTTTGATGTTATCATTGCAACCGTAAGGCATTGCAGTGCCTAATTCTTTTATCCAGAACAACTCTCTATCGGTGCGGTAAGGTGTACTAAGAATAGGACTGTTTGTATGATGGTAAATCTTCTCGATGATTCGAACTTTCATCGTCAAACAGCGGTCATGACCCGGTTGATTGAAATGATTATACAAAATCCTGTATTTGGGATCTTTTGCATCATATCGATGTTGGCTCATCCTACTTCGCAATGTTTGACGAGTTTCACCAACATACAAAAGTCCACAGAGTGTACATTCTATACCGTAAATGACATAGATAAATTATCCATGAAAAAATACGATGGCAATAATCAAATAAAGACATGTACAAAAGAAATTACACGTAGTTAGGTAATGAAGAGACACATATTACCACAGTATGTAGATAATGTTTTCGTATTACCCCAGTATCTACACTATTTGTTCATCATTAGATAATATTGGTAATCAATTGCCTACTGGATCACGATGATAATTATACACACAGAACCAGGTAATATAAAGACACATATTACCACAGTTTTTACATCAGTTGTTCATCATTAGATAGTATTGGTAGTCAATTACTTACTGACAACGATGATAGCAATGTCTAGTCGTGGGTGATTATTTTATGGAATCAAGCACGGTAGTTAAAATTCATGGCCATAGACAAATGTAACGGTTTACATCCGGATTATTATATCAGACATATTGTATTGAATTCAATTCATTTACAAAACTTTCAGCAGATTTATGTTTACTGTATAAAAGTGCCGTTTCTATGCCAACACCATTGTAATTCAACAAGTCAATACACCATTTCTTTGTGATGTTCAGCCAATATATATATCAATAAACAACGGATGTGTCCGAGTGATCTAAGGCGCTGAACGTAAGGCTAAGCGAATGGTGCTGCAGTGTAACAAAGGTATGAGTTCAATCCCGTCGAGTACATACGATTTGGCAGCTCACATATCTAATTCTAAAACTGCTGGATTAAATTGTCAGACGAATATGCTCTATACTTTGACTAAATTATCAACAAAGCAAAAGGAACAGGTAGTTGCATCAGACTATTTCATGATATTGAATACCATACTTAATAGCTAAAGCTGATTTTACACTATTTATCATGTCCATCAAAATAACTAACGCTTTGATAAACAGGAATTATTGTAATATAACATTCTTTGATATTGTGTGCAATACATCAACAACATAGAAAATCAACAGATATATTTGATATTTTATTGCAAGCTGCTGTGCTTAAGCTAGAAAAGTCATAATATCAACCTTCATCAGCAACGCCTATCATTTATATATTAGTAAATGGAAACTGGGGTTCGTGGGCAGACTGGACTCAGTGTACAAAAACATGTGTTGGAGGTAGACCAGTGGTAGAAAATCAAAAAATAAAATGTAATGAACCCATGGGCTACACACCTATATCATATGTCATTGGAAAGAGGAATGACGGGACTCTCGGAATAATGATGCCGTAAAAGTCGGAAGTGGTCACGTTATTGCATAATTAAGGCCAAAGGTCAAGAACAAATTGTTTTTCGCTTTCGACTTTCGTTCGAAAAGTGCATTTTCCTTAAAAATGAAATTCAATTCGACAAGCTTGATGGTTTTTATTTGATGGACCACATATTAAATTAGATTATTGAACCAACATTGACGTCGAAATGACCGTTTTTGGATGGGAATGGGATTTGTCAATGTAAATGACTCGTATTTGCTTCCATAAAACAATGACATTGACCCAAGGTCATCTCTTTTTACGTAATAATGACGTTTATGTATGTTTCATTATATTTTGAATATATAATGTTCGATACAACGGAAGTAAATCAAAACATACCCGATTCGCCCAACACAGGTATTTTTGTAAGTCGGTATTTTGTTAGTCCCTAAACAGCTATGAGCATTGTACATCTCATGTGAACCATTGTAGTTTTTTTTATTAAAGTGATTCATAAATAAAAACACCCTTTTAGACATTTTCAAGATTTAAAACCACAAAATATACATGTTTCATTCATCATCGTAATCCGAAACCCAATTATTATCAGATTGGGTGTTTGGATAATGCATTTGGTCTGATCAATCGCAGATGGAGATATTCATGGAATCAAATAAATACAGTTGTTTTTATGATTTGTTTAAAAAAAGAACTATTGCGTGCTGTCGCATCGTCATCTTCGACATCTGTTCTGTGTGTAATCACATTGTGACAGAGGTTTAATGCTTGGGAAGGACAAAGTTCAGTGTAGGACAAATTCTGTTCAAAACAAGCACAACCTTTACTACAAACGGATCTTCCTTTGCATGTGCATACGATGTCCTGCAAAATGTCAGATGACATTTGACCTTCAAACAATATTGGTTCAAGACCAAACTTTCCATCTTTCCAACCATGTTCTAGAGGTGACCCAACTGCTGACTTTGGAATATGTGCATTTAACCATATCTTTGTTTGGTACGAAGATCTAAGAACATACTGTTTAAATGTGTCTTCACTCGGAGGAAGACTCACCAAAGTAGAATTTTTGACAGTTGGCAATTTTACCCGTAACTTATTCAGATCGATATGGCATCGTTTCGACTTTTCCTTCGGATCATACAGCCTTGATATTAGTTTTCGGCTTAGATCGACTGAATCATCTATGTAAGAGCATTCTATTCGAGACAAATCACTAAATTGATTGGGTGTCTCTTTCAGAGCTTTCAGCATTTACTTCTTCATGATACCAAAGAACGAAGAAGTGGTATCACACCCAGTTAGAGCATGAGCAGCTGGTAAGATCTCACCCACAACGAGCTCAATGACTTGCATAACTCGTGTACAGGGATATAACGTCTATAATCATTAGTGCTCGTAATAAGTCCTGTTTGAAGCCAAAGCTCACTTGTGTTTTTCATTTTTGGAAAATAATGTACTATAAGGACAAGAACGTTCGTATCTGGGGATTTCACAACAATGCGACCTTGAACGCTATTCTCTTGATACAGTTTGTCAGAATATAGTGCATGCAAAATTATCCGGGTATCCGCCTCTTCTTGTGTGCTTGCCAAACAACTGCAATCTAACATGTCATTCTGATTCAACATTTTAGCTGTTTCAGGATTAGAAAATAAACCGGCCAGGTAAATAAGGGTAATAACAAATTTACCGAACTCCGAACAATCTTACAAAGGAAAAATCAAAACTCATCAGTATATAAACAGACAAAATCAGTCAACAACCGGAAAACTGTGAAAACCGTAATGACCCTGACTTGGTAGAGGCATTTCTAAAGAAATTGTGGGTTGAATCAGATTTTAAAGCGCCAAACCTTCCGCTTTCTTTACGGCTCAAAGGTTCCGGCTGTCACTATAACAGTATTTATAACAATACTGGAACAAAATAGGCAAAATAGTTGTCAACGCAGTACCAAATTCAGTGAAGTAAATGTCAAAAACACTCTTACGTCACACATTGATAAAACAATATTTTTGACATTGTCCTTCTTGGAGAGAACTGTTCTGATTAATATGTTTGCCAATGTAATCGCCGAGAAATCTAATAAGCGACTGCTTATTTTCACCAGAACTAATACACTTTTTCCAGTCAGGAATAATCCTACCTTCAATCACCTCAAAACTTTTTGCAGTGAAAACAGACTTGGATCGACGGTCCCGTTCTGCCTTTTTGATAGAGTTTTGAATGTCATATCTATCAAAGATATCGACGATAACGAATGCCAACTGAAAGCAAGAGATCTGATTTTTTGCAAAATCAAGTGCCATCTCACCAAAGGTTCTAAACCTTTATTTATTGACTGCAACAAAGGCATACCATCTCTGATCAGAGTTGTTCTGGAAATATCAAAAATGGGCAGTGTTTGCATTCCAGTTGATGTGCAAGATCTGCCTTACTGGTTTTGCGCATTGTGCCATCGTCGTGAAACAATGATGTTGGAATTGGACCAATTGAAAAAGACAGAACATTTTCAACAGTAACGTCCTCTCGACAAATTTGCAAGAACCAGTACCTGACGGAAAACTAGCTCAGGATTGATATGAACAGTGACTGTGTCCCCAGAACGACACTTCAGCTTAGTTTTGTGAATCATATCTTCGAATGACTTTAACTTGGACCGTGTAATAGGATTATAGATGGAAGCAGTTTAAGTGGGCTACCAAACTGTGCCATTTTTTGGAAAATATTCACAACAGTTCCGACAAATGATTTTCTAACAACTTGTAAACACTAATTAAATTCTCTACAAACAATATTTCAAACCACCTTTTGTATGTAAAACAACAGCAAATGTTAACAATGAAGGGTGACAACAATTAAATACAGATAACACAAGAATATAATTAATTATTACGAAAATATGCGAAAACAACTTTGGTCTCGATGCAATAAGATTTGATTGGACTGAGGATTATAATTTTTAAAAGTCACGGGCAAAATATCCGGAATCATTTTCTACTTTCGATATGTTGATGTGCATTTAAAAATGGTCCAAACCTCTTAAACTAGTAGAAATTGGCGCTATAATGATAATGTTTTATGTAAACTATGTTTACACTTTTGTTTTTAAAAAAGTTTGAGATCAATTTAATGAAAGTATTTCTTCTGACATAATTTCAAAAGTGACCGTTAAAATATTTACAACATCTGCTAGTTTCAAAGAAGCCAAACTAATGAAATAAAAGTTATTTTAATAAGATATTTATTTAAGTTAAAATTAAAAACTACAAGTGCAACAAATTGACGAAGATGCATAAATCGTGTATAATATTGATTTTACTGAGTATAATCGGACTTTCTCCAAAAACGCATTAATCCTAGAAAAATGTAGTTTTCGTGATAACGTGACCATACGATTTTCTTACGGCATGTTAACTGTTTAGTTAAAAGCATAATCTAGCATTTGAAAGTATATTTAGGTGTGTAGTCGATGGGTTGACATAACTCTTTAAATAAGCGACTTTTTAGATTTCGCCGCTGGCCTAAGGAACAAGGACACGATATAGAGCCTGTGATAATCCGACACCTGTAAATGGTGGTTCTCCTTGCTTAGGATTGGATAATGAAACTGGTTCATGCCCTACTACCATATCATGCCCAGGCATGTGTTAGAGTTAAATGTGTAAGCATGTACTCACTGTCCTAACGTAGTCCATTCAGCTTAAGTATATAATGTAGACTCGACGTTCGTCAAATAGAATAATAAAATATATGCAAAAGAGTATTCAAAATTGGGAGTCTTTATAAGATAATAAAACAAATACATTGGTAACATCAGGTCACGTTTATTTTGGTGATTATATAATATTGGCAATAATATCATCTTCTATTGACATACCCTTCTTAAATAAAACTTTAATTAAATAAGAGGAACCCTTGGTTCAGTAACTTCCTTGTTAGCAGCAACCCTCTATCAAGGAAATCATTATAGGAATCACAAGCTCAGGAATATCGTATCAACTGAGAGATATGTACTCCATATACAGGTGCTGCACGAATGTTGCTACATTTAAATGGAAAGTTCACAAAGGGAAAATTGAAATCATCTCTTTTGTCGTAATGTTTCGTTTTTAATCTCCCCTCACTGTCAATTTCGCGGTGTAGGTCAAGGTATGAAGCAGACCTATCTGTATATGTGGAATCCTTTATTTCAATCTCAATGGGATAGATGCGATCAACGAAATCACCAAACCTAGAATGATTTAGTGAAAGTACATAATCTATATAGCGGAACGTGAAATTAAATGATCGGGCTAGCTTCTTTTCGTTTTTCTTGAGAAACCACTGTATGAAGTCTGCCTAATACGAATAAATACATCATAAAAACAGGTAATATCGATAGTCTATTGCTTACTAACCACGATGCTATCTTTGTATAATTGTATATATATACTTTGTAGATTTGAAAATCATTCTTGATGTTTGAAATTGATTTAACACCAACTAGTTATCATGTCCATCCACAAACATAGCGGTTATGAAAAACATAACTTATTGCAATGTTGCTTGCTATGTTATTATATTATATGGAATACATTGAAAACAGATTTTTAACAGATTTTTGTAACATTTTATTAATTTTAGTTTAAGCATATTATATTGTCTAAATAATGATAAAGGTCATGCACATTAAACTTGATATCTACGTTTTTATTACTATTACTAGGTTGATACCTCTGTTGGTGGACTATTAGTCTCCGGAGGTATCATCTACCCAGTAGTCAGTGTTACTGTCACTAGGCTGATACCTCTGCTGGTGGACTATTATTCTCCGGAGGTATCATCTACCCAGTAGTCAGTGTTACTATCACTAGGTCGCTTCCTCTGCTGGTGGACTATTAATCTCCAGAGGTATGATCTACCCAGTAGCCAGTGTTACTATCACTAGGTTGATACCTCTGCTGGTGGACTATTAGTCCTCGCTGGTATCATTCACCCAGTAGTCAGTGTTTCGACAATGACATGGTTTATTAGATATACTTATAATTGAAATTGAACAGTTACTAAATAATGTAATCATTACTAAGACTATTGTTCTCCTCCCTCGGGCATATGTCACCATAAATATATTTTTGGCTATCCTTTTCATGTCCTTATTGTGTTCTTACTCCATCAGATGTTTTATCATTTGGTTTTCCAATCTTTTGAATTTTAGCGTACATAATGGAGATTATTGCAAAAACGCCTAGTGAGTATTAAATTTGATATCTGCGTTTTTATTATTATAATGTAGGATGCTATATTACAATATCATATGGAATAAATTGACATCCGATATTTAACATTTAACATTACTATCTTTGATGTACTGTATATTCTGATTATTTTCTAAATAAATATTGTTTAAATTAACAGGGGCCGTCGTAGTCGGGAACGTGCGGTAGTTAAATATACAACTACCTGTGCAATCAGTGTCTATCGCCACTGACGTTGTGAGTTCGAACCCCGTTCATTGTGAGATGTACTCGATACAACATTATGCGATAAAGTTTGTCAGTGACCAGCGACAGGTCGGTCGTTTTCTCCAAGTACTCCACCAATAAAACTTAGCGTGACGATATGCCTAAAATATTGTCGAAAGCGTCATTGAACACCATTAATCAAACTAAATCAAACCGATATTTAGCAGACATCTTTGTATTTTATTGAAAATATAAATATTGTGATTTAACTAGAAAGACCACAAAGACCTTTGCTCCATTAATAGTTTTTACAGATATTGACCACGCTAATGTTTATTTACTTTTAGTAAATGGAAACTGGGGTTTGTGGGGAAGCTGGATTCCGTGTACAAAGACGTGTGTTGGAGGAACAAGGACACGATATAGATCGTGTAACAATCCAACACCAGATAATGGCGGTTCTCCTTGCCCAGGATTGGACTATGAAGCGGTATCATGCTCTACAACTATCTTATGCACAGGTATTTCGATAATCTGTTGTTTAGCATAATATATCAAAATGACGCATATTATCACAGTATTTAGAAAATTGGGTATTCACATCAATAGGTGTTATTAAGATACAATAAACACACTGAAAAATCACAAGGTCGAAAAGAAAAAGTCCCAAATATCATTTGCATTCTTTATGAATTGGTCTAACGAATGTCTTTTTTTAAATCATCATAAAAGTCACAATAAAACAAAATCAAGGGGTACATATCCTCATTTCATACGAAAATGTTTAAAGTGTCTGGTCAACTCATAATTCGAGAGAAACAAAAATCATCTTCTATCCTGTTTTGACATGAAATCTACTAAATACTCAATAGCTTTGACCAAATATTTGGTTAGTATTATGTTGTACTTTTGTATATACTCTCATTGTATTGTGTATCCAATGCGTTTGTATGTATACGTAGCATTTATATGATAATTTGCATATGTGTAACGAGCGGAAGTAAACTACTCATAACATCACTCCCAGACTGATAACCCATATCAGGAGCGTGTCGTGCAAATAATTGTTTACCGGTACCATTCGTGCAAGTCACTTCGTGTTTCCGGTGTCGTCTCTTTGCAAACATTAACTGACACACACATATTAGTGGGTGATGGGATCTCATCACCGTTCACGGAAAATACTTCTTATTAATCCCAATTCACGGGAAGTAAATGCAGCTGATCAAACTTCTTGAAAAGTATGAAACCCAATGCAAGTTGTTAACCGTACCCTTGTTACATCCCTACTAATCGTGTCAGACAGAATCAGTGCAGGTGACCACTAATGATACCTATACCATTGACACATCGAGTCAAGAGGGAAACAATTATGTCATCAAAAAGACCACATTAAGCAAAATCATAAAAAACACTAGGATGATTATAGCGGAGTACGTGAAATAATTTTGAATGAACACGATTCACGGACATGTTCTCGTCACGATTCACTGTAGATAAAAATCCACTAGAAGGAATGACATCTTTTAATCTTCTAATGTTTCAAAATGCCTTTTTAGGAAATGTTGTCAATACCTATTTATGGGGGTTGAGATACTCTTGTTTGACAACAGTGGTCTGAAAATATATCTGTTGAATTCACAATTAAGCATCCGTATAAAGTCATTGACTTTTAAATATTAATTTTGTATTATTTTTCGCCTAAAAGCAATTTGTAGGAAGGATAAATGATAAAAAAGACTTATACACGACCTTTTCCATATCATCCCAGCTAACTTCCCTCGACTGTGTTTCGGGCTGATATGGGGTCCTCGGGATGATACCTGGGCTGACATGGAAAAGATCATGTTGTTTAGGGCGCTGGACATAAGGCTAAGAGATGGGTGCTGCAGTGCATCAATGGTGCGAGTTCAAATCCCGTCGAAGGAAGAACAAAAATGTGTCAGTTCAAAGATCTAATTCTAACACTGTTTGGTTTGATTTTCAGACGTGTATAAATATTTAGTATTAACCTAGTTTTCAAGTAAATTTGAGATCCAGTGGGACAGATATATTGTATGATTGTCACCTGCTTAGATGTTTGTATAATATACTCTATTTCCTGTGACTGTATGATGAATTCTTCATCATCCTATACAATATATTAAATATTGCTGAGTTAGATTGCTGTCAAATTATAATTTTAGGTATAAATGTACCATCTACACACGCTTAGACACATATATTATGTCTATCTCTAGATTTTCCTTACGAGAAAAGGTAACACTTCGACCATTGAAGCTATATTTTTATAGAGCGGATGTGGACGAGTGGTCTAACGTGCTGGACATAAGGCTAAGCGATTGGTGCTGCAGTGTTTCAATGGTGTGAGTTCAAATCCCGTCGAGGGAAGAACAAACATTTGTCAGCTCGAAGATCTAATTCTAGCACTGCTTGGTTTAATTTCAGACGTGTGTATATATATATATATATATATATATATACTAGTCAAAAAAAGAAACGTTACATCAGTTTATCATATTCTTTGTTCAGCAGGTGCCCCATACATACACTCAACAAAAAAATTTAGGACCATTTTGAAAAAATGAATTTGATAAATAACAATAAATAATATAAATAACATAGGTAAATATTTTGAAATTTTTGAACACTATGGTATTTAAAAAAATCATTTCAAACGATTCTACTATTGCATATGGAACACAGCGACGATCAAAAACGATAACACTAAATTTTCCAATTCAAAAGATTCCATGATTATCAAAAAAGTTACGAATCAATTGAAATGACAGAAAATGTCAACAGTTTAAACATTAATATCGAGTATATCCACCTCGCACACGAATAGCCTCTCCACAACGATTTTGGAAGCCTGCGAATTAGTGTTTGAAATTCAACCTGCGGAATCCTTGGTGGGTTGAATCAGATTTTAAAGCGCCAAACCTCCCGCTTTCATTACGGCTCAAAGGTTCCGGCTGTCACTATAACAGTATTTATAACAATACTGGAACAAAATAGGTTAGATAGTTGTCAAAGTAGTACCAAGCGCAGTGAAACAAATGTCAAAATCAATTATACGTCACACATTGATAAACAAATATTTTTGACATTTTTGTTGACTTCCTTATCTTTATACATTTTCACTATATGAAAATGCATCGCGTAAGAGTAACCGGTACAACATCTGATCGATGACGTAGTGGTAGACCACGAGAAACGAAGTTACGTCAAGATAGACACATCACACTAATCCACTTACGTAATCGCTTTTTAACTACTGTGAACACAGCAAAGCGAATCCGTATACGTAATAACAGATATTCTGATCAAACAGTTCGTAATCGATTGCGTCAGTCTGACAAATGTGATCACATTCTATGGAAATGATGTACATCTGTAAGGTTCTAATGCTTACTTGTGTGTACTAAAGATAATGATAATTTTCCACCTTTTCAGTCAGCAATACATTTCTATTCCGGGGTATAAGGTTATATGAACCTGCTCCTCTCCAGATTGTTGTCAGATCTACATGCACGACATATCAGAAGGGGTGGGGAAGTATGCGCCTCTTCACTACGTGAAAAACATAGAAATATAGAATCGACTTCTGGTGGAGCTTAATTTTCACATTTTTTAACGTGTCGGAGTTTGCAAAGTAGATTCAAATGTTTATACCTTTCTCGTAGTAAGAATGACTATCAAAGTCTCTATTAAGATCATGCACACTAATCTTGATATTTACGTTTTTATTACTATCACTAGGTCGCTTCCTCTGCTGGTGGACTATTAGTCCTCGCTGGTATCATCCAACCAGTGGCCAGTGTATCTGCACTGACATGCTTTATTAGATATATATATATAATTGAAATTTTACAGTTACTAAATAATGTAATTATTACTAAGATTATTATTCTCCTCCCCCGGGCATATGTGACCACAGCCAGATTATTGGTTATCCCGTTTATGCCCTTTTGGTGTTCTTAATCAATCAGATGGTTTTTTATTTGGTTTTTCATTTCTTTTGAATTTGAGCGTACATAATGGAGATGATTGCAGAAACGCCTAGTGCGTATTAAATTTGATATCTTCTTTTTTATTATTATAATGTAGGATGCTATATTACAATACCATATGGAATAAATTGACATTCGATATTAACAGGGGCCGTCGAGGTCAGGATCGAGCGGTAGTTAGATATACAACTACATGTGCAATCAAGGCCTATCACCACTGACGTTGTGAGTTCGAGCCCCTTTAATTGTGAGGTGTACTAGATACAACATTATGCGATAAAGTTTATCAGTGACCAGCGACAGGTCGGTCGTTTTCTCCGAGTAATCCACCAATAAAACTTACCGTGACGATATGCATAAAATATCATTGAAAGTGGCGTTGGACACCATAAATCAAACTAAACCAAACCGATATCTAGCAGATATCTTTGGTATTTTATTGAAAATATAAATATTGTGCTTTAACTAGAAAGACCACAAAGACCTTTGCTCCATTAATAGTTTTTACAGATATTGACCACGCTAATGTTTATTTACTTTTAGTAAATGGAAACTGGGGTTTGTGGGGAAGCTGGATTCCGTGTACAAAGACGTGTGTTGGAGGAACAAGGACACGATATAGATCGTGTAACAATCCAACACCAGATAATGGCGGTTCTCCTTGCCCAGGATTGGACTATGAAGCGGTATCATGCTCTACAACTATCTTATGCACAGGTATTTCGATAATCTGTTGTTTAGCATAATATATCAAAATGACGCATATTATCACAGTATTTAGAAAATTGGGTATTCACATCAATAGGTGTTATTAAGATACAATAAACACACTGAAAAATCACAAGGTCGAAAAGAAAAAGTCCCAAATATCATTTGCATTCTTTATGAATTGGTCTAACGAATGTCTTTTTTTAAATCATCATAAAAGTCACAATAAAACAAAATCAAGGGGTACATATCCTCATTTCATACGAAAATGTTTAAAGTGTCTGGTCAACTCATAATTCGAGAGAAACAAAAATCATCTTCTATCCTGTTTTGACATGAAATCTACTAAATACTCAATAGCTTTGACCAAATATTTGGTTAGTATTATGTTGTACTTTTGTATATACTCTCATTGTATTGTGTATCCAATGCGTTTGTATGTATACGTAGCATTTATATGATAATTTGCATATGTGTAACGAGCGGAAGTAAACTACTCATAACATCACTCCCAGACTGATAACCCATATCAGGAGCGTGTCGTGCAAATAATTGTTTACCGGTACCATTCGTGCAAGTCACTTCGTGTTTCCGGTGTCGTCTCTTTGCAAACATTAACTGACACACACATATTAGTGGGTGATGGGATCTCATCACCGTTCACGGAAAATACTTCTTATTAATCCCAATTCACGGGAAGTAAATGCAGCTGATCAAACTTCTTGAAAAGTATGAAACCCAATGCAAGTTGTTAACCGTACCCTTGTTACATCCCTACTAATCGTGTCAGACAGAATCAGTGCAGGTGACCACTAATGATACCTATACCATTGACACATCGAGTCAAGAGGGAAACAATTATGTCATCAAAAAGACCACATTAAGCAAAATCATAAAAAACACTAGGATGATTATAGCGGAGTACGTGAAATAATTTTGAATGAACACGATTCACGGACATGTTCTCGTCACGATTCACTGTAGATAAAAATCCACTAGAAGGAATGACATCTTTTAATCTTCTAATGTTTCAAAATGCCTTTTTAGGAAATGTTGTCAATACCTATTTATGGGGGTTGAGATACTCTTGTTTGACAACAGTGGTCTGAAAATATATCTGTTGAATTCACAATTAAGCATCCGTATAAAGTCATTGACTTTTAAATATTAATTTTGTATTATTTTTCGCCTAAAAGCAATTTGTAGGAAGGATAAATGATAAAAAAGACTTATACACGACCTTTTCCATATCATCCCAGCTAACTTCCCTCGACTGTGTTTCGGGCTGATATGGGGTCCTCGGGATGATACCTGGGCTGACATGGAAAAGATCATGTTGTTTAGGGCGCTGGACATAAGGCTAAGAGATGGGTGCTGCAGTGCATCAATGGTGCGAGTTCAAATCCCGTCGAAGGAAGAACAAAAATGTGTCAGTTCAAAGATCTAATTCTAACACTGTTTGGTTTGATTTTCAGACGTGTATAAATATTTAGTATTAACCTAGTTTTCAAGTAAATTTGAGATCCAGTGGGACAGATATATTGTATGATTGTCACCTGCTTAGATGTTTGTATAATATACTCTATTTCCTGTGACTGTATGATGAATTCTTCATCATCCTATACAATATATTAAATATTGCTGAGTTAGATTGCTGTCAAATTATAATTTTAGGTATAAATGTACCATCTACACACGCTTAGACACATATATTATGTCTATCTCTAGATTTTCCTTACGAGAAAAGGTAACACTTCGACCATTGAAGCTATATTTTTATAGAGCGGATGTGGACGAGTGGTCTAACGTGCTGGACATAAGGCTAAGCGATTGGTGCTGCAGTGTTTCAATGGTGTGAGTTCAAATCCCGTCGAGGGAAGAACAAACATTTGTCAGCTCGAAGATCTAATTCTAGCACTGCTTGGTTTAATTTCAGACGTGTGTATATATATATATATATATATATATATACTAGTCAAAAAAAGAAACGTTACATCAGTTTATCATATTCTTTGTTCAGCAGGTGCCCCATACATACACTCAACAAAAAAATTTAGGACCATTTTGAAAAAATGAATTTGATAAATAACAATAAATAATATAAATAACATAGGTAAATATTTTGAAATTTTTGAACACTATGGTATTTAAAAAAATCATTTCAAACGATTCTACTATTGCATATGGAACACAGCGACGATCAAAAACGATAACACTAAATTTTCCAATTCAAAAGATTCCATGATTATCAAAAAAGTTACGAATCAATTGAAATGACAGAAAATGTCAACAGTTTAAACATTAATATCGAGTATATCCACCTCGCACACGAATAGCCTCTCCACAACGATTTTGGAAGCCTGCGAATTAGTGTTTGAAATTCAACCTGCGGAATCCTTGGTGGGTTGAATCAGATTTTAAAGCGCCAAACCTCCCGCTTTCATTACGGCTCAAAGGTTCCGGCTGTCACTATAACAGTATTTATAACAATACTGGAACAAAATAGGTTAGATAGTTGTCAAAGTAGTACCAAGCGCAGTGAAACAAATGTCAAAATCAATTATACGTCACACATTGATAAACAAATATTTTTGACATTTTTGTTGACTTCCTTATCTTTATACATTTTCACTATATGAAAATGCATCGCGTAAGAGTAACCGGTACAACATCTGATCGATGACGTAGTGGTAGACCACGAGAAACGAAGTTACGTCAAGATAGACACATCACACTAATCCACTTACGTAATCGCTTTTTAACTACTGTGAACACAGCAAAGCGAATCCGTATACGTAATAACAGATATTCTGATCAAACAGTTCGTAATCGATTGCGTCAGTCTGACAAATGTGATCACATTCTATGGAAATGATGTACATCTGTAAGGTTCTAATGCTTACTTGTGTGTACTAAAGATAATGATAATTTTCCACCTTTTCAGTCAGCAATACATTTCTATTCCGGGGTATAAGGTTATATGAACCTGCTCCTCTCCAGATTGTTGTCAGATCTACATGCACGACATATCAGAAGGGGTGGGGAAGTATGCGCCTCTTCACTACGTGAAAAACATAGAAATATAGAATCGACTTCTGGTGGAGCTTAATTTTCACATTTTTTAACGTGTCGGAGTTTGCAAAGTAGATTCAAATGTTTATACCTTTCTCGTAGTAAGAATGACTATCAAAGTCTCTATTAAGATCATGCACACTAATCTTGATATTTACGTTTTTATTACTATCACTAGGTCGCTTCCTCTGCTGGTGGACTATTAGTCCTCGCTGGTATCATCCAACCAGTAGCCAGTGTATCTGCACTGACATGCTTTATTAGATATATATATATAATTGAAATTTTACAGTTACTAAATAATGTAATTATTACTAAGATTATTATTCTCCTCCCCCGGGCATATGTGACCACAGCCAGATTATTGGTTATCCCGTTTATGCCCTTTTGGTGTTCTTAATCAATCAGATGGTTTTTTATTTGGTTTTTCATTTCTTTTGAATTTGAGCGTACATAATGGAGATGATTGCAGAAACACCTAGTGCGTATTAAATTTGATATCTTCTTTTTTATTATTATAATGTAGGATGCTATATTACAATACCATATGGAATAAATTGACATTCGATATTAACAGGGGCCGTCGAGGTCAGGATCGAGCGGTAGTTAGATATACAACTACATGTGCAATCAAGGCCTATCACCACTGACGTTGTGAGTTCGAGCCCCTTTAATTGTGAGGTGTACTAGATACAACATTATGCGATAAAGTTTATCAGTGACCAGCGACAGGTCGGTCGTTTTCTCCGAGTAATCCACCAATAAAACTTACCGTGACGATATGCATAAAATATCATTGAAAGTGGCGTTGGACACCATAAATCAAACTAAACCAAACCGATATCTAGCAGATATCTTTGGTATTTTATTGAAAATATAAATATTGTGCTTTAACTAGAAAGACCACAAAGACCTTTGCTCCATTAATAGTTTTTACAGATATTGACCACGCTAATGTTTATTTACTTTTAGTAAATGGAAACTGGGGTTTGTGGGGAAGCTGGATTCCGTGTACAAAGACGTGTGTTGGAGGAACAAGGACACGATATAGATCGTGTAACAATCCAACACCAGATAATGGCGGTTCTCCTTGCCCAGGATTGGACTATGAAGCGGTATCATGCTCTACAACTATCTTATGCACAGGTATTTCGATAATCTGTTGTTTAGCATAATATATCAAAATGACGCATATTATCACAGTATTTAGAAAATTGGGTATTCACATCAATAGGTGTTATTAAGATACAATAAACACACTGAAAAATCACAAGGTCGAAAAGAAAAAGTCCCAAATATCATTTGCATTCTTTATGAATTGGTCTAACGAATGTCTTTTTTTAAATCATCATAAAAGTCACAATAAAACAAAATCAAGGGGTACATATCCTCATTTCATACGAAAATGTTTAAAGTGTCTGGTCAACTCATAATTCGAGAGAAACAAAAATCATCTTCTATCCTGTTTTGACATGAAATCTACTAAATACTCAATAGCTTTGACCAAATATTTGGTTAGTATTATGTTGTACTTTTGTATATACTCTCATTGTATTGTGTATCCAATGCGTTTGTATGTATACGTAGCATTTATATGATAATTTGCATATGTGTAACGAGCGGAAGTAAACTACTCATAACATCACTCCCAGACTGATAACCCATATCAGGAGCGTGTCGTGCAAATAATTGTTTACCGGTACCATTCGTGCAAGTCACTTCGTGTTTCCGGTGTCGTCTCTTTGCAAACATTAACTGACACACACATATTAGTGGGTGATGGGATCTCATCACCGTTCACGGAAAATACTTCTTATTAATCCCAATTCACGGGAAGTAAATGCAGCTGATCAAACTTCTTGAAAAGTATGAAACCCAATGCAAGTTGTTAACCGTACCCTTGTTACATCCCTACTAATCGTGTCAGACAGAATCAGTGCAGGTGACCACTAATGATACCTATACCATTGACACATCGAGTCAAGAGGGAAACAATTATGTCATCAAAAAGACCACATTAAGCAAAATCATAAAAAACACTAGGATGATTATAGCGGAGTACGTGAAATAATTTTGAATGAACACGATTCACGGACATGTTCTCGTCACGATTCACTGTAGATAAAAATCCACTAGAAGGAATGACATCTTTTAATCTTCTAATGTTTCAAAATGCCTTTTTAGGAAATGTTGTCAATACCTATTTATGGGGGTTGAGATACTCTTGTTTGACAACAGTGGTCTGAAAATATATCTGTTGAATTCACAATTAAGCATCCGTATAAAGTCATTGACTTTTAAATATTAATTTTGTATTATTTTTCGCCTAAAAGCAATTTGTAGGAAGGATAAATGATAAAAAAGACTTATACACGACCTTTTCCATATCATCCCAGCTAACTTCCCTCGACTGTGTTTCGGGCTGATATGGGGTCCTCGGGATGATACCTGGGCTGACATGGAAAAGATCATGTTGTTTAGGGCGCTGGACATAAGGCTAAGAGATGGGTGCTGCAGTGCATCAATGGTGCGAGTTCAAATCCCGTCGAAGGAAGAACAAAAATGTGTCAGTTCAAAGATCTAATTCTAACACTGTTTGGTTTGATTTTCAGACGTGTATAAATATTTAGTATTAACCTAGTTTTCAAGTAAATTTGAGATCCAGTGGGACAGATATATTGTATGATTGTCACCTGCTTAGATGTTTGTATAATATACTCTATTTCCTGTGACTGTATGATGAATTCTTCATCATCCTATACAATATATTAAATATTGCTGAGTTAGATTGCTGTCAAATTATAATTTTAGGTATAAATGTACCATCTACACACGCTTAGACACATATATTATGTCTATCTCTAGATTTTCCTTACGAGAAAAGGTAACACTTCGACCATTGAAGCTATATTTTTATAGAGCGGATGTGGACGAGTGGTCTAACGTGCTGGACATAAGGCTAAGCGATTGGTGCTGCAGTGTTTCAATGGTGTGAGTTCAAATCCCGTCGAGGGAAGAACAAACATTTGTCAGCTCGAAGATCTAATTCTAGCACTGCTTGGTTTAATTTCAGACGTGTGTATATATATATATATATATATATATATACTAGTCAAAAAAAGAAACGTTACATCAGTTTATCATATTCTTTGTTCAGCAGGTGCCCCATACATACACTCAACAAAAAAATTTAGGACCATTTTGAAAAAATGAATTTGATAAATAACAATAAATAATATAAATAACATAGGTAAATATTTTGAAATTTTTGAACACTATGGTATTTAAAAAAATCATTTCAAACGATTCTACTATTGCATATGGAACACAGCGACGATCAAAAACGATAACACTAAATTTTCCAATTCAAAAGATTCCATGATTATCAAAAAAGTTACGAATCAATTGAAATGACAGAAAATGTCAACAGTTTAAACATTAATATCGAGTATATCCACCTCGCACACGAATAGCCTCTCCACAACGATTTTGGAAGCCTGCGAATTAGTGTTTGAAATTCAACCTGCGGAATCCTTGGTGGGTTGAATCAGATTTTAAAGCGCCAAACCTCCCGCTTTCATTACGGCTCAAAGGTTCCGGCTGTCACTATAACAGTATTTATAACAATACTGGAACAAAATAGGTTAGATAGTTGTCAAAGTAGTACCAAGCGCAGTGAAACAAATGTCAAAATCAATTATACGTCACACATTGATAAACAAATATTTTTGACATTTTTGTTGACTTCCTTATCTTTATACATTTTCACTATATGAAAATGCATCGCGTAAGAGTAACCGGTACAACATCTGATCGATGACGTAGTGGTAGACCACGAGAAACGAAGTTACGTCAAGATAGACACATCACACTAATCCACTTACGTAATCGCTTTTTAACTACTGTGAACACAGCAAAGCGAATCCGTATACGTAATAACAGATATTCTGATCAAACAGTTCGTAATCGATTGCGTCAGTCTGACAAATGTGATCACATTCTATGGAAATGATGTACATCTGTAAGGTTCTAATGCTTACTTGTGTGTACTAAAGATAATGATAATTTTCCACCTTTTCAGTCAGCAATACATTTCTATTCCGGGGTATAAGGTTATATGAACCTGCTCCTCTCCAGATTGTTGTCAGATCTACATGCACGACATATCAGAAGGGGTGGGGAAGTATGCGCCTATTCACTACGTGAAAAACATAGAAATATAGAATCGACTTCTGGTGGAGCTTAATTTTCACATTTTTTAACGTGTCGGAGTTTGCAAAGTAGATTCAAATGTTTATACCTTTCTCGTAGTAAGAATGACTATCAAAGTCTCTATTAAGATCATGCACACTAATCTTGATATTTACGTTTTTATTACTATCACTAGGTCGCTTCCTCTGCTGGTGGACTATTAGTCCTCGCTGGTATCATCCAACCAGTAGCCAGTGTATCTGCACTGACATGCTTTATTAGATATATATATATAATTGAAATTTTACAGTTACTAAATAATGTAATTATTACTAAGATTATTATTCTCCTCCCCCGGGCATATGTGACCACAGCCAGATTATTGGTTATCCCGTTTATGCCCTTTTGGTGTTCTTAATCAATCAGATGGTTTTTTATTTGGTTTTTCATTTCTTTTGAATTTGAGCGTACATAATGGAGATGATTGCAGAAACGCCTAGTGCGTATTAAATTTGATATCTTCTTTTTTATTATTATAATGTAGGATGCTATATTACAATACCATATGGAATAAATTGACATTCGATATTAACAGGGGCCGTCGAGGTCAGGATCGAGCGGTAGTTAGATATACAACTACATGTGCAATCAAGGCCTATCACCACTGACGTTGTGAGTTCGAGCCCCTTTAATTGTGAGGTGTACTAGATACAACATTATGCGATAAAGTTTATCAGTGACCAGCGACAGGTCGGTCGTTTTCTCCGAGTAATCCACCAATAAAACTTACCGTGACGATATGCATAAAATATCATTGAAAGTGGCGTTGGACACCATAAATCAAACTAAACCAAACCGATATTTAGCAGATATCTTTGGTATTTTATTGAAAATATAAATATTGTGCTTTAACTAGAAAGACCACAAAGACCTTTGCTCCATTAATAGTTTGTACAAATATTGACCACGTTAATGTTTATTAACATTTAGTAAATGGAAACTGGAGTTCGTGGGGAAGCTGGACTCCGTGTACAAAGACGTGTGTTGGGGGAACAAGGACACGATATAGATCCTGTAACAATCCAACACCAGTAAATGGCGGTTCTCTTTGCCCAGGATTGGACTATGAAACGGAATCATGCTCTACAAATATCTTATGCACAGGTATTTCGATAATATGTTGTTTAACATAATTAATATATCACAATGACGCATATTATCACAGTATTTAGAAAATTGCGTATTCACATCAATAGGTATTATTAAGATACAATAAACACATTGAACAATCACAAGGTCGAAAAGAAAATGTCCCAAAAACCATTTGCATTCTTTATGAATTGGTCTAGCGAATGCTTTTTTTTAAATCATCATAAGAATCACAATAGAAAAAAATCAAGGGGTGCATATCCTCATTTCATACGAAAATGTTTAAAGTGTCTGGTCAACTCATAATTCGAGAGAAACAAAAATCATCTTCTATCCTGTTTTGACATGAAATCTACTAAATACTCAATAGCTTTGACCAAATATTTGGTTAGTATTATGTTGTACTTTTGTATATACTCTCAATTTGTTGTGTATCCAATACGTTTTTATGTATACGTAGCATTTATATGATAATTTGCATATGTGTAACGAGCGGAAGTAAACTACTCATAACATCACTCCCAGACTGATAACCCATATCAGGCGCGTGTCGTGCAAATAATTTTCAGACGTGTATAAATATGTAGTAATAATCTAGTATTTCAAGTAACTTTGAGATCCATGGGACAGATATATTGTATGATTGTCACCTGCTTAGATGTTTGTATAATATACTCTATTTCCTGTGACTGTATGATGAATTTTTCATCATCCTATACAATATATTAAATATTGCTGTGCTAGATTGCTGTCAAATTATAATATTAAGTATATATGAACCATCTACACACGCTTAGACACATATTTTATGTCTATCTCTAGATTTTCCTTACGAGAAAAGATAACACTTCGACTATTGAAGCTATATTTTAATATAGCGGACGTGGACGAGTGGTCTAACATGCTGGACATAAGGGTAAGCGATTGGTGTTGCAGTGCTTCAATGGTGTGAGTTCAAATCCCGTTGAGGGAAGAACAAAAATTGTTAGCTCAAAGATCGAATTCTAGCACTGCTTGGTTTAATTTTCAGACGTATATAATATTTAGTATTAACCTAGTATCCTTTAAAGTAACTTTGAGATCCAGTGGGACAGATATATTGTATGGTTGTCACTTGCTTCTAGACGTTTGTATAGTATACTTTATTTCCTGTGACTGTATAGTGAATAATTCTTCATTATCCTATCCAATATATTAAAAATTGCTGAGTTAGATTGCTGTCAAATTATAATATTAAGTATATATGTACCATCTACACACGCTTATACACATGTCTTACGCCTATCCCTAGATTTGCCTTACGAGACAAGGTAACACTACGACTATTGAAGCTCCTTTATTTAGGGAGTGGATGTAGTCGAGTGGTCTAGGGCGCTGGACGTAAGGCTAAGCGAATGGTGCTGCAGTGTAACAATGGTGTGGGTTCAAATCCCGTCGAGGGAAGAACAAAAATTTGACAGCTCTAAAATCTAATTCTAACACTGTTTGGTTTAATTTTCAGACGTATATAATATTTAGTATTAACCTAGTATCCTTTAAAGTAACTTTGAGATCCAGTGGGACAGATATATTGTATGGTTGTCACTTGCTTCTAGACGTTTGTATAGTATACTTTATTTCCTGTGACTGTATAGTGAATAATTCTTCATTATCCTATCCAATATATTAAAAATTGCTGAGTTAGATTGCTGTCAAATGATAATATTAAGTATATATGTACCATCTACACACGCTTATACACATGTCTTACGCCTATCCCTAGATTTGCCTTACGAGACAAGGTAACACTACGACTATTGAAGCTCCTTTATTTAGGGAGTGGATGTAGTCGAGTGGTCTAGGGCGCTGGACGTAAGGCTAAGCGAATGGTGCTGCAGTGTAACAATGGTGTGGGTTCAAATCCCGTCGAGGGAAGTACAAAAATTTGACAGCTCTAAAATCTAATTCTAACACTGTTTGGTTTAATTTTCAGACGTATATATATATATATATATATATACTAGTCAAAAAAAGAAACGTTACATCAGTTTATCATATCTATTGTTCAGCAGGTGCTCCATACATATGTTTTAATCAATTAATATAACAATTAGGTTATTAGCCTATCGAGTCTGGCATTGTTATTTTTTACAAAATGACGCTACGTCAGTTTCGGGAATTCACGTTTTTAATCTTTTCGACAATTTAAAATGTATGCAGGTGCTCAATTAGAATTACCGGTCATAAACTGTGTCGTTTGCAAATGTATGTAAAAGGCCACTTCAACAAACAATTTTTATGCACGTTAGGCTATGCCCCGCTTACTCCAAAATGAGAGGGAACGTGCCGTTGGGATGTTTGAAGCCGGAATGACACAAACAGAGATAGCAAACCATTTCAATTGCTCAAGAATGACAATTCAAAGATTGCTCGTTCGTGTAAATAAGGATAATAACAAAATTACCGAACTCCGAACATTCTTACAAAGGGAAAGTCAAAACTCATAAGTATATAAACAGACAAAATCAGTCAACAACCAGAAAACTGTGAAATTCGTAATGACCCTGACCTGGTACAGGCATTTCTAAGGAAATGGTGGGTTGAATCAGATTTTAAAGCGCCAAATCTCCCGCTTTCATTACGGCTCAAAGGTTCCGGCTGTCATTATAACAGTATTTATAAAAATACTGGAACAAAATAGGTTAAATAGTTGTCAAAGCAGTACCAAACGCAGTGAAGCAAATGTCAAAATCAATTTTACGTCACATATTGATAAACAAATATTTTTGACATTTTTGTTGACTTCCTTATCTTTATACATTTTCATTATATGAAAATGCATCGTTTAAGAGCAACCGGCACAACATTTGATCGTTGACGTAGTGGTAGACCACGAGAAACGACGTTACGTCAAGATAGACACATCACACTAATCCACTTACGTAATCCCTTTGTAACTACTGTGGACACAGCAAAGCGAATCCGTATACGTAATAACAGATATTCTGACCAAACAGTTCGTAATCGGTTGCGTCAGTCTGACAAATGTGATCACATTCTATGGAAATGATGTACAACTGTAAGGTTTTAATGCTTACTTGTGTGTACTAAAGATAATGATAATTTTCCACCTTTTCAGTCAGCTATAAATTTCTATTCCGGGGTATAAGGTTATATGAACCTGCTCCTCTCCAGATTGTTGTCAGATCTACATGCACGACATATCAGAAGGGGTGGGGCAGTATGCGCCTCTTCACTACGTGAAAAGCATAGAAATATAGAATCGACTTCTGGTGGAGCTTAATTTTCACATTGTTTAACGTGTCGAAGTTTGCAAAGTAGATTCAAATGTTTATACCTTTCTCGTAGTAAGAATGACTATCAAAGTCTCTATTAAGGTCATGCACACTAATCTTGATATTTACGTTTTTATTACTATCACTAGGTCGCTTCCTCTGCTGGTGGACTATTAGTCCTCGCTGATATCATCCAACCAGTAGCCAGTGTATCGGCACTGACATGCTTTATTAGATATATATATAATTGAAATTTTACAGTTACTAAATAATGTAATTATTACTAAGATTATTGTTCTCATCCGGGCATATGTGACCACAGCCAGGTTATTGGTTATCCTGTTTATGCCCTTTTGGTGTTCTTAATCAATCAGATGGTTTTTTATTTGGTTTTTCATTTCTTTTGAATTTGAGCGTACATAAAGGAGATGATTGCAGAAACGCCTAGTGCGTATTAAATTTGATATCTTCTTTTGTATTATTATAATGTAGGATGCTATATTACAATATCATATGGAATAAATTGACATTCAATATTAACAGGGGCCGTCGAGGTCAGGATCGAGGGGTAGTTAGATATACAACTACATGTGCAATCAGTGCTTATCACCACTGACGTTGTGAGGTCGAGCCCCTTTAATTGTGAGGTGTACTCGATACAACATTATGCGATAAAATTTATCAGTGACCAGCGACAGGTCGGTCGTTTTCCCCGAGTAATCCACCAATAAAACTTACCGTGACGATGTGCATAAAATATCATTGAAAGTGGCGTTGAACACCATAAATCAAACTAAACCAAACCGATATTTAGCAGATATCTTTGGTATTTTATTGAAAACATAAACATTGTGCTTTAACTAGAAAGACCACAAAGAACTTTGCTCCATTAATAGTTTGTACAGATATTGACCACGTTAATGTTTATTTACTTTTAGTAAATGGAGACTGGGGTTCGTGGGGAAGCTGGATTCCGTGTACAAAGACGTGTGTTGGAGGAACAAGGACACGATATAGATCGTGTAACAATCCAACACCAATAAATGGCGGTTCTCCTTGCCTAGGATTGGACTATGAAACGGTATCATGCTCTACAACTATCTTATGCACAGGTATTTCGATAATCTGTTGTTTAGCATAATATATCACAATGACGCATATTATCACAGTATTTAGAAAATTAGGCATTCACATCAATAGGTGATATTAAGATATAATAATCACCTAGAAAAATCACAAGTGCGAAAAGAAAATGTCCCAAATACCATTTGCACTCTTTATGAATTGGTCTAACGTATGCTTGTTTTTTACATCATCATACAAGTCACAATTGAACAAAATCAAGGAGTAAATATACTCATTTCATACGAAAATGTTTAAAGTGTCTGGTCAATTCACATTTCGAGAGAAACACAAATTATTTTCTATTCTGTTTTGGCATGAAATCTACTAAATACTCAGTAGTTTTGATAAGATATTTGGTTAGTATTATGTTGTACTTTTGCATATACTCTCAATTTGTTGTGTATCCAATACTTTTATTTATATATACGTAGCATTTATATGATAAGTTTTGCATATGTGTAACGAGCGGAAGTAAACTACCCATAGCATCACTCTCAGACTGATAACCCATACCAGGAGCGTCTCATGCAAAGCAATATTTACCGGTGCCTTTCGTGCAAATCAATTCCGTATTTCCGGTGTCGTCTCTTTACAAACATTAACTGACACACACATATTAGTGGGTGATGGGACCTCATCATGGTTCACAAAAAATACTTCTTATTAATCACAATTTACGGGAAGTAAATGCAGATGATCAAACATCTTTAAAAGTATGAAACCCAATGTGACTTGTTAGCTGTACGTATGTCCCTTGCTACATCCCTACTAATCGTGTCAGACAGAATCAGTGCAGGTGACCACTAAAGATACCTATACGATTGACACATCGAGTCAAGAGGGAAACAATTATGTCGTCTAAAAGACCACATTAAACAAAATCATCAAGAAAATATTACGTGCTAGATGATAATAACGGAGTACGTAAAATAATTATACTGGTTTCACTGTGATCATATTAGCTTTCTCCTATAGCATATTCCATGTGACACATATTTACAGTAACTAGTTTTTTTAACTTGTTATGAGTATAGCTGTAAAACTGTTCACTTCTTGTTACACGACAATCAATCAATCAATCAATCAATCAATCACTATTAAAGCATTGAATGGTAATTCATACCAGACAATACTTCATAATTACATACATAAGTCCAGACAAATTATTTGATATGATCTATTATATTTTTCAGGACAAATCCTTGCCTCAAGTCGTTCAGACAGCAATGGACTGTTTGCAGCTGGAATCTCAGGATTGGTCATTGGTTTATTCTCTATCATGTTTGCCGTTTCACTTGTTGTTTTTTGTCGTAAGTTGTGTCTTTATTATACAGCAAGGCATGTACATGTACGATTATTACAAAAGTAGCAAAAACATCAAACTGTATCTATGTCAATGTTAGCACCTTTATAAACATTATAGTTTAAACCAACAAATGTATTAGTTAAGTAACAGTGCCGTCTTAAGCAAAAAGTTGTTATCCTAACTGGTTAGATTTACCTTACTGGAAATGTCATGACTTTCATACTTTCGTGGATTGCTAAAATAAAGCAGTGCATGTTTAACCATTACAGGCTTTCGACTAAAGAAAAAGGACGAAATGAGGTATTTATGTTTTTATTTTTTATATTAAAATGTTTTCCTTCAAGTTGAATTGAATCCGGTAGTCAACATCATATTAGGAATTATTAAACCTTCCGATTTCTGCTGAAAGACATCTTGTGCAGGTGCGTTATTTAGCTTTATGAATTTGTATTACAAACCAGTAATGGTCAACAAAATAACAAGCCACAACAGCACAACCCGCTCTAACAAACCTCAATATAAATACATCACAGAAAACCGGGACGCATCGCTCTCGAAATTTTAAATTAAATTGTAAATTGTCAAGTGAATTTAAATGGAACAGTTATATCAATAATAAATTGCAAACGGACCAAACATAATTATTGTTTCACATTTCACATAATAAATACATTTTCGTACAACTCTGTGTAAAGAATATCATGTTTCTCCTATCTCTATTTAGTGTAATGCTGTTGGCCAATTTTAAATCTTCCATGTCAGACTATTTCTGGTTGGTTTCATTCTGATTATGATACAATGCATTTTATGGAAACTTTTTGATTTGAAACTCTGTTAAATTGTACGTACAAATTACTCTATTATGATAATTTCTTATTGTAGACTTATTTTATAGTGCTATTATACAATACTAGTATAAGCCGTATTTGTCACAACGATAATTCCATTATCTATTGTTAGGTCTAACAATTATACAGAATTCCAAACATGTACTAGATGTAATCCTGTAGTGACAGATTCTTATGATAGTTTAGAAACGGCAGCCATTGGTATGTGTGTTGATAAATAGTAATATATAAACACGATTTCGTATTTAACGACGAAAATAGTTTTTGCATTTCTTCGAACTGTATTATCAACAATAATTCCTTAGTACATGGTTTGGTTTGGCTTAGGATGTTTAGCGCCACTTTCAACAATATTTCAGCTATATCGTGACGGTCAGTTTTATTGGTGGAGGAAACCGGAGTACCAGGAGAAAACCCCGACCTGTTGCAAGTCACTGACAAATTGTATTACATAATGATGTAACAAGATCACCTCACCATGAACCGGGTTCGAATTCCTAACAACTTTAGTGGTGATATGCACTGATTGAACATATAGTTGTACATCCAACTACCATACGATTCACCACGACGGCCCCTCTCTAGTATATGGAAACCGCACAAATAGTCGTTGGTCACTATATAACTAATATGTGATTAAAATTAATAAATATACTTAATTATAATATAACTATACAGTCATCAAGTTTCCTTTAACAGCTACGCATTTAGCCTATAATAAGATGAGTGTGAAGATACCAATGGGGTAATCAGAAGCTGTATATCGAAGAAGAACAGACAACGCAATGGACAAAAGAAAAAGGACAAACAACGATATACAAAACATGCATATAAAACTAAAGATCGAGTAACACGAACTAATATTGTGTCCATTGTTTGGGAGGCTTAACAATAATTTCGATGATAACGTGCATTTCATCAAAAGTGATAAAACCAACAAGCTGTGAAATCATAGGCAAAGATATGACTTTGTGGAGATAGCAAGCTTTTGTGAACAGACCAGGTCACTCCATATTATACCGCGTATTTGTGCATGCTCTATTGTAAGTGACAATGTTACTGTTGTTTTTGTTCAACATTAACTCTTATTGATGTGTATATGTCACGTTTACAATTAAAACAATTACATGCTTTTGTAGAAGTGAATATGAGTTTTTATTGACCTGTAAAATAACATTGACCGAAGCCGAAGGCTGAGGTCAATATTGGTTTTGCAGGTCAATAATAACTCATATTCACTGATACAAAAGCCTGTAATTGCTTTATTACATACTATGATGCTTATGACGTCAATGGCGTCATCCGGTGAATATTACTTCCAGCAGGTAAATACCATTTTTTATTGACTTTACTTAGCTAATGTACGAACATTTATAGTCATTATGTGATAGTATATTTTATATTTACAATCCCTACAGTATACATGTAGGTTTTTCAGCTATTGACTATCTTAAGGAAAACGGCCAATATAGAAAGCTGAACTAAATATACAATGGTATAAGTACCACAATGTTCGTCATAAATACATAATGATTATAATTTATGTTCTCAGTTTGCTATAAAGGTTATACATGACTCAGCAATTATAATTAAATACTAGAGAATATAATACTATATTGAAAATTAAAAAAAAAACAGCTTCTATGTTACTTGTTAATATTTATCGTTTACAGGAACAACTGAAGTAAACGAAAACCAAACAGACAGAATGTAAGCTTTTCTCGGATCAATTTAATCACATTGCCCTTATAATTTGTTTACACTAAACTGTGATACGAATTAATCAACTTACGCAAGTTGTAAAAGTTTCAGTAAATATATTATACTGAATACATGCCCACGGAAGCAACCATTGCTCCCGAATATGTCCTGTCTACGTTGTTATTAACCCTTCTTACATAACATAGTCTTGTTATAACAGCGTTAGTTTTTATATTACTTAAGCAGTCACTGGCAAATCCATAGAAATAGGATCATATATATTGTTGTGTAAGACACTAAAGAAAACTTTAATTGAAATAATAGATTAAAATTATTATCCAATGTCACATGCAAGTTCATTACCCAAATCGGCATAATAGACTATCCATATGCTTAAGCGAAAAAAGTCCAGTGCATACTTCTTTTTTGTTGTAGCATTCGAACAACTTCGACTTCGTATTAACTGTCAGCACTTCCCCATGCATAATGAGTTAATAGCCTATTTATTTTGTAAGAACAGTATAATTATTTCTGACTGATGTTGATGAGATATCAATACTAGAATGACCATTGACATATGTCTATATCACATTGGTCTTGATACCATTGTTGTAATAATACTGGCCGTTACGTCAATACATCATAGTATCTGAAGTTGCCATCTCAATGTTCTGCTCATTGGGGATATCCAAAGAGACACCAGTAGCGATTGATATCTCTACACAGGTACACGGACATATCAAAGCAATGTCATTTTTTTAAAGTGCATTCTTAAAGGAATTTACAATAGTGGAAACAAAAACTTAGGCTCTCATGTTATGCTCAATAGGTTGATAATGTATTTATGTTTATGTTCCAATCTAGTATTGCTACCTACGAGGAAATTATGCCAAGCGAGAATATTGCCCACACTAACCAACATCAAAGCAAACACCAACAAGGTACTATTATTGTTTTGTATTTTTTAGTTCTCTTTCTTTGTTGATCAAAGTATTCTAATATAAATGATATGAAACTTTGTCCCACAGGATAGGTAATTTCTATTAACGTTAGGGTCAATATCATGGATACATCAATGTTAATACAAATATCTATATACGTAAAACGGAATGTTGATAATAAATACTTTCTATTCTAATTATATTCGTGGTCAATTCAAACTATTTATAATTATGAATTTCATGTCACACCCTGAACAGGTTTAACTGACGTTATACTGTTGTTTGCTTGATGGTGATTAACGTCACTTTCAACAATACTTCAGCTATATCGTGACGGTCAGATTAATTGCTGGAGGAAACCGGAGGACCAGAAGAAAACAACCGATCTGTCGCAAGTCACTGACAATCTTTATCACATAATGTTCTACACTTCGCCCTGGTCGGTATTCGAGCTCACAACATCAGTGATGATAAGCACTGATTCCATAGGTAGTTGTAAATCCAACTACCATACGATCACGGCCAAGGCGGCCCCCTGCTGACTTTATCTTTGCTAGGTTTATACATATAACGTTTAAACAGTGATAGTTAACATTTTTTCCTGTATTAAAACACGAGCAAAACCACTTCTCACTTTGAATCATTAAGCATGAAAAGACGCAAAGTATGCCCATGAAAATATAGACCTGACTTGGGACTTACAAGAAAGGAGGAGGGGCTAAGCAGATGAATATGATCTAATACCCCCTCTTGATAATTGTGAGTCCAACAGCAATACAACGAATTATTGAAACGATTAGAATTATTCCTTTGTTATTCGTGCGTGTACAAACATAGTGCTATCCTAACATTATCAAAATGTTCTAACTGACACAGCAAGTAAGATAGATAATGGATACCAAACTACAAAACACTGACATGACGAAAACATGTACCGAATGCATTTAAAGAACATGCAACAACATTAGCTGACAATTTGTTTTCAATATATTTGATGGTGTATTGTCTTCAAATAGACCACATTAGGACAGAATCCAATGAGTAAATCTTCTCATTTATTTTCAGATGATATAAAGAAACAGGAGATCTATGACAACATGAAAGCTTAGTTACATTAGTTGTTTTTTGTCTTGTATTTAGTTGACCTGTTAAATCAGTTGTATTGTGAATGTTCTATAATAAACTTTTTTTTGTCTCTAGACTCTGATTGTATTGCAGCTATTTAGTTATTCATCAACATTTATCAACGGTGAAGATGTTTTTTAACTTTTGTATGACATCACATAGTGATATTAATTCAACAAATTTAATATGCTTAATTACACATATACAATGTAATTGTATAAATGTAATCTGTGCTACAATATGTAAACCTCAACTTATAAGATATATATATATATGGTTGGTAGATTCCGTTAGACTTTATATATATATATATACGTCCGAAAATTAAACCAAACAGTGTTAGAATTAGATTTTAGAGCTGTCAAATTTTTGTTCTTCCCTCGCCATTGATACACTGCAGCACCATTCGCTTAGCCTTATGTCCAGCGCCCTAGACAACTCGACCACATCCACTCCCTTAAAAAGGAGCTTCAATAATCGTAGTGTTACCTTTTCTCGTAAGGCAAGTCTAGGGATATACGTAAGACATGTGTATAAGCGTGTGTAGATGGTACATATATACTTAATATTATAATTTGATAGCAATTTTTAATATATTGTATAGGATAATGAAGAATTCATTATACAGTCACAGGAAATAAAGTATATTATACAAACGTATAGAAGCAAGTTATATATATATAACTGAAATATACAGTACCTAACAATGTTATTCTAATGCAATGTGTTCGTATCGTCGGATTTGATTGGTTACTATTCTACGTAAAATTCTCAATCCAATATTCGTAACTAAGAGGTTCACCATCTTGAAAACGTGAAATCCTACATGTCACATTTACAACAATACACAACAATAATTAAAATCACTACCTTGCAAACTTATTTTAGTTTAACATTTATCAAAGTTGAACCGTACATGAGACCAAACAAACCTCTCTGATCTTTACGCTTTAGAATGGAAGTCTTCATATGGTGTCATGTTATTTATGTGCCAAAGTCGTCGACAGCATTTCGCGGAATTTTAATTTGTGTGATTTGTAGATCCAGGGATATGCAAGAATACTTTTTTATGTTCAGTATTGCACTATAATAGAGATAACTGTATTGTATTTGAAAATTTCACGGCAACAATGGTCGATGTAATGGTCGCAAATATTTATTTACTGGCTCCGCTAACGCATCGCCAGTCAAATCTCCAATTGATGCCGTGAAATTATTTAATTATTATTAACATTAATGATTATTTTCCTTATCAGATTTTGGCTATTCTGTTTGGACTCTATGGTTTACTGGCTTTCAAAAAGTTTGACATTTATGAATGTTATTCTAGAAATGCGTCGTGGGCATTAACTTTGCTCTCAACTTTTTATTGCACAGTTGTCATATATAAATTAATTACTCACATTTTGGTCCATGATGTGCTCATGTGACCATGTGTTTAATTGTAAACAGTGACGGAATGTGGGTAGGCAATGGCAGTTTCTTACTTTTGCCTAAACAATAAATGTAAACAGTGAATTAATATGGCCAAGTCTATTATAAAAATACAATTCCTTATGTTTGCTTATTTCATCTAAACAATATTTTAGTGCACCATATCTGTATAGGTTGAAATAATGTTCTAATTATGACTTACTTAATAAATTGCTACAGAAAAGTAAAACGAAAAAGTTTGTGTTTCTTTTCACCAAAAGCATTTCAAGCGGTATTCCATCAATTAATTGTGTTGTTCCTTGATATAAATCAAGCATACCAGTATTTCTAATATCACAATGTGTATATGTTTGCTTAAGAAACAATAAATATAATTTTAACAGCTTGCAGTTTTGATTCCATTACCCCCTAACTCCATTTTGGTTTTAAAGTATTTAATGGCTATCTCTATTTATGCATAAGAAGAGTTTGAAGATACCAAAGAGGCAATCAGAATTCATATATCAAACAGCCAACACAATGGCCAAAAGAAACAAACCACAAAAGGACAAACAACGATCTACAAAGCATACACATACAATTTGAGATCGAGTAACACGAACCCCACTAAAAGCCGGTGGTGAACTCAGGTGCTCCGGAAGGGTAAGCAGTTCCTTGCTCACTAATAGCGCCCGTCGTGTTAATCTAGTTACAAACCCGGTGATAAGTCGTGAATGAGGAAAGGACCGGGAAGTGCTTACGTCAAGTGGAACATATACGTGGTCATTTGTGACACAGATATTCCATAACAGTCAACCACATTTTCGAAGTGATGACTTCTACTTAACCAAGAGGAACCCTTGGTTCAATAGCTTTCTTGTTAGCAGCAACCCTCTATCAAGGACATCCTGATAGGAACCACACGCTCTGGAATATCGCATCAACTGAGAGATATATATTACATGTGCAGGTGCTGCTGGAAAGTTACTACATATAAATGTATAAAGGTTGCATATGTAACTCATAAATACATAGCCCAACTCTTAGTACTATCACCATTGATTCGTGCCATTATACACACCTTAAGTGTGATGGTGTTCCGAATTTAATCTAGGCTGCGAGTTCCACCTTGTCATTCGCATCAACTGTTCATGTTGTCGTCTCCGATGTATGAGCGTCACTGTAACGTCGATGATAATAAATTAATAATCTTTGATGAACACAATTATTTCAATGTTCTAATTTATTGATTACTAAGACATTCTCTTTCCAACACTATCTCATTCTGTTTGTTTGTATTGCTGTTAACAACAATGCGATAATATTGTTATTCAAATGCCTGTTACAACCAGCATCATAAGCCCAAGGCCCCCGTTTCACAAAAGGTGGTAAATTGTAAGCAAGGTCGTACGACTGTCCTTACGATTTACGACCGTTTCACAAAACTTACCGACTTCCGATATACATATACGACATTTCTTGGTCGCAAATTACCGATTGGGTCGGAGCAGTCGTAAATCGTAAATCGCTAAAATAAACGTTGAATGTACATCATTACAATGAGGAATCATGCTATTCCATCACTTCTGCAAATTGTAAATATCATACCCAAAATAAAATGTATCTCTCTTCACGGGGTGTATAATTTTCAAATCAATTGACGTATTGCAATTTCCGCATAAGTCATATTTACAAAGCGGATATTTCTTTTGTGTTCATGTCGTTGCTAAAAAGAAACTATTGGTTATAAGAATCTTTCCAAATAAACAACAACAATGTACTTCAGATAAAACAAAACTGAACCGCCATGATATGACTGAAATATTGTTGAAACTGACGTCTTAAACACTATCAAACAAACAAACAAGAATAAAAACGGCGGAAATATGCGCTTCATAAAACGTAATTATGAAATATTATACAAGGAAAAATCTCAGTGGCATCATACTTTTTGGAACGCATGTAACTACATGCATGTAGATTTCGACTGACCAAAAAAAAACACACACTGAATTCGTGCTACAGTGTTCAATTTTCAATATCTTGACAGTATTTGACTTCAACATTACAAAAAGTCCAAGAATTCCAAATTTAAAGCGGAAAATCGATATATCATCAAATTTTAAGGGGCTGTTCCATTAGTTTAAGTTGGAACTATTTATAGACGTTATATTCATGGAAAATACACAGATGTGATAAATGTCCATGTGAAAACGATCTACTGAAATGTATCGTGGTTACTCACGGGTGTATGGGGAGAGGGTACAACATATATTTACCTCCAAATATAGGGGACCACAACGTTTTTTTTCAATGTTTTCTCAAAACCTTGAGGGCAACCGGCCCCAATTCTTGCTGTATAGGAATAGTACCCGTCAAGTATATTCGTCTCAACTAGAAGTTACGTAAAGCGAATAACTACATGTATTCACTAAGTATTAAAATTGGCTCTGCCTTATGACCCAATACGGTGGTTTCAATTTTTGAAACCTATTGATATAGGAAAATATAAAAATAAAAATTGTTCATATGCTATAGCTATACTTATTTTGTTCAAGTCAATGTTTTGCCATACATTAAAAACATGTAATCAGTTTTATTCAAAGAGTCATGTAAATTACCTGGACCAGTGCTAAATACATGCATCTGTACAAATGCACATGTATACTAAAAACATTTGAAAAGTTTCATTTGAATCCGCTATAAAATGTCTTTCTTAGATAAATCATAACTAAATCTGACCTAAGTTATGATGTTATAAAGTTAAATATATGTTGCCTGATGTGGGGCAAAGAGTTCCAAAAAAGTGGGCGGACTAGAATTTTGCACAAATCACCAATGACAGTCATTGGGAAATATTGGTATAATTGCTGGTGAGGGATGGAGCGAACTTTCTCTTTATTATTGTTGACTTTTCTGTCGTCAACCATATCAAAGTGGATATTTTCTCCTAATTCTACCGCGGAGCTTTCCCTGAGAAACCAGTCTCCACTGTCGTCCTTTGCTTTCTTAGGGTTTTGCGTGATTTGTATCTACAAAGACCAATAACAACTATATTTAATATTTAATATTTTGCTTGAACGAATATATGAATTTATCTGATAGGTGCACGGCCCGGATAAATTGATCGATGTTTGTACCTCCGCACACAGAAGACGTCATAACCACAAGTCGTAAATCGGAAATCGTAAAAACATTCCAACAAGATTTGTGAAACGGTCGTAAACTTAGTCGGTAAGTGATCCTAAGATATGTCGGAAATCGTACGATTTACGACATTTTGTCAAATGGGGGCCAGCTTCTTATGAAGCAATATACATAATATAAATATAGAGATGTTAGCGATATAATGATGCTAAAATTAACAACAATCTTATTGTGTTGACTGTTTGACAATAACCTTGTGTACAAACATACATATTGGTAAAAACAAATAAATGAAAAAGTATTCGAACGATAAGGTATTAGTCTTTAATAGTTAATCAAATTGGGAATTCATATTTATTGTATGCTACGCTGGTTTAAATGGATCTAAGAACGGCTTTAAGACACACAATGGGTATGCAGTAGCAGCTGTAAATCGAAGGACAGGCAAAACAATGACCAATAAAAGGACAAACAATGATGCTCAAAACATTACACAACAATATCAAGGTCGAGCACCGCGAAGCTCATTAAGCACAGGGGATGATATCTGGTGCTCCGGAAGGGTAGGCAATGTCTCCTCCATATGTGACACCAATGGGTTTACTCTTGTTGGAATCCAGTGAAAACACGTGTATTCTGAAAGGATTAGATTGTGATCACCAAAAATGGAACATGTGAACATGTGGTCATCTGTGACACAGATATTCCGCAACGATTAACCAGGTCAGGGTGACGACTGTAAAACTTTCCAAGTGGTGACTTCAAGGTAACCACTACTGGTACTAGGAACCTTTGGTTCACTAGCTTCCTTGTTAGCAGCAACCATCTATCACAGAAATAATGATAGGAAGCCCAATCTCTAGAATACCGTGCCAACTGAGAGAGATATAGTCACGATGGTATAAATTAACTTGGTTAGTTTGTAAATTTGTAATTGTAAGAGACAGGGACTGCTTACCATTCACAAGATAACTTTGTGAGCGTTAGTGCTGATCATCCTTTCATTTTCGGTGTTGTGTTGTTTTTGTTTGTGTTTTTTTTTCTTTTTGTGTGCTGTGTCTTGTGTACTCTATGGTGCAAATGTCTCTGTAAAGTCCATTGTAGATTGCCATTTCGGTTTTCTCTAATATATATTAAAATGATATTATATCGTCGAATAATACAATGAGGGAAATATGCCCAGAAAGCCAACAATATGTTTTTTTCCACAATTTTATGTTTGAAATTCATAGTTTATTCAAATTCAATAATTAATATCCACAGGTGATAGTTTCATAGTGTGATAGCTGAAAAAAAGATTCATTGAATCAAACCTAATGTGTACTAATGTGCATTAAATATATCGCAATTTATTGTTAATTTTTTTAACATGTTTGTGCCATGTTTTATGCTTGGTAATGATCCAGGTACATCATTACATCTTTTCATAATTTTCAATGTTTATTGAGAGTGCATGGCTACTGAATCTATATACGAAATTTATGTCAATAGTTTTAAAAACGAAATGTTATAAAACAGAAAAAAAACATTCAAATATATATCAAAGACCTTTTTCCATAGCATAAGTGTAAATGACCTATTTCCACTTCAAATATTTATAAATACATTATTTTGTTTAATGTATTCAATGATACAATGTTTTTATTACTTCCTGTTTGAGCACAATAACAATATACGATGCACAATGATTTTACACATTTTTCTACTTTTTAGCTGTAAGTATTATTTTTATTATTTTGATCCTGTCTGTGTACCTTCCGACCACATTCAACTTAAAATTGTGATGACAAAATGACATTTCTCCTTATATGCATCATTTGTTGTGAGTTCCTAAAATGCGATGGTTTTCGGTATATTTTCGTTCATGGCTATATATGAACAATAATCAATTTACCAAATCTGCCATATAAGACAGAACACCTGGCAAAATATCAGTTGAACATTTTCTGTTTTTATTATAACGTGCGACCATCGTACGTAAGCCTTTCACAATATCGTCGGAAGTATATTAGCAAGATATGTCTGTACAGGTCTCTCTGTGGTCAAATTTAACTATGTGTCTGACAGTTCTGGCTCCATGCAAGATAGACTGTTTCATTGAAAACAGAAATGTTATGGAATATGCATATATTCTATATATTTTACCCAGGAATGGCTCTCTGCATGATGACTCTTGTTTCAGTGAGCTAGCGCTATAAAAATCATACTGTCTCCATGCGGACTGTTGTTTCAGTGAGCTAGCACTATACAAATCATAATGTCTCCAAGCGGACTGTTGTTTCAGTGATCTAACACTATAAAACATACCGTCTCCATGCCTACTGTTGTTTCAGTGAGCTAGCACTATACAAATCACACCGTCTCCATGCCTTCTGTTGTTTCAGTAAGCTAGCACTATGCAAATCATACTGTTTTCATGCGGACTGTTGTTTCAGTGAGCCAGCACTATAAAAATCATACTGTCTCCATGCAGACTGTTGTTTCAGTGAGCTTGCACTATAAAAATCATACTTTCTCCATGCGTACTGTTGTTTCAGTGAGCTAGCACTATAAAAAAACATTCTGTCTCCCTGCGGAATCTTGCTTCAGTGAGTTAGCACTATACGAATCATATGGTCTCCATGAGGAATGTTGTTTCAGTAAGTTAGCACTATAAAAATCATACTGTCTCCATGCATACTGTTGTTACAGTGAGCTAGCACTATAAAAATCATACTCTCTCCATGCGGAATCTTGCTTCAGTGAGTTAGCACTATGAACATCATACTGTCTCTATGAGGACTGTTGCTTCGGTGAGTTAGCACTATGAAAATCATAATGTCTCCATGCATACTGTTGTTTCAGTAAACTAGCACGATAAATATCATACTGTCTCCATTAGGAATGTTGTTTCAGTGAACTAGCACTATAAAAATCATATTGTCTCCACGAGGACTGTTGTTTCAGTGAGCTAGCACTATGCAAATCATACTGTCTCCATGCCTACTGTTGTTTCAGTAAGCTAGCCAGTGAATCGGTCTATCCACCAAGCCGTCGCAATTCAAAAGGGCGATATATCAATAAGGTCTTTGTCATGCTACTCATGCGACCCGTGTCTTTTAGACTTGAGTATGCAGTGTGAAAACCTCAAATTCATAGACAGGTTTGTCACATACAAAGTCATACCAGAAACAGTAAATGCTAACACATCTAGCTCGGATACAGACGACGCAGAAGACGAAAATGCATCATTATCCGATCTCATTATTGAAAAGGAAATATTTGCGTTTTGTGCGAGGACACACAGTACGCTTTCTTCCTGGTAAAAGCAACTCTGAATCGCTTACCATAATTCATGACAAAACAGAAAGTTGGGGCTTGCGATTCAACTCGAATTCTAACGTGATAGAAGGAAATTATTTTCAAAGTATAGACGGTGATCCACTAAGAGTTTCTTTAATTCGTCGTACATTGGCAATTATGCCAGCAGTCTCTGCCGTCTTTATTTGCGATGACGATGATATTGAAAACTCTAGCAGCGACGGGCTTTTAGTTAAGTTATTTGACTCTATCCGTCAATCTATAGTTGACTGTATCAAAATGTGTGACTATGTTCGATGATTTACCTACATGTACTAGTATACCAATTAAATTGTTGAAATATGTTGTGGTCACTTTTAATACAATATATAGTTTTTGAAAAATATATTAGTATTTATAAATAAAATATCATGAACGTTATAAAGGTTAAATTACGTCTATGCCAATCAAGCGTAAAAAGCCTAAAAACGTTACGTTTTAACGTTACGCTCAGTGGTACCAACATCTTGCGCGACTTCATAGTAAAGAATGATGACATAGTATTAATAACTAATAAATAATAATTACTGTAACCGCTTCTGTGGTGTAATGGTTAGCGTGTTTGCCTCGAGTTGCCGCAGATCGTAAGTTCGAGCTCCAGTCGGGTCAAACCTGATGCTATGCAATTGTTAAATGTTGCTTCTCAGCAATCAGAAGAGAGTGCAAAGACTGGCTTGCTCGGAATCAGGATAATATGTCCAATTGGAGCGATAGGTCTATCCGAGGACTGTTGTTTCAGTGAGCTAGCGCTATGACAAAAATACTTTTGCATGCGTACTGTTCTCTCAGTGAGCTAGCGCTGTCTCCATTAGGACTGTTGCTTCAGTGAACTAGCGCTATAAAAATCATACTGTCCCCATGCGGACTGTTGCTTCAGTGAGCTTGCGCTATGAAAATCATACTGTCTCCATACACACTGTTTTTTCAGTGAGCTAGCGCTATACAAATCATACTGTCCCCACGCGGACTGTTGTTTCAGTGAGCTAGCGGTATGCAAATCATACTGTCTCCATACATACTGTTGTGTCGGTGAGCTAGCATTGTCTGCATGAGGAATGTTGCTTCAGTGAGCTAACGCTATAAAAATCCATTCTGTCTCCATGTGGACTGTTGTGTCAGTGAGATAGCGCTATACAAATCATACTGTCTCCATGCGGAATGTTGCGTCAGTGAGCTAGCACTATAAAAACCATAATGTCTCCATGCGTACTGTTGCTTCAGTGATATAGCGCTATACAAATCATACTGACTCCATGCGGACTGTTGTTTCAGTGAGCTAGCACTATACAAATCATACGGTCTCCATGCGAACTGTTGGTTCAGTGAGCTAGCACTATAACAATCATACCGTCGCCATACCTACTGTTGTTTCAATGACCTAGCACTATGAAAAGCATACTCTTTTCATGCGGACTGTTGCTTCAGTGAGCTAGCACTATACAAATCATACTGTCTCCATGCAGACTGTTGTTTCAGTGAGCTTGCACTATAAAAATCATACTTTCTCCATGCGTACTGTTGTTTCAGTGAGCTAACACTATAAAAAACATTCTGTCTCCCTGCGGAATCTTGCCACAGTGAGTTAGCACTATGAAAATCATACTGTCGCCATGATGACTGTTGTTTCAGTGAGTTAGCACTATGAAAATCATACTGTCTCCATGCATACTGTAGTTTCAGTAAACTAGCACTATAAAAACCGCACTGTCTCCATTAGGAATGTTGCGTCAGTGAGCTAGCACTATAAAAATCATACTTTCTCCATGAGGACTGTTGTTTCAGTGAAATAGCACTATGCAAATCATACCGTCTCTATGCCTACTGTTGCTTCAGTAAGCTAACACAATAAAAATCATACTGTCTCCATGCATACTGTTGTTTCAGTAATCTAGCGCTATGAAAAACATACTGTCTCCATGTGGACTGTTGTTTCAGTGAGTTAGCACTATAAAAATCATACTGTCTCCATTAGGAATGTTGCTTCAGTGAGCTAGCACTATAAAAATCATACTGTCTCCATGAGGACTGTTGTTTCAGTGAGCTAGCACTATGCAAATCATACCGTCTCCATGCCTACTGTTGTTTCAGTAAGCTAGCACTATAAAAATCATACCGTCTCCATGCCTATTGTTTGATTCAGTAAGCTAGCACTATAAAATTCGTAATGTCTCCATGCATACTGTTGCTTCAGTAAGGTAGCATTATAAAAATCATACTGTCTCCATTAGGAATGTTGTTTCAGTGAGCTAGCACTATACAAATCATACTCTCTCCATGCGGACTGTTGCTTCAATCAGCTAGCACTATAAAAGATCATACTTTCTCCATGCGTACGTTGTTTCAGTGAGGTAGCACTATAAAAGATCATAGTAAGCGTTTTGATCTAGTACAAAGCGGACATCATCACCATCATGCCCCTTAATCTATGGAATTAGCACATCATTAGAAGCTTGTAAATTTCCGTTTTTCGTCCTTTCTTTGTTAGTTTGTAGGCTAAATAATAACTTTACTTATAGTAGCTATCTAAAATTCCATTTCCAATATAATACATTTGTAGTATGATATGAAGTTTGGTGAGGGACAGATATTTTAATTTGAAAAGGGGAAGGCTAAATACCTGTGGTTTTACCACTGAGTCAATTTTGTTTTATTTCTTTATCGAGAAGTGACGAAATAAATTTTACAAAATACACCACTATTTGTCTATGAAAAAATGATTGAACCAGGATAGGGGCCGTCGTGGTCGCGATCGCGTTGTAGTTGGATTTACAACTACCTGTACAATCAGTGCCTATCACCACTAAAGTTGTGAGTTTGAATCCCGCTCATAGCGAGGTTTACTCGATACAATATCATGTGATAAAATTTGCCAGTGACTTGCGGCAGATCCGTGATTTTCTCCGGTACTCCGTCTTCCTCCACCAATAAAACTGACCTCCACGATATAACCGAAATATTGTTGAAAATGGTGTAAAACACTATTGCCCTTACCATAACCCACACTCATCTGAATCATTATGAACAAGGGACCTGCCATGCTTAGATTACTGTACATTTGTATACTCAAGATACATCTCTGTGCCGAGTTTAATTAAGGTGGTCGTCTTTGATAATCTTGGTTGTAGAATAATTGTTGTTCGATTGATTGATTGATTTGCGTTTAACATCAAATTTGGCAGTATTTCAGCTATATCGTAGCATGAGCAAATTTTATAAATGAAGGGCTATGGTTATTGTGGTCACTTTCAACAATATTTCACCACATATTTATAAAAAGAACCCACAACTTCTTAGCTTCCAGTCAGATTTGAACTGACAACTTTCCAACATTATTGAAATATACTACCTTGTACAATAGAAGCCGTAATGATTGTTAATGTTACTGACAATAAAGAAAGCACATTTGCAGATAAATAAAAGTATTTTGGAATCCAGCAAAAGCAAGATAAGAAATCTTTAATTTTCTTAAACTATTATAGCACACATGTGATACTTTCAGTTTGACAATATTGGAGCAACTGAGTTCATCTCCGGTTTTTATTGGGGTTTGTGTTACTCCATCTTTAGCTTTATTTGTATGTTTTGTAGATCTTGTTTTTTCCATAGTGTTGTCTGTTCTTCTTCGCTTTACGGATTCTGATTACCCCTTTGGTATCTTCAAACTCTTCTTGAAATTTTTATGGGAATTTTGACATCTTTTGAGGACATGTTTCAAGTGTGCAATGAATGGTCACTTTTCCCATTTTATGTATTCCGTTGGTCAATCGGTGTATCTATAAATTAGAATATAAGCAATCAATCAATGAAATTAATTGTTTATTTAATTATTTCTGAAGTCTGGAGTAACAGTTGGAAGCCATGCAAACCTAAGGCTTGGTTAGGTTTATGTTGTTTAACGCCACTTTCAACAATTTTTCAGCTATATCGTGGCGGTCGGTTTTATTGATGGAGGAAACCGGAGTACCAAGAGAAAACTACTGACCTGCCGCAAGTCACTGAAAAACGTTATCAGATATTGTTGCATCGAGCACACCTCGCCTGAACGGGGTTCGAACTAACAAGGTTAGTGGCGATAGGCACTAATTGCACAGGTAGTTATAAATTGTCTGGAATCAGGATCGGAAGCCATGCAAACCTAATAATTAACATTCTGTCAAGACTCATTTCATAAAAAAATATTCAGCATAGTTCATTTGAAAATATATTTTATTTATCTTTATTTAAAATGTTTCATCTCATTGTGCTGTAACTTACACTGCTAAACCATAAGTGTACCATAGTCATAGGTATCTCACATACATGTAAGGACAAAATGCAAGCTTTGAAAAGATTGCAGTAGATTTGAGATATACAGGGATGCATATTTTTTTAAACATTATACCTTAAATGATATAATGCTTTAATATATTTGAGATATACAGGGATGTATATTTTTTTAAACTTTATATCTTAAATGTCTGTATATCTCAAATCTACTTAAAGAACATAAAGCATATTCACTTTAAATGTGGACAGAAAATTACAACAATCATGTAAATAAATATCATCCTTGATCTTTTGCAGAAATATATTTCTCAGAGCAATATCACACTGAAAGCTTATGTGAAGGGAATTCTTACATATGTTTTAAGGTGGTACCATACACTACAGGGAGATAACTCTTTAAAATAAGTTGAAGGTTTTGATCATATGATGTTTGTATGCAGTTTCAAGCATCTCGGTGATCAAAACCACAGAGAGAAAAGCTGTTATGTGGCTAGTGAATTTATAGCTCTGAGTCTGTTGGTTGGAATTTGTTAAAATTTTGATATTTTTTACAGTGGATATATTCAAACACACTGCCAAAAAAATAAGAAAATTAAACGAGCAGAACAAATTTTACCTGAAGTGTATGGTACCACCTTAAATCGTAGATATAATATATGTACTACATGTAAAGGAAAGGATATGGTAGTACTCTTATTTCTTGTAGTAAAAATTAAATTGTTTGTACATATTTGTAATTGTGCAATTTAAATTGCCTACACATTTAATACACTGTACACTGTACATCTACTAGTACCACAGGAAACAGTTGAACACTAAATAGTCTTACTATGATAAGAAAGCTTAAATATTGATAGTCAAGAATTCCACCAATATCAATAAAAACAACCAACTATCTCTCACCTCAAATCATTGAACACAAAACACTATGACATTGAAAATAAATCTCCTGTCTTAGGACAGGCACACAAATATGGCTGGGCTAAACCTGTTAATGGCATTATTGTTCATTTGAGAGAATATCAATTATTTCTCCTTGAGTTATCCCCCTTTGACCTTGTCTCTTGGAGTTATTGACTTTGTAAAATGGGTAAGGTTAGGTTTATGGTGTTTAACATCACTCTCAACAAATATTTCAGTTATATCGTGGTAGTCTTATATTCTTTGATTATAAGTAATTGTAATAATGGAGACGTCAAGAAAACCACTGAGTAAATACTGGTGTTTGGTTCCCCACTGTAATATAGTACTAAACTGTTTCGACCCAGCTAAGGGTACTCATCAGGTGGCTAAGGCTATCACAACAGTTTTTTTTCTCTAAATTTATGATTAAGAATATTTTAATTCATGTTGGTAAATTTCTATATGTAAATATGTCATTGAATACCTATAATAGAAAATAAACAAATCTTTGTTGCCAAACCAAATTTATTTTTAGTTCTTTGGATTTTGGTACCTTAATTTAGCATTTAAAAATGAAGGCTTCATTGTGTACATTGACACAGTAAGTCCAGTGCCTAACATTCCATCAAAATTACGTTGTCTGGCAGATAAAAATAAAAATACTTTTGACGGAATGGAAATGATTCAAAACAAGCATATTGGCCCAGTGGTTTAGAGTAGAAGATTGAAAACAGACAACACCCTTTTTGACATCTTTGGGGCTCTTGTTTATTTCATGTATTTCCATTCAACAAAAAAAACCACAACTTTCTAGGACCATCCAATGAACAGTCATACACAGTTTGGTGTCCATTGGTCCTGTGGTTTCAGAGAAGATTAAAATGTAAGTGTACATACGATGACCAAGTGGACGATGGTGTATGATGACTACGACGTACGCCAAGTGATGGTAATACTTCAAAAACTAAACTTTGTAGGGGAACCATCATTCAATGAACTTTCCTACCAGGTTTGGTTCCAATTGGCTCCGTGGTTTCAGACTGATAAGAGAAAAGTAAAATGTAAAAGTTATGGACGATATCACCGACGATGACAGACGCCAAGTGAAGGTGAGCTAAAAAAAAAAAAAACCTCAACAACAAATTGTATGCTTAACCTTCTTTTGACATTGAAAGGATTTATCTTAAAGAAACAATATTCATATTAAATCCAAATGGCGAGATAATATAATCAACTACACATCATGACCAATCATTCTACCAAACATGAAAGATATCGGACCAATGACATCAGAGGAATTATATTCATAATGTGAAATGGGAAGGACGAACAAATAACAGACGAACAGTCAAAAAGAAAAACATATATGCCCTGCATACTATCGGGAGGTTATGGTGTTTAACACCACTTTCAACAATATTTCAGCTATATCGTGGCGGTCATTTTTACTGGGGGAAGAAATCAGAGTACTCAGAGAAAACATCTGACCTGCCGCAAGTCACTCACAAACTTGATCACATAATGTTGTACAGTGCTCCAGCTAGAATTTGAAAGCTACAGGGTGCCAGCAAAGGACAGGGCATTTTTTAATGATAAAAAGGGCACTTAGAGTACTGTATCAATGTCATCACAGTCACTTGAAATCCAAATTATAAAAATGAAAATAATTTGCTGAGTACTTTGGTGTCGACGTAAACAATGTATGGCCGCTCCCTTTTAAAGCGTCATCTGTCTATGAAATAGAGCTACGTCCCTTGATTTCGGGATTTTACTTTGCATTGTTGGGGTACGGAATCTGTGCATGGCTTCCAGACTGACAAAACGACCGCTGCGTCTTCACAAGAGATAGTCGAAGGGAGGTCATGATATTTTTTGAAAAGAATAAGGTCTTGGAAGTTGAAGCAGACGGAGTTTTGAATATATTAGAAGAAATTTAAAAAACAAACAAGACTTGAAGCGAGCGGGGGTAAAACTAGAGGCTCAGTGGGCTGCGCCTGTGTCGCTCACCTTTCATTCTGCTTTGAGGAAACTTAATACAGAACCTCCATAGGTGCTTCCCACCAAGTTTCGGTTCATTTTGGCCAAACAGTTTCAGAGAAGAAGATTTTTCGAAATTAACCAATCAGAAACAAGAATTGCCTATGGCAGCCATGTTTGTTAACAGATCGGGGTGAAATTAGTAATCTTGATAGAGAACCTTCCATAGATGTTTCCTACCAAGTTTCGGTTCAATTGGCTAACCAGTGAAGAAGAATTTTAGAAATCGACCAATCTGAAACAAGAATTGCCTGTAGCAGCCATGTTTGCTAACGAATAGGGATGAAATTAGCAATCTTTATAGAGAACCTTCCATACATGCTTTCTACCAAATTTTAGTTCCTTCGGGAAAGCGGTTTCAGAGGAGACGTTTTTTCTGAAATCAACCAATCAGAAACAAGAATGGCTTGTGGCGGCCATGTTTATTAACGGATCGGGACGAAATCAGCAATCATTTGGCCAGGCAGTTTCAGAGAAGAAGATTTTTAAAAATCGGTGAATCAGAAACAAGAATTGCCTGTGGCGGCCATGTATGTCAATGGATCGGGATGAAATGAGCAATCGTTATAAAGAACCGTCCATAGATGCTTCCTACAAAATTTCAGTTCATTTGGGAAAGTGGTTTCGGAGGAGAATATTTTTTAGAAATCAACCAATCAAGAATCAACCAAGAACAAAATAAAATAATCTAAACAGGCAGCATATAGCCAGTCAATGGTGTTTGCAATTAATATTCGCATGCACAATAGCGACCCTACATCACAAGGTGTGGAAAATAGAAATATGTTGCTGTCGTTTAATGCGTATTAATTGCATTACATGTAAACTGTATGATTCTGTTTGATAAAGTCCGTTAACTAGAACAGGAAATTTTTTTACACTTGAGTGAAATATATTAATAGTGTTGTAATAACAGATCGTGAACGTGATGTAGAAGTTTTAAAGAATGTCAAGGTATATTTTAAATGAGGTTGAAACAACTCGCCATTTGATATCAAGTCGGTTGTATATCATTTTGACGATTTTAATTACGGAAGACGATCACAACCATATTTATTTTTAACAATTGCAACTCAGCTGTTTTTTTTTCATAACCTATAATAAAATGAAAAAATATATATCACACTGTCGGAACAGTTCCAGCATTCAATAGAAAAATCGTAGAAATATGTAAGTTCGCTATCCCTATTAAGTTTGTCCTCATAATCTTCATATACTTTTATGATTTAAAATAAGACAATGATATGAAGATTATAACAACAAACTTCAACACATTTAACAATTCAATCAATTCAATTCAATACTTTATTTGAGTCTCATCTCTCAATTACAGGTCATAATACACAAAACAATCATACAACAATAAATTAGAGAGCCATTCTTTAAAGAATTATAAGAGACTATAATTAAAACAGTATCTATAGCACAAATATATAAAACAATCTTATATCAATATATTACATACATATATATACAAATTCAACATTATTTACAATAATAAACATTTCGTCTTTCATCTAAATTTAAATTACAGTTTTTGGCGCATATCCTTATCATATTAAAATCTGGGAATAAACACACTAGTTTCTGATTATCAATTTATATCGAGGACACCTCAACATGAGCGGAACTCAAACTCTCAACTTCAGTGGTGATAGGCAATGATTGCACCGGTAGGTGTAAATTTAACTTTCATACGATCACGATCATAAGGGGGCCCCGCACGATTAATATCAATGCAGGCATAAAAATAAAACTGTAAATGAGGAAAATTGCTTTGTAAACAATAACTTATAAAAGTTATAGTTGCAGAAAATTTATTCATCAGAATCATAAAACAAATATATTTATAATAAAATAAAACAATAGATGCATAATATTTAAAATATAAAACAAAGCAAAATTCATCTTAACAAAACAAGTCTTCTCAGCATCAAGGCAGTTGTCCGTTTTTTCTTCTTTTTTCTGTTTCTGTCTGAAAAATAATTAAAATATACAAGATTACACTTACTGATTATATTCATGATTAGACAAACTAGATGTTCTCAGGAGCCTGTAATCGCTCACCTGGTTTTTAATTTTACTTCTAAATTTCTTAGTACAATTTCAGCTGATTCTTTTCTTTTTTGCCATTTGACATTTCTGCTAATAGTAATGGCAGCCATCTTGGATCTAAAATCATTTCAGCTAAAGTTTCTATGCAGAATATTTTAAGGTGATTTTTTCTCTCTCAAAAGATGCAAAGTTGGTATAAATCGGTTGATAAAAAATTCACACAAAAACCAAAATATATGTTAAACTACCAACATTGCCATGATGTAGCTGCTGTTAAAATTTGAGCTCATTCTGAGTAATAGTGAATAAAAAATTCCAGCCAATCAGAGGCAAGAATTTCCCATGGTAGCCATGTGTGTTTTCCAATCTGGACCAAACGAGGAAACTTTATACAGAACCTTCCATATGTGCTTCCTACAAAATTTCAGTTCATTTGGGAAAGTGGTTTCGGAGGAGAATATTTTTTAGAAATCAACCAATCAAGAATCAACCAAGAACAAAATAAAATAATCTAAACAGGCAGCATATAGCCAGTCAATGGTGTTTGCAATTAATATTCGCATGCACAATAGCGACCCTACATCACAAGGTGTGGAAAATAGAAATATGTTGCTGTCGTTTAATGCGTATTAATTGCATTACATGTAAACTGTATGATTCTGTTTGATAAAGTCCGTTAACTAGAACAGGAAATTTTTTTACACTTGAGTGAAATATATTAATAGTGTTGTAATAACAGATCGTGAACGTGATGTAGAGGTTTTAAAGAATGTCAAGGTATATTTTAAATGAGGTTGAAACAACTCGCCATTTGATATCAAGTCGGTTGTATTTCATTTTGACGATTTTAATTACGAAGACGATCACAACCATATTTATTTTTAACAATTGCAACTCAGCTGGGTTTTTTTTCATAACCTATAATAAAATGAGAAAATATATATCACACTGTCGGAACAGTTCCAGCATTCAATAGAAAAATCGTAGAAATATGTAAATTCGCTATCCCTATTAAGTTTGTCCTCATAATCTTCATATACTTTTATGATTTAAAATAAGACAATGATATGAAGATTATAACAACAAACTTCAACACATTTAACAATTCAATCAATTCAATTCAATATTTTATTTGAGTCTCATCTCTCAATTACAGGTCATAATACACAAAACAATCATACAACAATAAATTAGAGAGCCATTCGTAAAAGAATTATAAGAGACTATAATTAAAACAGTATATATAGCACAAATATATAAAACAATCTTATATCAATACATTACATACATATATATACAAAATCAACATTATTTACATTAATAAACATTTCGTCTTTCATCTAAATTTAAATTACAGGTTTTGGCGCACATCCTTAGCATATTAAAATCTGGGAATAAACACACTAGTTTCTGATTATCAATTTATATCGAGGACACCTCAACATGAGCGGAACTCAAACTCTCAACTTCAGTGGTGATAGGCAATGATTGCACCGGTAGGTGTAAATTTGACTTTCATACGATCACGATCATAAGGGGGCCCCGCACGATTAATATCAATGCAGGCATAAAAATAAAACTGTAAATGAGGAAAATTGCTTAGTAAACAATAACTTATAAAAGTTATAGTTGCAGAAAATTTATTCATCAGAATCATAAAACAAATATATTTATAATAAAATAAAACAATAGATGTATAATATTTAAAAAATAAAACAAAGCAAAATTCATCTTAACAAAACAAGTCTTCTCAGCATCAAGGCAGTTGTCCGTTTTTTCTTCTTTTTTCTGTTTCTGTCTGAAAAATAATTAGAATATACAAGATTACACTTACTGATTATATTCATGATTAGAAAAACTAGATGTTCTCAGGAGCCTGTAATCGCTCACCTGGTTTTTAATTTTACTTCTAAATTTCTTAGTACAATTTCAGCTGATTGTTTTCTTTTTTGCCATTTGACATTTCTGCTAATAGTAATGGCAGCCATCTTGGATCTAAGATCATTTCAGCTCAAGTTTCTATGCAGAATATTTTAAGGTGATTTTTTCTCTCTCAAAAGATGCAAAGTCGGTATAAATCGGTTGAAAAAAATTCACACAAAAACCAAAATATATGTTAAACTACCAACATTGCCATGATGTAGCTGCTGTTAAAATTTGAGCTCATTCTGAGTAATAGTGAATAAAAAATTCCAGCCAATCAGAGGCAAGAATTTCCCATGGTAGCCATGTGTGTTTTCCAATCTGGACCAAACGAGGAAACTTTATACAGAACCTTCCATATGTGCTTCCTACAAAATTTCAGTTCATTTGGGAAAGTGGTTTCGGAGGAGAATATTTTTTAGAAATCAACCAATCAAGAATCAACCAAAAACAAAATAAAATAATCTAAACAGGCAGCATATAGCCAGTCAATGGTGTTTGCAATTAATATTTCGCATGCACAATAGCGACCCTATATCACAAGGTGTGGAAAATAGAAATATGTTGCTGTCGTTTAATGCGTATTAACTGTATTACAAGTAAACTGTATGATTTTGTTTGATAAAGTCCGTTAACTAGAACAGGAAAAAAATATACACTTGAGTGAAATATATTAATAGTGTTGTAATAAGAGATCGTGAACGTGGTGTAGAAGTTTTAAAGAATGTCAAGGTATATTTTAAATGAGGTTGAAACAACTCGCCATTTGATATCAAGTCGGTTGTATTTCATTTTGACGATTTTAATTACGGAAGACGATCACAACCATATTTATTTTTAACAATTGCAACTCAGCTGTTTTTTTTTCATAACCTATAATAAAATGAAAAAAATATATATCACACTGTCGGAACAGTTCCAGCATTCAATAGAAAAATCGTAGAAATATGTAAATTCGCTATTACCATTAAGTTTGTCCTCATAATCTTCATATACTTTTATGATTTAAAATAAGACAATGATATGAAGATTATAACAACAAACTTCAACACATTTAACAATTCAATCAATTCAATTCAATACTTTATTTGAGTCTCATCTCTCAATTACAGGTCATAATACACAAAACAATCATACAACAATAAATTAGAGAGCCATTCTTTAAAGAATTATAAGAGACTATAATTAAAACAGTATCTATAGCACAAATATATAAAACAATCTTATATCAATATATTACATACATATATATACAAATTCAACATTATTTACAATAATAAACATTTCTTCTTTCATTTAAAATTAAATTACAGGTTTTGGCGCATATCCTTATCATATTAAAATCTGGGAATAAACACACTAGTTTCTGATTATAAATTTATATCGAGGACACCTCAACATGAGCGGAACTCAAACTCTCAACTTCAGTGGTGATAGGCAATGATTGCACCGGTAGGTGTAAATTTAACTTTCATACGATCACGATCATAAGGGGGCCCCGCACGAATACTATCAATGCAGGCATAAAAATAAAACTGTAAATGAGGAAAATTGTTTCGTAAACAATAACTTATAAAAGTTATAGTTGCAGAACATTTATTCATAAGAATCATATAACAAATATATTTATTATAAAATAAAACAATAGATGTATAATATTTAAAATATAAAACAAAACAAAATTCATCTTAACAAAGCAAGTCTTCTCAGCATCAAGGCAGTTGTCCGTTTTTTCTTCTTTTTTCTGTTTCTGTCTGAAAAATAATTAAAATATACAAGATTACACTTACTGATTATATTCATGATTAGAAAAACTAGATGTTCTCATGAGCCTGTAATCGCTCACCTGGTTTTTAATTTTACTTCTAAATTTCATAGTACAATTTCAGCTGATTCTTTTCTTTTTTGCCATTTGAAATTTCTGCTAATAGTAATGGCAGCCATCTTGGATCAAAGATCATTTAAGCTCAAGTTTCTATGCAGAATATTTTAAGGTGATTTTTTTCTCTCTCAAAAGATGCAAAGTCGGTATAAATCGGTTGAAAAAAAATTCACACAAAAACCAAAATATATGTTAAACTACCAACATTGCCATGATGTAGCTGCTGTTAAAATTTGAGCTCATTCTGAGTAATAGTGAATAAAAAATTCCAGCCAATCAGAGGCAATAATTTCCCATGGTAGCCATGTGTGTTTTCCAATCTGGACCAAACGAGGAAACTTTATACAGAACCTTCCATATGTGCTTCCTACAAAATTTCAGTTCATTTGGGAAAGTGGTTTCGGAGGAGAATATTTTTTAGAAATCAACCAATCAAGAATCAACCAAGAACAAAATAAAATAATCTAAACAGGCAGCATATAGCCAGTCAATGGTGTTTGCAATTAATATTTCGCATGCACAATAGCGACCCTATATCACAAGGTGTGGAAAATAGAAATATGTTGCTGTCGTTTAATGCGTATTAATTGTATTACAAGTAAACTGTATGATTTTGTTTGATAAAGTCCGTTAACTAGAACAGGAAAAAAATATACACTTGAGTGAAATATATTAATAGTGTTGTAATAAGAGATCGTGAACGTGGTGTAGAAGTTTTAAAGAATGTCAAGGTATATTTTAAATGAGGTTGAAACAACTCGCCATTTGATATCAAGTCGGTTGTATTTCATTTTGACGATTTTAATTACGGAAGACGATCACAACCATATTTATTTTTAACAATTGCAACTCAGCTGTTTTTTTTTCATAACCTATAATAAAATGAAAAATATATATCACACTGTATTCAATAGAAAAATCGTAGAAATATGTAAATTCGCTATCCCTATTAAGTTTGTCCTCATAATCTTCATATACTTTTATGATTTAAAATAAGACAATGATATGAAGATTATAGCAACAAACTTCAACACATTTAACAATTCAATCAATTCAATTCAATACTTTATTTGAGTCTCATCTCTCAATTACAGGTCATAATACACAAAACAATCATACAACAATAAATTAGAGAGCCATTCTTTAAAGAATTATAAGAGACTATAATTAAAACAGTATATATAGCACAAATATATAAAACAATCTTATATCAATATATTACATACATATATATACAAAATCAACATTATTTACAATAATAAACATTTCTTCTTTCATTTAAAATTAAATTACAGGTTTTGGCGCATATCCTTATCATATTAAAATCTGGGAATAAACACACTAGTTTCTGATTATAAATTTATATCGAGGACACCTCAACATGAGCGGAACTCAAACTCTCAACTTCAGTGGTGATAGGCAATGATTGCACCGGTAGGTGTAAATTTAACTTTCATACGATCACGATCATAAGGGGGCCCCGCACGAATACTATCAATGCAGGCATAAAAATAAAACTGTAAATGAGGAAAATTGTTTTGTAAACAATAACTTATAAAAGTTATAGTTGCAGAACATTTATTCATAAGAATCATAAAACAAATATAGTTATAATAAAATGAAACAATAGATGTATAATATTTAAAAAATAAAACAAAACAAAATTCATCTTAACAAAACAAGTCTTCTCAGCATCAAGGCAGTTGTCCGTTTTTTCTTCTTTTTTTTTTGTTTCTGTCTGAAAAATAATTAAAATATACAAGATTACACTTACTGATTATATTCATGATTAGAAAAACTAGATGTTCTCAGGAGCCTGTAATCGCTCACTTGGTTTTTAATTTTACTTCTAAATTTCATAGTACAATTTCAGCTGATTGTTTTCTTTTTTGCCATTTGAAATTTCTGCTAATAGTAATGGCAGCCATCTTGGATCAAAGATCATTTCAGCTCAAGTTTCTATGCAGAATATTTTAAGGTGATTTTTTCTCTCTCAAAAGATGCAAAATCGGTATAAATCGGTTGAAAAAAATTCACACAAAAACCAAAATATATGTTAAACTACCAACATTGCCATGATGTAGCTGCTGTTAAAATTTGAGCTCATTCTGAGTTATAGTGAATAAAAAATTCCAGCCAATCAGAGGCAAGAATTTCCCATGGTAGCCATGTTTGTTTTCCAATCTGGACCAAACGAGGAAACTTTATACAGAACCTTCCATATGTGCTTCCTACGAAATTTCAATCAATTTGGGCAAATGGTTTTAGAGAATTGTTTTTAATTGGTCAATCACAAACAAGAACTGCTATGGCGGCCATATTAGAACTTTGTCTGATTGGCATGGAATATGGAAATCTTGTACAGGACATCTCATACAACTTTCCTATAAAGTAACAATTCATTGTGTCTCCTAGTTTCAGAGGAGTAGATTTAAAACAAAGAGGGAGAGGCGTTAAGGTGCAAAATTGGTCCCACATTTTATTAAAAAATAATGCTTGACATAGAATAGAAACAATTTACTAATTTAATTGTTATATAAACAAATTTTCAAAAAATATATCTTTCCGTGAAATTAATTGGTCAATCACATATGACGTCATAATGACATCATAATCAGACGGATAATGCAAAAAATGGACTATAAACGACATATTCAATGTACATTTTAGCTATTTTATATACCTCCACAGTCTTCCACCTACACCAAATTGAGCAGTTGTTTTGAGTATAGAGGGTTAATGATTGTATCAAAATATTTTGTTGGTGGAGGATTGTGGAGGTTGTTAAATATTAATTTATTTATAACCTCGGCCAGACCCTTAAAATCAATATGTTCACTCTTCTGATTGTATACTAGTATATGAGACCATTATGTATATATACACAATCTCTGTACATTTTATGATTCATTTCAAGTAATAAAATTCATCAGTAAATAACTTATGTTTCTGTAAATAATTGTATTTATTTTAAATACAGTTTGTGTACATTGAAACCAGGAGAAAAACTCAATGCATGCAGTCCGGCGTCAATGCGATAAAAAGAACTGGAGACTATAAGTGTCATATATGGCCCCATATTTAATGAATCATTATCTTAGAATATACTTGATTAAAATTTGATGTGTTTTATTTTATAGACGACATCATACTTTTGATGTTAAAACTTGTGTCCAACAAAATCGACACGTATTGTATTTCGTGGAATTTTGCCCGCGATATTTCGACGGTTTTTGAAGAAATTAAGCACCTCCGTAGTCGTGCACCAGAAACATATTTTACCTGATTATTAAAATAAATAAAACACAAATACTGTTAAAGTATTTTTTTGGTGCACGAGGTGTTAAATTTTTTGAAAAATGACGGGAAAATGTTCAAATATTAAAGGACGAAGTCCTTCTAACGGTAAGCTGTCCGATTTTTCCTTCTATACTGATAGCCAAAAATCTGCTCACCGGAAGTTTAAAAAATAGATCAATTGATAATTTAGAAACGCAAAAGTAATCTATTTCAATGAAAAATTCCCAATTCTTTGATTATTTACTCTATGCAAAATCGAAATAAACTTTTAATAAAATTCTAATAAAAAAATTTCTTTCTACGAAACTCCCGATGGAAGAGCGGCGTAGGTAAAATGAACGCCATATCAAATAGGCTACACAATTCATTCAAAATAAAAGATAATAGCCTCACTGGACGCAATTACGAACGAAATAAAAAGTATATCCCCTAATTGTTCCTTCAAAACATGAATTAAAAAAATGCTTTTATAAATAGATACCGCGCTAAATTACTCGTGTTTTGGGAGAAAATTATTCATGCCCAGTTGTTGAATGTTGCAGACGACGGGTTTTCATATTTGTAAACAGAAAACGATCGACAATTGCACTTGGAATCTATCGCTAAAATTCATTGAGGTATATATCTTTTCGTGAAATTAATTGGTCAATCACATATGACGTCATAATGACATCATAATCAGACGGATAATGCAAAAAATGGACTATAAACGACATATTCAATGTACATTTTAGCTATTTTATATACCTCCACAGTCTTCCACCTACACCAAATTGAGCAGTTGTTTTGAGTATAGAGGGTTAATGATTGTATCAAAATATTTTGTTGGTGGAGGATTGTGGAGGTTGTTAAATATTAATTTATTTATAACCTCGACCAGACCCTTAAAATCAATATGTTCACTCTTCTGATTGCATACTAGTATATGAGACCATTATGTATATATACACAATCTCTGTACATTTTATGATTCATTTCAAGTAATGAAATTCATCAGTAAATAACTTATGTTTCTGTAAATAATTGTATTTATTTTAAATACAGTTTGTGTACATTGAAACCAGGAGAAAAACTCAATGCATGCAGTCCGGCGTCAATGCGATAAAAAGAACTGGGGACTATAAGTGTCATATATGGCCCCATATTTAATGAATCATTATCTTAGAATATACTTGAATAAAATTTGATGTGTTTTATTTTATAGACGACATCATACTTTTGATGTTAAAACTTGTTTCCAACAAAATCGACACGTATTTCACGTCATTGTGACGTTATGAGCGTTATTTGTTTTTTGTATTTCGTGGAATTTTGCCCGCGATATTTCAACGGTTTTTGAAGAAATTAAGCACCTCCGTAGTCGGGCACCAGAAACATATTTTACCAGATTATTAAAATAAATAAAACACAAATACTGTTAAAGGATTTTTTTAGTGCACGAGGTGTTAAATTTCTTGAAAAATGACGGGAAAATTTTCAAATATGCTTGGCTTGGCTTGGCTTGGCTTGGCTTGATCTATATAAAACAAAATGTAAATTATTATAATCATTATTAATTTGCTAAAAATATTAATTATGAACTTGTCCACATTCGTAAGCAACTAATTATTAGACAAAAACACATTTATTGACATTAATATATATAAATATATTTTTCTACTGGTCGGGGTTTAATCATACTATATGAAGTTGGAATTTGCTGTATCTGTGAGCTGGCACTATAAAAATCTAGCTGAGCGCGTAGGTCGATATCATCATCATCATCTCATCGAATGAACTTGTTCTCATCATGATATAGAAGAAAATGGCTCATTTGGAGCTAACGAATAATCACTGACTCATTCAACAGAGCATGTATCGCTCACCTGGTTATTGATTTATGCGAGTGCTGCTTTGGCTACAGCAATATTGTAGTATTTGAGAAAAAGCTTTTTATTCATAATCATATATGGTTCTAAATAGAACTATGTCGTGTGGTGGTAGCCATCAGGGGTGGATCCAGGATTTTGTGTTACGGGGGACGAAAGTCGGCGAGTGGTCTGGGGACCACTTAAGGTCTCCAGCGGGTCCAGGGCAGAAGCTCCTGGGTTTTTAGTATTTAGGAAGCTTTTACGTCAACAATTTTGAAGCATTTTGGGAATGCTAAGGAAGATGGTTTATGGTGTTTAACGCCCCTTTCAACAATATATCGGTCATTTTTATTGGTGGAGAAAGCTGGAGTACTCGGAGAAAACAATTGACCACCTGTCGCAAATCACTGACAAACTTTATCACATAATGTTGTATCGAGTACACCCAAGGAAGAATTGTTATCGTAAGTGGAATTTTAGTAGTAAGATTAAAATTTGTCGTAAGATAATCTTTGTTAAAAAGACTTAGGAATTGTCGTAAGATAATCTTAAGTGAAAAAGTTAGGATTATAGTTACAAATTTTTGTGAAAAGGGCTACTGGAGTACCGAAGAAAACCATCGAACTGTCGCAAGTCATTGACAAACTTTATCACATAATGTTGTATCGAGTATGCATAAGGGAGAATTGTTATCGTAAGTGTAATTTTAGTAGTAAGATTAAAATTTGTCGTAAGATAATCTTTGTGAAAAGGACTTAGGAATTATCGTAAGATAATCTTAAGTGAAAAAGTTAGGACTATAGTTACAAATTTTTGTGAAAAGGGTTACTGGAGTAGCGGAGAAAACCATCGAACTGTCGCAAGTCATTCACAAACTCTATCATATAATGTTGTATCGAGTACACCCAAGGGATAATTTTTATCGTATGTGTAATTTTAGTAGTAAGATTAAAATTTGTCGTAAGATAATCTTTGTGAAAAGGACTTAGGAATTGTCGTAAGATAATCTTAAGTGAAAAAGTTAGGACTATAGTTACAAATTTTTGTGAAAAGGGCTACTGGAGTACCGGAGAAAACCATCGAACTGTCGCAAGTCATTGACAAAAATGTTGTATCGAGTACACCCAAGGGAGAATTTTTATCGTAAGTATAATTTAGTCGTAATATTAAAATTTGTCTTAAGATAATCTTTGTGAAAATGATTTAAGAATTGTCGTACGATAATCTTTAAGTGAAAAATTTAGGACAATACTTACAATTTTTTGTTAAAAGGGCAAACAGGTCCTCAATAAATTGAAATATATATAAAATATATATTCAAACGAATTAGAAAACTTAAGTTAAAATAAGAATCAAATAAATTATTCTTATTGCAAATATTCACACAAAAAGATTCTACAATTGGAAAATTAACCTTAAAGAGTGAAATAAATAAATGTACACAATACCTTATAATTGCTGGCGACGGCCTATATGTTTCTCTCAGTTCACCATGTTCCACATTGACAATATAATAAAGTTACAGAGATTATATAGCCAGATATCAAGATTAAACTGGTCAGAACAAGACGAAAATACTATTCATAAAGCAGTATGACCAATGGACAAAAGTGAGTAGAAATCAGAGTATTCACATTGGAATGTTAAAGTCAATCAACCATATAATAAAATTAGAACTGGATATGTAAACATCAAGTTAATATATACACATGTATATCTATATAAAACAAAATGTAAATTATTATAATCATTATTGATTTGCTAAAAATATTAATTATGAACTTGTCCACATTCGTAAGCAACTAATTATTAGACAAAAACACATTTATTGACATTAATATATATAAATATATTTGTCTACTGGTCGGGGTTTAATCATACTATATGAAGTTGGAATTTGCTGTATCTGTGAGCTGGCACTATAAAAATCTAGCTGAGCGCGTAGGTCGATATCATCATCATCATCTCATCGAATGAACTTGTTCTCATCATGATATAGAAAAAAATTGCTCATTTGGAGCTAACGAATAATCACTGACTCATTCAACAGAGCATGTATCGCTCACCTGGTTATTGATTTATGCGAGTGCTGCTTTGGCTACAGCAATATTGTAGTATTTGAGAAAAAGCTTTTTATTCATAATCATATATGGTTCTAAATAGAACTATGTCGTGTGGTGGTAGCCATCAGGGGTGGATCCAGGATTTTGTGTTACGGGGAACGAAAGTCGTACCACTTAAGGTCTCCAGCGGGTCCAGGGCAGAAGCTCCTGGGTTTTTAGTATTTAGGAAGCTTTTCCGTCAACAATTTTGAAGCATTTTGTGAATGTTATGAAGTGTATTAAAACGCATGAATCTTCTCCATAAAGTTTCAAATAGTTTCTAAGCAGTGAGTGTAAATTAAAGGGAGATGTCACTTGAAATTATCTATCTGGAGCTGTGACTCCCCTGATTTCCTTATCACGCCGTGTATTCGTATACTCGGAACAGGTGCGGACACTTAGAACTCGGTGCAAGCTAGTTATTTTGAACATTTTCATTGGCCAATTTTGAATTTTTGGACACTACAGACCGTGGAGCATGACGGCAACGGAACACGGAACAGCATGTTCCGCCGTTTGTAGTGTCCAAAAAATCTAAATTGACCAATGAAAACCGAGTTTCTGAATACCCGACGTGCTATGTTAGCCAATTTTCTCATGTTTCTCTGTTGAAAATGGGGTAATTTGTATTGAAGTGTTTGTAGAATGGATGAATTTTGATAAAATTAATGTCTAAGGGATTATAATATCACTTTGTTTTCTGATTAATCGTCGACTGCTTCAAAAGTTAAAAAGTAATTAGATAAACTAAAAGGGCAAAGCAACGGGTAAACATATATAATGATTTATTACATTTAACAGGCGAATGAATGAATGCTGATATGCTTAATAGAGGAACAGAACACCGCCGCCCCGCCCTCTCGCTCTCTCTCTCTTTTTTTTCATGGGGGGTGAACTCTCTCTCTCTCTCTCTCTTTTTTTTTTTTTTTTTTTTTTTCATGGGGTGCGAACGTTCCCTCCGCCCCCCTCTGGATCCGCCACTGGCCATCTTGGGATTTTGATTGGCATATTTTATTTTTTTTGTAAAAGACCACCCAGTCGTCCAGTGATTATATATGTACACAGTTTCAGTCATGTTATGTTTCTAAGAAAAATTAAAATCATTGATAGTCTCGTAGGATACTATGCTATACAGCCTCCAAGCAATCTGGACTATAGAAGTAAGACATATCTTACCCGTTGTGAGTTGGGATTGTCTATGTATGCAAACATGCAAACATGCATAGCCTTTTATCTTTTTAATTCATTGAGGGAATATATGTAGTCAATGTTTTCTGAAATGTGTTGACTGAATATAGGGAGTTTTTGAGTTCACTCCCTGTTTTTTTTGTTTTTTTTTTGTGTTTTTTTTTGTGGCGTTTTGTTTCTCAGACTTTAGTTTTCTATGTAGTGATTTGTAAATCGTTGTTTGTCCTTTTTTTTTGTCAATTACATTGTCTGTCCTCCGATTGTCTGCTTCTGATTATCCTTTTGGTATTTTCAAACTTTTCATGATTGCTACCTGGTCATTATGGTAATGAAAAAATTTATTTGATTTACTATCATACACCAACATTCTAAATGATGATATAACAGCAGCAACATGCATCGTGTATGGATATCGGGAAACTACCTCCATCGAATTACTTACTCTCATTTAAGTCATTTTTTCATTATCGGAGTGAGCGTGTCTGACTTCATATATATTCGATTTAGAAATGACATAAAAATTATTATCAACACTTTTATTAGACCGCTCGGGGATGGCGATATTATAATAGATCTCTGATAATTGTCATACTATCATTAAATATAACACTCTCTGTGAAGTTAAATAAGTTATGGTTGTTATCAAGATATATATAGATAAGATAAATGATAGTTTATTATAGTGTCACATATTGATCAACAATATATAAATATGTACAAAACTACATCATAAAACAAAGATCAATATCCAGCCTTTATAGACTTATGAGACACTGTATATACAAATAAAAACTTTAAAATTTAAACTAACGGACAATATTACAAAAAAGTATACATAATAAATTACATTAAAAATCGTAAAAAATAATTAAAGAAATTAAAGAAGTTCAATAAAAATCTAATTTTAAAAGTTTAAATTGGAACTTAATAAATTAAATAGTTAACATATAAAAATATCATAAAAATCGTTTACGTCTTAAAAAAAATTTATGCAGTGTGAGCAAGAAGTGGCTGGATTTCATTACATTTCAATATAGATATAAATTTCTGTTCCATGGATAAACAATCAAAATTGAAAATCAAACGTTTTGCATTTTGTATCAATTCAAACCGGATGTCTGAATAGAGTGGACAGTTCATCATGAAATGCTGTTCATCTTCAACGACTGAGTTATCACACAGTTTACAGAGTCTGTCATTCAAATGTACTTGCGGTCTGGAATACCGACCCGTCTCAATAGCTAACGGTAACGCCCCAGTTCTAAAAAGTGCCATTGTTCGTCTCACTGAACGTGGTATGTTAGATAGTACAAATTGTTCTGCATTTACATTTTCTTTGTACAAACGATAGGTTCTTAATTTGTTGCCATTAGGTTGATTTCTGTCGTTAAAAAGTTCAGTAACAAACTCATCATTATCCTGTTCCGTCAGTATAAAGTATGTTAACAGCTTTTATGAAATATGTAGAAAGCAAAACATCATGACCCTATTTTTATTGCTAGAAGCTGCTTTTTAGATTTATTGACAAATTGAAAAATATAAATCAATATATTCGTACTGGAAATATGTCGGTTTTTTTTTTTTTTATAATAAAGTAGCTTTGTATTGCAGTAACCTGCGATAAAAAACCATCAAACAATAAAGGAATGTATCTTCGAAGTTATGCACAAACGTCAATTAAAGTTAAGTCTCAATTAAACCTTAAGTGTAAATTAATTCTATGTACATTTCATGTAAATTTAAGTGTCAATTAACTTTTAATTGACACTTAAATTTAACTAAGGTTTGTGCAACCCAGTTCAGGACTCTGCGCTCTTTACAACAACATTGTTCACCAAGTTATAGGTTATACATTTTACTCATAGCAGGAAAATACTTACATAGCAGCATCATTTTAATCAAAGAGGAAGATTGGGTCCATAAAACTAGTTGATCTTCATCACTTTGTATTGAGGTGTCTGTACCATTCCAGAAAAGTGAACAATCATGTATATATGTGTTAGAACTTTCTATTGTGTCCTTGTTTCTACGATTTTTGATAATTTTGATAACTGTCATGACAGTGTGGGTACTTTGTGTTTTTTTCATTTTATTTGTATAGAAAAATAGAAAATAAGTTTATTATATTTTTTCTCTCTTGGGTTCTAATATGTTTTCATTCTAATTTTACAATGATTTGTTGATATTTCTATTTTTGTCGATATTACACCTATTAGTCGGTCTTATTCGCAACATACGATTAAGAAATAAATCATAGAAGCCAGAATGTGTTTTGAGTCTTAACATGGATTGGCGAGGGATAAAATGTACTAATATCCGTCAACCCATGTTAAAACTCAAAACACATTCTGGCTTCCATAATTTATTTCGATTCTGATATGTCTAAGAGTACAAATACGGTAGCATACAATGATTGGAAGACGGTTATTTATATCTACGTTTGCGGAATATGTCGCACACAATTTATGCTGCCAAATTCGAGCAGACGATAATTCATCAACATATACATTTACGACGGGAAAGTCAGTCACATGCACCGGTGCATGTGCTGATGAGATTATACCCAATCGATAAATCGCTCTTTTTTCACAAAGCGAAAGAAGGACGTTATGCTAGAATATGTGTTATTTGGTGTACTCCACATCACCATATTCATGGTTGGATGATGTTTCAAATTGACAATTGGACAAGTATGGATATCATCGGGTCGTATATCTGTTGGGAGATTGCATATTTGTTGTGTTTATTGATCGTGGTTTTCAACATAGTTGGAATTCCAATCGGTTCTAATCGTGTTCCCTTTTCTAATCGACCTATTCCTTATATTCGTATGAGGCGGACTTCATGCAGTTGCTACGATAACTCAATCAATTTCAGCTTCCGTAATATAAATGACGACCTATCTTTAATGCACGGGTTTATATATTTTCTCCATGGTTCTACCTCAATGGTCTTGAAATAAGGTTAGGTTAGGGTGCTTAACGCCACTTTCAACAATATTTCAGTTATATTGTGGTGGTTAATAAGGAATAAGGATAAGGATAGCATACCTAAAGTCCGCTTCACACTTTGATCTTTTCCTGATAATTGACAATTAGAACCGATTAAAATTTTGAGGACAAACTGAACAATTGGACTGTAAGCTTGCATTCAATTTATGTGTAGCAAAACTACAGCAGTAAATACAACGAAGTTTATAAAGAATATCACATAATAAAAGAATCGAAACTCAACGAATTCAAATTGATACATCGCTGAACGAAGTGGTTGCAACGAAGTGTGTGTGTGTGGGGGGGGGGGGGGGGGGTATCATTTAGTGAATATCAAGATTTTTACCTAAAAAAATAACTATTAAAAGACGTACATTTATATTTTTCAATCATATTCTACAAAAAAAATATTTACATTATTGCTCCCAACATATTCTAGCGCACTTAGTTCCCAAAGATATCATTCATCTAGACATGGTTTATTTTATATATATTATTGATATTTACAGTTCCTAGATATTGTAATCATTGCTAAAACTATGAGTATTCTCCCTGAGGTACAAGTGACCGTAACCGATTTTGCCTGTTCTACCTAGTCCGTTTCGATTTCCGCATGCAACGATATTCAGTTCATCTTTACCTCCAGATTTGTGTAGGAGGGCTCATGTCTTACAGATTTTTGTAGGAGGGCTCATGTCTTACAGATTTTTGTAGGAGGGCTCGTGTCTTATTTACGTCGTTAGTTGTGTTTGTTTGTGTGTGTTGTGATGTCCGTTTCGATTTCCGCATGCAACGATATTCAGTTCATCTTTACCTCCAGATTTGTGTAGGAGGGCTCATGTCTTACAGATTTTTGTAGGAGGGCTCATGTCTTACAGATTTTTGTAGGAGGGCTCGTGTCTTATTTACGTCGTTAGTTGTGTTTGTTTGTGTGTGTTGTGATGTCCGTTTCGATTTCCGCATGCAACGATATTCAGTTCATCTTTACCTCCAGATTTGTGTAGGAGGGCTCATGTCTTACAGATTTTTGTAGGAGGGCTCATGTCTTACAGATTTTTGTAGGAGGGCTCGTGTCTTATTTACGTCGTTAGTTGTGTTTGTTTGTGTGTGTTGTGATGTCCGTTTCGATTTCCGCATGCAACGATATTCAGTTCATCTTTACCTCCAGATTTGTGTAGGAGGGCTCATGTCTTACAGATTTTTGTAGGAGGGCTCATGTCTTACAGATTTTTGTAGGAGGGCTCGTGTCTTATTTACGTCGTTAGTTGTGTTTGTTTGTGTGTGTTGTGATGTCCGTTTCGATTTCCGCATGCAACGATATTCAGTTCATCTTTACCTCCAGATTTGTGTAGGAGGGCTCATGTCTTACAGATTTTTGTAGGAGGGCTCATGTCTTACAGATTTTTGTAGGAGGGCTCGTGTCTTATTTACGTCGTTAGTTGTGTTTGTTTGTGTGTGTTGTGATGTCCGTTTCGATTTCCGCATGCAACGATATTCAGTTCATCTTTACCTCCAGATTTGTGTAGGAGGGCTCATGTCTTACAGATTTTTGTAGGAGGGCTCATGTCTTACAGATTTTTGTAGGAGGGCTCGTGTCTTATTTACGTCGTTAGTTGTGTTTGTTTGTGTGTGTTGTGATGTCCGTTTCGATTTCCGCATGCAACGATATTCAGTTCATCTTTACCTCCAGATTTGTGTAGGAGGGCTCATGTCTTACAGATTTTTGTAGGAGGGCTCATGTCTTACAGATTTTTGTAGGAGGGCTCGTGTCTTATTTACGTCGTTAGTTGTGTTTGTTTGTGTGTGTTGTGATGTCCGTTTCGATTTCCGCATGCAACGATATTCAGTTCATCTTTACCTCCAGATTTGTGTAGGAGGGCTCATGTCTTACAGATTTTTGTAGGAGGGCTCATGTCTTACAGATTTTTGTAGGAGGGCTCGTGTCTTATTTACGTCGTTAGTTGTGTTTGTTTGTGTGTGTTGTGATGTCCGTTTCGATTTCCGCATGCAACGATATTCAGTTCATCTTTACCTCCAGATTTGTGTAGGAGGGCTCATGTCTTACAGATTTTTGTAGGAGGGCTCATGTCTTACAGATTTTTGTAGGAGGGCTCGTGTCTTATTTACGTCGTTAGTTGTGTTTGTTTGTGTGTGTTGTGATGTCCGTTTCGATTTCCGCATGCAACGATATTCAGTTCATCTTTACCTCCAGATTTGTGTAGGAGGGCTCATGTCTTACAGATTTTTGTAGGAGGGCTCATGTCTTACAGATTTTTGTAGGAGGGCTCGTGTCTTATTTACGTCGTTAGTTGTGTTTGTTTGTGTGTGTTGTGATGTCCGTTTCGATTTCCGCATGCAACGATATTCAGTTCATCTTTACCTCCAGATTTGTGTAGGAGGGCTCATGTCTTACAGATTTTTGTAGGAGGGCTCATGTCTTACAGATTTTTGTAGGAGGGCTCGTGTCTTATTTACGTCGTTAGTTGTGTTTGTTTGTGTGTGTTGTGATGTCCGTTTCGATTTCCGCATGCAACGATATTCAGTTCATCTTTACCTCCAGATTTGTGTAGGAGGGCTCATGTCTTACAGATTTTTGTAGGAGGGCTCATGTCTTACAGATTTTTGTAGGAGGGCTCGTGTCTTATTTACGTCGTTAGTTGTGTTTGTTTGTGTGTGTTGTGATGTCCGTTTCGATTTCCGCATGCAACGATATTCAGTTCATCTTTACCTCCAGATTTGTGTAGGAGGGCTCATGTCTTACAGATTTTTGTAGGAGGGCTCATGTCTTACAGATTTTTGTAGGAGGGCTCGTGTCTTATTTACGTCGTTAGTTGTGTTTGTTTGTGTGTGTTGTGATGTCCGTTTCGATTTCCGCATGCAACGATATTCAGTTCATCTTTACCTCCAGATTTGTGTAGGAGGGCTCATGTCTTACAGATTTTTGTAGGAGGGCTCATGTCTTACAGATTTTTGTAGGAGGGCTCGTGTCTTATTTACGTCGTTAGTTGTGTTTGTTTGTGTGTGTTGTGATGTCCGTTTCGATTTCCGCATGCAACGATATTCAGTTCATCTTTACCTCCAGATTTGTGTAGGAGGGCTCATGTCTTACAGATTTTTGTAGGAGGGCTCATGTCTTACAGATTTTTGTAGGAGGGCTCGTGTCTTATTTACGTCGTTAGTTGTGTTTGTTTGTGTGTGTTGTGATGTCCGTTTCGATTTCCGCATGCAACGATATTCAGTTCATCTTTACCTCCAGATTTGTGTAGGAGGGCTCATGTCTTACAGATTTTTGTAGGAGGGCTCATGTCTTACAGATTTTTGTAGGAGGGCTCGTGTCTTATTTACGTCGTTAGTTGTGTTTGTTTGTGTGTGTTGTGATGTCCGTTTCGATTTCCGCATGCAACGATATTCAGTTCATCTTTACCTCCAGATTTGTGTAGGAGGGCTCATGTCTTACAGATTTTTGTAGGAGGGCTCATGTCTTACAGATTTTTGTAGGAGGGCTCGTGTCTTATTTACGTCGTTAGTTGTGTTTGTTTGTGTGTGTTGTGATGTCCGTTTCGATTTCCGCATGCAACGATATTCAGTTCATCTTTACCTCCAGATTTGTGTAGGAGGGCTCATGTCTTACAGATTTTTGTAGGAGGGCTCATGTCTTACAGATTTTTGTAGGAGGGCTCGTGTCTTATTTACGTCGTTAGTTGTGTTTGTTTGTGTGTGTTGTGATGTCCGTTTCGATTTCCGCATGCAACGATATTCAGTTCATCTTTACCTCCAGATTTGTGTAGGAGGGCTCATGTCTTACAGATTTTTGTAGGAGGGCTCATGTCTTACAGATTTTTGTAGGAGGGCTCGTGTCTTATTTACGTCGTTAGTTGTGTTTGTTTGTGTGTGTTGTGATGTCCGTTTCGATTTCCGCATGCAACGATATTCAGTTCATCTTTACCTCCAGATTTGTGTAGGAGGGCTCATGTCTTACAGATTTTTGTAGGAGGGCTCATGTCTTACAGATTTTTGTAGGAGGGCTCGTGTCTTATTTACGTCGTTAGTTGTGTTTGTTTGTGTGTGTTGTGATGTCCGTTTCGATTTCCGCATGCAACGATATTCAGTTCATCTTTACCTCCAGATTTGTGTAGGAGGGCTCATGTCTTACAGATTTTTGTAGGAGGGCTCATGTCTTACAGATTTTTGTAGGAGGGCTCGTGTCTTATTTACGTCGTTAGTTGTGTTTGTTTGTGTGTGTTGTGATGTCCGTTTCGATTTCCGCATGCAACGATATTCAGTTCATCTTTACCTCCAGATTTGTGTAGGAGGGCTCATGTCTTACAGATTTTTGTAGGAGGGCTCATGTCTTACAGATTTTTGTAGGAGGGCTCGTGTCTTATTTACGTCGTTAGTTGTGTTTGTTTGTGTGTGTTGTGATGTCCGTTTCGATTTCCGCATGCAACGATATTCAGTTCATCTTTACCTCCAGATTTGTGTAGGAGGGCTCATGTCTTACAGATTTTTGTAGGAGGGCTCATGTCTTACAGATTTTTGTAGGAGGGCTCGTGTCTTATTTACGTCGTTAGTTGTGTTTGTTTGTGTGTGTTGTGATGTCCGTTTCGATTTCCGCATGCAACGATATTCAGTTCATCTTTACCTCCAGATTTGTGTAGGAGGGCTCATGTCTTACAGATTTTTGTAGGAGGGCTCATGTCTTACAGATTTTTGTAGGAGGGCTCGTGTCTTATTTACGTCGTTAGTTGTGTTTGTTTGTGTGTGTTGTGATGTCCGTTTCGATTTCCGCATGCAACGATATTCAGTTCATCTTTACCTCCAGATTTGTGTAGGAGGGCTCATGTCTTACAGATTTTTGTAGGAGGGCTCATGTCTTACAGATTTTTGTAGGAGGGCTCGTGTCTTATTTACGTCGTTAGTTGTGTTTGTTTGTGTGTGTTGTGATGTCCGTTTCGATTTCCGCATGCAACGATATTCGGTTCATCTTTACCTCCAGATTTGTGTAGGAGGGCTCATGTCTTACAGATTTTTGTAGGAGGGCTCGTGTCTTATTTACGTCGTTAGTTGTGTTTGTTTGTGTGTGTTGTGATGTCCGTCTCGATTTCCGCATGCAACGATATTCGGTTCATCTTTACCTCCAGATTTGTGTAGGAGGGCTCATGTCTTACAGATTTTTGTAGGAGGGCTCATGTCTTACAGATTTTTGTAGGAGGGCTCGTGTCTTATTTACGTCTTTAGTTGTGTTTGTTTGTGTGTGTTGTGATGTCCGTCTCGATTTCGCATACAACGATATTCGGTTCATCTTTACCTCCAGATTTTTGTAGGAGAGTTCATGTCTTATTTACGTTAGTTGTGTTTGTTTGTGTACGGTGGTGTCCAACACATATTGAGTTGTGTTTTTGTTTTGTTTGTTTTCGTCTTGTTACCTGCATTGCCAGTTTCTTTGGATTGTCCATTTTTGATTGCCCCTTCGGTATTCTCTAACGTTTACTTAAACAATAGACTGTCGATATATACAGTTTACATACATTCATTTGAAATACATACTTATTCATTGATATTAGTACGAATTGTTGGAAGATACAAAAGGGTTGATAAAAAGCCGTAAATCGAAGGACAGACAATACAATGGCCGAAAATAAAAAGCGAAAAGACACTAGCAATCATCTACAAAACACTACACACAATAACTAAATATTGAGCAACATGAACTCATGGGTATAAATAACAATTGTAATCAAACCTAAATGTACTCAATGACTATTTAATTACGTGACAGAGTGAATTCCTCACGCGTTATCTCACGTATCACTATAATTCTGAGCATTTGACGACAACCTCAAGGACAGCTTTTAAAAAGAATAACAAGGCATTCACGTAATTTGTTCTTGTTTTATTAAATGGAATTCAATGCTGCAATCAATATAGACGTCAGAGAAAACCGAAGGGGCAATCAAGAACGGACAATGCAGAGAAACCGGCAACATCAGGTAAACAAGACACATGACAAACACAAACAAAACAAAACAAAACAAAAGCACACAAAACAATATGTCTTTGATACCACTATTGGTTGTCTTTTTCTAGCTTATTTTTTTTCCACTGACCCATTTCAGATTGTTGTCAAATCAAGAGTGAATGACCAGTATTATAATGAGCAGCAATAACATATCCTGCTTCAGCTTATTCGAGTCACATAATGAAATGAATATCTTGTTCTAGTATCAATCTAATAGAACGTACAATCATTTATAGCATAATCTATATTCACTTGTCACACTGTTCGGGAAATCGGGGTTTATTTGACATGGAATTAACGGCAAAATTTACGGGACTAAAAACCAGTTCGAACGATCCATGGTATTCGAGTCATCCTAATTCGAGCTAGCGAAGTTCGACTGTAACAATTTGCTATTCATTTACATGTACCCATATTGTAACAAATACAATAGTTTCCGCTCTCTCCCGCTTAGGACGTCTTAACAAAAACAGGAAATGGATGATGTATTTTAGAAATGGAATATACAGAAGCTGTATTTCTACATCATTCATTAGAATTAAAATATGTGAAGCGTCAGTTTTAGCCTATTCAAGGTCTCCATGTCATATTGAATTGAAAAAAGTAATGGTCGACAAAATGTCCCCAAAAACATGGCGCCTGCTTCGTGGCAGAGACAATACAGTGGCGGAGTTAAATACATCATTTGAATCCAAAGTTTACAAATATTTCCAAGAAAGATGAAGTTGAATACACACTACACTAGACATCGTTTTTGTTTTTCTTTTTTTAATACATACAGTTTATTGCACAAACTCCTGATTTATAATAACCTAAGTAGCCCAGGGTCCCTGATTGCTTACAAACTCATTTGTACAGGGAAAAAAACAATGAACATATTATATCTAAAAAAAACCTCCCTTTATTGTTTGCAACATACATACACGTTTTGAAAAATGAACTATTTAACGATGTATAAATTGTTTTCATAGGATGACATCCAGACATCTTACATTAGTAGTAAATCTTAAATCGTTATCTCTTTTGTGTTTAATCTTGTTTGACTTTATATTGTGTCATAAAGATGATATAATCTTAATATTAGGTGACTAGTATAGCAATAATCAATATGATATGTCATCTTATTCAGACAGCATTGGTATAATACAGACAATCATACAAAATAATAGACTATGGATATAAAAGTAGCTTAATTTATAGATAGTAGTTTACTCAAAGGACGCGAAGCGCCAGATTGTGTAACTCGAAAAACCGTGCTATAGATGATTTGTAACATGAAATCATATAATATCACATCTAGAATGTTGATTATTGCACAACTCTCTGAGAAAACTAAAATTCAATCAATCATTAATATAGTTTTGGATTTATTCTCGCCCTGAATATGCATGAAATCTCGCCCCTTGGGCAATCAATTTGTTTACATATATATCCATTTGTTTTTTCAGATGATGTGAAGAAAAACTATCATAAGCTGTGAGACAGAAATTGAAATTATCACAAAATAAAGATAGTGATTGAATGCTTAAGTAAGCAACAATCACTAAATATATTAATGTGTGCACATCTTCGCCTCTCCACTCAAAAACCTTCGACTGGAACGACCACCACGTGTACCCGCGAACTGTTATTTCAATGAGCTAGCACTTTCAAAATACAACTCAGTGTGTTGATCTAGAACAAAACCGACATTATCACCATTTCATTGAATGCCACTATTTAGTTGAAAATTTGCTCTTTTGGCGTGTAATAACAATCACTCACTCACTCCTTATTATAACATGGCAACCCCCGGGGACGCTCTGAGCAGCTCTGTGGTCTTGAGTCCTAGAAACCTTCGTCAATACCCAGTGATTAGTGTATATCACATGTAAAACATTCATCAATAAACAAGCTGGACAAGAAGTATATAAATCAAAAATAAAATATTTTATTTCTTGCTTTTATTAAACTCTCCAAATGCTCCTAACTTGCCGACAGTGGTCAACTCAGTACTAAAATTTATGATAAGCGGGACGACTTCAATTTTAAAATCATAAATTTTTCAAACATGTGCAGCAATATACCAGCTTCTCCTGCATATGGTGTTTACATCTCGCAATTGATTCGCTATGCAAGGGCCAGTAGCAATTATTCTGATTTCCTGAAACGTCATCTTCATCTGAGAAACAGGCTACTGGACCAGGGCTATAAAAAGATTCGCCTTATTCGATCTCTTAAAAAGTTTATATTCCGATAACAAGATCTTGTCGAAATATATTCCGTCTCTGCAGAAACGATTATAAACGATGGATTTTCATATAGTAAAAATGTATAAAGATAAGGTTTCAACAATAATGTCAAAAATATGTTTTTAATCAATGTGTGACGTAAACGTGTTTTTGACATTTGCTTCACTGAGTTTGGCGCTGATTTGACAACTGTTTTACCTGCTTTGTTCAAGTATTGTTGTAAATACTGTTATAGTGACAGCCGGAAACTTTGAGCCGTAATGAAAGGGGGAGGATTGGCGCTGTAAAATCTGATTCAGCCCACCATTTCTTTAAAAATGCCTGTACCAAGTCAGGGTCATTACGGTTTTCACAGTTTTCCAGTTGTTGACTGATTTTGTCTGTTTATATACTTATGAGTTTTGACTTTCCCTGTGTTAGATTGTTCGGAGTTCGATAATTTTGTTATTACCCTTATTTACTTTAAAGGCTATTCAAATAAGTTCACACTACGTTTATTGTTAGATATCCATATAGTACAAATAAAATGGCGGGTAGGTACTGGCAGCTGATTGAGTTTTGGCAATAACATTGCCTGCAGTTATTGTAAATCAAGTTGTAATTACATCGGAAGTCACAATACGCAGAACGACGCGTCGGTGTGGGAATACAGAGGACCATTTATACTAGTAGTTTAATATTAACAAATTTAAGTCCATTATGCCTCTCTCATTTCCGGGACACATATCCATCACAAAAGTAAGCGTACGTCCTCCTATATTTACTTACTGCTATATGAATATTCGCATATCATAACAGAATTATGGTATGTAACGCTACTTTCAACAATATTTCCGTTATATCGTTGCGGTCAGTTTTATTGGTGGAGGAAACCGGAGAAAACCACCGATATGATGGAAGTCACTGACAAACTTATGAACATAATATTTCATCGAGTACACCTTACCATAACCAGGATTCGAACTCACTACGTTAGTGCTTATAGGCACTGATTGCAAAGGTCCAACTACATATGTTTACGACCACTACGGCCCTTTTATTTTTATTTAGAAGTATTTCATCAAGAAGGTTGTACCAGGAACTCTATCTATAGTCTCAATAGGAATTTCTACATTTGCATATTTACTTGTTACTATGTGCAGATTCGTGTATAATTATAAAAATCTTTCTTAATTTATAAAGGGATAGCAATGGATCTCCTTTCTCAAAAGATGGGCAGTGTAGGAGACATTTGTTTTTTGCGTCAAAATAATACGTATTTTTTGGATCATGAAATTAAGCCATGTTTGCTATCATAATATATAATTCCATAGTTACTTGTAACCCTCCCACAAATGCAATTAATGTGCACAAAACGTGCCATCTATGAATTATGAATACCACGTTATTGGAGCATAGACGACAAATGTTAAGAAAAACATAAATGTGTGAACAATATATTGGCATTCCCAATGGTATTTGATGCACTCAAATAGCATCGGTGTATACTACTCTATGTACAGTATGTGAGCCGTGTGGAGAGGACTGCACATTCTGTTTACATCTTTATGAAAAATGTACATGTATTCCTTATCTGAGTGGTCAATTTTCAAAACTGTGAAGCAATAATAAAAAGTCACTACCGTTTCAAAACATACCCTTATCCAAATATCCTTATATACTTAGCTAACTTGACAATATATGTTTCCATACTAAAGTAACAAAAAAGTTTTTTTTTGTTCTTAAATTTAATGCGAAAAAAGGAGGGGGGAGGGAAATTAGTTTTACATCGAATTATCTCCCTTTGATGTCAACACGCATTCATTTTTGTGAAATAAATTATGTCAACGGGGGAAAATGATAGAAATAACTTTTATTATATGTTAAAATAAGTTGAAATTTGTTAAAAAAAAAAACATTGATTGAGCGTTTATGACCTACATTATATTTTTTAAATTAAATTTCCACTTCAAATTGTGTTTTCATGAAGAAATAAACGCTTGATTTAATCATCCCTACAAAATAATTTGCACATATTCGAAGCATTTGCACACGAGTCTCTTTATATAGCCTCTTAATACACGGTGGCAAGTCGTTACAGACACTTTTCAGATAAAAACATGGCGTAGAGATGGATGACGATCGAGAAATCGAAGATTTAAGCAAGACGAACAGGTTTATATTAATTTTAATCTTTTTCACGGGATGAAAGGATTATCAAAGATTTTGTTTAGAATGACTTTTTTCAAATATTCAACATAATCAACTTTGTTTTTCGCATTAAAAATGACAGTCTCGAAGAACATTTTGTTTTTGTCCTAAAAAATACTAAAAAGCTCTTAGAGTTGCAATTTAAATTGTACTTTTAATTGTACTAAATATATATTTGAAGTTTAACAAATGGTGCTCCTTGTCATCAATAGATTATCAAAATATATATACTAGCACTCGAATTTTTTTTATAAGCAACGGCCACTTTATGATTGACGTTTTTATCGGCACTGGAATAATTTAAAAGGTCAGGTGGCTATATTGCATTTACCTTGACTGTTTGTTTATATAATAATAGTTTGTCCAAGAGATTTGGGAATATTTTTTCTCAGCTTCTACTGTGTAGAATGAATTTTTATTTGGTACATGTATGTAGCTTTGACATAATAATAGATAATTAATTGGAGAGTGTAAATATCGAAAATATAATCACGAGTGCCGTAGAACGCAGTGATTTAACGATTGCGCATGCGTTCTCGGCATTTGTGTTTATGTGTTATATTGATAGATCCTATCCAGTTTTGCTATGTATTTGATGTATATATCACAATAGTCATCAAATCATACAAATTCAACTAAAAACTGCCATTTTTTGTGAAAAAAGACAATCATTAAATGTTGAGGAAAATGAACTAATGGCTAGCCTGTGCTATTTTTAGAAACATGTTAAGATGGTAAATTGGATAGATCCCATCCAAGTTTGCTATGAATTTGGTTTATCTACCACAAGCGTCATCAAATCATAACAGTTCAACTAAAAATTGCCATTTTTAATGGAAAAAAAACTATTATTAAATGTTGAGGAAAATCAGCCAATGGCTAGCCTGTGCTATTTTTAGAAACATGTTAAGGTGCTAAATTGGATAGATCCCATCCAGGTTTGCTATGAATTTGGTTTATCTATCACAAATGGCATCAAATCATAACAATTCAACTAAAAAATTCCATTTTTTATGAGAAGAAAGACTTATTAAATGTTGAGGAAAATCAGCCAATGGTTAGCATGTGCTATTTTTAGAAACATTTTATGAGGTTAAATTGGAAAGGTCCCACCCAAATTTGCTTTGTATTTTGTTTATTGGTAATAAAGGTCATTAAATCATGAATGTCATTTAGAATAAAATTATGGCAACATAATGTAAACTCAATTTGAAAAACGCAAAAAAAGCAAATCTTTTCAATTTGCAAATTTCGGAAAATATCCCATTCTTAGCCCAGATTTAGCAATGGAAAATGATATTGTGTAATAAGATGGTTTTTGTAGAAAGAAAGCTTAACATACATTTAACTAACATGTATAGATAAAGTTCCTTCATTTACAACCAGTTTTATTTTTATAACTTAAAAAAACAGAAGATTTTGTACTGAAGAATGCACTCTCCAGGACCAAGTTTTAAGAGGTATGGTTGCCATGGCAACTAGCTGCAATAATGTAGCTCCTGTGACAAACTTGTGTCTCGGCAGAGCTACAACGCGGTCCCATTCGTCACAATGGAGCAAAAAAAAAGTTGCAGTTGAAACATACAAACTCACTATTTACGCTTCAAACATTTCATTATAACAATTACTGATGATCCCAGTCCTTGTTAAATCGGTTTGACTGAGAAATATATGCTTTTCAAAGTTAGCAACAACCTTGTTCAAATTTATCGATCGTTTTCCATAACCGGAAACTACGGAAGGCGGAGCTTTTCTAAATATGGTAAACATTCCAATCGTAACTACTCGGCCATTCTCGCTACCCTGTTATTTGCAGGGTAGCGAGAATGGCCGAGTAGTTACGATTGGTAAGCATTCACGCCTAAATCGCCAAATATGGTATCGACATCTAAATAGTGAGGCCGGAAATGACGAAATTCAAAATTTTCAAAGAGGAGATTTTTATTTTGTGGGAATTACATTCTAAAATACTGGTAGGTGATACAAACTTGTTATAATAATGGACAAAAGGAAAGGTTATGTCTTATTATTGATAAATGCAGGCGTCAGAAGCTCTGTAAGCGAGCGCAAAAAATCTCGGCGGCTGCTCCATTACGTGTAATGGCATCCCGTTATAACCCTTGCGACTAAGCGAGCATTTAGGGTTTTATTATTAGAACTAATGGCAACGGATCGTATTTTTTGAAATTTTATTTTCTTAAGTTGTTAAACTTGGTCAGGTAAGTGATCTGACAACATAACACTAATATCTGAAGACATGCATTTCCAGCCTACTGTATAGCTATTGAAGTCCTTACAGAGAATGGGTATTGAGATGCAGTAAACACTGAAGCATAATTTTGAGATCATGGAAATAATTTAATTTGATTGTTAATAAAAAAATTGAAAGTGAAGTTGTTTCTTTTTCTATAATTCTTTAATACGTCAATTATTTCGCTTTAGAAATATATCACTTTAAATACCCCGTGGGGAACCCATCACATTCCATTTGATGACGTAGATTAGTGTTGATATTAATACGTCATTCATAACGATGTCGCTTGTTGAAGAAAACAAAATACTGAAATGACAGTTTTTCATTTGAAGTAAACAATAGTTAACAACAAATTACAATTGAAGAAAGTATTTGAAAGGCACTAAAATACTAATAGTTCGTCTGGGTCATGACCTTTCGAAGATCCAATCAGAAACCGAGAACAAAAAGATCACACGTGATGGAACAATTTTTTCTCTCACCGGTAAAAAACACGAAGAACAGCCAAAGAATTAGAGAAAACAGTTCCCATAATTGTGTGGGAAACAATATTGTTGTAGTATTATTGGTACTTGTAAAGATAAGCCACATCATGACCCAAAGGTGTTTTATGTTATGCACTACATACACAAACTTTTAATCCATCATCTGTCCATTGGAGGTTAGGTGCTTAACACCACTTTTAAAAATATTTCAGTTACTACTTTTGTGGTGGAAATTGGAGTAACCAGAGAAATCCACAGTCCTATCGAAAGTCACTGACAAACTTGATCACATAATGTTTTATCGAGTACACCTCACCATGAATGGGGTTCAAACTCACAACTTAAGTGGTGATAGGCAAAGATTGCACAGGTAGTTGTAAATTCAACTCCCATACGACCACGACGGCTCAAGTTCAGTTAAGATGAAAGGTAATTGTTTTATTGATATTGATGGAATTTGTGATTATCAATGTTTATAAACTTTCTTTTCATATCAATCAATGAAAATAATTGGCTTGCTGATAGTATGTTTTTTTGTTGGGGTTCCTTGGATGGAATTTGTATCTCATGTGAAGTTCCGTCAATTGCAGACACAATGTTAAGCATATTATAACAATACCCTTTCTTTTGCCACCAGACTGGGATGATTGGTCACTGAATTTTACGATTACACACTTTCTATAGTCTACCCATGTTGAATTTAAAACTCTGTCAACAGTTGAAACAATGACACCAAAGCATAAATAAATAAATAAACAAATAAATAAATATTGCACGGACCATGTTATTTATCTTAGTGAATCTCATGATCATCGATGAGCTAAAATAATTGACGAAGGTGGTCCGTTGCTGAACATGAGCAGTATAAAACTGGGGCTCTGAAAAGAAAACGACAAGTCAAAGTGGAAATATTTTGAAATAACATTACTATCATTTGAAATATACATATGTATAATATGTAAAAAAAAGTGTAGAAAAGTAGATGAATGGATTTGAATCTAAGGATCCCTAAAATTCACATCACCTTTTCATAAATTAAATAAAGTTTCCCCTTTTGCGCCCAAGTTAAACTTTTAACTTCTATCAGTCCCATTCTCTTAAATCAACGGGAACTATCCATCCGGTGCCTTGAAAATGCGTTCTGTCATGTGCATAAGTCATTGTTTGCATGATTGACAGACAATATTCATCATATTTCTTCTAGCTTCTGAACTGTCGATCGAGAAAAAAATAAAATATTCTAGACAGGCAGCATATAGCCAGTCAATGGGGTTTGCAATTAATATTTCGCATGCACAATAGCTACCCCACACCACAAGGTGTGGAAAATTGAAACATTCTTCTGTGGTTTAAATGCGTATTAACTGCATTACATGCAAACTGTATGATTCTGTTTGATAAAGTCCTTTAACTAGAACAGGAAAAAAATGTACACTTGAGTGAAATATATTAATAGTGTTGTAATAACAGATCGTGAACGTGATGTAGAAGTTTTAAAGAATGTCAAGGTATATTTTAAATGAGGTTGAAACAAGTTAAAATTTGATATCAAGTCGGTTGTATCTCATTTTGACGATTTTAATTACGGAAGACGATGACAATCATATTTTTGTTTAACAATTGCAACTCAGCTGTTTTTTTTCATAACCTATAATAAAATGAAAAAAATATATATCACACTGTCGGAACAGTTCCAACATTCAATAGAAAAATCGTAGAAATATGTAAGTTCGATATACCAAACAAACATATATATGACCCCTCCTGGCTTAGTTCAGGTACTCCAATTAAAGGTGACGGGGTTAAACTAGCATACAGTAGATTTTTCTAAGGCATTTCTCTTATTTAATAAAAACAATAGAAAACGAAAATCACACGATTTTTGCACAACAATCGGTCAATGGTCGGGCGACCGTCGCCGATAAGGTATAAATAAGCCTAAAAGGGGCTATTGTTTTACCATGGGACAGACAAGTTTTGGGATAATGGAATCATTTATTTTTCTTTACATATGAAATCAGAAATGTTCCATTCAATATCCAGTTTTACATAACTATTATACTGCTTGATTTTCCTTAGTCAGATTATTTTTTTTCTCCCAAGTCTGGCAAAATTATTTATTTGTGCGAAAATTTAAATCAGAAATATAAAAAAAAAATATAAATAAATTTGAAAAGCACCCCTCCTTGAAGTATATCTATAAATAGCGTTTGAGGAAAATATGTATTTTGTATGCAGACTGTAAAACCATTATTTGGCCAGTGATATTAATTTTTAACTGTTTTAAACACCAAAATTTAAAAAATATATATGTAATCACTTACACTCAATGAACAATTGAAGACAACTGTTGCATTAAGGTCTCCCTCAAAAGATCTTTACGTAAATTAACATTGTTTCATTATGTTACGCGAAGCTACGTTCGTTCGTCGAGAAATCTCTATTAATGGAATCCAGTTAGCAAAGTTCGTATTATTAATTGGCAGAACATCATCAGTATACCTGGGAGTGAGATTAAAGGCTTAAGCCTCTCTACATTTTTTGTCTTTGCTAAGTTTTTGTATAAACTCAGACTCATAGGAGTATAGAAAAAGTTGGAGAGGAGAGGGGCATTGTTTGTTCCCATAGGGATGCCTAGCTATGATTTGTTTAAAAATATGCCATTCGAATTCGACAAATATATGTTATCGATAAGGAACTCCAATATTTGTATGACTTCATTTTATGTGTAGCACTTTTTACCTTTCGTTTCGTGCTTGAGAAAATAAGTTAATTCGTGATCCAATACTATAAACTTGTAACGTTACCACCATTTTTTAAAATAAAATGCGTTGTGAATAATTTACTTTAAAGAGGAAATGAAAGTGTAAAAGGTAAAAAAGTCAAATATTTGGATAAATGAAATTTTCGAGAATTAACATTATCCTCTTCTTTCAGTATCCACTTTTGATTGATTGAGTGACTGAGTGATTGTTGTTTAATGCCAATTCAGCAATTTTTCAGCTATATATGGCAAGAACAAGTTAATTTTCAATAAGATGATGATGAGGTCTGCTTTCTACTAGATCAACACGCTCAGATGGATTTAGAGCTAGCTCACTGAAACAACAGTCTACCGATAGGCATGACGCCCCAACTCTGACACATTATCCTGATTCCAATCCAACCAGTCTTTGCTCTTTCTCCTTAATGCTGTGTGCTTAGCGGAAAAGCAACAAATACCAATTTGACAGTCCTTGGTTTTACCCGACCAGGGGTCGAACCCATGGTCTACCACACTCGAGATGAGCATGCTAACCAATACACCACCCAAAAGGTCCATAAACAGTTTTGTAATGATAATATACTCATGATATTACCAAATAATGAAAATTTACCCCCAAACAATGACAATCAAAAAATGTTTTTACATGATAAAAATAAGTTTTAATAGAATGCTATACTGTAAATCTTACATTGATCCAACTGCCATTGATATAATCATCTTTGTGTGAGGCCAACAGCACTCTTGTTTCATCGTCTGTTTTCAGCTATATTATGGCGAGAACAAGTTAATTATCAACGAGATGATGATGAGGTCTGCTTTGTTCTAGACCAACACGCTGAGTTGGATTTTTATAGTGCTAGCTCACTGAAACAACAGTCCGCGGGTAGAAATGTCACTCCATTCGGACACATTATACTGATTCTGAGCCAACCAATCTTTGCTCTTTCTCCGTAATGCTGCGTGATTAGCGGAGAAGCAACAAATACCTATTTCAGTCCTTGGTTTGACCCGATCGGGTCTCGAACGATCTACCGCACTCGAGGTGAGCACGCTAACCATTACGCCACCGATGCAGTGCTTTCGATTGATGTTACCACGTGAATATACTTTGTCACAGTATGATAGTAGTCCTCCTTTGACTGCATGCACAATTTTAGTCATACTTATAGATAGTTCTTTTGTTGAACAAGTAGAAGAATATACCTGTTTAAATACTGATTCTTCTGAAATTTTGGTATCCAATATCACTGGTATTAAACTGATGTTCGTAACTTTAGTTACTTACATCCCAACATGGCGGACACCGAAAATGGTCAATTAGAATATCCTTGTTTTCTCTTTGTTTTTAGTTTATTTTCAAATATTTTCATTTCAAATGTATAGATATTTTAACAATTAACTGTAGTGATATGCTTAAATCAACTGTAAGTTCTCCTATGTGGCACAAAACCTAATTTAAGAAATACAAATGATGTAAGTAACTGTAGAATTATTTTTGAACGATGTTCGTAACTTTCAAATATGATGTTGGTAACTTTAAAGTTTGGTGTTTCTAAAATCATGTTTAAAACATTTAAAGAACAACACTTTTGTAATAAATAAAATTTGAAAACAAAGAAAAACATCCCTGAAGTGATAGAGAGGGTAATAGAGGTGGGAGAGATTATATAATGCACGAGAGAGAGAAGATACAGAGCGGAGGATGAGAGGGTTATGAATGAGTGAGATGAACGAAAGATGAGGGTAGCGGGAGAAGAACACCTTGTCCAACGCCCGTTTCCAATTAGCAATAATAAACACGTGTCTTTGCGTTTCCTGTAATCTTTTGTAATCTTACAGCGATGGATATCGAGAATGACCAGATAATTAATAGTGCTGAGGCCGATGCGGCAGTCGATACAACATATGTAGTTGTTTAGTATTATATTGATATTTCTATTTGGGCTTGGACTGTGTGCTCTAGAAGGGTCTTTCATAAACGACGACCTTGCAATAGGGCGTTGTGACTTCCGAATTTGGGTGTTTAGGATATATTCGTTTTAAGAGAGTATTTAATGTACAGAAGAAGTTATCAGAAGCGTAAATCGAAGAAGGACGGTCAATACAATAGCGGTCAAATGAAAAATAACAGAAAAAACGAACAATGGCACACAAAACACTACAGAGAAAGATTAGAGAACACAAATCCCACTCAAAACAATGGGTGAATCTAGGTGCTTCGGAAGGGTAAGCAGTTCTAGTGGCACATGCAGTGTTAATAATGTTAAAATCCCGGCGATCAGTCATATTCGGTGATGAATGCAGAGGGACGGAATTGTGACTACGACAAACGGGACATATCCGTGGTCATCTGTAGGACAGACATTCCACAATGGTTAACCAAGTCATGATGGCTTCCTTTTATCATTAGGAACCCTTGGAATAATTTTAAGCACGTTTTTATCGTTGTTAAATCGACAATACATGTATTTTTTCCGGAATTTTCTTTTATGTCAACAACGCAAGTTATTGATAAATTTGTTAAGGATGTGGAATATGGCAATTATTTAACGAAAACGTGTTAATTGTCGATTATTAACAATAAACATTGTTTCTTTTATCTTTTTTTATGTAAATCATATAAGAATTATGACTTTATAATTATTGGGAATATGTTATTGAATGTGTTTTTGCAGTAGAAGGGCATATAATATTGAAAATATGGTTGATATTAAGAATTTAAAAAAATTCATCATGCAGCAGTTTGTTGACTTCAAATATAGAATATGGCGATATCATGATTGGATTTTTTTCAATCCTACAAATTTTTCCTGGTAAATTTTGATAGTTTCAGTTAGAATACATGTACAATGTACTCATAAAATAATATAAGGCTATAGAAAGCAGTTTTAATTTAAAATTATGTAGTAAAAACCTGGTAATTTAAGTGATCCCAGAAAAATAATTTTGACTGCTTAGCATTTACTGTAAATTTTTCAAATTGTCAATTTGGATTTCATGTTTTAGAGTATTATTTGGCTGTAACAGTACATTTAAACATCCAGCTTACTTAAACTGTGGGGAAAAATGATGTGGAAGCATATATTTATTGAGTTTTGGGGGAAATTATAGTCTTGTACCATAAGAAATTCCAAAACTTGAATATCAATAAAAAAAAAATCGGAATTTTTTTGTACAAGCTTTTTTTTTCATTGGCATTTATTTATTTTATTTCATATCTAACAATAATTGTTGATTATTAACAATAAACATTGTTTCTTTTATCTTTTTTTAATATCGGGAATCCAAGCCGCCATTTTGTTTACATTACGAAAAAAGTAGTCCGGTGAACATCGTCTATCGAAAAATAAACTGACAAAACCCCGCCTCCATAAGCGCTTATACCCAATCAGAGTATACGATTTCTAATTATGTAAATCATATAAGAATTATTCTATGGTAAAGCTGTTTTCGAAAAGTTCATTTTTTTTATATCATACCATTTCAAGTTTTACAAATACATATACATTTATAAATATGCATTGAAATTGACAGGATGTTAGTCTGAACAGTCTTGACGGTATATAAACGAATTAGTTTAATATCAATAGTTTTTATACCCATACCCCCCACAAACAAAGATTGGGGGGTATATAGGAATCACCCCGTCCGTCCGTCTGTCCGTCCGTCCATGTACCTTGTAAGCGCAACTCCTCCTAAACCACTTATTGGATTTTTATGAAACTTTACACATTTGTAGTACACTACCTGCAGATGTGCATGAAGGAATACTGTTGCTGTCTAAAATTTAGAAGGGGAGATAATTCAACTTATACTTTCACGAAAAGGGGGGTCGTGTACTTGTGGCGACCCCTAGATGTATGTTCTTGGTTAGTTTATTTTGGAGATGGGATGTTGTCTCCTTGACATAACTCCATATCCGTTCATTTTTCATAGGTAACTTGCTAATATACCTGTATTCCAAAGTTTGAACATCATAGTATTGCAAGCGGGGGTATCACTCAGTGAGGTCACTCACAGTTCTAGTTTAAATCAGGATCGCATACATGCATTTCCTTCACCCATGTTAAATATAATTATACACATAGATTTCCTACAAGTCCCTTATCTATATTCTTGTATACTTTAGTAAATATGTTGCTATATAGGTAATATATCTCTACCGACAATATTTATGTAGTACAGATACATTGCTTTCAGCAGCAAACGTATTAAAGGGGTACGCACAAGATACACATAGGTTAGAAAGGGACTTGTTGTAGCAAATCTATAATTGTTTACATTGACATGATTACGATGTTTCATGGATCAACAAGTCTTCAACTGTCAATAAGTCGCATGTGACAGACGCAAAAACAAATCAACATCCTAAAAATGTGAGAAAGGTAGAATAATGTACATGTATGCGACCCTGAATTGTTTTTCTTCTTAATACTCGTTCTATATGGTTTCGTTTCGTTGCTTGTTGTTCTTTTTACTTTTAAGTTGTCTGCATGCTTAATTTTGCTTTTAAATTGAAACCAAGAGTTTCTTAACGAGCAATTAAACACCTTCTTATTATTTAACAGTTATGTAAATCTGCAGTTACGGACATCTCTTTAAATATCTTTCTAACGTTACGAACATCACTTCAAAGAGTTACGTACATCCTTCAAATTTTTTCAAGTTAACATTTCAATGCTCTCATAAGAGTTTCGTCATTTTTATGTATGCATTCGAGTATCTAATATTCCCACCTGTAATCATACCGTTGGACTTACTAATAAGCACTACTGATAAAGAGAAAACACGAAATTCTAATTTACCATTTTCCGTGTCCGCCATGTTGGGATGTAGGTAACTAAAGTTACGAACATCAGTTTAATACCAGTGAATATAAAGTAGATAATTCACAGTTTTCTTCATTTAACGGAATATTCAGTGATGAAATGAATGACTTGTGATTTGCCAAAATGTCCTCTTTGTCAAAATTAGTATTTTGTAAGGTTTCTTGGAAATATGAAGTTCTCCATATTGCTCGTTTGGCGTTAAACAACAATCACTCACTTCATTACTTATTTACCAAACCTTATTTCTTGTGGTTTTTCAGTATTTTTATGATGTTTACCTATTTGAAATTAAGCATGTTTGTAAGCTCAACTGGACAAAACGGTCAAGTGAAGTATTATCATTTAGTGTCCCTCGTCTGTTATCCATAACCTTTCATATTAATATTTAATCTTTTTCTTAGAAACTGCAAAACCAAATGCTTTAACTATTTTACTTTATCAAGTTTTGGGACTATTTTGTAGCGCGTGCATATATAGTACATGTTTATACAAAACGCACATGCATCAACGCTTACCTCGCCATGACCAAACCCAAAGGGTCATGTAAGGCATTATCATCACATTGCGTCCAGCGTGGTCTGTAAATCTTTAACATTAACATTGGAGGGATGTAGGATATGTGTGTGTTCAGTGACATCTTAATGCATGGTCAAACGGGGCAGTTGCCCGGGGGCCCACGAGCATAGGGGCCCCATGATTATCTATGTATGTTGTGTACTGTATGTTTTTCTAAGGTTTAAATACTGGCTTTGTTAGAAATACCAATACAATATATATATATGTTTAATTTTACATATGTAAGACTCAGATCGACGTCCAGTCTCTAATCGACGTTCAATTACGTCACTGACGTATTCTTCAAATGACGTCGCATCCGTTAGGACATGGTTTTGAAACAATGATGAAGAAGGGACAAGACCGGATTCAGAGTACATCGTACTTCTACTTTAGCGGACCCTAACTCTAATAATAACTTACCCTTGACCCTAACCCTTACCTTAACCCTAACCCTAACATTAACCCGAACCCCAACATTAATCCTAACCCTAACCCTAACATTAACCCTAACCCTAACCCTAACCCTAACCCTAACCCTAATCCTAACCCCAATCCTAACATTAACCTTAGCCCTAACCCTTGACCTAACCTTAATCCTAAATAATATTAATGAATGGGAAAATGCTTTAAAAACACACAAAGCAAACAACAACAACTTTAAGAAACAGATACAAAAAACAACAACCTGTCATTACAATTATTTTTGATGGCAAACATTGATCGTGTAAACGGTCCTATAGATATAGCGAGTTTAGAAAGGACGCCGATTTGAGAATATCCTAAAATTGGACCGTGATTTGAGATAATGACGTTAGTGGACGCCGATTTGAGGAGTGGACGTCGATTAGAGACTGGACGTCGATCTGAGTCTATCATATACATTTACAGTTTTATTCCTATGAGTGGTTGTGTAGGTATGGGCCCCAGTGCACTGCTTTTCCCGGTGGCCTGTGGTGCTGTTAAGACGATCCTGCTTCTATTGTTATTATCCAAAAAGCAGTAGAGAGGGTCTACACATGTAAAATGCTACGGTAGCGTTGTTGTTTAGATATTTCAGCAGATACACAATACAAATTAATTTGTGAAGAAGGAAGTTTTTAAAGCACATCTATGAAACATGCATTTAAGGAAATGTTTTACTACGCTCATTATTAAGTGAAAATGAAAACGACGATTGCATTACATGAATATTTACGGAATATTTACACGTCCGCAATCGATATTGCAAAATTCCTGCGTCCTTTAAGTGTTTTAAAATAATCGGGTTTTAGCATTTGTTTATTAAATTTTAAAAAATGCAATATAACAACGGCATCCCGATGACTGATCTTGGAAAAATGTTAACAGTCAACAGACTTTATCATTAAATACGATATTTTCATATGACAAAGAATACAGGGATTGAACGTATCAAGAAAAATCCCATAGAACTCGGAAAAAGGAGGGCTTCTTGCATAGTTAGCTTTTCAATCTATTCGCACATTTATTAAATGAAATTCAACACTTTGCCACGCATTTTTCTTGAAGAATAGGATATCCCCAATCCGCCGGTTCCTTCATTACTTGTACTTAACATCGCTATGCCGTTGTTCTGCTCGGTTTTAGTGGTCACTATGCTACTTGCTCTTTAATGTGATTACGTGACCTCCGTGATTGATTCCTCATATTTATTTTTTTTTCATTTTGAGTAGATCACACATAATGTTATTGGTTTATGGCTTAAATGATTAAAATTAATGCATTTTCGCGTGCATTGAACCAACAAGTAAAACACGTTTTTTCTATGGATTTCCAATTGATGGACAAGCTTAACATGACTGCGAATTTGGCATAAATAAAATAACAAATGGCTTCCTCTAGGAAAATGCCGACTTTATGTGAAAGGGACACCAGACAGCTGTGAGGAACGAATTTAATACATCCCTTAGCGCGGGATATAAAGGACACACTCCTTACACGTAAAAGACAACTTACAGCAGATGCTGATAGCAACAGTTTATTAGGAGTGTTGTTGTTGGTTTGTCACAAAGCAAAATAATATCTACAATCTACAAGATTAATTTTGTTTTACTAACTCTGGAAATATAAAAGAATGATTAAAATCCTAACTTGATACCCCATGAATATGGTATTGTGGTGTTTACTCCCAGAACACTGAAATCTATATAAACATATTAAAACTCTGTAAAACGAATATAACTTGCAACGTTACTTGTTTTCCGCGTACATGACGTCATAAGAAATTTCATTTTACCGTACTTTTTTCAAACTGCAACATTTGAAATGCAACGTAACTTGTTTTCCGCGTACGTGACGTCATTTTCCGCATATGTGACGTCATTTTCCGCGTATCATTTTCCCGTACTTTAAAAAAATTAAAAACAAATTTTTCGTCACAATCTATTTTTTACAAGTTTTATTATTTTCCTAAATTTTCATTTTCGGCCCAGAATGTATTTTACTATCAATACTACAGCATGTTATAGCTTCTCAAAGCACCCACATTAATACAATGTTGCTCAATGAGATGGTCTTAGCTCCTCTACAAAAGCTGAAGATTAAATATGAATTGTCTTACCAATCTACTACCAGGCTGAAATATATTGATAAATTTTACCAATTGCTGATCATCCACCAGTGAACGTCACTATGCTAAATCTAAGACGCCGGGTTTCCTATAGTTATAGGACGCGGACGTCGTAGAGAACACCCCAACCAACATTGTTTACTACTACTACTACAGGTGTTGCACAACTTCCGGTTGCGCATGCGCACATCCAAAGGAACCCCGAAGAGGGTCAAGTGACCTTTGGTCACATCCGGTAGCCATGTTACTACTACTAAGTAAAAAAAGGGCGGAGGAAAAGCGGGCATGCGCAGAACCTGCTGCCGGTCAGGGCCACTTCCGGACAGGGCATCCTCCGGTCACGTGACTGACGTCACTTCCGGTCACGTCACTTCTGGTAGCACCACCTCAAATACGACTTTGTCCGTACCCATATACTACTCACATTCCTACCCAGTTTGTTTCCAATTGGCCCAGTGATTTAAGAGAAGATTAAAATATGAAAGTTTACAGATGACGACGACTCGGACGAACGACCACAGACGATGACGGACGGCAAGTGATGATAATACCTCATATGATCCTTTGGGTTAGGTGAGCAAAAAATCAATCTTATCAATTGATCCCAAAACTGTACGGTTTGTATAATTACATCAATGCAGACTTGGAGTTCCTGTTATCGTAAGGTATACAAAGAAACGTTGAAAATGCCAAAGAAGTAATCGGAAGCCGTAATTCAGAGAAGGTCAGACAATGTAATTACCAAAAGAAAACGGGAAGAAGACAAACAATTGTCAACAAATTACTACAAATAAACCTAAAGATTGAGCAACACGAACCTCATTAAAAATCGGAGATGAGCTCAGGAGCTATAAGGGTAAGCAGTTCCTGCTCCAAAAAAGTCACACCTCTGTTACTCCTCCAGGTGATTATACTTACAGCAAAGATAGTATCCGATATGCTATCAACACAAAACCTTAAAGGATCAAATGAAATATGTTGACATCCTGTTTCATATGAGGGTCAACTTCATTGGTATTTAACATCACTTTCAGCTATATTGTGGAGATCAGTTTAATTGATGGAGGGTCAGGGTTTAAGGTTTTGGTGTTTAATACCACTTTCAACAATATTTCAGTTATATCGTGACGGTCAGTTTTATTCAATATTGATGGAGGAAACAGAAGTACCTGTACATGTAGAAAATTGTTTTACCATGATTCAACTTTGTATTGCATTCACTTTGCCATAGTCGTTGATAAAACTCACAAGTTTAGTTCTTTCTTCTGTAGTTTGAGATTTGCCACCAGAAATGGTTTGTGTTGATTGAGGTGATGGCTGAATTGCTAAATATACATGTACATGTATACTCTTATTTTCAATCTAGTATAAACCTCATCGGTGGTGTAATGTTTGGAGTGCTCGCGTCAAGTGCCTTAGATCACAGGATCCAGTCTCGGTCGGGTCAAACCAAATACAATAAAACTGGATGTGGTTGCTTCCCCGCATGTAGCACTAACGAACAAGAGCAAAAAAAAAAGAAAAAAAAAGAAAACAAAGTTGGCTCGAAATCAGGATAACGTATCAGAGTGGAGCAACATGTCTACCCACGGACTGTTGCTTCAGTGCGCTAGCACCATAAAAATCCAGAAAAGAGTCTAGTACAAAGTGGACATCATCTCATTAAAATGTAACTTGTTCTCTCCATGATATCAGTGCCATATTAACACATGGGCACGCTGAGCAGTTGCCAGAGACCCCGTTAGCATAGGGCCCCATGCTAATCTATGTATGTTGTGCACAGTATGTTTTTTTATATTTAAACACTGATCTTGTTGGATGTACCAATAGAAAAAAATATATGTTTAATTTTATCGACATTTACAGTTTTATTTCCTGTGAGTGGTTGTGCAGGTATGAGCCCCAGTGCACTGCTTTGTCATTGAATACTGTTTTCATCTGTCAATAAACATACAAAAAACATATCTGCTATCTAACAGTTCCCTGGAGTGATGGTTGTGGGTGTGGTTTTGGATCGTATCCTATACGTTCGTGGATAAATTCAGTTCTTGTTCTCGTGTCCATTAACGAGTCCTGCGTAGGCGTGTGCCAATCATTAGATCCAAGTTTTTGTTTGGCTTGTTCAAATTCTTTATCCTTTTTCATTTGATTAAATTCCTCGACATCATCAAGTTTAACTTCTATCCTTGTTGGATTTCTTCTCAACATTCTATTGTCTAGCTCTTTATCCTGAAAATGAAAATATGGTACAACAATCGTAGTCATGAACAATTTTCCGTAAGTTTTCTGTGTACCATTAATAATGATCACATCACCATGGTAATAAAGCATTAATGGTTTGGTTTGGTCTATGGTGTTTAACTCTACTTTCAACAATATTTCAGATATATCGTTGCGGTCAGTTTTATTGGTGGAGGAAACCGGAGTACTCTGAAAACCACTGATGTGTCACAAGTCACTGTACATATAAATGCAACTACCATACGATCACAAACATGACGGTTCCTAAAAAATTAATCAAATTCAATTGTACAAAAAAGGGTATAGTACTAAGTTAACCTGAAATAGACCATTTGCTCATTTCCACCTTCCATTTAAAATTTATTTCCCTTTACAAAAAGGAGTGGAAAGTGGTCCACTTTCATGGAAAGTTCAATGAAAATAACATATACAATGTACATTACATATAGTTTTTCCCATAATCTGATCAAAATTTTAAAATGTAACAACTTGTGAATTTTGTATTTGTTATACAACTATCTTCTGATGTTTTACAACGTTCATATATCTACAAACTATGAGAAAATTATACTCAAATTCTTTGTCATTTACATTGCTCTTGCTAGATCTAAACCAGGCCCCAATCGCAAGGGAAATAATTTGTATAAAAAGATACAAAAATGTATAATTTTAGAATCAAATCTGGAATTCGAACGTGCAAAAGTTCCAACTTGTTCCAAATACCTCCACACTAGTACTTGTATAGTGTCGTTAATCATTAGTCAATTACAAAGAAGTTCTATTGTAAAAAATAAACAACCTGGACAAGTGAAAACTTTTCATCAGTAATAATAAGAAGTTAAAGTTTATTATATTAATCTACATGTTGGAATAGGCTACTAAGGTTACAGGTGGAAATACAAAATGTAGCCTTGGACCGAAAGGTGAAATGAACTGTAGCATTTAAACTTAGAACACATCGTCGTTTAAAATAGCTATCACTGTACACATCCATCTCGGCGTGTTAATCTACATGTAGTACAAAGCGGACATCATCTCAGTAAAATGTAACTTGTTCTCGACATGACATAGCTGAAAAATTGTTCATTTAGCATTAAACAATATTCTAACATTACCTCCTTCTTTTGCTTTGTTAACAAACGAGCGAGTTATCCATTCGGTATAATCTCATTAGCACATGCCCCGGTGAATGCGACTGACTTTTCCATTGGCAGCATAAATTGTAACCCGAATAATGCCGATAGAGGGCACATTATTATTCGAGTTACATAAATTGTGTGCGACATTTTCCACAAGAGTAAATATAAATTACCGTCTTCCAATCAAAGTATACTACCGTGTTTGTACTCTTAGACATATCACAATCGAAATAAATCATGGAAGCCAGAATGTGTTTTGAGTTTTAACATGGATTGGCGGATATTAGTAAATGTTATCCCTCGCTTCTGGCTCAGGATAAAATACTAATATCCGCCAATCCATGCTAAAACTCCCAACACATTCTTGCTTCCATGATTTATTTCTTAAATCACTCACTGACTGACTGGATAATATATGTTTTTGATCTCGAGTCGACAACACTTTATTTACAGTCTAATGTGGTTTTCATTTAATTGTACCTGCATTTGTTAAATCTATATTGAGTTATTCAGAAATCTATCGAAAAAAGGAGCAACTGTGTATAATAAGAGTCATGTTAACTCGCTGGTAAGACTAGTTATAGATCTGAAGGACCCAATCATCTTGGTATGGCTCGGGACATGTGAAATTACAAGGAAAGTAGATAAGTATATTAAGACATATGAATACCCATACCAACATATTGAATTTATACTAACAGAGTATAGAGAACTATGGTACAGGATTAAACGTATAAACACCTCGGCATCAGTATATTTTATCTAATGTCCATACTACTCCATCACCAAGGATTAAACGTATAAACCCCTCGGCATCAGTATACTTTATCTAATGTTCATACTACTCCATCACCAAGGATTAAACGTATAAACACCTCGGCATCAGTATTCTTTATCTAATGTCCATACTACTCCATCACCAAGGATTAAACGTATAAACCCCTCGGCATCAGTATACTTTATCTAATGTCCATACTACTCCATCACCAAGGATTAAACGTATAAACACCTCGGTATCAGTATACTTTATCTAATGTCTGTACTACTCCATCACCAAGGATTAAACGTATAAACACCTCGGTATCAGTATACTTTATCTAATGTCTGTACTACTCCATCACCAAGGATTAAACGTATAAACACCTCGGTATCAGTATACTTTATCTAATGTCTGTACTACTCCATCACCAAGGATTAAACGTATAAACCCCTCGGCATCAGTATACTTTATCTAATGTCCATACTACTCCATCACCAAGGATTAAACGTATAAACACCTCGGCATCAGTATACTTTATCTAATGCCCATACTACTCCATCACCAAGGATTAAACGTATAAACACCTCGGCATCAGTATACTTTATCTAATGTTTGTACTACACCATTACCAAGGATTAAACGTATAAACCCCTCGGCATCAGTATACTTTATCTAATGTCAGTACTACTCCATCACCAAGGATTAAACGTATAAACACCTCGGCATCAGTATACTTTATCTAATGCATGTACTACTCCGTCACCAAGGATTAAACGTATAAACCCCTCGGCATCAGTATACTTTATATCTAATGTCCGTACTACTCCATCACTAAGTATTAAACGTATAAACACCTCGGCATCAGTATACTTTATCTAATGCATGTACTACTCCATCACCAAGGATTAAACGTATAAACACCTTGGCATCAGTATACTTTATCTAATGCATGTACTACTCCGTCATCAAGGATTAAACGTATAAACACCTCGGCATCAGTATACTTTATCTAATTTCCATACTACTCCATCACCAAGGATTAAACGTATAAACCCCTCGGCATCAGTATACTTTATATAATGTCTGTACTACTCCATCACCAAGGATTAAACGTATAAACCCCTCGGCATCAGTATACTTTATCTAATGTCAGTACTACTCCATCACCAAGGATTAAACGTATAAACCCCTCGGCATCAGTATACTTTATCTAATGCATGTAATACTCCATCACCAGGATTAAACGTATATACCCCTCGGCATCAGTATACTTTATCTAATTTCCATACTACTCCATCACCAAGGATTAAACGTATAAACCCCTCGGCATCAGTATACTTTATCTAATGTCAGTACTACTCCATCACCAGGATTAAAAGTATATACCCCTCGGCATCAGTATACTTTATCGAATGTCCATACTACTCCATCACCAAGGCCAATAAGCCCAACAATCTAGTGGCAAATAAAACAATCAGCTTCGGAAAAACCAATATAGGAAGAACTATAATCTAATGCACGACGGAGTTGATCCTATCCGGACTCTTGCAAAATTGTGGGCCGCAAAATTGGTGGAAACAGCCCTAGAATTAACAGAAAAAGGGTGCTGAGGTGTGTGGACTGATGTAAGTTAGATAAGGAAGCCTTATCTAACAACTATATCTTGTAAACTGTAATTATTTTAGGGAAGCCCTATAAATAAACTGAGATTTCAAATGATGTGTAGTGTGTGGACTGAGGTAAGTTAGATAAGGAAACATTGTCTAACCATTAAAACTTGTAAATTGTAATTTTTTAGGGAAGCCCTAGAAATAAATTGAGATTTCAAATCTAATAAGGAAGCCTTATTAGAATATTTCTGAATACTCTGTAATTTTTACACAGATAATAGTATTTCTGAGTTTAATACATACGGTAGCCTTATCGCTATTATGTATCATAGGAAACCCCTATGAAGTAATAGCGATCCAGACAGAACATACGGTAATAAAGAAGTAATAGGGAAACCCTATTTCTAGGAGAATTAAGAGCATTTATAAATGTGAAAGGGAGACCATAACATATGTCATTATAAAGAGTAAATTCGGGAAGTCCGATGCACAAAAAAGTAGAAGTATTTGATTAGGGAAGTCCTAATTATAAATTATAAGCTGTAGTGTATAGGGAAGCCCTATGCACAAACACAAGTAAAAATTAGTAAGGTCCGATAGGGAAGCCCTATCCGACCCTGCGGTAAGGGGTTCAAAATGTCGCCGAGCACAAGATGCAATTCAAAATCCACAGACGCAGTTGATAATCCTTGGATTGTAAAATTTGTAACAAAATATTCGCAGAGTCAGATGCAAAACTGTTGGAATGCCAACGTTGTAAAGAACATTTTTGTATAAAATGTCTAAAAAATCAAATACAGAGCATGATATATTATCAAAATCAGACACAATGTGGTTCTGTGTTAAGTGTAGGAAAATAGTTTAAGAACACATAAAATCATAGACCTCAAAATTGAGAAGAGATGTAAAGAGATTATGGAAAACTATGAGCAAACAATTAGTGATATAGAAAGTGAAATGAATAAGAAATGTGATGAACCAAGGGTGAGAGAAATTGCAATGGAAGAATTGGAGCTAAATAGCTGCAATGAACCTATGGCTAAAAAGATTGTTGAGGAAGTGATAGCTGGAGAGGGCAAGAATTTACAGACTGAACACAATGCATGGAAAAGACAACCCAAAATAGAAATTATTACAACAATAATTGATGAGTTAAATGAGAGAAAAACAAGGGAGACAAATTCATTAATATTTGGTCTAAAAGAAAACGTTTCAGAGATATCACAAGAGAGAGAAGAACACGACACTGAGAATATATTACAACTATATAAGGATGCTAATATAACACTGGAAAGGGTAAACATACAGAACACTTGGTAAGTTTGATAAGGAAAAAGCGTGTAGGCCTCTCTTGGTACAATTACAAAGCTTTGAAGCAAAAATAACACTATTTAAGAATGTACATTACTTGAAAGCACTCCCTAAATACACAGATATAAATGTTATTAACGATTTAGCAAAGACCGGAAGGGCCAGAGAAAAGGAACTATGGGAAGAAGCTAAGAAAATGAATGACAAGGATGACACGGGGGACTACAAATAGAAAATGGCCAAGATAAAGAAGTAAAATGAAATAAAAGGACAAACCTGGTACATAGTGGGAAGAATGTTTTTAACAGTGTTAATGTAAATACGTTTACAGTTCTATCCAAATAGAACTGTTTTTATACAAATGCAGACCAATTATTTAATAAAATGGCGGAACTCATTGTTAGAACTAGAGATAGTAAACCAAACATCATAGGTATCACTGAAGTCAAACCAAAACTAAACCGATATAAACCTGCACTAGCAGAATTTTCACTAACAGAAGTAGGTAGCTACAAAATGTTTGAAAAACATACTGATAGGGAAGAAGACAGAGGCCTCATCTTATATTTAGACAATAAATTGGAAGCTACTGAGATACACATGGGGAAAAATTTCCAAGAGAACCTATTTGTGAATATAAAACTTAACCAAACTGATAAGCTACTAGTAGGTCTAGTATATAGATCATCATCTAATAGAACTAGTGAGAATAGTGACAATCTGTGCTCACTAATTTCAGAAGCAACTAATAAAGGTTATTCACACATACTAATTATGGGTGATTTTAATTACCCGGATATCGACTGGGAGAAGTGGAATACCAAAGGGGATAACACAAATAGTCATGAATACAAATTTGTTGAAACAATACAGGACAACTTCCTATATCAATATACGAGGAAACAACAAGATGGCGAGGCACAGATACCCCTCATATATTAGACCTTATAGTAACAAATGAGGAAACCATGATATCAAACCTTGAACATGTAAGTCCGCTTGGGAAGAGCGACCATTGTGTCCTAAATTTTGACTTCAATTGCTACGCTAACATATGTACTCAGCCAAAAACAGTGAAGATGCATAACAACGGAAATAATAGAGATTTTAATCAGGAGATTAAAAATATCAAATGGCAAGATATACAGTACTCAGTGAGACTAATAACATAGACACTAATTGGTCAACGTTTTTAACCCTTTTAAGGGACCTTGAACACAGGTTCATCCCAACAAAAACAATCAACATGAATGGAAGAAGAAGAAACACTTTCCCAATTGACAAGAAAACAAGAGACTTAATTAAAAGGAAAAACACCCTATCCAAAAAAGTAGCGAGCAGTAGTGACCATCCAATTAGACAAGAATACAATAGAGTTAGGAATAAGGTGAAAGGGGCTGTCAACAAAATGAAAAAGAAGTTTGAAAAATACCTATACGAGAATGCCAAGAAAAATCCAAAAGCTATCAGGAGCTATATAAAATCAAAGTCCAAAACGAGGGAGGGAATAGGAGATTTGCATATTGACCCAGAAGATACAAATTCAGAGAAAACAGAAGAAAACAAAAAGAAAGCCAACATCTTATCTGATTACTTTTCTAGGGTCTTCACAAATGAACCTCTTGGGGAATTACCACAAATGATACCAGTTGAAATTCAATATGAGCTAAAGGATCTAGTTATTAACAAAGATATGGTTTTGAAACTCCTCCATAATTTGAAGACAGACAAATGGGGTCTGACCTATAATCCGACAATCCGATAGTCCGACAGTCCGATAGTCCGACGGTCCGATAGTCCGACAGTTCGATAGTCCGACGGTCCGAAAGTCTGACAGTCCGATAGTCCGACAAATGCTTTATTTCTTTGAAAGTTAACACTATAACATGTGTAATATGGGGCCAGCAACCGAACCGTTTACTCACCAAAGAAAGGTCCAGAACATCGGAAACACGATATCATAGACGGACAAACAATTGACAGGGCCATACAAGAACTAAAAAAAACCACATAGATGAACAACACGGACTCCATAAAAACCTGGATCCAGTCGTGATGAACCGATAGCGTAAGTATACCGTATATTTTTTAGTAGCGACTACTTCAGGCTTTATTCACGTAGCGTGTAGCCGAGTCCAGCCAAGAAAAGTCACTATTGAAAAGAAAGATGAAATAAATGAATACAAAAAAAAAGAAATAAAAAAAAAAAAGGAAAAGACAAAAAGAAGAGCCTACCAGTGACGCCGTGTCTCCCGCCCTTTATCATGGAATATTTATGTTAAAAAGCAATGTCGACACATTAATAGAGCTGGATACAATAATGTGTGCGAATTGATCGATTGATTGATTGATTGATTGATTGATTGATTGATTGATTGATTGATTGATTGATTGATTGATTGATTGATTGATTGATTGATTGATTGAGGTCCAGCAAGCACGGGAACTTGTTTTTCTGTTTCTTCCGACGACAAGTTGGTCCTATTTTTATTCCCCGGGATTCCGACCGGTGACCCTGCTATTGTCGCCTTCTACGACAAGCGCATATATAAAAAGCTCCGATTGAAGGAATTATCCCTTTTAAGTGACCCCTGATATCACGGAAAGAAACAGCATAGGAATATGACAAAATAAACAACTGTGCCATGATACGCTCCCCACCTTGTGACTATTGAAGGTCAATTGCTCAGCGTGAGAACAGTAATTAATATGCTGCATTTTTTAAACCAATTAATTGTATATACCATATGAAAACTGGCGTTTTCCAAACTGACTAAAATCACACCTCTCACTTGCTCCCCCTTTTATCAATACAATGTATGTCACGACGTGACCTAGGCCCTATCAGTAGAAGGGAGAGCAAGTGAGATATGTTATCGTGCGAGGCGTGGACGGACGGACGAACAGCGGTATGTCATAATAAGCCCGTATTTTTACGGGCGTATAAAAATGAATGGCCCATATCCTTAAATTACGAATATATCATTTTTGGCCAAATTATTTTTCAAAACTTTCATCAGTTTGATTAAGGCGAGGTTGCTTATATGCATGGCGGACGGACGGACATAATTCTGGGATTTTTCGAAGAAGGATGGAAATTTGCGAATGAAAACACGAGTATAAAGTACATGTAGTGCATTGCCGTCGAAAGTAAGGGACCTGTGTTTTCTACTTAATGGATCGTCAATAATAAAGTTGGATTGGTAGTTATCATTTTTCTACGGTGATACATTTAAGGACACGCATTCATTTTGTTTTTCTGAAAAAAATATGTCGAGCACTCGATATAATATGATTTTGATAGTCTCAAATATTTGAATTCATTCCTAATATAGCAAGCATACGGAGACATGGATAGAGAGGAAATTATTGGCATTTTGCATCAATGTAATTTCAAGCAAAAATAAATTATGATAATGTTGTCCTCACAATTTCAATTCGGCCTTTAAGACGAATTCTACACAAAATGAAAAGTTCTCGAAATGAATTAAATTTTCAAATTCTTTCTCTTTTGAATTATAAGTCCAAATCTTTCCTGAAGCTCTATAGGAATGATAAAAACTTCTTTTATATATATGGCCTATATATACTGTTTTTCGTATGGACTATCGGACTATCGGACTGTCGGACTATCGAACTGTCGGACTATCGGAATGTCGGACTATCGGACTGTCGGACTATCGGACTGTCGGATTATAGCTACGGCCCCCAGACAACTCACCAGGACCGGATAGCCTACATCCTAGATTACTGTTTGAAATCAAAGAATATATTGCAGAACCATTGAGTATAATATTTAATCAATCACTGGCTTTAGAAACAGTACGAAAAGAATGGAAAAATGCACAAATTAGTGCAATTTTCAAGAAGGGTAATAAATCACAGGCAAACAATTACAGACCAGTTAGCCTAACATCAGTAGTTTGTAAAATAATGGAGAAACTAATTAGATTGCATATAATAAATCATATGAAGGCTAATAAATTGTTTTCAAACAAGCAATACGGATTCATAGAAGGAAGATCAACTGCGCTACAATTACTAGAGGTCATAGATAAATGGTCTGAGGCTCTGGACGAGGGATTGGATATAGACTGTATTTGTGCAGACTTCCAAAAGGCCTTTGATAAGGTGCCACATAAAAGACTAATCAAGAAGATAGAAAATTATGGCATAGCTAATCCCATTTTGAGTTGGATAGAGGATTTTCTATCAAGACGCTATCAACGAGTATCAATAGAAGGAGAGATATCAAACCGAATGGAAGATACCTCAGGCATACCTCAAGGTTCGGTTTTAGGCCCTATACTTTTCGTCTTTACACCAACGACTTGCCAGATGCTGTGGAATCTGAAGCCTATTTATTTGCTGATGACACCAACATTTTCAGGTCAATCAACAGTATAGATGACCAGCAAATATTGCAAAACGACTTGATTAAATTAGAAAATTGGAGTGACAAATGTCTTCTGAAATTCCACCCGGATAAATGTAAACATATGAATATGCATAGAACACCAAAAGAGGAGGAAGTCAAATATAATTTATTGGGGCAGGAAATTAGTAAAGTAAAGGACGAAAAGGACATTGGGGTCTTAATAGATGATGAGCTGTCGTTTGATAAACACATTTGTGAGATGGTAAGCAAGGCAAATTCTATTTTTGCAGCACTTAGAAGAACATTCAGAAACCTAACTGCAGATATATTTCTCCCGCTATGCAAAACTCTAGTGAGGACACATTTGGATTATGTTAGTTCAGTCTGGGCCCCATGTAAGAAAAAGTACATAGATAAAATCGAAAGTGTACAAAAAAGAGCAACAAAACAAATACCTGGTTTTCACAATCTATTAAAGCTACCCTGAGCGAATAAAGAAATTAAATCTACCAACAATAGCACATAGAAAAATCAGAGGTGATATGATTGAAACATATAAAATCATAAACGAGAAATATGACCCAGAAGCTAGTTCTTTCTTAAAACTACGTTCAACTCAGGAAACAGATTCAGCAGAAGGAACAACAACAACAAAATAGTCCAACAACGATTTAAAACAAGTTTGAGGAAAAATATTTTTGCTATGCGTGTTGCAAAAGTTTGGAACAAATTACCAGACCAAGTCATACATGCAGTATCAACAAACGCATTCAAAAACCGCTTAGATAAATACTGGGAAAGTGAGGAGATATATTATTCAGACCATAGAGCTGAAATTTCTGGAGGAAACAGAAGTGACATACAATTACCAGATATTGACATGATTGGAGAGTCCGGAGAAGTGAAACCAAGAGGAGCCAGTTCTGGAAACCACCATTAAGTACCATTAAGTAAGTAAGTAAATTGGTATAATGAAAAGTGATGCCTACAAACGACCAGATCTGGAAAAAAAAACTCAACAGACTATTAATGAAGAATTCAAACAAGCTTTTAAATGGAGACCACATCGATGATGTTATGGATAATGTTACCCAAAGAGGATTATAAGAAGAGGTAATCAGCATCCATATTTCTAAGAAGAACAGACAACGCAATGGCCAAAAGAAAAAGTACACCGCAAACAGTACGAGCAAGTAATTAGTTTATAAATTGTTATAAAACCTTTGTTAATTGTACTTAGCATTGCACGAACAAATTGCGGATACCAATAGGGTAATCAGAAGCCTAAGTCTTTTAAAGAACGATAATACAATGGCCGGAAGAAAAAGAACTAAAAGACAGCATTACATTGTAAAACAAAGATTGAAGATACCAAGGTGTAATCAGAAGCTGTACGTCTGAAATGAACAGAAGAAAGAAAAAAGTCAACAAACAAATAATGGCCAACAAAATACTGCACAGTATTATTTCTGAAATTATTAATAGCGTTTATCTGAAGGTAAAGGAAAAACTTGAAGATATCAAAGTAGTAAATGGAAGAAGGACACAATACAATGGGAATAAAGAAAAAGTACAAAATGACAAACAATGATCTATTACACTCTACACAGAAAATAATATCGAGCATCACGAAACCCACTGAGTAACTAGACGAGTTCAGGTGCCCCGGAAGTGTAATCAGTACATAGATGGCAAAAAAACCATTCATTACTTTTACTTTACATTGTAAAACAAAGTTTGTATATACCAAAAGTGTAATCAGCCGCAAGTCTTAGAAGAACAGACCACGCAATGGAAAAAGAAAAACAATTGCAACAAAGCTAAAAGAAATAAAAGAATAAAATACACTGAGGAGCAGAAAATTAAAGATAAATCAATAAAACTGAAACATTGCTGAAAATGGCGTTAAACACCATAATCCGAAACCATAACCTCCATTATCTACAGAATAACACAGAAAGGCAGGCATAGTATATGCAACAGTAATCATGTTATTGTTAATCATTTAATTATTTTTGTGTTCAGAATAGGGTACGGTAATCATTTAATAATTAGATTGACAAGTGAAGTATATGGTTTGGTAAAACGTTTCTATTAGATGGATAGCAGGGGATAAGATATGGTGGTTATTTTATAACAGGAATGTATGGTAGTGGATGGTAGGCGATATGCTAAGTCATAGATAAGTTACAGCGTTACTCAATAACACAACCCACAACATCGACGAGAAAGTTAGAAGTTTACCTGTTTGTCAAATAGAGTATTCGAATCAATATGGCCGACTCTTGAACATCGGCATATTCATACTGTGATTGTGTGAAGTTTTACAAAGCATGAACCCAATGAAGATCAGGAGATAAACGCAGGTGCTAAGTATTATTCCCGAATTTACTGAACATGTTTATTTGAAGGTAACGAGAATGCTTGAAGATACTGAACGGTTAATAGGAAGAAAGACACACAATACAATGGTAAAAGAGAAAAAGGTCAAAATGATAAACAATGATCTACAAAACACTACACAGAAAACTAAGATCCAACATCAAATTCCCCACTGAATACCTAGAATACTCAAGTGCCCCAAAAGGACAATCAGTTCCTAAATGACAATAAAACCATTGGCTACTTTTATTGTATATTGCAAGAACAGTTTGGAGATACCAAGGTTGTAATCAGAAGTCGTTAGTCTTAGAATAACAGACAAAACAAATAATGGACCACTAAACACTGAGCAGAAAACTAACGATTGAACAAACAACACGAATCTCAAAGACATAAGAGAATTAACAAAATTATCGTGTAAACCATGACAGTGAGAGGTCATGTAGTTGTGTTAGGGTATCAATTTTGCCTCTTTCTACGAATTTTGAAGGTCGCATTGTCATGCTGGAATTATTCATGTTGTTTTTATTATCACCTCATTTTTACTGTTTGTGTTTATTTATTGTATTTATTTATTTTATTACTTATGTTGGCTTGTTTGTTTTATGGTGTTTTAACGCCACTTTCAACAAATTTTCAGTTTTATCGTGGCGGTCAGTTTTATTGGTTGAGGAAACCGGAGAACAGGGAGAAAATCAACTTAATTTCTTATGTACGTCGTTCCAGAGTTCTAAAGTATTTGAATCATAAATAATATATTTTTTTATCTATGTTCATTTTTATTTATATCCATTTATATTTTGCCAAACTTGAATACTTGTAAATGTCTGATATCTAGGACTGTATTGTAATCTTTTAAATCCAATATTAGCCATTACATTTATTGTACCAAAAAAGTGAGGGATACATATATCTGTAATATCACGAAATTACAAAACTTTAACCTGGCAGATCTTAGTATATAATGAATTAACCTACCCCCTCTACCAATCTAATTGTCGTCTTCTATTTAAAAAGATTAATTAAGTATTAATTACGACAATTAACATACCTGTAAAGTGTCAGATTGCATGATGATTATTGAAATTTAAAGATTTAAAATCTACATTTTTGTTCACGTTTATTAAAGGATGGCCTTTAGATTTGATCTTTATTGTATGTTTTTGTCTTGTCATGTGAAATAGTACTTGATTGTCACGTAAGCTACATTTTTGCATTGACCAAGGATTTGTAGACATATATTTCATAGAGAGAATGATATAAAAAGGTAAATACATAAAAAATACATTAGAATTTGCAGCAAATGGTCATATTATTGTGCTTCTTTTTTCTACATAACAAGTGTTCAATATATACAAGCCTAAATAATCGTTTATTAATACCTAGCTAATTGTTAGTTTCTGTGTTACATCTACGCAACTAATCGTTTGTTTCTAGGTTACATCTACCTAACTAATTGTTTTTTTCTAGGTTACATCTACCCAACTAATCGTATATTTCTAGGCTACATTTATCTACGTTTGCTATCAAAGCGTCATTTTTCTGTTATTCATTTATTGAGTAATATAAGGCACGAAATAGTCAACTATTTTCTATACAACTGTGTTATTCTACAACAAGAGGCTTTCATACTTACCAAAGTTCTCCTTTTTATAACACAATATTATCTATAAAGTAGTGTTGTGCTACCACAACTGGCTTACACAATTACCGAAGTTTTTCTTTCTATAATGCATTATTATCTAGATAGATGTGTTGTGCTACCATAACTGGCTTACACAATTACCGAAGTTCTCCTTTTATAGCACAATATTATCTAGATAGTGTGTTGTGCTACAATAACTGGCTTGAGCAATTTCCGAAATTCTCCTTTTAATGATGCAATATTATCTAGATAGTGTGTTGTTCTACCTTAACTGGTTTACACAATTACCGAAACTATCCTTTTTATGTGGTCTGTTGTGGTCGTGATGGTATGGTAGTTAGATGTACAACTACATATACAATCAGTGCCTATCATTACTAAGGATGGGAGTTCGAATCCCGCTCATTACAAGGTGTACTCGATACAGCATTATGTGATACCATTTGTCAATGATTTGCGACAGGTCAGTGCTTTTCTCCAGGGACTCCGGTTTCTTCCACCAATAAAACTGAGCCCCATGATATAACGAAAATATTGTTGAAAGTGACATTGAACACCATAACCCTAATCCATATAACAAATGAGGTCTGCATCTTCACAAACGCCTTATTACGTGTCTACCATATTATCTACCATCAGTAGATCATTATTATACCCCTGATGTGTCCAAACAACATATTTGTCTCTGTTATTCCTTTGTTTACTGTTAACTATCGTTGTTATTTCGCTTATAACCGGTTGTGGTACTGGAGAACATTTAAACTATATGACGAAGTGTGTAAGTTTAAACATAATGTATTTGTCAATTAAATAGACTAAATGGATTAGACACAGGTTAAACCAGCTTAGCGAAGTGTGTTATGCGAAAAGATAATTTATACCCATGCCATATAGTGTAATACTTTAAATGGTGTATGAATCTAAAGCAAAATTTGTTTCTTAGAATTTAAATCATTATCAACTATTGATAATTCATTATGTTAAAGATACGATATTGGTAGTTCATGATGTTAAGGGGTAATTTTCAAATTAAATATATTATACCTAATATGACGCCTGCGACTCGTAAAAATAATTTTACCAATCAATATCTTTGTTCATTTTCTTTTTTAATTGCTTCATCCGAATTTCATACCTATGGCATACGCCATTGATTCTAAGGTAGACAGAGTGCGACAAAGTGACAATAATTATCCTTGTGTTATTTGATTGACAGCTAACTTTGTGTCTATAATCTAGTAGTATTTCTCTGGTTCGTTTTACACAACATATTGATTAACTTCTAGCATACATATTCACATTTCTAGATATATCGCAATAATTATTCATGTTGGTTGCTGGTTTTATCGCAATAATTATTCATGTTGGTTGCTGTTTTTATCAGAATCTTAGGAATTTATTTTGATCTTTTGAAAATCAATTATAGTAAATACATATAACATTTATTATGCAATAAAGAGAGAAAATAATTCTCTACAATATCGTCATGACATTCGATAATCCCCTGTTGGCTCGTCTTAATATCAAATCGACTTCGTCCTAACTAGACCCCCCTTTTTCCCATTTCTCCCAATGCAAAACCAAATACAAATCTGGCAGTAAATATTAGGGCTATAAAGTTTCATAATGTATAGCTAATATTGATAATGACAACATACAAGTTAACGTTCTATCTTTTATGTACATTTATTGAAGGGTGGTATTTAAATTTAGATCTTTGGTATTCTCCATTTTAGTCATATGATAGTTTTACTTCCTTCTGCCTGGTTGATGTCGATTGCGGACATTTTATTTCTGTAGAGGTGAAAATGTTATAAACAGGTAAATATACATACAAATCAGATTCTATGTTTATATTAATATATTTCTGTAAATGACAACACACAATATTGTTTTGTAAAGCGACATCCGTTAATGTTGTTGTTCGGGGATTCCTTTTATATCATTATGGTAGACATTCCATGACAAAATGTCGTATCATATCAACACAACATAAATTCTAGTTCCTAGAAACATTACAAACTTTGTAAGAAACGTCACATCTTTGAAATGTCCAATAGAGGTACCCTGTAAGACAAACATTTATCATTTAATATTATTAGTTGTGTTATGATACATTAAGTGGTTAAAACAAATATTACACTTATAAACCTAGGAAAGCGTGGTATACGTACAAAGTAGTTATATTTATATACACGGTTTTTGAAAAGTGTGGGGGGGGGGGGGGGGGGGGGGGGAAGGTGTAAAACAGTTTGGCATGGCAAATACATAAATGATTTTTTTGCGAGAGTGTATGTTGATTTTCTTTTGTAAACATGTCTTATATATTAAAGTGGCTTATGCTATGAAACATGTTCATAGAAATGTTAGATAAAAAACGCCGAATGTCGGCAAAGAAGTGGAAAAATACCTTCAAAGCAATTCACAGATAGCAAAATATTGAGCTACTCAGAAGCTACTAAAACCCGGAGTTAAATTTAGGTCCACCGAAGATGGATTATTATCAAATGTTTCACTTATTTTTGCCTTGTGAAAACTAACATGCGTGTCTTTACGTTCTGAGTTCCGTGTTGTGCTATAAAAATATTCACCTTATTTGATCTCTTAAAAAGTTTATATTCCGATACCAAGATCTTGTCGAAATATATTCGGTCTCTGTAGAAACGATTATAAGCGATGCATTTTCATATAGTGAAAATGTATAAAGATAATGAAGTCAAGAAAAATGTCAAAGATATTTTTTTATCAATGTGTGACGTAAAAATGTTTTTGACATTTACTTCACTGAATATAGTACTGCTTTGACAACTATTTTTACCTATTTTGTTCCTGTATTTAAATACTGTTATAGTGACAGCCGGAACCTTTGAACCGTAATGAGAGCGGGAGGTTTGGCGCTTTAAAATCTGATTAAACCCACCATTTCTTTAGATATGCCTATACGAAGTCAGGGTCATTACGGTTTTCACAGTTTTCCGGTTGTTGACTGATTTTGTCTGTTTATATAATTATGAGTTTTGACTTTCCCTTTGTAAGATTGTTCGGAGTTCGGTAATTTTGTTATTACCCTTATTTACGATTTCCGCATAAAAACGATGTTCGGTTCGTCTTTACCACCAGTTGTTTGTAGGATGGTGCATGTTTTATTCGCGTGATTTATGCTTGTTTACGCATAGTGGTGTCCAACACATATTGTGTTTTGTCTTTGTTTTATTTTCATCGTCTTGTGTACCCTATGTTGCCAGTTTATCTAGATTACACTTTTGTTATTTCCGCTTTCATTCTTCTCTAACGTCTTGTGTACCCTATGCTGCCAGTTTATCTAGATTGCACTTTTGTGATTTCCGCTTTCGGTTTTCTCTAACCTTTATGTAAACATTTGCAAACGTTTGATAACCATGACTGCTTATGCTACCTTAAGAAATGTTTGAAAATACCAAAGGGGGATGAGCATCCGTAAATCGAAAAAGGACAGACAACATAATGACCCAAGAAAAAGACAAAAGGATAAACAACCGTCTATGTATGTTGGTTGCATTAATTGATATTTTCGTAATAAAACTCTTTTTGTATGACTTAAAAGATCATACTTTCATTTTACAGACATCGGCGTTTACTACCCCCTTTAGGCTTTATAATGGTTGATACCACCCGCGTACTAGTACTAATTAGTCTTCAATGTTAGCACTGTCCCTATTCCAACAATAACAGATTCCATACTTTTTTCTCGTACTTTTCTATTCTACTTCATTTAACTTTCCAATGGATGTGATAGGGGATATAAAGGTATTTTTAGTATCATTTAATTTCAAATACTAGTAACGTCCTCTCTATAGGCCATGCCTACTCATATTATTTTGTGATATTCAACTTTCACTCAAATATATACACACTGGCCAGACAGAAATGCTGTGCTCGTATCTAGGCAATGTCTACTCCATATTATTTTAATAATAAAATAATTAATCAAAACTAAAACAAAATATTAATAAGTGTAAGTTGACATACTAAATGAGACAAACAACAAACCGGAAATCGTCACCGGGCAATATAACTCACGCGCGGGAATTTCAAGCTTGAAAAAATCCCGCACGAGGTTATATTTCCTGATGAGCGTGGCAAGTGAAGCTAGAATAGAAAAAAATAACGCAAACTATTGAATTTCTAATATTAAAAGAAATATGATTCGAAAATATAATATATGTAAATATCTAATATTGATGACTTGGTTGTAATCTTTAAACATCAATTTTAGTCAATGCATTTATTGTACCAAAACATGTGAGGGACAAACATATCTTTAATATCACTAAAATAAACAAAAACTTTAACCTGACAAGTCTTAGTATATAATGAGCCATACCCCCTCTAACAATCTAATTGTCGTCTTCTATCTAAAAAGATTAATTAAGTATAATATAATGACAATTACAGTATCTGTAAACTGTCAGATTTCATACCGATTATTGAAATTTAAAGGTTTAAAATCTACCTTTTTGCTTACATTTATTGAAGGATGGCCTTTAGAATTTATCTTTATTGTATGTGTTTGTCTTGTCATGTGAAATAGTACTTCATTGTCACGTAGGCTTCATTTTTATATGGAACGAGGATTTGTAGACATTTCAACATACACTTAATATTCACCGTGTGCTAATTAACTAATTACTATTGCATTATATCATATGCATGTTATATGTTAATAAAAATCAGTTAGAAAGGTTTATATTAAATGTAAAGATGATAATTGATTGTTAATTATTTGTTAATTTTACTTTTGCGAATCGTGACAAAGACTTCCCCATTAGCCCCTATGCTTTAATCAGTATACACATATTTGTATACTCCCATTGAAATATCAGATAAACCTTTTTTATTTACATCAACATACCAAGATTGTCCTTACTAAGTGAAAAAGATCAATGGTCCTACATGTAAATTAACATTATGTGATATTATTATTGAACATTTTGGTATTATTTTTACCAACATACATGCAAAGAACTTAAGAATTCTCTAAAAATATTGATATCAGTGGTGGGCTCAAAGTGGTCGTTTGGAGTAAACTCTATGATTTACTCTTTGTCCCCCTCATTTATGTTTATACACAACAAAACAGAGATATATGTTTATTATGATATAAGAAAGAAACTACATACATAATACATATCAAAACATAATAATAAAATAAACATCATTTGGCGTATAGCTGTCTCGGTTGTTGTCACAGTTTTCGATCGCATAACGATTGATTAATTTCCAAGCTTGGGAATTATATCAATCAAACACCCGAGTTCATGCTTGAACTACATGTTGTTGAATCTCCCCCTAACTAATGAGTTCATGCTTGAACTGACTGATGAACCCTGGCCCTATTTATGACTACAAGCATGTAGACCATAAACGTCAGTGGTGAAAGTCCATGCATGGACTGACGGCAGACTGACTTAGGACAGTACGATTGATTAATTTCCAAGCTTGGGAATTATATCAATCAAACACCCGAGTTCATGCTTGAACTACATGTTGTTGAATCTCCCCCTAACTAATGAGTTCAAGCTTGAACTGACTGATGAACCCTGGCCCTATTTATGACTACAAGCATGTAGACCATAAACGTCAGTGGTGAAAGTCCATGCATGGACTGACGGCAGACTGACTTAGGACAGTGATCAGTTAATAGCTAAGGTCGTGAAACCTTTGACAGGTGTCTTGTCTGTATGCTAACCAAGACTCGTGCCAAAAGTGTCATTTACTGCGACAAGCAACTAAGTCATCAATAACTTACCCATCGAATTTGGGGAATTTGAGTTAAAATCAACGAAAAAATGCCAAATCAGTTGATGACTAATGACTATAGGAGACTACTGAACCCCAAATGAAGATACGCGTTATGTAAAGAGAATTACGAAAGGCATGCAATATATAACTTCATTAACTCATTATACATTTTAAATGACATTTAGCAAAGCATCATGAAATGTCGAAGTAACCTATAAAGTACTCTGACGATTAGCTGTAAATATAAACGTATTACCATCAGCTTCTAAATGAACTAGTTTATCACTGATTAGTACAAGAGTTTACATTCATTTGATAACAGTAACAATATAAATCAGCAGCGAGAGTGTCTGGTGAATGTTTCTAATTGCACTTTATGATGCATGAAATGTAATACCCATGTCTCTCATCATGTGTTATCGTTCTATAAACACGAATTTAATTAATTCAAACATCCATGTCTTACTATCGTCCAATGTTCTTGTTATTTATTGCTCCCAGCTGTGTTGAAATTAAAACACATATAATTAATACGAGTTGTAAAGTTATGTCACTATCCATAAATAGTTTAGTAGCCATTGATGAATAATAAAAACAAAACACACAAAATAAAAATATACAATTGTGTACTCTTTCTATATCTGATGACGGGGATTAGTATGCCCCACCGCACAGTGTCAGCTGATTGGATGTTAGTGACAATTAAACAAAATATTGATCAATACATTACATTTGGATCACCGGAACGTCTAAAAATCTGTACCAATGAACGAAATAATTCGGTCGACTTTATTTTGAGGAAGCCTAGCTTCCATATAAGCAGTGTCTAATATAACTCCTAAATACTCTAAAGTTGTATCTGGGCCCACGGTCTTCTTTGTAGATAGCGGTATATTCAGTTTTTTGAAAATCATGGTAAGAATAGCCATAGTTCTGTCTCCTGACGTATCAGCAGTTTGAATTGTCAAAAAATCATCAAGTAAATGTAGTATTACAGGAATATTGTAGTTATTCTTGGCTATCCAACAAATAGCTTCTGACAAATTGTCAAAAATTTTAGGTGATGAGCGTGAACCAAAACAAAGACGTACATAATAGTCATATAACTTTCTCCATTTGATACAGTACAAATGGTGCTGATCCTTTCTGATCCCTAACTGCTTAAATGCGTCTGAGATGTCCACCTTGTTTAATATTGAAAAACGCCCGAAATCTTTTATAGCGCTGATCGCATCATCTATCCTAACGTAGGATAGCGAACATTGTTCTTTATCAATTAAATTGTTAATGCTTGAATGCTCTTCACCGTCATGAGGAGACGATAAATCGACTATTAATCTCTTTTTTCCTGAATATTGACCTTCAACTATACCTATCGGGCTTACACGATACATATCAAAAGGGGGCTTCTCAAACGCCCCTTTGAGAGAGCCTTTCTCCACCTCTTGTTTAATTAAATTATCAACAATGTCTGGATTACGAAAAGCTGATTGGAGATGTTTACATTCAACTGTTGGTAAATTTGTCTTTGATACCATAGTATCAAAACCGTTTTTGATTCCATTCTAATAAATATTGTACAAAATGTCTGTCGGGATGTTTTAATAATTCTTCAGCTAAATTATCAACGTTAATTTGAGATGCTGATACATTGTCGTTCGCGGTGAGTCACCTGTCGGCAGCTTTCTGCACGCCAGATGTTTTATTTTGATTTTGTTTGCAAAAATTAGTTTTCTCACATGTCTTAAATCCATGACCTTTGTCCTTGCGCTTGAGACAGGCGTGACTAAATTTACAGTCTTTCCATTTACACGTTCCGTAATTAAGATTGTTACATAAATCATGACCTTCTACTTGAATGATATTTCTACCATATCAATCTTTGTTTTTCTCTCCCACTGACCGAATATTTGCCATGCTTTGTGGGGCCTTTTGAAGGGGAATTTCTTTACTCCTTTGTTTCTTGCAGAATTTAGTTGTGTGATCGTAATCACCACAAAGTTCGCATTCCCTACTTTGTGTACCATGCATAACTAGATGTAACAGACGATCGTCTACTTTCCCCCAGTTAATAGCAATGTTGTGCTCTATTATTGCATTAGCAGCCTTAGCTGAAAACATTTGTGATAGCGATAAAACTTTGGGCCGTAATTAGTGGCAATATCATTGATATCTGCCTCGTATTGATCAAGCTCGTCACGTCGCTGAGGGTACACTTTACAAATAATGTTTCTGTATTTTCTAAATGCCTTATTGAATTCATCTAGGGTAAGACATTGCTCTAACCGAGTGTCCTTTGGAGCTGACAACTCTACAGTTAGCCCTTCGGAGAAGATTGTACGGGTCTGTGGTACTTCATTCTTAGGATAAAGTAATAAGGCTAAATTGATGTCCTTATCTTCAACAATTTGCTTACGCAATGTCGGAGACACATAATCCAATTTTGGTAAGTCCTCTGAATACACAATACGTTTTGATGTGTCCACCTGTCTACGGAATGTTTGTTCCACATTAGATGGATTCAAAGGAGTAGCTGTTCTGTAAGTTGCTTGGAAAGCCGTCGATAAATCGAAGTTCGACTTCTGATTTGGAGTACTACCAGTAGCACCCTTGTTTTGAAGAATTCCTGCCACCATTGAAGACATTGAAGAAAGAGCTTCTGTAGCTGTTTTTAGAGCACAAGTAGTTTCCTTAAGAAGTTCTTCTGTATGCGTAGCGCCACTATTTTGATTTGTTTGTTGTACTTGAGTCTCCATTTCATTTTGTTCCATACTTGGCTCAGTACTTAAATTATGTAGAAGGTGTTAATCACTAGAATAGAATTAATTTTTAATTGATACGAAAGTTAGTCTGATGCAAATGTATCAACATGGCGACTTCCATAGCAAAATATAATGACACATAATCACGTGCTTACGCTGCATCTATTTCATACATGAGGCGCCATAAGGTTTGATAGAGTGCTTTGTGTGTATAAAACCAATTCATCTAAGTAAACTTATTACGTTGCATCTATTTCCTACAAGAGGCGCCCTACGGTTTGATAGAGCGCTTTGTGTGTATAAAACCAATTTATTTAAGTAAACTTATATAAATAACCCTTAAATTGGATATCCACTTAAATTAGTCAAAACTAAAAACAAAGTTTTCAATAAATCAAATACACATGTGGAAGGAGCTGATTTAGGATATTATGCAAGTTTATTGACAGCTTTTTTAGGCATAAGCTCCATAAACATTGTTAGCTCACATGGCCAATTTTGTCCCCCTCATTTATGTTAAATTGGATATCCACTTAAATTAGTTGCTTGGAAAGCCGTCGATAAATCGAAGTTCGACTTCTGATTTGGAGTACTACCAGTAGCACCCTTGTTTTGAAGAATTCCTGCCACCATTGAAGACATTGAAGAAAGAGCTTCTGTAGCTGTTTTTAGAGCACAAGTAGTTTCCTTAAGAAGTTCTTCTGTATGCGTAGCGCCACATTAGATGGATTCAAAGGAGTAGCTGTTCTGTAAGTTGCTTGGAAAGCCGTCGATAAATCGAAGTTCGACTTCTGATTTGGAGTACTACCAGTAGCACCCTTGTTTTGAAGAATTCCTGCCACCATTGAAGACATTGAAGAAAGAGCTTCTGTAGCTGTTTTTAGAGCACAAGTAGTTTCCTTAAGAAGTTCTTCTGTATGCGTAGCGCCACTATTTTGATTTGTTTGTTGTACTTGAGTCTCCATTTCATTTTGTTCCATACTTGGCTCAGTAGACGTATTGTCGTTTATATTAATAGTATCTTGAGGAACTTCACCTTCACTTTGTGGGGTGTTTTTATAATTCTCAAAGTACAATTGCCGAATCATGTCTAGTCGCCAAGTAGATTTCACGGAAATGCCCATCTCCTTAAGATAGTGAATGTATTGTTCTTTGTTCCAATGCATTGGATCACTTGGATCATGCCGCGCAGGACGTTTTCTTCCACTCATTATGAATTTGTCTATTTCATGAGATAGATAGATGCATAATCCAATTTACTTAAATTATGTAGAAGGTGTTAATCACTAGAATAGAATTAATTTTTAATTGATACGAAAGTTAGTCTGATGCAAATGTATCAACATGGCGACTTCCATAGCAAAATATAATGACACATAATCACGTGCTTACGCTGCATCTATTTCATACATGAGGCGCCATAAGGTTTGATAGAGTGCTTTGTGTGTATAAAACCAATTCATCTAAGTAAACTTATTACGTTGCATCTATTTCCTACAAGAGGCGCCCTACGGTTTGATAGAGCGCTTTGTGTGTATAAAACCAATTTATTTAAGTAAACTTATATAAATAACCCTTAAATTGGATATCCACTTAAATTAGTCAAAACTAAAAACAAAGTTTTCAATAAATCAAATACACATGTGGAAGGAGCTGATTTAGGATATTATGCAAGTTTATTGACAGCTTTTTTAGGCATAAGCTCCATAAACATTGTTAGCTCACATGGCCAATTTTGTCCCCCTCATTTATGTTAAATTGGATATCCACTTAAATTAGTCAAAACTAAAAACAAAGTTTTCAATAAATCAAATACACATGTGGAAGGAGCTGATTTAGGATATTATGCAAGTTTATTGACAGCTTTTTTAGGCATAAGCTCCATAAACATTGTTAGCTCACATGGCCAATTTTGCCATCAGGTTTCGTTCGTCGTCCGTCCTATGTCGTCGTCGTCGTCGTCTGTCGTAAATTTTTCACATTTTAATCTTCTCCTCAGAAACCACTGAGCCAATTTAGACCAAACTTTGGTGGAATGGTCCTTGGATGGCCCCCTTCCAAAATTGTGCCTGGTGATACCGGCTTCCAACCAAGATGGCCGCCAAGCTAAAATTGGAAAAAAGGGGGATGAAATGTTAATTGTCCATTGATTCTTTAGTACAAATCAAAATGAGCTCATATTTTAACCACAGCTACATGACAAGGTGTAGTTTAACAATATTCCGGGTTTTTGTGTGAAATGTTTCTTTCAGCCGATTTATACCGATTATGCAAATTAGGCATATTATGATAAAAGATCGCATTTAAATCTTCTCCTCTGATACCGCTGAACCAAATTAAACCAAACCTGGCAGGGGTGGTCCCGGGGTGGGTCCCTTTCAAAATTGTGTCCGACAGTCCCGCCCTCTATTTAAGATGGCTGTTGTTTCTAAAATAGAAATTTCTTCAATTTTCCATTGCTGCTTTAGTATAAGTCAAAATGAGCTCACATTTTAACTGCAGCTACATGACAAGGAGTAGTTTAACATATAATCCGGGTTTTTCTGTGAAATGTTTCTTTCAGCCGATTTATACCGATTACGCAAATTAGGCATATTTTGATAAAAGATCACATTTAAATCTTCTTCTCTGAAACCGCTGAACCAAGTTAAACCAAACCTGGCAGGGATGGTCCCTGGGTGGGTCCCTTACAAAATTGTGTCCGACAGCCCCGCCCTCCATTCAAGATGGCTGTTGTTGCTAGAAAAATAGAAATGTCTTCAATTGTCCATTGCTGCTTTAGTATAAGTCAAAGTGAGCTCAAATTTTAACTGCAGTTACATTGCAAGGAATAGTTTAACATATATTCCTTTTTTAGCTCACCTGGCCTTTAGACCATGTGAGCTATTGTCATCACTTTTCGTCCGTCGTCCGCCCGTCCACATTTCACATGTTAATCTTCTCTTCAGAAACCACTGGGCCAATTGCAACCAAACTTTGGTGGAATAGTCCTTGGATGCCCCCCTTCCAACAATGTGTCCGGTGATCTCGACTTCCAACCAAGAAGTCCGTCAAGCTTAAAATAGAAAAAAGGGGTGATGAAATTTTTAAAAAATCTTCTCCTCTGAAACTACTAAGCTAATCTCAACCAAACTTTGCTGAAATGATCCTTGGGTGGTCCCCTTCCAAAAGTGTGTCCAGCATTTCAGACCTCCGATGAAGATGGCCGCCACAGCCGAACTTAATTTAACATAGGACCCTATGGGACATTCCCATAAAAATGTTCTTGTCTGAAACCATTTGCTCAATAAGAACTAAATGTTGATGAAATAGTCATTGGATGGTTCTCTTCCAAAAATGTGTCCGGGGGTTCGGCCCTTCGACCAAGATGGCCCCACAGTCGAACTTAGCTTAACATAGGACCCTATTGGAAATTCACATAAATATCTTCTCCTCAGAAACCATTGGACCAATTGCATCCAAACTTTGGTGGAATGGTCTTTGCATGGCACCCTTCCAAAGTTGTGTCCAGTGATCCCGACTTTCAACCAAGATGGGCGCCAAGCTGAAAATAGAAAAAAAGGGGAATGAAATTTTTAAAAAATGTTCTCCTCTTAAACTACTAAGCCAATCTCAACCAAACTTTGCTGAAATGATCTTTGGGTGGTTCCCTTCCAAATTTGTGTCCGGCATTTCAGACCTCTGACCAAGATGGCCGCAACAGCCGAACTTAATTTAACATAGGACCGTATGGGAAATTCCCATAAAAATCTTCTTGTCTGAAACCATTTGCTCAATAAGAACTAAGTTTTGATGAAATAGTCATTGGATGGTTCTTTTCCAAAAATGAGTCCAGTGGTTCCGCCCTTCGACCAAGATGGCTCCCATAGCCGAACTTAGCTTAACATAGAACCCTATGGGAAATTCACATAAAAATCTCCTCTTCAGAAACCACTGGGTTAATCCCAACCAAATTTTAGTGGAATGGTCCTTGGATAGCCCCCTTCCAAATTTGTGTCCGGTGATCCCGACTTTCAACCAAGATGGCCGCCAAGCTAGAAATAGAAAAAGGGGGGATGAAATTTTAAAAAAATGTTCTCCTCTGAAACTACTGAGCCAATATCAACCAAACTTTGCTGAGATGATCCTTGAGTGGTCCCCTTCCAAAATTGAATCCGGCATTTCAGACCTCCGATCGAGTTGGCCACCACAGCCGAACTTAATTTAACATAGGACCCTATGGGAAATTCCCATAAAAATCTTCTTGTCTGAAACCATTTGCTCAATAAGAACTAAATGTTGATGAAATAGTCATTTGATGGTTCACGTCCAAAAATGTGTCCGGCAGATCGGCCCTTCGACCATGATGGACCCCACAGCCGAACTTAGCTTAACATAGGACCCTATGGGAAATTCACATAAAAATATTCTTGTCTGGAACCAGTTGCTCAATTGGAACCAAACTTTGATAACATAGTCATTGGATGGTCCTCTTCCAAAATTGTGTCTGGTGGTCCCGCCCACTGACCAAGATGGCTGCACAGCTGAACTTAGATTAACATAGGACCCTATGGGAAATTCACATAAAAACCATCTTGTCTGGAACCAGTAGCTCAATTAGAACCAAACGTTGATGGAATAGTCATTGGATGGTCCTTTTCCAAAATGTGTCCGGCAGTTGCGCTCTCCCACCAAGATGACAGCCACAGTGCAGTTTCGTTGTTATTGAAAGCAACTTTGATCCAGGTGAGCGATTACAGGCTCCTGGGAACCCCTGGTATTAGCACCTGTGTAGTAGTCTCAGTAATCTTGTGTCAAGGAACATTTTGATTAATTAGTCATGGGAAATAGTGATGAATAATTTGTAATGTACATAATAATTAATTCAAGGACTGGTTTGAGAACAAAACAAAACACCACTAGCAGATTTAACATTTATATTAATAAAAGAATATCACTTTTGAATTGATATTATTATCCCTGTATTTGTATACTGAAAAACATATGAAAAATCAGGGTAAACAATTATATGTATTCATGCAGTGTACTTGTATAGACATAAACATGGCTGAACTCAGAGAGTCTGGCGAAAGTATGCAGTTCCTGAAAGTTATAGAGCATGCTAACGCCAGACTAACAATAAAAGAGGCAACAGAGCCACCAACATTTGGCAGGTAACTGACCAATCCTATAATTACATACACTCGAGTACACATTTTTGCTATGCACAAAGCAGGGATTGAACTATTACCATAGAGGTTATTGACTGATGGTCAACTGTAGTCGTATTTAAACTAGCAACTTAGACTACTCGGCCACCTAGGCCCCCCACTAGCCGTTATATGCACAATTTCATTACAATCCTTGAACACAGCATAGTTTTATAGGAATTAGCTTGTACAGTACATAGGTGCATTTTTTTTATTCAAATGCTTTTCAAAAAAAAGAATGGTTTCAGGCATTTATTTCATATTCCAATAAGGTAAGGATAAGTTTCAAATGTACACACATAAAATAAATATTCAACCAAATAATGTTTGCATAAATTATTGCATAAACAAGACTTGATTCTCAAAATCTGTGTCCCCCAAAAAAGGTGAGTCCCCCAGACCAAAAAGTTGCAGATAATTGTTTCTTATGACAAAAATAGTCTACTCCTCACCAGCTTCACATTCTTTTTTTTTCAAATCTGAAATTTTCTGCTCATCATAAGCTAGTTATTTCATTAAAAACAAGAATTAATTCTCAAAATCCGGCCATAATTTTCAAAGAAAACTAGAATTGTTTCAGAGGATTAAAACCCATGTCTCCCATTCATGAAACTCTCAAGTAAAATATTTGACCTCAAGGTCAAAGTCAAGGTCAAACTGTGATCATGATGGTACGTGAGACACTGTCTCATCATTATACAACCACATACTAAATATCATTAACCTATCTAAAAAGGCAAAAAGTTATTGCCCAGACACAAACACACTTAAAAAATATCAATTATTTGACCTTAAAGTCAAAGGTCAAACTGATGTCACGATGGAACACGACACACCGTCTCATGATTATACACGGTACACTAAAATACCAAATATCATTAATCTATCGTAAAAGACAAAAAGGTTATGACTCGGACACCATAACACTTAAAAAATATCAATTATTTGACCTAAAGGTAAAAGGTCAAAGACAAAATGTGGTCATGTTGGTACATGATTATACACCTGCATACCAGATATCATTGACCTATCTGAAGAGACAAAAAAGTTGGCCCGACAGTAAATTTGCAAATCCATTCAAATTGAACAAAGAGTTAACTCCCTTTTTTGTCTATTTTCTTGTATAATTTTACTTATATCTTTTTTATTTGGAATGTGACCCACCAATTTTTGAACTTTATCTTTTTAAGAAACATTTGAACCATTCAATTACAAAAAATCAGAAAATTCTATGGATTAGAAATGGAGAACATCCACCCAAATTTACTCAACAGGTGTCGCTCGAGTACCAGCGGTGGTTAGCGGAGCGTATTATTATCGCTTAGACGTTTGTAACCTATGTACACTATTATTTCAAACACAATTTCTATCTAATTATCCAACAATAATTATTTTTTATTTGTATAACAATATTCCTCAAGTTAACAACAAATGCATCATAAGTTGTAACCATCTTCTGACATGTTATACTAAAGTGATCACGTCATTACGTTGAAATAAGACAAGGACAAGGTTGCAATCATATCTGGGTCACGGGCACCTGCTACTAACTGTGAATGCGAATATAAAATAAAATTGAATACATTCTTATTAATTTTTTCTTATATGTTCTCCATGAGCAAAAATCAATAATTTTCAATAATTTTGTAATTAGTAAATACGCATAGCATACGTACAATAACTGTTGAATGAGGAGACTATATAGTACACGTGTACGTACGTTGTTAAACAAAGTTTGATATTTGTTCACATTCTTTGTATTTCCATTTTTAAAAGATTTTCGTGTTGGTTTCCTAGTTTTGTTGTATCGTGATTTCCTACTTTCATGGTAAATAATCGTTTATTAATGGTTAGAATCAAATAATTTCGATCAATTTCACGTACATTAATGGGGTTCACCTACGATTTTTACGCTAATAGGTGGCGCATGTGTTCCATCAGTTATTACTTTCGGAACTCCTCGGCTAGCATCAATAACATAACTAATGTAAACTACGATATTGATTTACAAAGAATAAAAATCGTTTATTTTCCACTATGTCCAACTTTTAAAGTAGACCTGAATACACCTCAGTGCCTATAATCCTAGCTATTTTATTAGTTTTTCTCAACAAGCACAGTCTTGGAATATCTGCATGCCCAATATTAGATACGATAACGTAACCCTCAGTCCGCTTTTGCTCCCAGCCAGGGTTACGAATCGGTCCCATTCAACGTATGGGAGCAGCGCCCGGAGTGATTCACACCGGGCGGTTTTGTGTCCTAATTCCGTTGGAAGTGGTTGGAAAAATTAACGGGGGTGAAAGATAAATATATTTAGGTAAACCTTGAGGTGCTAAGTAATCGCTGCATCAATCCATGGTAGACTTATATCCATCTGAAAATTTGAATGCATGAAATCTTCTTTTTGTCCGACATTTTGTTTACAAGTTGCTATTTCACGTACACTTGCCTCGTTTTGGAGATATCCTTATTTGGATCAATCGTAGTAAAGCACATCGTACTATTCGTAGTAAAGTTTTTCATATTTGGAATTCAGATCCATATATGGATAGGCTCCGCCCATCACGAGAGTATACGTAAGGTGTCATGGCGGACAAGAAACAATTTTCGAATACTAAATCGATTGTGAAGGTAGAAACAGGTATTGTAACACTTATTTCGTATCGCCATTACTTAAAAATTGTAGGGAATAATAAGTTATGACCAGATATGCAAAAAGAAAGTTGAAATATTCACTTAACGAAAATTTTAATTTGCTCCCATACGTTGAATGGGACCGATTCGTAACCCTAACTGGAGCACAAGCGGAATGAGGGTTACGTTATCGTATCTAGCCCAATATATCCAATGCAAAAAAAACAAAAAAATCCTGGTCACCTTTACCTAACCTTTTTCACATGGTTACCGGTAACCCTAAACACACAATTATTTTTTTAGGTCTCGTATGCATGTATCTTTTATCTCATGTATGTATAAAAAATATTTTTGATCTACCCGATGCTTGAAAAAAAAATTGGATTCTCTACCGACAGACATAAAAAATCTCATGCCCCCTTCCCTCTTTCACTAATAAAATTGTTGGGTGTCTAATAAAGAAAACAAGTGAGTGGGAAGACATGTCACTCCACCCGGGCACACTAATTAATATTCCGATTCCTAGCCGGCCAGTCTTTGTTCTTACTTGCATGCTTTAATAGTAGAGAAGCAACAACTACCAATTTTATAGTCTTTGGTTTGACCAGACTGGGGCTCTATCCCATGGATCTAACACACTCAAGGCGAGAATGCTAACCATTACACCACCGATGAGATAGGAAACCATTTTGTCTACAGACCAATAACATAATACCACCACAACAAAATTTATGTGGTCGTATAAAAATCACACTGAAAAAGGAGCAGTCCTTCAAAACTTTCATTAAGCAAGGGACTTGTGCCCAAGTTGCTTAGTTGAAGTTAGTTAATACAGTCAATATCATCAAACACACATTAAAAAGATCATAGATTAGCTTCCAGTCAGATTTGAACTGACATCTTTTCAACTTTATTGAAATGTACTACCTTGTACTATAGAAGCCATAATGATTGTAATGTTACACAAAGTACACATACAGATAAATAAACAACGCAAACAAGTACTTCAAAAGCATCTTGTACAAAGGACTGTATTTACAACATATTATTAACTACAGATGTACATGTATTTTAATCTTCACCATAGGATAGTTAAATGTTTAAATTGTGTATTTATTGACACTGATTACATCAGGTAATAATATTCATTAAAAAGTTGTTAATGTTTTCGTGATTCATGAAACCTGTTTTTTCTCTAGCTACTGTTAGTAGCGACTAGCCCCTTCGCTTAAATAGTCTTAAACTTAAAGGGTCAATATATTACTTTAATAACAATATATGATATAAATATACAAGTATAACATGACAAAAAGACAAATATTTAATAACAAAAAATTACGAATACCCAGAAAACTGAAGACTGAGACGCTCAAACAACTAAAAATCGGAACTGACATGAACTCGGATGCTCCATATGAGTCTGCAGTTCGAACTTCATTAATACCACTTCAAGGGAGAAAGAACTGGGGGCAATTTTAAAAATTGAGGGAGGGGGGGGGGAATAGTTTTGCTCCCCTTTTTGGCATTAAATTTAAGAAAAAAAACTGTTTTACTGTATTATGGAAGCATATATTGTCCATTTAGCCAAGGGTATAAGGATATTTGGACAAGGGTATGCTTTGAAACCATAGTGACTTTTTTTTTTCTTTTTTTTTTTATTGCTGCACAGTTTTGAAAATATACCAGAAAAATAAGGAATACATTTTTTGTACAAATTTCATAAAGATGTATACCGAATGTAATGAGCATCATTTAAATTAGTATATGTATTGAGGTAATTACACATGATTGTGTATTTATATTTCAAAGATAAAAAAAATTGTGAAAATTGTGAAAAAAAATAGGGTACCTGTAAAATGCGAAACGAAATCGAAACGAAACGAAACGAAACGAAATAAATCGAAGCGAAATTCACCGAAACGAAACGAAATTTACCGAAACGAAACGAAACGAAATAAATCGAAACGAAATTCACCGAAACGAAACGAAACGGAATAATTCAAAATGAAATAACACCTATTTTAACGAAACAATTCCTTGGGGAAATACAAGACAAAAATTAAACGAAAAAAATAGAGAAAGTATCATTTAAGCGTGGAAAATGATAGTAGAAAAGTTCATTGTTTTCCAGGTTATATTTTAAAAAATCGTTCTTCATCTAGCAATGACGAACTGATTGATTCATCGATTGTTGACTGCTAAATGCCACATCAGTGATATTCCAGCTATACTGTGCCGAATGACAAAAGGAAAATGACTGTTACGTGGGGGGTATTACTTCCTATATACATGGTGATGTTCTGACAATCGGGGTCCTATTATTGATTATATGTCTGGCATGGGGTAATCTTTTTGTCACAAATTGTTGAAAAGGAGTATATGTTTTTGCTTGGACTATTCTTCAAAATTGGGGCTTAAAGAGGCTTTAGTTAGACAACAGTTGAGATTGGGTCTAAAATTGGCATCAGAATCCGCATGTACAGGGGTCGGGGTCCAGCGGCCCCGGAATACCCACCCCCCCCCCCCCCCCCCCCCCACCATTTTGTAAGGTAGGCCGGGTACTGTTACGTGAGAAAGTTTATTAGTGCCGCTTCGAAATAATTGAAAAATTACCGTTGTTGTTTAATTATTCAATTATTTATTATATGTATTTTTTTCAGTTTTTGCCCGTGACAATTTTGTTCATTGTTTTCTTAAAGTTTACCCCTTGCTAACGATGAGATAAACAACATATATTCATATTCAAATATGCAACAAATTATGGCTTCTATTATTATAAAAAAGACTGTCGAGATAAAAAGACATTTTAAATCGGTGACCAATCTGGCAAAATTTAAACGGTATACTGCACAAAACGGTACACTCATCTTGCAAAACTACATGTTAAATTTCTTTTTTAAGACTTGGGGGCCGGCCATTTAGCTTGACGAAGGGAGGGAACATGCACATAGGAAGGGGCTGCGAGGAGTGCGAGCGCCACCTCTCCCTTAATTTTGGCAAGAAGTAAAAAAGAATCAAGTTCAGACACAATACTTGGGAATTTTACGTCTATATGACCTGAAAGCTTAACAAGCGTGAAATGTTATATTTGTTTCTAACATATACCCAGCCAAATAACTAAAAAAAATAATTACTTTTGATTAATTACTTTTTTCTTCCCAGCTGCAGAATCGGAAAATTTGATGGAAAAAATGACATGTCCCCCACCCCCCTTTCAAGTTAAATACATGCAATTTCGTTTCTTATCGATTTCGTTTCGTTTCGGTAAATTTCGTTTCGTTTCGATGAATTTCGTTTCGATTTATTTCGTTTCGTTTCGCATTTTACAGGTACCCAAAACAATAATGTTTTTTTTTAAATGTAAAATGTTTCTTAAAAAACGTATGAGGGTACCCCTATTGAAAGCCCCATATTTTTTTCTATTGAAAATATGCCCCGTTTTTTCACATTCTGAATGATGACATGTATATGATGCTTTCAGTGTGTTGTTTTTGAATATTTAATAAAAAGAAAAGGTGTGTAAAAAGTTGTATCACTTTTTTTAATAAAAATGATTTTTTTTCCCTCACCTATGCTTGGATATGAGTCCCATCTGCCATGATCTGGTTTTATAAAGGCAGTTAACTTCAAAATCTTCTTTTTCAATTATAATGGATAGCATAAATATGACAAATTCTCCTGGTCTTGTCTCTGAATCCTGTCACGAAAGCACATTCAAACTGATCCGTCATCATAATTTTAATGATGTTTTCTTTTCAGTCGGGGTAACTTGGACATTCAACAAATACAATAATATTGAAAAGTAACGAACATAAATCGTATGCTTGGGTTTTCGGTGTAATATGTACCTTTCAATCAAGTCAGTTTTTCGAACGTTTGTCGATGCATTTCGGAGTAGTAGATCATATTCGAGCTCCGGCACTGACCACAGCCAGGGGATTATAGTATGCCACAGCTGATCGCCGTCCGCCATCTTGGAATCGAATAACTGATAGTACACATGCGCCACCTGTCGGGAATGGGATAGGTGAACCCCATTATTCTTGGCGAATGTTATGTGCTGTTCTGTTCCGGTTTCCATCCACAGTGGTTTGTCTTTAAGATATATAACTTTATTAATAAAAAATATGCACCCCTATATCATTTTAAAGATATATATATTTAAAAAAAAAAAACAACTAAGCGTGTTGGGACCTCATCTTCATCTCATTGAAAATTAACTTGTTCTCGTCGTGATATAGCTGAAAAATTGCCGTAAACAACAATTACTCACGGATCCCCAACATGATGTTAAGAACATATTCTGTCTCAAACATAAATATCTACATATATTAATCTACTATTTAAGTGGTTATTTTCAAAGGGGTGTTAATTTTGCGTTTTTTAGTCAAACTGTTCGCGTGGGCTCTAATTTTGCGAAAATTGAAAAAAACAAAAATTAAAAATTTTACGATTTCAGCTTTATCTTTAGCCATTAGTTTAATAATATTTCATTGTACATAAACAATAGGATTGGACAGCAAGTTATACCAACTTATATGAAGTCCTCTCCTTACAAATTATACACATGAATTAATGACAGCAAAACAAAACAGAGACAATAGACATTTAAAATTTTGACACTGGAAGAAAGTAAGAAGTAAAAGTGAAAAAGTGAAAAAGTGAAAAATTCCTGACATTAGCCCTAAAATCTTTTTGATTGATTTATAAAAGTTCGAACTTTTCCAAATATTTTGGAGTTGACGCCATAACTATACTTATCGTTCCCAAAGAGCAAAGTTTCAATATTAATATTGATATCAGGGGCGGATCCAGGGGGGCGCACCCGGCGCGCGCCCCCCTAAAATTGGAAAAAATTTAATTTTTTGGCGTAAAATCGTGATTTTTCACACGGAATACCCCCAAAATTTTCGCGCCTCCCTCCGCTCGGCGAATTTTTTTTAAGTCCGCCCCCCCTAATTTCAAATCCTGGATCCGCCCCTGGATATGGTCGCAATTACTCAGAAGTGTTCTCCTTTCGTTCAGGTATAAAGGACATTCCAGAAAATAATGTATAGCATCTTCAAAAGAGGCACCGCAATTTCATTTAAAATTATTTACTATGTATTTTTGACAGGTCGGCATTGAGTGAGCTGCATTGGTGTCTAAGTCTAGTATGTAATATACTTAGTTTCCGTGGGCCTTCATTATAATACTTTGGGGTTTTATAGATATCAACTTTCACTCTATTTTTAAACGAAGATAATGTAGGGGAATTTCTTATTGATATGTCTAGATTGTTCCAACGCGAATCTTAAGCCATTCAAATAAAGGCATAAAAAATTCTGAAGATTTTGATAAAAACAAATTCAAACGTGAATACCTGGGTCGTATTACGTATTATAGATAATGTTGATTTTTTTCATGAACAGTCATGTGTACATTTTATTTTCATCAACAGTCATGTGTAGATTTTATTTTTCATCAACAGTCGCTTGACTATTATCAATTGGTAATAATACTAATGTGATTTCTATGTGATAAAGTTTGTCAGTGACTTGCGGCAGGTCGGTGGTTTTTTTTCAGGGAACTCGGGTTTCCTCCACCAATAAAACAGGCCGAATAAAACTGACCGTCTCGAAACAAGAAGTGTACTGTTTCATTTCAACGGTAATACAAGCTATTTAACAACCTCTACACTAAATACAAAATATATTTGGGCGGTGTTGATTAAATTACATGATAGTGCTACATATGATGATAGAAGAAAATCATATGAATGGATAAAGCACCAAGCATTAAAATGCAACTTATCTCTTTGAAGGTTTACCTTTTAAGGAATCAATCTTATCGGGACAAATCCGCGAATCAGAAACAATTGCATAAGGTTCTTGAAATCCGGACACGTATTATACGAGTGATTGTTGTTTTATAACGCCAATTCAGCAATTTTTCAGCTATATCATAGCGAGAACAAGTTAACTGATTTTCAATGATGATGAGGTCCGCTTTGTACTAGACCAACACACTGAGTTGGATTTTAATAGTGCTAGCTCACTAAAACAACAGTCCGCGGATAGACATGTCTCCCCACTCGGACACATTATCCTGATTCCGAGCCGACCAGTCTTTGCTCTTTCTCCTTAATGCTGCGTGCTTACCAGAGAAGCAACAAATATCAATTTGCATAGACTTTGGTATGACCCGACCGGGGTTCGAACCCACGATCTACCGCACTCGAGGCGAGCACACTAACCATTACGCCACCGATGCGGTTCGTATTATACACATTCATGTCATTAAGGGAACGACCATTTAACTTTTAGGATGTTTTTTTTTTTTTTTTTTTTTAATTAATTATGTGGTGAAATTTTAAAGAAGCAAAATAAATTGACACGAAAGATTCAAAAATATCATTAATCCGGCCCTACAGTTCTCAACGATAAATTTATGATAAAAATTTGAAGGGAAATTACTGATTTTTTTTTTATGTCCAAAAAATAAAAATCTGATTTTTGTTTCCTGTGAAAAAATATATCGCTGTGGGGGAAATGATAGTTTTCTGTGTAGTGTTTTGTAGATCAGTGATTGTCCTTTTTCTTTTGGCCATTGCATTGCCTGCCCTTGCACTTGGGGATCTTAAAACACTTCTTGCATTGTTTTTGAAGCAAAGGTGAGTACGCAAATTTACATGGTTAGGGACCGGCCATTTAACTTGAAGGAGGGGGGGGGGGGGTGGCTATGGTTGTTTGCTTCGTTCAGAATTTTTGTTTTTGGACAACAGAAGAGTTAGAATATTTTTTTTTTGTCGCGCAAAGCGCGAATTTTTTTTTCAGAATTTAACATTAGGCTATGTGACAAAAACTCTGAATCAGATTATTTGTTTTTTCCTCCACCAAAATCAGAATATTTTTTTCAGCAACATTGGGAATCAGAATATTTTTTTAGAAAAACCCCATGGCCTACGTGACCAAATTCACATTTGCACACGTCTGAGACGTGACGTCTCGCAATTATCGATTAACGCTTCCTTTTTCAAATTCCCATTAACCAGAACTTGGCAGAAGCAGACGTGAAATTTGAATTGGTAAAATTTTGTTAAATTTTCTTCATTTTATATGCAATTAACGACATTTTGCTGAAAACAGTTAAGAATAACATTGGTGCGTGTTTGTGCAATGCATTTTATACGAATTTATCTCTCTGGAACACAACAATACAATACACATATTTTATTTCCAATTAAGGAGCCCTTTCCGGCAGAACAATTAACAAAGAATTTAATACAATGATTATGGATTGATTACATTGATTGGAAGATGACAACATTTTATGAAACAAGACATCATTTGACTTGTGTAGTCCTATCACATAAGTATATACTCCCTTCCTATGGTACCGCGGGTTCTATGATACCGCGGTATTTATTTTGTCTGTTCCTATGCACTGCATTTTTTTCCGGTTTTTCTATTTATATATTCATAAACACAACAGTCACATTTATCGTCTGGTCATTCTGTCCAAATGTCTTGAATTTTTGTAAGTACACGTATTTTTATCTTTTCCTTAGAAATAGCGGACATTTTTATTTTACCCTGATACCATACTTTGTAAAATGTCCAATAATTAAACCATAGTTGTCATAATTCGTCTGCTATTTTTTTTAGAAATGTCGTCCGTTTGTTTACGTTTCATTTCAACCCGATTTGGGATTTTTGGTGCTATTTTTAGTTACTTTCTAGACCGACAAAGTTGATGCAAAAATTAAGCTATGAAAACATATTAACCAACGTAACGTTACATCAAATTGACTCAACTTCGTTACATTTGTTATTTCAAAGAAACTTTACTTTAAAAAATGTGATAAATTATCAAGATTTTCTTTATGGTATAAGTTTGCCAGATATTCACCTTGATTTAGTATTTATAAACATGTCTTGATTTGTCAAACATTGTGTCCCATAACATTAATTTTGCAATTACCGCGATATCATAGGAAACCATTTCTGGGAGGTACATCGGCGTTGTCATCGGGAAAAGTGGTGACGTATTTTTAAACAAATTCAAAGAATAAAATGAATTGTGGGGGAAAATTGGTTTCTACACCGGGGAATAAAATATAACATTTTTGGATTAATTCCGAAAACTTGTTACGTTACACAGACGTTAAACATTAAGTACCGCGGTACCATAGAACCCCGGGCTACCCGTAGTACCTCAGGTGGCGATATTTACTGGTTGTTTTCTATTTGCTTCCTCCGCATGAAATACAAAATGAAAAAATCCCAATGAAAACGTAAAATATGAACGTGTTATCGGTTTTCGTGCTATTATCGATTTTCAGATATAGCGATTAACAGTGTTAACCCTTCATTCATATGACGATTGGAATTTTCAAAGAATGGCTAGTTAAATATTTCTTTGTACACGAGATTGTTTTGAAAAGCCATTCTTGTATTTTAATATACTCTCGATTATCTGGCAACTTTTGTTGTCAGTAAAATGGCGTCATCTGTTTTCGTGTGAAGTAAAAACAAGGCCGATATACGGGATGGAAACGAATATATAATCCGGAAATGGCTGGTTTTAAAATTTCATGGTTCTGGCTATCTACCAAATCATACTACATCTAAATAAAATAACAGAATGTTTGAAAATTACCACTTTCAAAATTGTGTTTACTTTTGATGTTTTTTTTAGTGCTGAAACCACAATGCACTGCAAAGTGACATGTATTTTATATAAGAAACAGGCACATTTCAGTCACCTCTTTTGTTTACAAGTACGATCAGTGACCCCATGACAGTTACATGACAGGAAGAGTAGGTGTCTGAGAGGCAGATGACATAGTTAAATTTTATATAGCCCTTCTGGATTTGTTTCAGCTACTTAAATAAAGAAGTAAATTTTTAGCATTACAAAAAGTATGGTTCAGTAGGTAAGTTTCACTGTTCTTGGTACTTACGTCTTTAAAAGCAAACTTTAACATCTTTTACAGATGTCACGCTGTAGTCTTTGTTTATGTTCCATAAATAGAAACCGGAAGACACGTCAAAAATAATGCGTGCGCTGTGGAAATCAAAATAAAATGGATAAAACGAAAACAGATGACGCACGAAAACACATACCGTGACGATATGTTATATAGGACTATTGGCTGTGTTGTTGGCATGCAAACGTCCACGTGGATCACAGGGACTTGCTTCCGGCCTTTCGCTACCAATAATTGTAACCCTACTATCAATGATTATTGATAACGAAAAGGCCGGGAGCAAGTACACACATAATCTTGATAATTAATGTAATGATATGTATTTATTTTGTATTGATTTGAACACTCTCACTCTGTAACCTTTGTAACATTTATTAGTTTAGAGAATAAAGTTATATACACAATTCACAAACAATCATCTGTCAAAAGTATTCGGAAATGTCAAAAACAATCTATATTTTTATTTTTTTTTTATTGTGAAGTCATTTCTGGATAAATTTTAACATATTTTACACCAAAACATTCGGAATTGTCTATATTTTGTTTGTTTATTTGCTCATTATGTTTATATGAGTGGTTTTTATTGGTACATAATTCTTCCCTGATTTTTTATTTTTAGGATTTATTTTTAGTTGAAATATATAGGAAAATCAAAATCAATTTTTTTTTGTTGTGTTTAAATTATGTACAAATAAAAATCACTCATAACTACATAATAAGTAAATAAACAAAATATTGACAATTCCGAATGTTTTGGTGTAATATTTGTTAAAATCTATCCAGAAATGACTTCTTAATAATTTTTTGAAAAAATATGGTTTTGGTTGATTATAAAGGGATTTTTTTTTACATTTCCGAATACTTTTGACAGGTGACTGTTGTTTGTATATATCGTGTAAAAAGCAATATTGACTTTCCATTACAAGTAATTTATCTTTGCTTTTCATCAAAGTATTAAGTTTGAAGTCTAAGAAATGTTTATAATGACATTAATGAGGTGTAGAGGACGACCATTTAAAGAGGCATTAGCTACGATTTTGACCAAAAAAATTATATGTTTTGGAAATTGGTAAATAGCTTTAAAATGATGAAATAAAGGTAAATATTTCACATTAAACAACTTATCGTACCACTTTTCGTCTTTTGAGAACGAAAATTATATCGAAGAACAGACAACACAATGGCCAAAAGAAAAAGGACAAACAACAATCTATAAAACATACACATACACGTGCAAATAAAATATATGTATTGCTTTTTATTGCACATTTTCATTAGCTTCAACCCCAGGACTATACATCAAACCTCGCAATCCCAAGCAATCCAAGTTTGAACCCATTTGAGATCCCCATGCCCATTGCACACCTCGCTAGATTTGCTTAGTGCTCTGCATTTAAATCATGGGCATAGTATTGCATTCCCAGCACTTTGGTAAGTGGGTGAGGAAAAAGGGGGGACTACTTCACTTGTTATGGCAGAAATTTAATTAGCAACTGTATTTTCAACATGAAAGCAAAAACAAAATGTTAAGTTGCCAGCCTCTGTGTTTTGTTTGTTTTTTTGTTTTTATTTATTTACGTGTCATTTTTGCAAGCTTTCACACCTCGTGTCAACTCTAAATGACCCTCCCCCCTTCCCCCTTCCGATTCATTTCTAAAGCTTGATCTTCGCATTTGAAACCCTTTGCTACTCCACTGCATATGCATAATTCACAGAAAACATCGGATTGGACGAATAGCAGTCGAGCTATCAGAGATATTAAAAGTCGATATTTCAAGATTATAATGTTGATTTTTTTTTTATTAAAAATGTTAAGATTTTTTTTTATGAATAATCAATGTCATAATATTTCTACTTGTAGATCCATCATGGAATCAAGAATACCACCATCTTCTAAGATAAACTGTGAAATTCACACAGACGTCCAGATTGATCATTTCTGTAGTCAACACGATGTTGTATGCTGTAGAGCTTGTCTCTCGGATAGTCATAGATCTTGTGAGTCTGTTTTACCTTTAGACTCGGCTTCAAAGGACGTCAGAAATTCATCTTTACTTTCCGATACGTTAGAAGAACAAGAATATATGACTGAAACATTGCAGAAAATGGAAGAAAATAGAGACCATAATAGAAAATTACTGAAACAGAAGAAGTCATTGATAATAAAACAAATCAGTGCAGCTAAATCAAAAGTTCTAAAATATCTAGATGAGATTGAAGAAAGATTAATAACAGAAATAGCGTCTGTACAGGAAAAAAATGAGGAGAAAATAAACAGAGAAAAACTAGAAATTTGTCAATTAACATCGATTTTGAAAGACAATAAACAAGAACTAGAATTCCTAAAAGACCACGGCTCTAATAATCAGCTATTTTTAACTTTACGAAAACAAATAACAATCATCCAGAAAACAGACAAAAAGATTCATGACATGTCGTCTGCTATTAATGAAATTGACATGGAGTTTGAAGAAATTAAGAATGTCAACATTGAAACAATCGGATCATTGTCACAAATTACCCGACCTTGTCCTATTAAATATAAATCAATGAAAGCACAACATCAACAGGTAGAAGTCGATAGAAGTCAAACACTGACCGAATTCATCAAAGAAGATGAAATTAAATTGAAACCTGGCGAACTATACAATTTAACGGACATGGCTGTCACTTCTGACAACAAATTACTACTTTGTAATCATGAGTCATCTCATCAGAAGGTATATATATACAAGGATTACAAAACCTATGAAGATGAAATATCGTTTACCAGTAAACCTTATTGTATTACTGTAGTACCATGTACAGATAAAGCAGTAGTTACTCTTCCATGGGAGGGATCCATACAATTTATCAACACTACTAACAATACAAAGGACAACAAGATAAAGATAGGAGAATCGTGTTGGGGTGTCACTGCTGTAAAGGACAACATTTACATCGGTGGATATAATAAAGTTATAATATTAAATACACAGGGTTCACTTGTAAGAAAGATAGCAACTCATGGTTTTAATAACAACTTATTGTATAATGAAAGGAATGATCAGTTGTTGTTAAGACAGGAGGAGAGATTGTGTTGTATCAATTTAGATGGCCACGTTATATATAGATACGACATATTAGGAGTCTATGGACTGGCTGTGGATCAACAAGGTCATGTATACATAAGTGGAGCAGACGACATACACAGGTTGTCACCAGATGGAACATTCCGTGATATAGTATTAAGTAAACATGATGGTGTTGACGAACCACGGAGTATAACATTTAACAATGACTTTACAAAACTGTTCATTATAAATAGAGGTGAGTCTGTATTAGTTTATAGTTGTAAATGAAAGATTTTTATATTTTTTGTAAATGAAGGATTTTTATATTTTTTGTAAATGAAGGATTTTTATATTTTTTTGTAAATGAAAGATTTTTATATTTTTTGTAAATGAAGGATTTTTATATTTTTTGTAAATGAAAGATTTTTATATTTTTTGTAAATGAAGGATTTTTATATATTTTGTAAATGAAGGATTTTTATATTTTTTGTAAATGAAGGATTTTTATATTTTGAGGACATGAATGATATTGACAAGTCACATTTTTTATTTCCAATTAAGGAGCCCTTTCAGGCAGAACAATTAACAAAGAATTTAATACAATGATTATGGATTGATTACATTGATTGGAAGATGACAACATTTTATGAAACAAACAAATCAAAATTTAATCATACAAACCAGTGATATAACATTTAACAATGACTTACAAAACTGTTAATTATAAGTAGAAATAAGACTCTATTTATATTTTGTAGATAAAGGATTTTTATATTTTGTAAATAAAATATTTTTTGTTTATTTTGTGGACAAGATGATATTGACAAGTCACACACCACTGATATAATATTTAACAATGACTTACAAAACTGTTAATTATAAGTAGAAATAATTCTATATTAATTAGTTGATAGCTTTAAATGAAGATTGTTTTTTACTTTGTGATAACAATATTGTTTCCTCATGTGTATGTACTGTAGATAAAAGTAGTAAAATATAGATCTAATTAATTATACTGGATAATTTTAATTTTAATTGCATTAATTATTGGAGTATAAAGTATGCTAATTAAAGGATTATTGCTAACATTGTACATTTTGAGGTGAAGCTTGGAACTTTTGCTCATTTACATTGAAGTACCTGTACCAAACCACCAAAATACTAGTAGTTTATTTGGGAATTGCTCCCAAAGTGTGATGGTTTTTTTTTTACATTTTATCACAACATTTGGATCATTTACAACAGTTGGACAATTTAGAACATTCTGCTCATTTATACGGACAATTAATAACAGTTGGATGTTTTACAACAATTGGACAATTTACAACAATTTGGTCATGTACAACATTTGAACTTTTTAGATTAACAATAGTGTGATCATTTACAACATTTGGACCATTCACAACATTTGGACAATTTACAACATTTGAACTATTTAGATTAACAAAAGTGTGATCATTTACAACATTTGGACAATTTACAACATTTGGACCATTCACAACATTTGAACTATTAACAATATTTGGACCATTCACAACCGTTGGACTATTAACAATATTGTGATCATTTAAAACATTTGGATCATTCACAATATTTGGAGAATTTACATCATTTGGATCATTACAATATTTGGACAATGTATAACATGTTTTTATAGAATATTGCATACATACAATTTATATATAAAGTATATCCTGTACACTGTGTCTATTTATAGCATATCAAATACATATTTATTATAAGTCCAATACATAACAGATATATCATGGCAATCGGAAACACACACATTTTTTTTTTTGGGCCTAAAATTAAATAAAAATAAAATTCTAGATAATATTTATTAAGGGTTTATGGTATTTAACGCCACTTTCAACAATATTTTAATTATATCGTGGCGATCAGTTTTATTGCTGACAGAGTTCCCAGAGAAAACAACAGACCCGTCGCAAGTCACTGATAAACGTTATCACATAATGTTGTATCGAGTACACCTCGACATAAATTACTTGCTGTTCCATATAGTGTTCAATATTAACAGGGGCCCATGGCCCCTAGATTTTGGTCTGGGCTACTAAACTTTTACCTATAATTTAGTTAAGCATATAGACATTTTTGTATCAAAAATCTTGTCTGGGTTACCAGCTTGAACTTCCCAATTTCTATCCCTGCTTAACAGCTTAACCTCATAATTTGCCTTATTAATAAAATGAGGGAAATTACATTTTACAAGACATTATCAATACTGAGATCACTATGATAGTTTGATATTAAATCTGCCTATCACCACTAAAGTTGTGCGTTCGATTCCCACTTTTGGCGAGGTGTACTCTATGCATCTTTATCATGTTTATGTTATCAAGTGTTAGAGATTTATTGCAGGTCAGTGGTTTTATCGATATTCCGGTTTCCTTCACCATATTGAACCACCATCTCATAGGTAACATTGCTACAAGTGATGTTAAGCACTAATTAATCTAGCGATTTTAAATTAATAATTATCTTATGTGTATAAATTGTTAATGGTGGTTGTTAGTTAAACCTGATCATTCAGAAACAACACGCACACAATTTTTTTCAATTTGTACACACAAAGAAAAAACATAGCAATTTTCTTAATCACCTGTCGTCTGTTGTCCGTTTGTCATTTTCGTCAACACTTTATTTAACCCAATTATAAAGAATCGTGGAAGTTGTCACTCACATTAACCTCTCTTTGTCATTGAAGGCCTTTTCAAATTTTAATGTTCTAATCAAAATCGCTGACACAGAATGAACCACACTATATTTACATTCTCACTTTTCAAATGTTTGGATTGATGCGAATCAACACTGAAATAAGATCCTGATGGAATCCCATGTCAAATATAAACTTTAGTACATTGAAAGAATATTTCTTCTTGCATCAAGTTTTTAGCTCACCTTGCCAATGGAAATGTCAGCTTTTGCCATCACTTGGCATCCGTCGTCCGCTAACTTTTCACATTTTAATGTTCTCCTCCAAAACCGCTTGTCCAAATGAACAGAAACTTAGTAGCTATAGGAATCATCTATGGATGGTCTTCTATTAAAATTGCTCATTTTGTCTTGATCAGTTTAAAAACATGGCCACCACAGACAATTCTTGTTTCTGATTGGTTAATTTCTTAAAATTCTTCTCCTCTGAAACTCAGTTGCCAAATGAACAAATATTTGGTAGAAAGCATCTATGGAAAGTTCTGTATAAGGTTTCCTCAAAACAGAATGAAAAGTGAGCAACAAAGTGTTTTAGCTCCCCGACAGTGGCAGTTTTTAACATAGGAGCCTATTGGGAAATGAATAACAGCTTTTCTTAAGAAGAGTTTCAAGATACCAAAGCCAAAAGGGGTAATAAGAATCCGTAAATCGAAGGACAGACAACACAATGGCAAAAAAGGACAAAAGGACAAACAATCATCTACAAAGCACACACATAAAACTAAAGATCGTGTAACACAAACCCCACTAAAAACCGGGACTGAACTTGGGTGCTCGAGAAAGGTAAGCTGTTCCTGCTTCACTAGTGGTACTCGTCGTGTTAATCTGATTACAAATCCGGTGATAGTTCATGAATGAAGAAAGGACCGGTGTCATATGGTATTTTGAACCCCCATGGTATATTGACCCCCTCATTTCTAATCAAGAGATAGGCAGGGGGTCAAAATACCATGGGTGCGATATACCATTGGTAGGGGGGTAAAAATGCCATGAATAGGGGGGTCGATGTACCATGGGTAGGGGGTCAGAATACCATGGATAGGGGGGTCGATATATATGTACCATGGGTAGGGTGCTCGATATACCATCAGTAGGGGGTCGATATACCATAGGTAGGGAGTCAAAATACCATGGGTGGGGTGTCGATATACCATGAGTAGGGAGGTCAAGATACAATGGGTAGGGGGTTGATACACCATGGGTAGGAGAGGGGTTAAAATACCATGGGTAGCAGGGTCGATATACCATGGTTAGGGGGTCATCATAGATAATCTTCCAAAGGAGAGAATTAAGGGAAATCATGATTTATATCTATAGCATGTAATAAAGGATTGTCAGGTAGCTAATTTTCATGAATATTACTTTAATACCAATATCATACACATGAGTAATGCAAGGTAGTTTATTTTCATGAATGCAATTTCGCTACCTGAATCACACACCGGCATCATTTTCGGTAGCTTATTTTCACTTTCTGATACCTTTGTGAAACACTGGAGAGATGTAAGTTTTCACTAGCAACATTTTGTTACCTGAATAGTGAATCTCACGCTGGCGAGACATAAGCTAGCTTATTGTCATGGGCAACCTTCTTTTTTTGTTTATATTACATGCCGAATTGAAATAAAGTTTTTTACTTTTTACTTTACTTTACTTCTGAAGCTTGTTGTCATGGGCAACCTTCTGAAGCTATATCTGTCGAATTTGTGTTCTTCCCTCGATGGGATTTTAACTCCCACCATTGATACACTGCAGCACCAATCGCTTAGCCTTAGGTCCAGCGCCCTATACCACTCGACCACATCCGCTCCATATATATATATATATTTTCAGACGTATATATATATATACTCATTAAGTTCTCTGGTTGGTAGATTCCCTTAGACTTTATACAGGGGCGCGCCCCCTCTAAAATTGAAAAAAAATATGATTTTTTGGCGTAAAATCGTGATTTTTCACACGAAATACCCCAAAAATTTCGCGCATCCCTCCGCTCGGCGCAATTTTTTTAAGTGCGCCCCCCTAACTTGAAATCCTGGATCCGCCCCTGTTATATATATATAATTAAAGTCTCATATCGAGGTAAATAAAAAAATCTCTGAAAATTTATTCGGAGCTTTCGGCCTTACAACCCGGCCTTCTTCAGCGGAACTTTATTATGTTATGGTACATTTGAATTTGTCATAATGGATAACGTCACAAAGTAAATAATTTTTTTTTACGGGAAATAGAACGTTACGTTTTTGTATTTAATCCATGGGGGTTGAATGTTCGCAGTTTATTCATCCACAGTTTTTCGATTGTCTCTCGGTAAGATTTATCGCCGCAAATTTTTTCTAAAGCCATAATTTCACAATCATTCACGGAATGTTCAGTGGAATTAAAATGAATTGCTATTGGATCAGGTTTCTGCCTTCTGATTAGTGATACATTTAACACATGTCTTTGGTACAGGGTGTCCCCGGTTCCTCCGACGTAAATAAATTTGTCACAATGCTTACAAAATAAAGCGTAAACCACATTTGTCGTTGTACAATTAATATAATTTAATTTAATACGTTAAATGTTTTTCCTTCAAAATTGGTGAATGTATGGGTGTTACGAACATACGGACAAATAGCACAGTTCCTACTGCAAGGTTCACACTTGTGTTCCTGTTTAAAAAATAGAGAATTATGCTTTTTGTGAACTAAAATATCTTTTAAAGTCTTATCTCGTCTGAATGCTAAAATGTGTGGTTTTATGCACCAACAGTGACTCGACACCGATCCAGTAATTTCGGAACATACAAACATTGAATTATTGCACCATATGCGGATTTCAACAACTTATGTCTCATCAGTGGGGATTAAAGCTAAATGAATGAAAATCCAAAAAGCATTTAAAGACGAATAGTAATAAAACACAAATTAAGAACTCTTATAGCAAGCTTGCAGCTAAAATTAAATAAAGTGAAAAAAACCCGCCCCTGATCCTAATAAGTAGTTATTTGTTCATACCAATATACCGATTTTTTGACTGAATCGTTTCAAACACGTCAATGCGTGAATGTTGTTTAACTTTAAGTGACTTTTAGTTCAGCTATATCGTGGGAAGACCATATTAATTTGTTTATGAGATGGTGCTGTCCGCTTTGTACTAGACCAACAGAGTTGGATTTTACTAGTGCTAACTCATTAAAACAACAATGCACGTAGAATATGTCGCTCCATTGGTCTTGGTTTGACCCGATGTCTATCGAACACACGATCTACCCACGTAGATATACGGCACTTGATACGATTACGCTAACCATTACACCATCGTAACTCTATAGCTTGTTTATTATGATAACTAACCTTCTTGTTACGTTCGAATAATGTCGGAAAACAGAAAATGCATTATCTATTTCATAACAGCAATTTATTTAAATTCGTTTTCAAATATCTATATATATATTTAACTTTTATTAGACTTGAATGTATTTGGATTTGTAAATATATTATAATAAATGATATAATGGATTTTTATCCAGATGTAAATGAACAGGAGATTGGTATATCCATTTCGGGGATGAATCTATCTGATTAAAATTAGATCTCGTCACTTACTTCTTCTCCTCCCCACCCCACCCCCATTTCATTCACAGATTATATCTAGAAAAGACTTATATTAAGCGGGCGCATTTGTTTTCTAGACTTCTATTAATTTATCAGAACTTGACAAAAGGGGAATAACTGGAATAGTATTTTTAAAGTATTGTTAAGGTAGCAAATTTGCATGGCTATCATTTGGAACAACACGGTGGTTTAGGAAAATTTCATTCCGAATGACAAGTATCTTGATTTTATTGTAGCTCAGATTCATCCGACACCGGGTTTAACTATGATTGGATTATTTGCCAATCAGACAGATGTCAGCGTACTAGTATCTGACAAAATAAACCAGTAAAAAAGTGCCAACATATTCCTTCTGAATAGAAGATCATAGAATATATATTTACGGTATTAAATTTATTTCTATTAGTGTTAGGGATAGGGCTATGGTGTCTAACCACCGACCTGTTGCAAGCCACTGAAAAACTTTTATCATATAATGTTGTATCGAGTACACCTCGCCATTAGAGGGGTTCGAAATCACAACGTTAGCGGTGATAAGGTAGTTCTAAATCCAACTACTATACGATCACGACCACGACTGCCCCTATTTTTCTATTAAAATGTAATGACAGATTTTGTCGATTAAAATTGATGTAGACAGTGAGAAATCATTGGAAAAAAGTTATTGTCAGTGACGAGACGAAGATTGAAATTGGAAATAACAGGAAAGTTTATGCTTGGCGTAAAGTGGATGAAAGATTAAGACCGGAATGTAATGGGTTGTACCAGGGTGGAAATTACAAAACGAAATTCTAAGTCATGTTCTGGGGCTGCATTTCGTATTATGGGGTAGGTACACTAACTCCAGTTGTTAGCAATTTAAATAGTGAAAAGTATATAAACATTTTAGATGACAATTTATGATCGGTCATTGCCCCTACATATTCCAGGACAATGCCCCATGCCATGTGTCTCCGAGGACAAATCAGTGGAAAACGGAAAATGATATTCCAACTTTAGAGTGGCCCCCACAAAGCCCAGACTTAAATATAATAGAAAATGTGTGGATAGTTATAAAAAGTTCAACGACGAATAGATGACATTCGAAATGCTGAGGACCTAAAAACTGTTGTTGCTAAAATTTGGACCTCACTCCAACTACATTATATAAGAAGTTTATATGACTCCCTTCCAATGCGTTTACGGGTTGTTTTAAGAGCTAGAGGCAATATCACAAAATACTAACAGTTTGAGGTAAGTTTTATTATTTATTTCAGTAAGAAAAACTATATTTTTTCTCTGCTTGGAACACAAACGTTGAAATGACGTCGGCCATTTTGGGAACTCAATTATGTCACACGACTGTACATTCCATTGATATGACTGGTGTCGGCCATGAATAACAAACTAACCTTGTTTTCCTACGTATACATTGATAACTAGACGGTGATGTAATTAAGTTACTGATATTTTCCAATTTGATGGCATTTTGAATTTTGCTACTCAAAACAGGATAGCCAAAATCAGCTAAGACCACCTATGTCTGAGGAATGGGAACCTTTTATTAATAACATAATATTTTATTTTTGAATTCGCAAACCTATCACCAATACGGCGTGGGTTCGCGCCCGGCTTTGTAAATTACAAAAAAAGGTGCACTCGACTCGCAGCAGCAAGTGAAAAAGATTACCAGTTGCTTGCCCATGGTCGGTGGTTCTCTCCGGGTACTCCGTCTTCCTCCACCACTAAAACTGGTCGCCATGATATAGCTGAAATATTGCTGAAAGTGGCGTTAAACACCAAAAATAAAAATCAATCATCATCTTATGAGTGAGTGATTGCTGTTTAATGCCACATAAATAATTTTTCAGCCATATCATGGCAAGATCAAGTTGCATATCGATGAGATGATGATGATGTCTGTTTTGTACAGTCCCCTGGTCGACATGTCTCTCCACTCTGACACACTGTCCTGATTCCAAGCTGAGACTGTCCTCTTACTCCTTAACACTGAGTGCTTGGTAGAGAAGCAGCAAATACCAGTTTATAATCTTTGACTTGACCCAACCAGGGCTCAAACCACGATCTACGACTCCTGAGGTGAGTACACTCACCATTACACAACCAATGCAGTTAAACTGTTTAAGAAGGAGTGGATGGCTTCTGATTTTAAAACAATAGATGTAACCAGATATAGGATGCCTTCAAGAATATATCACCACTAAAGTTGTGAGTTCGAACCCCGTTCATGGCAAGGTGTACTCTAGCTGCGGAACCGTAGCCCTTTATGGTCCTTTTTATTTTTTAATTTTTTTGCGGACCATAGGGCTACGGTTTTCAAAAACTGCGCAAACAAAATCTTGCGCCACTTTTTTTTACCGGAGAAGCAAGATGATGGACGAAGTAGGCGGGATTTGTCACAAATGAGATATTTGTTATGATAATGAACTGGAAATGAATATTAATAGGTAAGTAAGTATAGAAGAATGTAGATAAATATCTAACGAAAAATAACAAAAATTGTCAAAAATGCAGCGGAAGATTTTTTTTGCGCAGTTTCGAAAGTTTTTGATAGTGAAAACCGTAGCACTATGGTCCGCAAAAAAAAATAAAAATAAAAAGGACCAGAAAGGGCTATGGTTCCGCAGCTAGGTGTACTCAACACAACATATGTGATAAAGTTTGTCAGTGACTTGCAACAGTTCGATGGTTTTCTCCTGGTACTCCGGTTTCCTCAACCAATAAAACTGATCGCCATGATATAACTGAAATATTGTTGAAAGTGGCTTTAAACACCATAACTCTAACCCTGAATGTGAAGGATTGATATAACCAGATACAGCATGCCTTTAAGATTGTATAGTAATATAATAAAGGACGAAGTCCTTTTAACTGTAGGCTGTACGATTTTTCCTCCTTTCTATAGGAGTCGACTCCTATGTATCTATTCATAGCCAAATATCTGTTCACCAGAAGTTTTAAAAATAGATCAATTGATATTTAGAAATGCAAAAAATATATATTTCAATGAAAAATTCCCATTTCTTTAATTATTTACTTGGCGGAAGAGCGGTGTAGGTAAAATGAACGGAACAGCCATAAGTCAAAGAGAGATAACTCCAGACAAATAATTAAAAAAAAACTTTAAAAAGTACATGTACAATGTACTTGAAAAAAAATAACACATTCCCTTCTCACGCCTCCCTCTTAAAATTATAGGACTTCGTCCTTCAAACAGGTTGTGCCTGTCTCATATTAACAAAGACTTTGGTTAACACATGTATTCCATCAATAATTTTATCTTATAATTAACAATAAATAAGTTTCATATAAACAATATTCACACAGATATACAACATTATAATTATCATCAAAAAATTTATACAACAAAATCATTATGGTAGCCCCCCCCCCCCCCCTCCTTAAGAGGACACCCTGCTTAAAAAATGACCTTATTAGGAAAATTTAGTAGCATAGTAGTTCCCCTCTTAGAAGACCATCCCTTCTTCAATGAAAAATGTGACCTTATAAGAGAGATGGCCTCTCTTGAAGGGGAAAATTTAGTAGGATGTAGTTCCCCTCTTAAAAGATTATCCCTTCTGCAATGAAAATGTGACCTTATAAGAGAGATGGCCTCTCTTGAAGGGGGAAATTTAGTAGGATGTAGTTCCCCTCTTAGAAGATTATCCTTTCTGCAATGAAAATAGTAGTATTATGCTATATCAGTGCATCTGAAATCTGGTCTGAGAGTGATCTAAAAAGAGGGAGATAACTGTATTAGTTTACTATACTTAATTAATTTCATCCATATTAATAGTTCTACATCCTATTTATTTTTATTGTGCACCACCGTGCGTGCGTGCGTTTGTGCTACAGGTCTAGAAATTAAGCAAAATGCCCCACTAACCTTCAGAAGTGAGAAAAAATATTGCATTGTATCGAGTTTTGGCCTAATATTAAAAGCTTGTTTATACTTCAAAACAAACAATGCATGTTACACACAAAATGCCACAACAAATTAAGTGTTCATTAGCTTAACATAAATTGATATATTCTACTTATTATCCTTTGGCGTTAAACAACAATCCAAATTGTCAAGCGGTTTCAACCACTGTCAAATTTACCCAAAACCAATGTATGACCAATAACACTTGTGATGTCACAATTAGGTACAACATGTCATCTTTCCGTTGCATTCGTTTTTATGTTTTAATTACCACATCAAAATAGAAAACATGGAGTCTTCATCAAAATATTTCATCCCTTTGTCCTGCCGTATATTTGGCCACTAGAATTCACAAACCAGAACTTATCGCCAGCTTGTAGCATATCTAAACAAAATTTAAACATTCGGACAACATTTATTATCACAGATTAAAGCTTGACAAGACAATGGGCAAATAAAATGACAAAAAATACATCTGTAAAATTACAAGACAGCAAATGTATGATGAGAAACTTGCAACCCTATTGAGAAAGATCAAAGGGTATAACTATTTCAGATATATTTCATGAAAAAAATGTGCTGAAAAAGGTGCACCAATCTTGTTTCAAACACTCATTCCATATATGGAACAACCCATACCATTATTTGTTAAATTTACACTCAGTGTTACTACAAAGAAAACACTTTTCGTTTCTGACGAAAATATTGTTAAAAGTGACGTTAATGACCTATAATTCTAAATCCTAATCAAGCTAAATATATTCCCTACCGAAGTGACATGGAAAATAACTATCATTATAACACTATATAAATAACACATAGCTGAGAAGGTGGTTGAATTTCTCAGGGTAACAATCTGCTCTACCACCCTCTCAGCTATGTATCATTTGTTTTATTATACTGAATGTTCTTTTCTCCTGGTTTCATTCTTTTTAATGACTTTGATGCCCTGAATTTCAATTGCTGTTGTCTTTAAATGTGTTAAACTGTGATATTGATGATGTGTAATAAATAAGATTACATACATTTTTTGTATTTGTAAATATTTTTCTGCCATTTTGGTGTATGTTTTATACAGATGGGCGTTCTTAAATGAAAAGTGAGCAATTTTGTCAGCTATGCCATGTGATAGACTAAATTATCACCCTCTGCCATGTGATAGACTAAATCATCACCCTCTGCCATGTGATAGACTAAATTGGCACATGCTCCTTAACCAATGAGAAGACAGGAAATTTACATGAAATATAATAATATTCATTATCAACATAGTAAAGCTTTACTGAAATTTGATCATTACAACGACTAGAATGGATCACAACCAAAAATGACCTCTGACCTCTAAAACAATTACTAGGCATGGCTACCAACAAACTAAACAGATACTTCCTATGTTGTAATTGAGAAGAGAACAAAGTCACTTTTTCAGTGTGATTGATTTCAGTTTCTGATTATTATATTAAATACCATAAATGACCGTGTATAGCACATACTGATGTATAATACAGAGAGTCTAATATTAATGGTATTAACACATTACACCACACTTATATCTTAATTACCTATTTATGGTGTATAGTACACATATATGTATAATACATAGAGTCTAATATTAATGGTATTAACACATTACACCACACTTATATCTTAATTACCTATTTATGGTGTATAGAACACATATATGTATAATACATAGAGTCTAATATTAATAGTGTTACTACACTTAGTTCTTAATTACCATAATTGACTGTATATACCATACACTGATGTATAATGCACACCTTCTATGGTCCTTTCAATACTGATTATAAGTATTAATCTTTCTGATGTGTATAATACAGGAAAGTAAAAAAATTCTACATGAAAAAAGTGAGTACTGTACTGTACCTATTACGGTAGTTACAATTTATGTTGAGCAAATGTGTTAATGGATTATAAATATGATATATATTTAGATAGTTTCTCGTATTTCAAATGCTTAAAAATTTCAATGGTTGCAATATAACACTCTTCGATGAAAGTTACATATCTATATATATATAAAGTGTACACAACTTTTTTTTTATATAATTTCTTGAATACTATATATATTCATTCATAAAATTTTGCCAACATAAATACATTCCTTAATGCCCTGTACGTACTGCATTCTCTTCCCTGATATCAAACTACATTTTTTTACATCATAAAATGGCTACTTGATTAAAAGGTCAATGGTGAGATGAAAATGGAGTTCAAATTCTAACTCATAACAAACTTATCATATTGCATGGCCTAAAATATAGGCCAAGAATTCTGCTTTAATGAGAAAAACAACTTTTTTCCTTTTTATGTCTATGAAGAAATGCCAAATACAGTCAGACCTGTATTATATTGTGGTGAACAGTTTTATTGGTGGAGGACACCAGAGTGCCAGGAGAAAACCACCTATCTGTCGCAAGTCACTGAAAAACTTTATCACATAATGTTGTATCGAGTACACCTCGCCTGAGTGGGATTCGAACTCACAATTTCAGTGGTGATAGGTACTGATTGCATAAGTAGTTGTAAATCCAACTACCATACGATCAAGATCGTGACCACGACGGCCCAAAGAAAAAATGGTCTTATAAGACAAGTGACCTCTTAGAAGAGGTGACAACATGAGCAGGTTTAGTCCAAAAAGATTTATATGTAGATTTACAAAATTTTAGATATTTTTATTCTGCAATTTTTACTGTTAAATAATGAATACAAAATATTGACAAGTAGCAATCCTGGATAAAAAAAAATCCATTCCTACTCAATCATGTACCTTATAGTAAAATAGTTCTCAGCAATGTCATATAAACGATTGTCCACTTCAATCACATACAGTCAAACCTGTATTAAGAGGTCATCTTTGGGAGAAAGAAAAAGTGGTCTTATAAAATAAGTGGCCTCTTAAAAGGGGCTCAATTCATATGTAATTTTTTATTACAGGTCAAAAAATTGTGACCTTTTATTACAAGTGACTGCTTAATAGAGGTGACCACATGGGCAGGTTGGACTGTACTTGTATTTGTAGGTTTTTATATGAGTTAACAACAGGAGTTATAAACAGTAACAGTTGGTATTATCAATAAATACAAAAAAGAACAAAGCACTTTTTTTCAATCATACAACGTTATACAAAGTATGTTACGAAAATAAACATCGGTAGAAATTCAAACCAAATTTATCAATCATCGGTGGAATACAAAATGTAGGTCATGGTCTTATAGACATTCATATATAGACTTTGAGGATACTTGTTTCTTGGACCAACATGAAATTTACCATTTAATAATTATTCATGATTTCATAATTTGTTTCCCTGCTATTGGAGTTTTCTATAGTCTTCAAAGAATGTAAAGTATCATTACAGAAATCACTTTACTTTTCTTCATTTTTTTTCATTGCATGTGGCAAAGAAAATGAAACAAATTTATTTTCATTTTCCATATACAATGAAATCTGTCCCTTTTATTTTAACTTCCTGTTTGATAATACAGTGAAATCTGTCTTTTTATTTTCATTTCCTGTCTGATAATTCTGCACTTAAAAAGTGGTGTTTCAAGATAGGTATTTCCCAGCTTTATGAAACTATGGGGCTGTAACACAAGATGTCTCTTTAGAAAGGTTTCACTGTTTGGTTACAAAATTATATGAAAATATTTTTCATTTTTATTTTTTCATAGTCCACAGTGGATCGAGCGAGCCAAGTGGATCACTCGTATCCATATTATCACTCAAACTTGACGTATTGTCCATGAAACTGGCTTTTGTTATTTTTTTCTTTCCTCCATCCATACCAAGTGTAAATGTGTTGGGGTTTTGTAAATCTAACAATGACTGAAGTTTCGGTGAACCTTCGTGTGAACCTTGTAATGAACTTGGTTTCGGTGAAATATCCCGAGACTTTATTTTATGAATTGGCGATCCTGTGATATTATCAGTTTCTGAACCAATACTTAGTAACGAGGCATTTGACCCAGATAACCTCACACCCGCAGACATTTCGTTCAATTTCTGATCGCTTTCTTTATCTTCTACAGACATGTCCGTCCTCTGAACAACATCTGGTAAACTGCTGTACGGTGTCACCTCCTTTCCACTTGGAGGTGAGGAGGGTCTCTGTGTTTTATCTACCTCCTCACTGGATACCTCATGTTTAGGTATCCCCGTCTTCTTTGGACCATGTTGTTCAGACATGCCAAGATTTAACCCAAGTTTTTCTACACTACTTTTCAGGTCATTTAAACTGCAAGCGCCAAAAACAACATCATCTGTCGGTGTCCAATGGTACGACTTTTCTCCAGGTTGTGGAAGTTTATCTCCAAATGATGCCTTATGTACCAATATACCTTCTGAAAAATATAACAGCAAAGTTAGAGAGGGTCTGGAGGGAGGGTCTTTACCCAAAAAAGTTTTATTTACCAATGACAATTTACATGGAAAATGTTTTTTCCTTTTCACTAAGGGTTATTCCAAAATGTTTTGTATGTGGAAAAAGGGAGAAAGGAATAAGGCACTTTAGTTTAATAATCCCATGAATAACTCTAAACAGCTCTTGTATCTGTTTCTATAGTGTGTATGTCAATCTTCGATTTACGGATTCTTGCAATATATTTGCTTATCTAGTATATGTGAGTGTATGTATCTATCAACTAGTCAATCAAATCAGTTGTTATTAATTTCAATCTTTTTCCGTTTGGAAATAACGATGATAGTGAGTTAACAATTCATGACAAGAATGCAGAATCTTGGGAAATTTCCGATCTGCTTAAAGCAAGTCTTTGGAAGCAATAAAACCAAAGGGCCTGAGAAAAAAATAAGTTAATCACTGAGATTTATTATCTTGGCATATTGTCTACAACGAAGGCAGTGAAAATTAAAACCCTGCCTTTTCTTTTGACAGTAAATTATTAACAATTTTTCATTCAATATAGGTAGTTGTAAATCCAACTACCATACGATATTGAACATGACGGCCCCCATTCAATATTCACACTTACGCTTAGCTAAGATATCTTGAGCATGGTATAAAATGGCTTCATAACAAAATTTTAGTTGACTCTTTTCTCTAATGACATAGCGGCGCTGTTGTAACATCTTTTTGGCGACAGTTTGTATGTTGACGATTCCGTTGCCATGGTCTATCTCCTGCATTCCTGTGTATATCATTAAAAACGTTCCTGTTCTACCAATACCATTACTAGAAGACAAAAAATAAAATTCAAGTAAAATGTTGATGAACACCCCAGTAAAATATCTTTATTTATTTGTGCATTGTGATGTCCAACACATATTGCGTTGTGTTTTTGCTTTGTTTTTCTTTGTCTTGTGTACCCTATGTTGCCAGTTTGTCTGGATGGTCCATTTTTAATTGCCCCTTTGGTATTCTCTAACGTTTATTAAAAGATTGATTCAAATTGGGCCTGTTGAATAATGACGACATATACAAAGTGATACCAATACCTCACATGGAGGACATTTGGTCAAGGGAGGTACATTTTGTAACAAGAAACTACTAAAATATTCAGGAAAGTTTGAATAAAGTGAACAAAATATAATGGCAAATAGCAAAATAAAGCTATCTTAATTCTAAATAATTAATTTTGAACATTTGATTAAAATCAAACCAATTTCTTCTAAGTTTTCCATTTTACTATAATGACATGAAGACATTTCATGACTCAATATTTACTGAGAACTACAGAATTATAACTAGAGGCTCAGTGGGCTGAGCCTGTGTCGATCACCTTTCATTCTGCTTTGAGGAAACTTAATACAGAACCTTCCATAAATGTAGATGCTTCCTACCAAGTTTCGGTTCATATGGCTAAACAGTTTCAAAGGAGAAGATTTTTTAGAAATCGACCAATCAGAAACAAGCATTGCATGTGGTGGCCATGTTTGTTAACAGATCGGGACGAAATGAGCAATCTTCATAGAGGACATTCCATAGATGCTTCCTACCAAGTTTCAATTCATTTGGCCAAGCGGTTTCAGAGGAGAAGATTTAAAAAAATCGGCCTATCAGAAACAAGAATTGCCTGTGGCAGCCATGTTTGGTAAGGTTTGCTAAAAAGAATATTAAAATGTGAATACCTACTTGTAATGTATAGAATAAACATGTTACACTATATCAGCATTAATTAATTTCTAAGGGAGATAATGGCAAGAGTTATCTTCCTTTTAACAGAGGAGAAGATTTTTTAGAAATCAACCAATCAGAAACAAGAATTGCGTGTGGCGACCATGTTTGTTAACCGATCGGGACAAAATGAGCACTCTTTATAGAGGACCTTCCATAGATGGCAATTTTTGGTTCATTTGGCCAAGCGGTTTCAGAGGAGAAGATTTTAAAAAATCGGCCTATCAGAACAACAAGAATTGCCAGTGGTGGCCATGTTTGTTAATGGATCATAACAAAATGTGCACTCTTTAGAGAGGACCTTTCATAGATGCTTCCTACCAAGTTTCAGTTCATTTGGCTGAGGGTTTTCAGAGAATAAGATTAAAATGTGAAAAGTAAACGGATGACAGACGACGGACATCAAGTGATGGCAAAAGCTCATATTGCCTTTGGCAAGGTTTGCTAAAAAGAATATTAAAATGTGAATACCTACTTGTAATGTATAGAATAAACAAGTTATACTATATCAGCATTAGTTAATTTCTAAGGGAGATAATGGCAAGCGTTATCTTTCTTTTAATAGAGAAGATTTCTTTTAAATCAACCAATCAGAAACAAGAATTGCCTGTGGCGACCATGTTTGTTAATGGATTGGGACAAAATGTGCAATCTTTAGAGAGGACCTTCCATTGATGCTTCCTAACATCTTTCAGTTCATTTGGCTGAGAGGTTTCAGAGGAGAAGATTAAAATGTGAAAAGTTAATGGACGACAAGCGATGGCAAAAGCTCACATTGCCTTTGGCAAGGTGAGCTAAAAACTAGTATCTATAGTAACCAGACATAGCATAGCGCAACTGAAGATTTTTTTTCAGAACAAACAAAGTCAGGCAAGAAAACCATCGATATCTATTTTCTGAAATAACCTTATCTAGGTACGCTCGATGTCAAAAGATTGGAAAACCACATAATTTAAGTTTTGTGCAGTAAGAAATCCAAAAGGCCTAAACAAGGATAGCCAAAATCAGCTAAGATCACCTATGTCTGAGGAATGGGAACCTTTTATTAATAACATAATATTTTATTTTTGAACTCACCTGGTAACAAAACACTTTAGGGAGGAGAACCTTAGTTTTTAATAATAATTCATGTCAAACCTGCCTTAGTGGGACTAATAATCACTGTCTATAAAGGGCAGCTTATTTTTCTCATTAATGAATAGTGCACATAATTCTAACCTGTATATAAAGGGCAACTGCTCATCAAGGGCACATTTTCATGTTCCCTTTAGTTTCCTTTATATACAGGTTTGAGGGTACATTACTTAGGAACGAGATATGGCCAAATACCAATACATGTGTTAAATCATACTGACCTACAATGTACCATGACCGGTTTCAGTAAACTTCTCTGTTGTCTGTAGAATGTATGCACTTCATTAATAAACTGTAATATACTTAGAACCTTCTCTGGAAATCCACTGTAAAAATATATACATAATTTACTTCATTAATAAACTGTAATATACTTAGAACCTTCTCTGGAAATCCACTGTCAAAATATATACATAATTTACTTCATTAATAAACTGTAATATACTTAGAACCTTCTCTGGAAATCCACTGTAAAAATATATACATAATTTACTTCATTTATAAACTGTAATATACTTAGAACCTGGAAATCCACTGTAAAAATATATACATAATTTCATCAATACATGTATCGACCACATCAGTTGTGTAATAGTTAGCATGCTCGCCTCGAGTCTCGTGGGTTCAAGCCCCAACATGCTCACCTCAAGTTTCGTGGGTTCAAGTCCCAGGCGGGTCAAACCAAACTATAAAATTTGTATTTGTTGCTTCACCACTTTAGCATGCAGCATTAAGGACATAGCCAGAAATGATGGGTATTTTGCTCATTTACATATCTAAGATGGCGACGCCGAGACATCTGCAATTTTCATATGATCTATATAGACGATATCATTCATAATTGCATGTGTGTCATTTTCTGAACTTGAAAATGATACATTGAATTAAGCTGAATTAAATGAAATAAAAATTAATGAAAACAATTAAATATTCGAGGTTCCTGGACTAAATGAAAATCCGAGGCGACGAACCCTTTTTTGACCTTAAGAGTCTATGTAAAAATGTCTGAAATACATGAAACTGGTGGCGTGTGACACAAAATTTTGACAGAAGAAAAACTTTGCGGAAATAAACAACAACTTTTAATTTTCGAATCATTGACGGACACATTGAATTTCCGTACTGTAAGCTATTTTTTGACAAATCTAATAAACGATCCATCAAGCTTGAAACTGCAGTCACGTGATCAAAATCTAATTTAAATATGATGAATATTTATGAGAAAAGTACCATCAATTTCTGGATATGAGTAAGAGCAAAGACTGTTTGAGTTAGAATCAGAATAATGTGTCTGGGTGGATCAACATGTCTACCTGCCAACTGTTGTTTCAATGAGCTAGCACTATAAACATTCAACTATGAGTGTTGGTTTAGAACAAAGCAGACATCATGATGATTTCATCTAATGTAACTTGTTCTAGCCATTATATGGCTGAAAAATTCCACGTTAAAAGGACTAATCTTTAAAGTAGTACAGTTGGTTGACCTTTTTCTTTTGGCCATTGTATTGTCTGTCCTTTTTCGATTGACGACTTCTGATTCTAGTACAATGTAACTTACCTAAGAGATCAATCTTAATAATGGTTATCAACTAATGGTCCAGATTTTATTTTGTACTTACGTAACAGGCCAGTTTTTGTATTGTAGCTGTACAATGGTCCTTACCTAACAGGCCAGTTTTTGTATTGTAGCTGTACAATGGTCCTTACCTAACAGGCCAGATTTTATATTGTAGCTGTACAATGGTCTTTACCTAACAGGCCAGTTTTTGTATTGTAGCTGTACAATGGTCCTTACCTAACAGGCCAGTTTTTGTATTGTAGCTGTACAATGGTCCTTCCCTAACAGGCCAGTTTTTGTATTGTAGCTGTACAATTGTCCTTACCTAACAGGCCAGTTTTTGTATTGTAGCTGTACAATGTTCCTTACCTAATGGGCCAGTTTTGATATTGTAGCTGTACAATGGTCCTTACCTAACAGGCCAGTTTTTGTATTGTAGCTGTACAATGGTCCTTACCTAACAGGCCAGTTTTTGTATTGTAGCTGTACAATGGTCCTTACCTAACAGGCCAGTTTTTGTATTGTAGCTGTACAATGGTCCTTCCCTAACAGACCAGTTTTTGTATTGTAGCTGTACAATGGTCCTTACCTAACAGGCCAGTTTTTGTATTGTAGCTGTACAATGGTCCTTACCTAACAGGCCAGTTTTTGTATTGTAGCTGTACAATGGTCCTTACCTAACGGGCCAGTTTTTGTATTGTAGCTGTACAATGGTCCTTACCTAACAGACCAGTTTTTGTATTGTAGCTGTACAATGGTCCTTACCTAACAGGCCAGTTTTTGTATTGTAGCTGTACAATGGTCCTTACCTAACAGGCCAGTTTTTGTATTGTAGCTGTACAATGGTCGTTCCCTAACAGGCCAGTTTTTGTATTGTAGCTGTACAATTGTCCTTACCTAACAGGCCAGTTTTTGTATTGTAGCTGTACAATGGTCCTTACCTAACGGGCCAGTTTTTGTATTGTAGCTGTACAATGGTCCTTACATAACAGGCCAGTTTTTGTATTGTAGCTGTACAATGGTCCTTACATAACAGGCCTGTTTATGTATTGTAGCTGTACAATGGTCCTTCCCTAACAGGCCAGTTTTTGTATTGTAGCTGTACAATGGTCCTTACCTAACAGGCCAGTTTTAGTATTGTAGCTGTACAATGGTCCTTACCTAACAGGCCAGTTTTTGTATTGTAGCTGTACAATGGTCCTTACCTAACAGGCCAGTTTTTGTATTGTAGCTGTACAATGGTCCTTACCTAACAGGCCAGATTTTATATTGTAGCTGTACAATGGTCTTTACCTAACAGGCCAGTTTTTGTATTGTAGCTGTACAATGGTCCTTACCTAACAGGCCAGTTGTTGTATTGTAGCTGTACAATGGTCCTTACCTAACAGGCCAGTTTTTGTATTGTAGCTGTACAATGGTCCTTACCTAACAGGCCAGTTTTTGTATTGTAGCTGTACAATGGTCCTTACCTAACAGGCCAGTTTTTGTATTGTAGCTGTACAATGGTCCTTCCCTAACAGGCCAGTTTTTGTATTGTAGCTGTACAATTGTCCTTACCTAACAGGCCAGTTTTTGTATTGTAGCTGTACAATGGTCGTTCCCTAACAGGCCAGTTTTTGTATTGTAGCTGTACAATTGTCCTTACATAACAGGCCAGTTTTTGTATTGTAGCTGTACAATGGTCCTTACCTAACGGGCCAGTTTTTGTATTGTAGCTGTACAATGGTCCTTACATAACAGGCCAGTTTTTGTATTGTAGCTGTACAATGGTCCTTACATAACAGGCCTGTTTATGTATTGTAGCTGTACAATGGTCCTTCCCTAACAGGCCAGTTTTTGTATTGTAGCTGTACAATGGTCCTTACCTAACAGGCCAGTTTTAGTATTGTAGCTGTACAATGGTCCTTACCTAACAGGCCAGTTTTTGTATTGTAGCTGTACAATGGTCCTTACCTAACGGGCCAGTTTTTGTATTGTAGCTGTACAATGGTCCTTACCTAACAGGCCAGTTTTTGTATTGTAGCTGTACAATGGTCCTTACCTAACAGACCAGTTTTTGTATTGTAGCTGTACAATGGTCCTTACCTAACAGGCCAGTTTTTGTATTGTAGCTGTACAATGGTCCTTACCTAACAGGCCAGTTTTTGTATTGTAGCTGTACAATGGTCCTTACCTAACAGGCCAGTTTTTGTATTGTAGCTGTACAATGGTCCTTCCCTAACAGGCCAGTTTTTGTATTGTAGCTGTACAATTGTCCTTACCTAACAGGCCAGTTTTTGTATTGTAGCTGTACAATGGTCCTTACCTAACGGGCCAGTTTTTGTATTGTAGCTGTACAATGGTCCTTACCTAACGGGCCAGTTTTTGTATTGTAGCTGTACAATGGTCCTTACATAACAGGCCAGTTTTTGTATTGTAGCTGTACAATGGTCCTTACATAACAGGCCAGTTTTTGTATTGTAGCTGTACAATGGTCCTTACCTAACAGGCCTGTTTTTGTATTGTAGCTGTACAATGGTCCTTCCCTAACAGGCCAGTTTTTGTATTGTAGCTGTACAATTGTCCTTACCTAACAGGCCAGTTTTTGTATTGTAGCTGTACAATGGTCCTTACCTAACAGGCCAGTTTTTGTATTGTAGCTGTACAATGGTCCTTACCTAACAGGTCAGTTTTTGTATTGTAGCTGTACAATTGTCCTTACCTAACAGGCCAGTTTTTGTATTGTAGCTGTACAATGGTCCTTACCTAACAGGCCAGTTTTTGTATTGTAGCTGTACAATGGTCCTTACCTAACGGGCCAGTTTTTGTATTGTAGCTGTACAATGGTCCTTACCTAACAGGCCAGTTTTTGTATTGTAGCTGTACAATTGTCCTTACCTAACAGGCCAGTTTTTGTATTGTAGCTGTACAATGGTCCTTACCTAACAGGCCAGTTTTTGTATTGTAGCTGTACAATGGTCCTTACCTAACAGACCAGTTTTTGTATTGTAGCTGTACAATGGTCCTTACCTAACAGGCCAGTTTTTGTATTGTAGCTGTACAATGGTCCTTCCCTAACAGACCAGTTTTTGTATTGTAGCTGTACAATGGTCCTTACCTAACAGGCCAGTTTTTGTATTGTAGCTGTACAATGGTCCTTACATAACAGGCCAGTTTTTGTATTGTAGCTGTACAATGGTCCTTACCTAACGGGCCAGTTTTTGTATTGTAGCTGTACAATGGTCCTTACCTAACAGACCAGTTTTTGTATTGTAGCTGTACAATGGTCCTTACCTAACAGGCCAGTTTTTGTATTGTAGCTGTACAATGGTCCTTACCTAACAGGCCAGTTTTTGTATTGTAGCTGTACAATGGTCCTTACATAACAGGCCAGTTTTTGTATTGTAGCTGTACAATGGTCGTTCCCTAACAGACCAGTTTTTGTATTGTAGCTGTACAATTGTCCTTACCTAACAGGCCAGTTTTTGTATTGTAGCTGTACAATGGTCCTTACCTAAAGGGCCAGTTTTTGCATTGTAGCTGTACAATGGTCCTTACATAACAGGCCAGTTTTTGTATTGTAGCTGTACAATGGTCCTTACCTAACAGGCCTGTTTATGTATTGTAGCTGTACAATGGTCCTTCCCTAACAGGCCAGTTTTTGTATTGTAGCTGTACAATGGTCCTTACCTAACAGGCCAGTTTTAGTATTGTAGCTGTACAATGGTCCTTACCTAACAGGCCAGTTTTTGTATTGTAGCTGTACAATGGTCCTTACCTAACAGGCCAGTTTTTGTATTGTAGCTGTACAATGGTCCTTACCTAACAGGCCAGTTTTTGTATTGTAGCTGTACAATGGTCCTTACCTAACAGACCAGTTTTTGTATTGTAGCTGTACAATGGTCCTTACCTAACAGGCCAGTTTTTGTATTGTAGCTGTACAATGGTCCTTACCTAACAGGCCAGTTTTTGTATTGTAGCTGTACAATGGTCCTTACCTAACAGGCCAGTTTTTGTATTGTAGCTGTACAATGGTCCTTCCCTAACAGGCCAGTTTTTGTATTGTAGCTGTACAATTGTCCTTACTTAACAGGCCAGTTTTTGTATTGTAGCTGTACAATGGTCCTTACCCAACGGGCCAGTTTTTGTATTGTAGCTGTACAATGGTCCTTACATAACAGGCCAGTTTTTGTATTGTAGCTGTACAATGGTCCTTACATAACAGGCCAGTTTTTGTATTGTAGCTGTACAATGGTCCTTACCTAACAGGCCTGTTTTTGTATTGTAGCTGTACAATGGTCCTTCCCTAACAGGCCAGTTTTAGTATTGTAGCTGTACAATTGTCCTTACCTAACAGGCCAGTTTTTGTATTGTAGCTGTACAATGGTCCTTACCTAACAGGCCAGTTTTTGTATTGTAGCTGTACAATGGTCCTTACCTAACAGGCCAGTTTTTGTATTGTAGCTGTACAATTGTCCTTACCTAACAGACCAGTTTTTGTATTGTAGCTGTACAATGGTCCTTACCTAACAGGCTAGTTTTTGTATTGTAGCTGTACAATGGTCCTTACCTAACGGGCCAGTTTTTGTATTGTAGCTGTACAATGGTCCTTACCTAACAGGCCAGTTTTTGTATTGTAGCTGTACAATTGTCCTTACCTAACAGGCCAGTTTTTGTATTGTAGCTGTACAATGGTCCTTACCTAACAGGCCAGTTTTTGTATTGTAGCTGTACAATGGTCCTTACCTAACAGGCCAGTTTTTGTATTGTAGCTGTACAATGGTCCTTCCCTGTTTTGTATGTTGGTGCTGTAGATGTATTATCCTCTCTGTCCACAACTGTTCCTCCTTGACACTCTGTAAGGTCAACGTAATGGGGCCATGATGGGCAAATTTACCTTTCTCTGGGGGCCAATACTCAGGGTACTTCTGAAAAATGAAAGAATTTTTATATTAGATATTAGATATATTCTCCCTCAGGTATAGGTGGCCAAACTAAAATTTTAGTGGCTAAAGTAAAAAAAAATTGGTAGCCAAAGATACAAGGTAAACAAGTAAAAACAAATATTCTTCCAATGATTTGAGCAGTCTTCAAGTTCAATATTTTTCTCTCTCTGATGGAAAATTATCCAGAATTTCCGGTCACCAACCTCAATTATGCTGGTGGTCACGCTGGCCACCAGATTTACATTTTGGTCACCAAAAACAAAATTTGGTCGCCCAGGCCACCATTTTAGTAGACAATATTGAGCCCTGATGCCACACTTTTTTGTTTGCAATAGACAGGTTAAATTTGTCCAAACAAATCATACATAATCTACATATAGTGGTTTATACACCAGTTTCACTGTGTATTGTAGTATAACAAGAGTTGCTGCCCTTGAATCTGTATGATGCATCTTATAAACTATTTTTTCACTTCATTGTTTAAAAGACCTTGGATTGAACCCACAATCTACAACAATCAAGTTTACAAATTTAACCATTTAATTCTGCAATGCAAGAAAAAGATAAAATACTTATATATTTGTACTATTGATTTATTTTGGTATGTTTGAAGACAAAAGGAGAATTATAACATATTTCCCAACTTCAATCTATACATTCTACTTACTAAGCTAACATGACAATGACCTCTGACCCCTGTTTATACTAACCTTTGTATCCTGGGATTCTATTTCACTAGACAACATTACAATGACCTCTGACCCCTGTTCATACACCATCAACCAGAAATCAAACAGAGTGGAATGTAGTGGTGCTTGTGTGGCAATAAACTTTGGACAGGATTCAGCTAAATCCTAGAAAATAGAAACAAAATGAAAAACAAAAAATATCACACTGTTGGAACAGTTCTAAAATCAAATTTAAAATCGTAGAAAGAGGTAAAATTGAAAGCTCCTAACATACAAATACATGACTGCTCTTTTTCCTAGCAAAGTGGAGGGTTATACTAGTTTTGTGTGCCAAAACCTCTTCTCTTAGTCACATGATATGGTCATGTAAGTGCTTTTCACATGCGAGTAAAACACCAAGTTGCACACTACGTCGTGCTAAGAATACCCCCACTCGTTCATTTGTAAGTCGCACGGTAAACAGAAAGTAGATGTGCGGTAAACCTGGAAAGGGGAGACATGGTACAAGTCACCATGCCAAAGCCATATATCAAATATAAAATCATTTCTTCCAGTAGAAGCTGAGATAACTGTTACGAAAGTTTTCATTACGGCAAGCATGAAAAATTCTAAGTCGCACTGTAAACAGGAAGTAGATGTGCGGTAAACCTGGAAAGGGGAGACACAGTACAAGTCACCATGCTAAAGCCATATATCAAATATAAAATCATTTCTTCCTGTAGAAGCTGAGATATCTGTTACGAAAGTGTGAACGGACGGACAAACGTATGGGCAGACAAGGTGATTGCAATATAGCCCCCACTCTATGAGTGGGGGTATAACACCAACCCTCACATATCAGGTGAACGACACTATAATAAAGAACGCTATAATCTGGAAAATTATACATACTACATGTATATTTAATTTAAATCATTTTAATTCTAATTTTCAGGCTGATGATATGCAATAAAAGTTCCCCAAGTACAAGTAAAAAAAAAGCAGAATTAAAGCATATAACCCCAACTTCAATCTAATTGAAATTATATTCTTGTTGGATTTTTTTTTTTTTTTTTACGATTAATCCTACGACATCCTCCATAGGTTACGTCACAGGTATTATCTTAAACTAAAAAAAATAACGATGAGCCTAACAAATCTTGTGGTACTAAAGACCAAGCATACACTAGAACTGTTGTTCGATTGATAAAAATATATTCAACAGTCTTCCATATGATTGAACAGTCAACAATGAATGGAGTGAGTGAATGAGTGAGTGATTGTTGTTTAAGGCCAACTCAGCAATCCTTCAGCTATATCATGGCAAGAACAAGTTAATTTTCAATAAGATGATGATGAGGTCTGCTTTCTACTAGATCAACACGCTCAGATGGATTTAGAGCTAGCTCACTGAAACAACAGTCTACCGATAGGCATGACGCCCCCACTCTGACACATTATCCTGATTCCAATCCAACCAGTCTTTGCTCTTTCTCCTTAATGCTGCGTGCTTAGCGGAGAAGCAACAAATACCAATTTGACAGTCCTTGGTTTTACCCGACCAGGGGTCGAACCCATGGTCTACCACACTCGAGATGAGCATGCTAACCAATACACCACCCAAAAGGTCCATAAACAGTTTTGTAATGATAATATACTCATGATATTACCAAATAATGAAAATTTACCCCCAAACAATGACAATCAAAAAATGTTTTTACATGATAAAAATAAGTTTTAATAGAATGCTATACTGTAAATCTTACATTGATCCAACTGCCATTGATATAATCATCTTTGTGTGAGGCCAACAGCACTCTTGTTTCATCGTCTGTAAAAAAAAAAATATATATATATTTTTAAGTCATTTTTCAAAAGATAAAAAAAATGAAATTTGACCATCAGATGAGAGAAAATTATTTATGCCTTTACGCTGCAATGGTCAAAGGGCCTGGGCGGCTCAATGAGTTAGGTAGTTGGATTACCTAACAACTCATACAAACCTATCACCAATATGGCATGGGTTCGCGCCTGGATTTGTAAATTACAAAAAAGGGTGCACTCGACTCACAGTCGCAAGTGATAAAAGTTTACCGGTTGCTTGCCCAGGGTCAGTGGTTCTCTCCGGCTTCTTCCACCACTAAAACTGGTTGCCATGATATAGCTGAAATATTGCTGAAAGTGGCATTAAACACAAAATAATAATCTGTAATGGTCAACATTCTAGTGGTTCCCCTCTTATCAGTCCAGATTTCATATTCACTGAGATAATAAAATACTACTAATCTTCCCCTTCAAGAGGCCACCCCTCCTATGATGCCATTTTTTCATTGCAGAAGAGTGGAACTACTGTGAATGTCAATTTCTTGCAAATTTCTATGGTGATCAAATCATTTCATTGGACAGATGGAATTAGTTAAATTTATATAAATTTTATATTGTCCACCCTTTTCCTGACAACATTTTGTTAATTTCACTGAAGTCCCACCCACACATAGCAACAAGTGTTTCTGCCTAAAATCAATGCTAGCTAAGAAAAAACCTTGCTAGACTGGAAAACATTAACATCTGCTCTGACCGAAATTTTTCTGATTCATATTTCTACTTCCATCATGGCCAGACAACAGACGAATTATAAAATCCTTATGATTAACTTCTTTTAAAGAATTCAGTTATAATCCTCTTAGATGAGTGGTTAATGATGATAATAATGATTATTGCATATCAGAATAAAAATCATACATTTAATTAGCTGAACATTCTCCACATACCCTTCACTATTCCACGATATAGACTGGAATGCTGATATAGACCGCTCCAAAAACCGTGTATAGACTGGTACTACTGGTCAATACATGGGTATTTGTTTGTTTACGTCTTATGTAATTACAACGTTACTTATAATCTCATTTTATTTCTCATTATAAGTTGAACACCATTCAAACAATTGCTGTAGTCAATTCAAGTTAGGTAATAACGAAGGTGATAATGCCTAGGGAAATCTTCAATGATCCTGATTAAAAATTTATATGCATTTATATTGTATGTGTCAGATTCTGGTCTTCAATGCAATAAACACAATAGTTACTGATATGGACTGGAGTGCAATATCAGGATAGACAGACTGCCCTTGGGTCGTGGTACGGACCACGATCCTTGGGCAGTCTGTATATCCTGATATTGCCCTCCATATCAGTAACTATTATATAATTATTGACTAGGGTTTCGTAATTCAATAAACAGATTGCCAGGATATAATGGAATTATTATTGAAAGTGGTGTTAAACACACATAACTCTTAATATTGTAGAATGAATTTAATTATTTGCTAAGACATCAACACTGAAACTGTTAGAAAATAAAACTTACACGGCAGAACATCCTGGTCCCTGTTCTTCATTGGATAACATCGACCAATGGCCATCGAGTGTTTCTTACCATGTATGTCATGGTCTTCAGTAATTTCCTGTAACAATAGGTTGATGCTAAGTGTTAATTCAGGTAAAAATTGTATGGTGGGTTGGGGTTGGGTGGGGGAAGGAGTTTTGTAAGGCATTTGATATATTGTTACTTGGGTGGTGGGTAAGTCATATTTTTTCACTGAAAATTGTATGGGTGATAGGTCAAGCAAAAAAGTGCCTCCATATCCTCCCTTCACCATACACCAATTTCTGGAATAGTCTGTAATAAATTAAAGCAATTCTGTATCAATATACAGCACCTCTCAACTGCAGGCTAGGGGCTGCTTCACACTCATTTTAGGGTATGAGTTATGCTCATTGTTGAAGACCTTACTGTTACTGTGAAACGTAGAACAGCAATAAAAGTGCTGTTCCTTTACTTTAATTTTTTTCCCCAGTGTATTGTTGGATAATCTTTCATATTCACTTACATCAATATCTTTCTTACTAAGCACACAATAGCAGTGGTAGCAATATCATGGTGCTTGGATTTACAACACAATCTGTGCCTAAAGTATCAAGAGTTTGGTTTCCTCCGAAGGTGACTTGTATTTGATATAACCTTATGTGATAAGGCTTGTCAATTTACATGCAGTATGTCAGTAGTTTTTCTCAGGGTAATTCTATATTCTGTAGTTCACTAAATTAATAAATTTTGTTCCCTCTTTTCAATAATTCCTTGATTACTTGTGTATAATCCTTACCCAAGCTGGTCTCACAGAGCACAGAGATAAAACTTTTGAGTACCATTTTCTTACTTAACACCAAAGTCTCTAATCAAAACATTGCATTTATTGGATATGACATACTGATAGGATGTTTTTGAGCATGAGTACAAATATCGTCATCAAAATTTTTAATGACAGTGAAGCCTGGTCACATTATTTTCTTTAGAAGCAAAAATGTGAGCATTATACACAGAAGATTACGGTAAATAAAATGTTATTTCAGAACTGTTACCTTCCAAGCAATATCTAAGTGGGAAGGTCCAGAACATGTAGCTTTAGATAGACTTTCTACAAGTTTAGCCAATTTTTCTGTCTCTGCAATAAATTTGTCCATTTTGGTTGAATCAGGATAAGGGTCTTTCGAAAATTGTCTTCCCAGAGTTCCCTTTAAAAGTGCTTCCTCTTTTTGTTGAGCTATTTCCTGTGCTGTTAGAACCTTTGGAGTCAGAACAGAGTCGTCTGCTTTGATGGTGGAATCTAACAGACTTGTTGACAAAATATCGTCTAGCGAGGAACCGATCGAAGATGAAGAATGCTGTCTTTGTAATCTGAATTCTGGTTGGCTGGTATTCGATCCTGATCTTGAATGTGTTTTTTCTGGCTAAATACAAAATTAGAAAGAATTATCAAATCTTGGTAAACAAAAATGTAACTAAACACAATATAATTCAAATAAAAAAAAAATGAAGAAAGTGTCCATAGGACACAGATGTTTCTGCTGTTAGCTAAAGTAAGGACGGATGGACGGAAGGAAGGTAGCATTACTATATCCCTTCGCAACTTCGTTGGCGAGGGGATAAAAATGAAGAAAGTGTCCATAGGACACAGATGTGTCTGCTGTTGTTAGCTAAAGTAAACAGGGGTATAACTCTAAAATGGAAAAAGGCGACAAATTCTGAAATCAAACTTGGACTTCCTGGTATGGTTCCTGACCTTGTAAATAAATTTCAAATGATTTCCTTTTAAGGAAATTACAACGAAAACAAGTTACATTTTGATGACATGATAATGAACACTGCTTTTTATCCTGCAATCAGTACATTTGCTGTACAAATATGCTATACGAATAAATTTTTGCTTTATTCGTACTAGACGAATAAACTTTTCAGCCTACGAATAAACTTTCCTGGTACCCTGTAGCTATGTACAGCAGAGGGCGCAGACAAGTATGAAACTGCTACTAATGTAATGCGGACCACGAAGAAGACACCCTTGACAACATTTATGAAAGGCGAGGAATGACGCTTGTTTCTGTCCTTTTTGTTTAAATCTGACAAGTTTTCCGAATTTTTTGACATTGCAGGATAAACACAAAATACGTACATTGTCGTTAAATATAAAATTCATTTGTACTCGCTGCGAAACAGGCCAAAGGCTCGCTATTCTGTCTGTTTCTAAAGCTCGTACAAATAAATTTTATATTTACCGACAATGTACGTATATTGTATATGTTCTAGACCAACGTGCTTAGTTTGATTTTCATAGTGCCGACTCACTGAAACAACAGTCCATGGGTACACATGTCGTTCTACTGGGACACATTATCCTGATTCCAAGCCAACTCCTTAATGCTGAGAGCTTATCAGAAAAGCAGCAAATATCACTTCTTTGATTTGACATGACCAGGTTCTTGAACCCATGATTTATCTCCAATAAGAATTTCAGCATTAATTTGAATTATGATGAAGAACTACATGGTAATAAACAAGGTTTCAAACCTGTTTCCGATGTATGATCGGTGATTCTCTTGATCTTGGATGGACATCATGTTTTGGAATGGAAACCTCTGTTGAAACCTCCTGTACTGGTAATTGAATATCTGACATCGGTTTCAATGGGCTTGGTAGTATCGGTTGTGGTAGTATGTCCGGTGGGGATAAAGGATTCATTTGTTGTAGTGATGACGAGTAACTCCCTTGTGGGGCACCTGTTAGAAAAAAAATCAGAGGTAAAAATCTGTAAATGATGACAAAATCTTAGCATACTCCACCAAATGAGCATAGACACAATGATTTAACTTTACATTATTTGTATAAAAAATAATATTGAAAAATCGCTCAATTGTTATTTGCTGAGTATGAATACTTGACCCTTTTTTTTGTGCCTAGACAGAAAATGGCGAGGGCACACCTATTCCATAACAAAACAGCAAAAATGTTGCAGCCAAATACAAATTTCTGTAGGCCATGTTACATACATATACAGCCTATGGCAAATTTGAGGGGTCATCGTGGTCGTAATTGCATGGTAGTTGGATTTACAACTACCTGTGCAATCAGTGCCTATCACAAATAAAGTTGTAGGTTCGAATACTGCTTATGCAGGGTTCTACAATGTGACCAAAACACATGCATTTGCGAGTTACTTTTGTAGTAAAAATTCTGATAGCCAGACGGCGAGTTGAAATTTCCGGATAATTTTCGTTCCCTCACCAATAATACTTTTCAATATAAATTCCACCTTTGATTATCCGGTCTTTTAAACCGCACAATTGAACCAGACATAAGAGTTTTGAATCACATACTTTTAACGCTTGGAAGTGACCACGATGAGCAAAAAACTAAACATGCATACAAATTCTTTCGCTAAAAATAAACCGCTTAAATCAACTGATCGTGAAGCTGGCCTGTCTGATGCAACATCGAAGGAAGTATAAGCCAAAATAGTGACGAAGGTTTCCAGTTCTAAAGCTGTAAAACGCAAATTCCACGATGTCTGGAAGTTGGAGTTTTTGTGGCTCACTTATGATTCCAGTAACAACGTTATGGATTGTGATATTTGCAGAAAGGCAGGCTCAGATATTGCTGGCAAAACCAAATTTGCTACCGGAAATAAAAAGTTTAAACTTGAAAGTCTTCCTTATCATAATAAAAGTCTAAAACATACAAATGTTTAAATATAGCATCAGCAAATGCCCATTCCTCAACTAAGTATCTTCTGTCTCATTCAGGGCATTATTAATTTTGTACAAATAAATACATATTGGAATTTCATAGTACAAATTGCTATCTTTATTAATCTGGCTAGTAACATAAGTAAAAAATGTTTCCTTACTAGCCAGGGGCAAGTGGGAGCTGGTATGAATTGTAGAGCACTGCTCATGGTGAGGTGTACTCGATACAACATTATGTGATAAAAATTGTCAGTGACTTGCAGCAGGTCAGTGGTTTTCTCCGGGTACTCTGGTTTCCTCCATCAGTAAAATAAGGGTAATAACAAAATTACCAAACTCCGAACAATCTTACAAAGGGAAAGTCAAAACTCATAAGTTTATAAACAGACAAAATCAGTCAACAACCGGAAAACTGTGAAAACCGTAATGACCCAACTAAAATATTGTTGAAAGTGGCATTAAACACCAGTACTCTAACCAGATGGAGATTTTGCATTATGAATTTTTAGCAAACTTTCTGATTAATAATGTTTTTCTTTTAAGAATAATTACCTGTCTGAGGTAAAGATGTAGGCAGGTTTATCTGTGATTGCCTCTGAAAAAAATATTTAATATGTAAATAGTTTTTACCATGATATAATATATGCAGATCTATTTAAGTTAATATACCTTGCTAAATTAATTGGTTTTATTTTCAATTTTTCTTTTTAAATTTATTAATTTATGTTCCATGTAATTTTATAAGGACACCAGCTGTTATAAAATGAATGATTCTCTATAGAAAATAGAATAACTGAAAATCAATTAAAAATAGCTGAAAACATTTGTACCCCCTCCCCCTCTAAAGGGTCAATTTTTTACCTGATCTGACCATGATGTCCTGCAACATTCAGGCTTGGGGGGAAATACAAAGGAAAATAGCTGAAATCAGTTAAATAACTGAATAAATCATCCCCGTTATATTCATAAATCTGGAATGGATGGGGAAATTTCAACTTTTTTACTGTTTTTTTTATCTGAAGCATCACGATCCCAAAAGTGATGTATGGTTGTAACCAACATTATTATTATATATAAATTTTCCAATATCAATTCAGACAGTTTAAATTTATCAACATAACCCAGAATTTATTGAGTAGGTGCATCGTAGCCTCTACACAAGACTAAATTGTTTATCCCTACTCAACTCTGTTTAATTTTCCAGTGGCAGTTGTCGTGGTCGTGATCTTATGGTAGTTGGATTTACAACTACCTATGCAATCAGTGCTTATCACCACTAATGTTGTCAGTTCGAATCTGCTCACGGTGAGGTGTACTCGATACAACATTATGTGATAAAGTTTGTCAGTGACTTGTGACGGTTGGTGGTTTTCCTATGATACTCTGGTTTTCTCCATCAATAAAACTGACCGCCACTATATAACTGAAATATTGTTGAAAGTGACATTAAACACCATAACCCTAATCCAAACCATAACCAGTGGCAGTCAAAACTTGTTGGCCCTTCCCTTATAATATTCATTTATATATATTGTCGAACTTGTTCTTATCCTGAACATATCAGAAATACTGCTCGCTGTACATTAAACAATATAATAATCAATCAATTAATCAAACCATAATTTGTTGAAAAAAAAATGAATGACTACATGCACATCTTCACTACCTACATCAAGTTATTTCATCGGGTGAAAAATTGAATGATTTTGCATGAAACACATACATGTACATGCAAGATAATATCTGGCAGTTTCTACTTTCACGATTACTTTCAGTTTTCCATCCGTTATACAGTGTGTAACATATTAATATTGGCAGTCTTTATTTTGTTGCTTGTGATCAAAAGACCAAAATAGGCAAAAATTTGTACTCCACGAACATAAACCGCTATGAGGTATTTGTGCCAATAACCTTCATAGCGAACAAAAGTTCTATATTGAAAACTGGAGTAATGAGTACGACATCTCTTTTCAATGAACCACCCAAGCATGTCAAAATTCACACCCAGCGAAGAAACCTATGTGGAACTGTATGACATCTGTTTTGCAATGAACCACCTAAGCATGTCAAAATTTGCACCAAGTGAGGTAAACCTATATTTACCTTTATCTGTTGATGACCAGACATAAACTGCTGCTGCGTTGTCATGGTGTTAACTGGTTGTTGTTGGGTCATTGGATTGACTGGTACCTGTGACATCATAGGATTTACTGGTACCTGTGACATCATAGGAGTTACCATTCTTTGTTGTGATGGCTGTTGCTGTTGTTGAGATTGATATTGCCCACTTTGGGGCATTTGTGTGATCTGTTGTCCTTGTGGTAGCTGGTTATATCCCATCTGTGGAACTTGCGGTTGCACAATTTGCTGTGAGTTAGGAAACTGTTGGGAACTTTGAGGTGGTACATTTGGTCTTATAATCTGCTGTGATGTCCCTGGTAAACTCGTAGAAAGCGAAGCAGGATATTGTTGTTGTTGTGTAGAAACTTGTTGCCTTGGTAACTGGTGACCCTGTTGACCACCAGGCATGGAATAGCTTTGACCTTGGCTAGAATTCTGAGATTGTTGAGAAGACTGGATTTGAGAAGGCTGATTCTGCCATGACAAATGTACATCTTGACCGGGAACAATTTGACCTTGACCATGTACGTTTAAACCTTGACCCATTTGTGCTGTTTGTTGAGAAGAAAAAGTATTATGCTGGTTTGTTTGGGAAGATGGACCTAGACTTTGACCCATAACTGTCGTCTGCTGTTGAGGATGATTGGGTTGCACTTGCGAAGCTATCTGACTTGGCTGTTGTTGTGGATGAGGATATGTCTGTTGCCCCAACTGCTGTGGTTGAGAGTAAGTTTGTTGTCCTGTTGACTGTTGACTATATTGTTGTCCTGTTGAAACCTGGCTATATTGTTGTTCTGAAACTTGTGGTGGTTGTTGTGTTGACAAGTTCTGGTTCTGAGGCTGTTGTATGAAGGAGAGTTGATTTTGACCTTTCATCTGAGGTTGAGGCTGACCTTGATTTTGTATCTGACCTTGCTGTTGATATTGATAATTTTGTTGTCCACTAGGTTGATTTTGCTGACTGACATTTGGCTGTTGAAATCTGTATCCTTGAGTTTGTGCGGGTACTCCTGGTTGATCCTGGTAAATTTGCCCTTGACCTTTGGGTTGCTGTAAACTTTGACCCTGTTGTCCAGTTTGAGAATAAGTGCTAGGAATTGAAGGTCTTGGTTGTTGTTGTTCATATGTTTGTGTTGCTGGTGTTTGTCTACTTGGTTGTGGTTGTGGAAATGGCACCTGACCAGAACTCACAATTTGACCTCGACTCATCCACGATGGCTGAATTTGAGGCTGATTTCCTTGTACTGGTATTCCAGGTTGCATCTGAACTGGTTGAGAAACTTGGGCTTCATTTTGTCCAACCATTTGTTGACCTTGTATTGACTGAGGTTGATACATTTGACCTTGACCTTGACCTGACTGTACTGACTGAATATTCCCTTGTAATGTAGAAGTGGGCTGTGTCTGTTGATTGGCGAAATTTTGTTGAGGTTGTTGAACACCTTGACCTTGAATTTGTGTCCCAGGCATTTGTGATGCTGGCTGGTTGTAACTTGTTGAGGCAGACATCTGCAAATAAATACGACAACAATTACAGAAATGGACTATCGGGACTGTTTATTTCACTTTATTGGTTAATTGGACATTGTTCCGTTGCTGTCACCTAATGATACTATTATTATCAATAAACTGACAATTATCCATCAGTGTATATTATGACATTACCGATAGGCAATTTTGACATTTTCCCTTTGATCTCACCATGTGCTATTGTCAGTATTAACAAACTGACTATAATACTGACAATTATCTGTCAGTAATACATCAAACACATTATGATGTTACCGATAAAAAAAAACAAAAGCAATTTTGACAATTTCCCTTTGATCTCACCATGTGATATTCTCAGTATTAACAAACTGACTATGATACTGACAATTATCTGTCAGTAATACATCAAACACATTATGATGTTACCAATAAATAAAAATAAAAGCAATTTTGACAATTTTCCTTTGATCTCACCATGTACTATTGTCAGTATTAACAAACTGACTATAATACTGACAATTATCTGTCAGTAATACATCAAACACATTATGATAAAAAATAAATAAAAGCAATTTTGACAATTCTGAAAAATTGCTGAGTTGGCATTAAACAACAATCACTCACTCACTCCAGTAAATCAAGGGGCATAACTCAAGAACAAAAAAGTGACGAAGTAAAAAATCATACTTTGGCAAAGGCATAAAAACAAGGAATTGCTTCACCCTAGATGGTTGCACAGATTTAAAACATGCATACATAGATATCATTTGAATTACTCCGGAGTAAAATAATAATGTCTGTTGTACACAAACATTTGACTATCAATTTTTCAACATGAAAAAACAGACCAACAAAATTTGTAATGAAGACTTCCCACATACAATGCACTACTTTTGAGGGAATTCCTGATCTAAAGCAATGACTGGACTATATATAAATACAATGTATACCTGTGTGGTCAAATTTTGTCCTGTTCCTCCCCTCGATTCAGTCTGATTTGACCTATTCTTTAAGGCATCTCCATAATCAGGTGGTAATATTCCTACCGAAACAGGATGACCAGTGGGTGGGGCAACTTGTGAAAATTGTCCTCCTGTCTGTTGTCCCATCTGTGAAATAGCAGACAGCGTGTTTGTTTGAGGAATATTTTGTTCTGTTGGAATTGCACTTTGTCCCATGCTCGAGATAATTCCAGCTTGAGCATTGTATTGTTGACCAGAATAAGAACCAGGTTGACTTGGTGCTGGCTGAAAACCAGACTGACTTGGTATTGGCTGATAACCAGACTGACTTGGTAATGGCTCAAAACCAGGCTGACTTGCTAACGGTTGATTCGGTGCTGGCTGAAAACCAGACTGACTTGGTACTGGTTGATTTTGTGTTGGTTGAAAACCAGACTGACTCACCAATGGCTGACTTGGCACTGGCTGAAAAGCAGACTGACTTGGTAATGTCTGAAAACCAGACTGACTTGGCAACGGTTGACTTGGTGCTGGCTGAAAACCAGACTGACTTGGCAACGGTTGATTTGGTGTTGACTGAAAATCAGGCTGACTTGGTAATGGTTGATTCGGTGCTGGCTGAAAACCAGGCTGACTTGCCAATGGTTGACTTGGTGCTGGCTGAAAACCAGACTGACTTGGCACTGGCTGATTTGGTAGAGGCTGAAATTGTGATGAAAGTGCTGGAGTGGGGTAACTCTGATGAATCTGTGTTGGCTGGCTTGGCATCGAATAAACTGCATCAGAATTCATGCCACTTTGTGACTGTGACATGCCTGGCTTAATGATGCCACTTTGAGACTGCGATGGTAACGGTGGCGATTGAACCGGAGATGGATATGTCACATTTGAATTCATGCCACCTTGTACTTGTGGCATACTTTGATTCATGCCACTGTGCAGCTGTTGATAGCCACCTGCTTGGTTTACATTATATCCTGGTTGATACTGCAAACCCGAGGGATGTGGCATTCTTGGTTGCGATGGGAGTGGACCTTGAGGTCCAAGATTTGAAGAATACATTGCTGGTTTAGTTCCTCTGTCAATTCTAACAGAATTTGATGTTGCTCCTGGCATGTTTGGTGACTGCGACGGTGACGGATAGCTGACGGCTTGACTTACTCTACCCATTGTTGGTTGCTGAGATACATATTCTGCAGCTTGGTTAAATCTTTCCCCAGGGGGCTGCTGCTGGTTTCCTGAAGGTGGCAAAGAATCATTGCCAAAACCTTTGGATCTGTGATTCCCAGTTTTCTCATTTCATCATCACTCATTCCCATTCCATGTTGTGGACTTGCAGGCACGCTGTCAGGACTAGGAGGGAGATGAACTGGAGAGGACATCAAACTGCTAGGCAGGGATCCAGTATTTACCCTCCCCTTTCCGAATGTCTTTGGTTTCATAAAAGGGAGATAATCCTTCAATTTAGGGCCTTCAAATCCAGGTGGAGCTGAATGAAAGTCAGGCATAGGACCAAGTGTTCCTGTGGAACTCATAGGCAGGGAACCAGTGCTGGGATCAGTAGGTTGAATGCTTGGTACAGTATTTTGCATTGGAACTTGTGGCAAAGAATCTGCTGGTTTCGTTGCAACTGGTCTCGGTGGTGGCTCTGAAAGTACAAGTTTGTTGATATATTAACAAGCTGGCAATATGAATTGATTTTTATATCATTCAGTATCCAGAAATATTTGTTTGCTTAAATTTCAATTTCAATTTTAATACAGTTAAACCTATCTTGAGGAACATCTGACATTTTTTGTCAGACCATATTGACATTGTCAAAAGTCTGTATTCATTATTTTACAAAAAAAACTTTATAAGAGACCACCTGTATTGAAAGACCATGTTTTGTTGGAAAGAGGGTATGTATCTCTGGACAGGTTTCACTGTATTGAATGGAATACTTCTGCAATCATTGGTTATTTTCCTTCATCCTTTTCTTTGCAGTGAAACGATAGTTTAAACTTCGAAAAGATACAGTACACAATCAAACTTGTATTCAACGGTCACCTTTGAGACAAAAGAAAAATGGCAGCTGACCATTTATTTAAGATCAGATGATCCAGATTGTCAGTTCGGTCCATAATGTTTCGTGTATTCGTGTTACCAGAAGGTAATCATGTGGTAAAAATGGTTGTCGTTTTGTAGTGCTGTGGTGTTTTTGTCACGATTTATTCAGCTCATCCTTCAATGAGTTCATAGCATATTTTTAACTATCGTGTATTGAGAACACCTCGAAAGTTAATTACAGATTAATTTTTAAAGTCTAGAATGAAAACTGACTGGTAAATATAGGAAAATCAATATAATGACTTTGAGTGAAGGCTGACTGGATTAGTGAAGTGACCATTTGACTTTATTTGAGTTAAAATAACACATCAATCGGGCCAAGAGGGTTTAAACTGGTGCTTACAGCAGGTGATCAGTAATTCATGTTGACCGCAGTCCTCGAAATGAAAATTGGAACTTACTGGTCCGAATCAAATTCTTGAATTTATTTTTATATAGTTCTTAATGAAAACTGAAAAATTAAGTGGTCCGAACAAAATTTTACTGGCCTTGGACCGGAGGACCAATACTCATCGTGAGGACTGTGACCATATTGACTGCATTGCAAATGGATTTACCTTTTGGTTTAAGTCTATCAGTAATCTGTTGTCTCTCTTCAGCTTGTTGTTTACAAATCCCTCGACATCTTTCTAAGAGTCTATTGATATTGGATTCAAGCTTCTTGTAGAAATCCAAACCTTTTTGTGACTTAGCTAACAGGTCTTCATATACATCAAAGGAATTCTTCAATCCTTCAATTGTAGCTTCTCTCCTAAAAAATGAAAAAGTTCTACATCATAACTTTATAGGGAATAATTAGTAGGATGAAGTTTCCATGCTTAGGAAATGACATGGTTTATAAGATATATATTTTGTCGAAATTTACACTTCCTAAATCATGTAATTATTATTAAAACTAAGGTTCTCCTCCGTCATGTTAGGTGACCAAAGCCGATTCTGGCTATTCTGTTCAAGTCCTTTGGTTTTCTTGCTCCCAAAGACTTTCAAATATTTTGGCTTTGAGCGTACCTGATGAAGGTTATTCCGTTGAGTGTACCTGATGAAGGTTATTCCGTTGAGCGTACCTGATGAAGGTTATTCCAGAAATGTGCTGTGCATACTAAATTTGTTATCTATGGTTTATTACCTAAGTCTGGAGCTCAAAAAGGGTTTTTCTATAACATGCAACTTACAAGTCATTTTAAATGATTATCTCAAATCTAAAAGATAAATAAGATTATATTGTACATATTTGTATCAAATTATTAAGCTAACAAGTAAATTGCTACCTCAACAGAGGATCCTTCTTTTATTACTTAGCTGTACCTTTCTATTATCTAGCATTACTTGTACAATAATACCCCCAGCAATGCTGTTATAAATGTGGCCTCTAATACCAGGTACAGGCCATCGGTACAGGTCAATGTTTTTTGCAATTCTTTTGATGAACTAGCTTAAGAATTAGACCAATGTTGTAATAGGAAAACCAGGTAAACTCACTCACAAACAAAACTGTTCTCATGACTGTTTTAAAAATTTTATATATAACATCAGTATTGTACAGGTTCTGTTTTATCAAATATGGGCTGCTTCTTCTGTTTCAATAGTATCTTATACTCACCTAGCTATAGTTTCTGCTGTAGATTTCCTTGTATTAGCATATTTTGCATTTACATCGGTCAAAACTCTGAGTATTTTGTCTTGAGCATCCAGATTCTGATGTATCACACCAATTAATTGGTCATGTTTCTTCAGCTGTTCATCAAACATAACCTGTTAACAAAATATCATGAATTACTCCATTTTTTTTAATTAACAGGAATAGAAAATATTTTAAGAATGGCTAAAACAATTGAAAACATTGTTAGATAGGACCAGACAACAACATACACCACTAAACTATCTCTTACAAATACATGTTTAAATTTGGTCCAGCTTCTCAAAGAACAAGTCATAATGTTTAAAAACTAAAGTCTCCCAAAACCTGTAATCACTTACCTAGTTTTCAATTTCATTTTAAAATTTCTGCTGATTTCTTCCCCCCCCCCCCCCTCCTCCCCAATTTAATGATGGATGGAAGATAGGGGTGTCACACAAAATTTGAAAGTAGGTCAACCAAAGATCATTTCAGCTCAAGTTTCTGAGTAGACGATTTTAATGTGATTTTTTTCTTCCCAGAGTATGCTTAATCAGTGCAAATCGGTTGAAAGAATAATTCAGAAAAAACCTGGGAGATATACTGAACTCATTGTCATGACCGGGTGGCTCAATGAGTTAGGTAGTTGGATTATCTAACAACTCATACAAGCCTATCACCAATACGGCGTGGGTTTCGCACCCGGCTTTGTAAATTACAATAAAGGGTGCACTCGACTCGCAGCCGCAAGTGATAAAGTTTACCAGTTGCTTGCCCATGGTCAGTGGTTCTCTCCGGGTACTCCGGCTTCTTCCACCACTAAAACTGGTCGTCATGATATAACTGAAATATTGCTGAAAGTGGCATTAAACACAATAAATCATTAAATCATTGTCATGCAGCTGCAGTTAAAATTTGAGTAGCAGTAGACAATTAAAGAAATTTCTAATTTTTAGTAATGGTTGCCATCTTGAATTTGGCTTGATTTCAGTTCAATGGTTTTCTCCAGGTACTCCAGTTTCCTTCACCAATAAAACTGGCAACTGTGGTGAAATAAAAGTGAAATATTATGTAAAGTGGTGTTAAACATACATGTATGTAACCCAACCCATCTACAACCTCAGATAACGGTTTGATTTACAGATTTAATCAAGCTTAACGTAGACAGGAATTAAGCTCGAGAGGCAATGATTGCATAGGTAGATATATATATACATGTAGATTATTCCACTGCTACCAGTTATTATGATATTTCTCCGTTCGAGATAGTAAAATTTGAAAATTTAACTATCAAGAGTAGAGAAATATCATAATCCATTGGTAGCAGAAGAAGAATCTGTTTCTCCCGTCACCAAAACATCAAAAATATGTTTAAGTTGTTAATTTCCATCGTTAATAACTGTCAAAAGGAAATTGGTGGCAATTCTCATGCAGATATTAACCACCGTGGTGATGAAAAAATATTACGAAAATCTAACCAACTGGTTAAACATGCTAATACAATATGATGGTGGTTACAATGGCCATAGGTAGATTTAAATCAAATTGCCATATGATCGTGGGTACAACGGCCCCTGACGTGAGAATAAGAATCTCTCACCAATGTATTACTTCCTCCGTCCTGTGCTACAATCTGATTGGTTATATCATCATTCTTGATCTGGTTATGGAACTGGTCCTCTAACATGGCTCGTTGATTTTTCATTTCCTCAACTTTATCCATCATTCTCTGTAGCTCTTTAATAATAGCATCAGATTCTGGATCTGAAACATAACATTTTTCGTCTATAAAACACATACACGTGAATATGAATATACATACAGACAAAGCTTTTGATACATTGAAAGGACAAGATTTTTAAATGGCATTAATAACTCATCCTTCAATAAATATTGCTTCATCAATGATGAACGGTGCAAGGCTGTTAAGCATTTGCGACGGTCTTTTACAAATTATACATGTAATATTGTCCTCAACCCTGAATAATATGGCAAAGTTGAGACAAGATTATAACTTAGATTTCAAACATTTAATCCACAACAAATTTTATATGGGGGATCTCCATGTTAATAGTGGGGCATTGACCAATAGCAACCATTAATTCTAATTTTGGTGTACGGCAAGGAATATTTGTAACTAGATTAACACATCCAATGGGTGCCACAAGTGGAGCAGGAGTTGCTTACCCTTCCGGAGCACCTGAGTTCACTACCGGTTTTTAGTGGGGTTCGTGCTACTCAATATTTAGTTTTATGTGTATGTTTTGTAGATCATTGTTTATCCTTTTGTACTTTTTCTTTTGGCCATTGTGTTGTCTGTTCTTCTTCGATTTATGGATTCTGATTACCCAATTGGTATTTTCAAACTCTTCTTACAAGTACAAATGATCTACTAGTTCTGGAATGATTTATAGCAGGTGTAGCTATAAACTTTTACTTTCTATGTCTACTAGATATATAGTCTCCTCGTACCCTGCGTCTTATGAGTGAAGCGCAAAGGACACTGGTCAAACATGGACCATGCCGTAGATGCCCTATAAGAAATTCAACCAAAATGCCCAATGTCTTTGCTTTTTTTGTACATGAATTAAACATATTTAGCATACATGACACTGCAGTATAAACACAATATGCATAAATCATTGGAAAATATCAAATTTATTTGTACTTGCTTTGAAACAGAAAGAAAAGCTTGTCACTCTTACAAATAAATTTTAAACTTGCATACAATATAATTGTCTATATACACACCTCTATCCCTTTCCAATGAAGGCAGGTGGTTCTTAATATCTTCTAATGGACCAGCAAGTAACTTCAAATTGGTGATGTGTGTATTCATAGCTTTATGTAGGTCAACGTTAGACTGGTTCCCTTTTTTATGTCCTTCTTCAAATCTGTCACAGTCCTTCTTCATCTCAGGAAGCATTGGATTGGCTGATCTTTTACCGAATTGATTCTACAAACATATTATGGTAAACATAGAAATTTTCGTTATCACATAATTATCGATTATTCAAAATCAACAGACAAATGTTAAAGGCTTTTTTGTTTTGAAAAATATAGTACTCTTTGTGAAGGCATTTATCTTATTGGAGAGTGTGATTTTCTTCGTAAGATGTAAATGTATCGCTATGAATTTTTTTTTTTTAAACTGATTTTAATTTGAAAGTGATCTTTAGTTATCCTTAAATTGAAATTTTCGCCAGTGTTCAAAACGATCGATACTAGATTTTTGAGCTCAAGCTGCCAGAGGTTTAAAAGCCTGATCTTTGCCTACTTGTGAAAATAGTCAAGAACAATGAATTATATAAAACTACTGAACCTGAAATTCCTCCTCTTCTTTAAAGTCATTTTCTATCAAGCCGTTAATTTCTTCAATGGCCATCTGTACTTCTGTGGCAGAGTTTGACACAGCTGGAAAAACAAATCATTCAAATGTATTTTGAAAATAAAATAGAAATGGTCTAAAAAATATAACCAACCACAACAAAATAATTCACAGAAATAACAACTACAGAAGCAGGTGAAGATCTAGGTCCTACAGTTAGTGGACATTCTAATATGTCTATAAAATGGTACACACGATAATACTCAACAATTCTATATTTAGCGCAAGTGCAGTACACAACAAATCTGGCTGTTCCATTGTGACTCCCGCTGTGAAATTACCGGGACGACCGAGTGTAAACAAACAAAACACCGGCATATAACGTATTTTTAAAGTCCTTAAAATAAAATTCCCCATCAGTTATAAATAAATATTCTGTAACTAAGTTTTTTTTATCATTTGTTTTGAAAATTTACATTTGGGGATCCCCAGTATGCACAGTCACATACATTCCATTGATATTCGTCGGCCATGAATATCAAAATACACTAACCTTGTTTTCCTATGTATACATTGATAACTAGACGGTGACGTAATTAAGTTACTGATATTTTCCGATTTTATGGCATTTTGAATTTTGCTACTCAAACAAGTAAAATGCTAACAAAATCGTAAAATAAATCAGTAACCAGCTTGTGTCAATCAGCGTTCCTTGTAAACAATGTCACAGGATGACGATATATTACAAAAGTGAAAGTCGATAGATGGTTGTCTTAAGTATTTTTTCCTGAATTTTTTTTTATGTCAACAATACAAGCTTTTTTTCATTGTCATTTATTTTTTTTATTTCATATCTAACAATAATTGTCGATTATTAACAACTGTTCAAGTGTTCGATATTATGTTTGACAACTCCGCTCTGCCATCTTGTTAGCACTCGAAATGATGAACGAATGAACTCCGACCTTTTTTTAAAATATTTTTACGCAGGAATTATTCAATCGAATCTATGTTGGAAAATACACAATAAATATGTTTTTCGTGTTAACATCCATATCTTTGTTTTAAAATATCTCGTTCAAATACAAATAATTCAAAATCAATTCAAAATGTCCGAAGGAGGTAAATGGAACAGCCACCAAATGCTGTGTGTATACAGTTCACAAACGGTTAAAAATTACAGTATTTGTCCTATTAGAATCGAAATAATGCATATTCATCACTTCCGATTTATCCCTTTTGATATAAAACCACAATTAAAAAAAAATATTTATACTGATGTCAATTCTTACACCAATTTTGCTGAAATTTTCATTCAAAAACACAATTGTTTTGAAGTTTGTCAAGCCAATATTTAAAATAATATTTTGAATCATAGTTTGCAACATTTAACAATTTAAACACTATAATTATTTAAGAGTTTGTAATATTCAGATTTACTGGAGAATTTTCTAAAATCTTAAATCTTATTGAAAAACTAGAACTGTGAGTGACCTCACTGAGCTGAGTGATATCCCCCACTTGCAATACTATGATGTTCAAACTTTGGAATACAGGTATATTAGCAAGTTACCTATGAAAAATAATGGATATGGAGTTATGTCAAGGAGACAACATCCCATCTCCAAAATAAACTAACCAAGAACATCTGCAGGTAGTGTATTACAACTGTGTAAAGTTTCATAAAAATCCAATAAGCTGTTTAGGAGGAGTTGTGCTTACAAGGTACATGCCCTCCTTCTTTTCGTGAAAGTACAAGTTTAATTATCTCCCCTTCCCAATTTTGGACAGCGACCATATTTCTTCATGCACATCTGCAGGTAGTGTACTACAACTGTGTAAAGTTTCACAAAAATCCAATAAGCCGCTTAGGAGGAGTTGCCCTTACAAGGTACACAACCCCTCTTTTCGTGAAAGTATAAGCTGAATTATCTCCCCTTCTAAATCTTAGACAGCAACGGTATTCCTTCATCCACATCTGCAGGTTGTGTACTACAACTGTGTAAAGTTTCATAAAAATTCAAGAAGCCGTTTAGGAGGAGTTGCGCTTACAAGGTACACGACCCCCCTTTTCGTGAAAGTATAAGTTGAATTATCTCCCCTTCTAAATTTTAGACAGCAACGGTATTCCTTCATGCACATCTACAGGTTGTGTACTACAATTGTGTAAAGTTTCATAAAAATTCAATAAGCAGTTTAGTAGGAGTTGCACTTACAAGGTACATACCCCCCCTCCCCCCCTTTTCGTGAAAGCATAAGTTGAATTATCTCCCCTTTTAAATTTTGGACAGCAACCATATTCCTTCATGCACATCTGCAGGTAGTGTACTACAAATGTGTAAAGTTTCATAAAAATCCAATAAGTCGTTTAGGAGAAGTTGCGCTTACAAGGTACATGGACGGACGGACAGGGTGATTCCTATATACCCCCTCAAACTTTGCTTGCGGGGGGTATAATTATGCTTCTCCTGTATTTTCTTGTTGATAATCTTGCATAGATCTGAGAAGTAAAATTATATACATCAAATAACATCAGAACAACAAAGATGTCCAGATGTAACAATTATCAACAGAAGTCAAAAGTACCGCTCAACTGCAGGCTAAATGCCATTTCCAACTCATTATAGGGTACAAGCTTTACTCATTGTTGAAGACTGTGACTGTGAAATGTAGAACAGCAATAAAACCATTATTTTTTATTTTAATTTGTGTCTAAGTGTAATGCTCTCTCATGTTCATTTACATCCATATCCTTTTTTACTAAATGTAAAGACATTAGTTCTAAAATCCAATAAGTAATCGGGGGCCATCGTGGTCATGACCGTATGGAAGTTGGATTTATAACTACCTATGCAATCAGGGCCTTCCACCACTAACGTTGCGATTTCGAATCCCGCCCATGGCTAGGTGTGCTTGATACAACATTATGTGATAAAGTTTGTCAGTGATTTGCGACAGGTTGGTGGGTTTCTCCGGGTACTCTGGTTTCCTCCATCAATAAAACTGACCGCCACGATATAACTTAAATTGTTGAAAGTAGCATTAAACACCATAACCCTAACCTAACCAATAAGAAATCAATAAAACTCTACCATACCTCCCATAGCCTCTACTAGATCTTTGATGGCATTCTGTCTAACACTAACTGCAGCACATTTCTCTAATAAATCTTGAGGAAGTCTCTCTGGTTCAAAGTTCAATTTAGAAGGATCAAGGTTCAATGAAGACATGAACTTTCTAAAAAAAATCAATAGATTGAGCAAATATTGTTACATACATCTTTTTTTTTAACCAACACTTATTTATACAACTTTATATATTTTTAAATGAAACTATTAATGATTGATTGATTATTGTTTAATGCCAACTTTAGCATATTTCAGCTATATTGTCTCTAATTGTGGGTGGACAAATTTGATACTAAATGAAAAGCAATGGTATTTGGAAAATTAGTTTTCTTGTTGATAATCCCATATCTGGGTGTTTTTCTAGTACAAGTAAGAAAATAGTACTCCATAGTTTTATAACTATAAAGCCTGGTCAAAATAAAAAAAATTATAAATCCTGTTAATGGCGAAGTGTGATTGATACAATGTTATGTGACAAAGTTTGTCAGTGACTTGCGGCAGGTAGGTGGTTTTCTCTGGGTACTCCGCTTTCCTCCACCTATAAAAATCACTGTCACAATAAAACTGAAATATTGTTGAAAGTGGCGTTAAACACAATAATCCTAACTGTAACCTTCAAACTAAACAAAGACTGAAAAATTGATATTTGCCACTTCAAGAAACCAGAGCAAAGATTGATTGACAAAGTCAGGACAATTTGTCCCTAGTGGAACATCATTTCTACCAACAAACATTTAATTATGTGTTCTAGCACAATAAAAAGTCAGCTCAATATGTTGGTCTACTACAAAATAGACATCATGATCATCTATAACAAAAGGTAAGTTGTTCTGCCAAGACTCAGCTGAAAATTTGCTTAAATGTTATCAAATGTCAATAAAACACTTTCAAAGAAAACTACAATATCTTTCCTAAAGAGAGAGAGAGATTATAGCATGGTCTTTTTCATATCAGATTAGCCCAAGGCTCGAGTGCTGATATCAGAACTAAGGGCTAATGAGGGATCTGATATGAAAAAAACCATGTTATGATCTTTTTATCATATACTTTGCACATGAAAACATTTCCGGAAACTGACGACTTACAATGAGATACCGCTTATGGAAAGTCCCGGAAAGGGGTGTGATATATTCCGGAACCGTGTGATATATTTTTATATCAGTCTGCTTAGATAATCTTGGGAAGATATCTAATGCATTTCAATATATTTGAACTTTGATATCATACGGTATTTAGAAAATGAGTTTTCAACTATAGGTATATGATAAATATATATATATATATATATTTTTTTTAATTTAAAAAATGGACAATGTATTCAAAATACAGTCAAACTTGTCTTAAAAGTCACCTGCTGTAAGCGCCCAGTTTAAAACCCTCCCATCAATATCTATGTGTTATCTTCACTCAAATGAGTGGTCATCTTACTAACACAGTCAATGGTGTTTACCTCATCTTATAAATTTACCAGCATTTAACGGTCACTTTTCATTCCAGACTTTTAAATAAATCATCACTAATTAACTTTCAATGTGTTCTCAATACATGATTGCACCATTTGTGCCATCCTCTGATTGAATAATTAACTAATTAACTGATTTGATTTTTAGTGTTTAATGCCACTTTCAGCAATATTTCAGTTATATCATGGCGACCAGTTTTAGCGGTGGAAGAAGCCGGAGTACCCAGACAGAACCACCGACCATGGGCAAGCAACTGGTAAACTTTATCACTTGCGGCTGCGAGTCGAGTGCATCCTTTTTTGTAATTTACAAAGCCAGGCACGAACCCACGCCATATTGGTGATAGGCTTGTATGAGTTGTTAGGTAATCCAACTACCTAACTCATTGAGCCACCTGGGCCCTACTAATTAACTGTAAATCGTTACAAATACAATGGAGCATTACAAAGCAACCACCTTTTTTTTCCCCCAATAAACTGCCTTCCGGCAACAGTAATACACGAATTATTGCAGAACAGAACTGAAAATCCAAATGACCGATCTTAAATAAGTGGTTATTTGTCTTATCCGGTCATCTTACCCTTTTCCGTTGAATACAAGTCTGACTGTACTTTACTAAAAATTTAATCAACTTACAACAAAGCTACGTTCTTCTCTTCAATTTCAGTTCCTACTTGTCTCATTAATTTGGCCTTTTCTTCACTGAAATGAAAATATACAAGTCTAAAAATACATGTATATTTTTAGACAGGGAAAATGATCTCCCTTTAATCAGTAAATTTTCAACCAGGAATTAGAATAATTTTGTACTTGATGACCTGTAGTTATCAGTCAGATGACTTTTCTGGTGACAAGATATTTTTTTCTTTTTTTGTGTGATATTAAAGGTTTATTAAAACCTGTAATTTGTTGTTTTAATTCAATGCTCCAATTTGAATGTACAGAAGCAGTCTCTTTCTTGTAAGGCCAATCTAATGAAAGACCAGATTTCAGGGTTTGGGCTAATAGTGTTTAACTCCACTTTCAACAATATTTCAGTTATATCGTGACGGTCAGTTTTTTTGGTGGAGGAAACCGGAGTACCCAGAGAAATTCACTGACCTGTCACAAGTCATTGACAAACTTTATCACATGATGTTGTATCGAGTACACCTCGCCATGAACAGGGTTCAAACTCACAACTTTAGGAAAGACCATCCTCCTTATAGGACAGCTTTTTCATTGCTGTAGGGGGTGGCCTCTTAAGAGTGTATTTTCTTAATATAACATATAGACAATATTAGAGTAGTGTCTTAAAATATAACGTTTATGTGTAAGAGGTTTAAAATTTGCATAAAAGCAAGGTTAAATGGACATTTTCCCAGTTTTGTGGCAAATACAAATAAACTTGTTTGAAAATTGTTCCCATAAGCATGGTTGAATGGATGTGTGCTTCATTTATTTATTAAGTTTCAATTCCTAAGTCATGTGTCAACCTTTTGACCAATCACATGATATGGGGCTTTCCAAATGAAATAAACATTGAATGTAATTATAGAGTAAACAGGTGAAAATAAAACAACCAATTAGGTACAGGAAGCATCTTTGTATATTTTTAGATTTGGGATTTAATTTTGACCTAGAATTTCTTCAGTACAAATTTAGAAGTTTGCTGTGATTCTTTGTCTCAACAAGTTAAACCGTTTTCTTTTATTCTTATGTATTTTCACATTGATTACAATTGCTTTGTTAATCAGCTTTACCATAATATGAAGATTTTTTCCAAGAAAGGAACAACTTGCAAAAAGAAACAAGGCGACATTAATTTCGCTTTGGAGTCGACGGAGGGCGACTTCAGTCAATATAGGGCTTGAATTTTGCCCACTTTGCCTGGATTGGTGAGCCCTGGCATAGTATTTTGCCCACTTCGCCTGGATTGGTGAGCCCTGGCATAGGTAAGTATAAGTATATGTTATACTATTGTACAATCATGGCAACAGAGTCTGTCGGTTCCCTGTAGGACTTTCTTAGTATCGCTTAGATAATCTCTCACCTGTACATCGATGAAGCTTCATGAGCAGACATTGGCACCAGTTTCTGAAAAAATATCAGATCCTGATACTCCAGGGTCGTTCCAGTTAAATGGTATACCTATAACTAGAGAAGCACTTGAAAAAAACAACATTACAAGAATAATTGATAAAACTGTTAACATTGATACACCCATCTGTTACTGTTAAACAACACGAACATCATCCGATATAGAAATCGTGCTGGGAACCAGTATACGTAAATAAATACAAATAACATAGCTGACATCACAACATGGAACAATACATGTAAAGACATGTCATTGAACAAAATGAATGACACAAACCCCACTGAAAACTGGCAGTGAACACAGAGACAGAATCAATAACACAAACCCCACTGAAAACTGGAAGTGAACACAGATACAGAATCAATAACACAAACCCCACTGAAAACTGGAAGCGAACACAGGTACAGAATCAATAACACAAACCCCACTGAAAACTGGAAGTGAACACAGATACAGAATCAATAACACAAACCCCACTGAAAACTGGAAGTGAACACAGATACAGAATCAATAACACAAACCCCACTGAAAACTGGCAGTGAACACAGGTACAAAATCAATAACACAAACACCACTGAAAACTGGAAGTGAACACAGATACAGAATCAATAACACAAACCCCACTGAAAACTGGAAGTAAAGACAGATACAGAATCAACCAGAGGCTCTCAAGAGCCTGTATCGTTCACCTGGTTATAAAAAAAAACAATTGGTCCTATGTAAAAACTATGTCCTGCAGTGGTTGTCATCTTGGAATTACGATCAACATAAAAAACACAAAGTTTGTAAAGGACCTTCCAATGATTGATGCACAGTTTAGGTTCAATCAGTGCAATAGCTTCAGAGAAGAATATATTTCTGTATTTTCCCCATATGGTCCTGTGTTAATACTATGACCTGTGGTGGCAGCCATCTTGGATTTCCGATCGGCATAACAAACAGAAACTTTGTAGAGGACCTTCCAATGATCATTCCTGGGCAGTTTGGTTTCAATTGTCCAAGTGGTTTCAGAGAAGAAGCGTTTTGAAACATTTTTCCCATAGGGTCCAATGTTAAACTAAGTCCTGCCGTAGCTGCCATTTTGAATTTCATATCAGAACAAAAAACGTAAAGTTTGTAGAGGACCATCCAATGAACATTCATGTACAGTTTGGCTTTAATCATATTTGTAGTTTCTGAGTAGAAGGCATTTGAACATTTTCCCATAGGGTCCAATGCTAATCTATGTATTGCGGTGGCGGCCATCTTGGATTTCCGATCGACATAAAAAACAGAAACTTTGTAGAGGACTTTCCAATGATCATTCCTGGGCAGTTTGGTTTCAATTGTCCAAGTGGTTTCAGAGAAGAAGCGTTTTGAAACATTTTTCCCATAGGGTCCAATGTTAAACTAAGTCCTGCCGTAGCCGCCATTTGGAATTTCATACCGGAACAAAAAAACGTAAAGTTTGTAGAGGACCATCTAATGAACATTCATGTACAGTTTGGCTTTAATCATATTTGTAGTTTCTGAGAAGAAGGCATTTGAATATTTTCCCATAGGGTCCAATGTTAATCTATGTCCTGTGGTGGCAGCCATCTTGGATTTCCGATCGGCATAAAAAACAGAAACTTTGTAGAGGACCTTCCAATGATCATTCCTGGGCAGTTTGGTTTCAACTGTCCAAGTGGTTTCAGAGAAGAAGCATTTTGAAACATTTTTCCCATAGGGTCCAATGTTAAAGTAAGTCCTGCCGTAGCCGCCAATTTGAATTTCATATCGGAACAAAAAACCTTAAGATTGTAGAGGACCATCCAATGAACATTCATGTACAGTTTGGCTTTAATCATATTTGTAGTTTCTGAGAAGAAGGCATTTGAATATTTTCCCATAGGGTCCAATGTTAATCTATGTCCTGCGGTGGCGGCCATCTTGGATTTCCGATCGGCATAAAAAACAGAAAATTTGTAGAGGACCTTCCAATGATCATTCCTGGGCAGTTTGGTTTCAACTGTCCAAGTGGTTTCAGAGAAGAAGCATTTTGAAACATTTTTCCCATAGGGTCCAATGTTAAACTAAGTCCTGCCGTAGCCGCCATTTTGAATTTCATACCGGAAGAAAAAACGTAAAGTTTGTAGAGGACCATCTAATGAACATTCATGTACAGTTTGGCTTTAATCATATTTGTAGTTTCTGAGAAGAAGGCATTTGAATATTTTCCCATAGGGTCCAATGTTAATCTATGTCCTGCGGTGGTGGCCATCTTGGATTTCCGATTGGCATAAAAAACAGAGACTTTGTAGAGGACCTTCCAATGATCATTCCTGGGCAGTTTGGTTTCAACTGTCCAAGTGGTTTCAGAGAAGAAGCATTTTGAAACATTTTTCCCATAGGGTCCAATGTTAAACTAAGTCCTGCCGTAGCCGCCATTTTGAATTTCATACCGGAACAAAAAACGTAAAGTTTGTAGAGAACCATCTAATGAACATTCATGTACAGTTTGGCTTTAATCATAATTGTAGTTTCTGAGAAGGCATTTGAATATTTTCCCATAGGGTCCAATGTTAATATATGTCCTGCGGTGGTGGCCATTTTGGATTTCCGATCGGCATAAAAAACAGAAACTTTGTAGAGGACCTTCCAATGATCATTCCTGGGCAGTTTGGTTTCAACTGTCCTAGTGGTTTCAGAGAAGAAGCATTTTGAAACATTTTCCCCATAGGTTCCAATGTTAAACTAAGTCCTACCGTAGCCGCCATTTTGAATTTCATATCGGAACAAAAAACCTTAAGATTGTAGAGGACCATCCAATGAACATTCATGTACAGTTTGGCTTTAATCATATTTGTAGTTTCTGAGAAGAAGGCATTTGAACATTTTCCCATAGGGTCCAATGTTAATCTATGTCCTGCGATGGTGGCCATCTTGGATTTCCAATCGGCATAAAAAACAGTAACTTGGTAAAGGACATTCCAATGATCATTCATGTACAGTGTGGGTTCAGTCAGTTCATTAGTTTCAGAGAAGAAGATCTTTGAAATTTCAGCCAATCAGAGCATATTATTGGCCTTGGCAGCCATATTGAATATCCGACTGGAACGAAAAACCTTTGTAGAGGACCATCCAAGGAACATTCCTGCTAAGTTTGGTTCCAATCGGCCCAGTGGTTTCGGAGAAGAAGCTTGAAATGTGAAAAGTTTACAGACGACAGACATCAGACGACAGACGACAAACGACGGACGCCAAGTGATGGCAATAGTTCACCTGGACCTTTGGTCCAGGTGAACTAATAACACAAACACCACTGAAAACTGGCAGTGAACACAGGTACAGAATCAATAACACAAACCCCACTGAAAACTGGAAGTGAACACAGGTACAGAATCAATAACACAAACCCCACTGAAAAATGGAAGTGAACACATACAGAATCAATAACACAAACCCCACTGAAAACTGGAAGTGAACACAGATACAGAATCAATAACACAAACCCCACTGAAAACTGGAAGTGAACACAGATACAGAATCAATAACACAAACACCACTGAAAACTGGCAGTATACACAGGTACAGAATCAATAACACAAACACCACTGACAACTGGAAGTGAACACAGATACAGAATCAATAACACAAACCCCACTGAAAACTGGCAGTAAACACAGGTACAGAATCAATAACACAAACCCCACTGAAAACTGAAAGTGAACACAGATACAGAATCAATAACACAAACCCCACTGAAAACTGGAAGTGAACACAGATACAGAATCAATAACACAAACACCACTGAAAACTGGCAGTAAACACAGGTACATAATCAATAACACAAACCCCACTGAAAACTGGAAGTGAACAGATACAGAATCAATAACACAAACCCCACTGAAAACTGGAAGTGAACACAGGTACAGAATCAATAACACAAACCCCACTGAAAACTGGAAGTGAACACAGATACAGAATCAATAACACAAACCCCACTGAAAACTGGAAGTGAACACAGATACAGAATCAATAACACAAACCCCACTGAAAACTGGAAGTGAACACAGATACAGAATCAATAACACAAACACCACTGAAAACTGGAAGTGAACACAGATACAGAATCAATAACACAAACCCCACTGAAAACAGGAAGTGAACACAGGTACAGAATCAATAACACAAACCCCAATGAAAACTGGAAATGAACACAGATACAGAATCAATAACACAAACCCCAATGAAAACTGGAAGTGAACACAGATACAGAATCAATAACACAAACCCCACTGAAAACTGGAAGTGAACACAAATACAGAATCAATAACACAAACCCTACTGAAAACTGGAAGTGAACACAGATACAGAATCAATAACACAAACACCACTGAAAACTGGCAGTGAACACAGGTACAGAATCAATAACACAAACCCCACTGAAAACTGGAAGTGAACACAGATACAGAATCAAAATTGTAGATGACACAGTAATACAATGGGATTTTTAAAATTTTGTTTTATCCAGCAATCCACTAACATTATCCTATAAGGCCAAAACAAATTAATTGTTAGCTTCTCAGGCACCACTGCGTGTGTGTTTTTACTGCCGCATTGATCGTTTTTACATTGGAAAAACAAATTTGTGTCCGTTTCCGGTCATTTCCGGATCCGCTCCGGCCCAATCCGTAACTTTGTTGATCGCGATTGTTGTCAGTAAAGCGTTTATGTCGAAGGCATGCATGGTTGCTTCCGGTATAAGCTGTCACTGCATTTGAACCAACACTGATTATTAATTTTAATATTTCATGGATTGTCTGAATAACCTTATTTTTGAATTTAGCATTTTCTTAGTTTCTTCTTTCCCAAGTTATGATTTTTGGATTACAACAGTGAACCTCGCCTTTATCCCAGTTTTTAAGCCTCATACACATAAACTTTATCTTTTTAAAACACTGCACTAATATTGTCTATTCATATTTGCCAAAGCCATATTCAACACAAAGTCTATCTGTTTATAAAACACCTTTAACTTCAAATAAACAGCATTCAAAGAGTAATGAACACACAACAAAAACTTTGTCAGACTGATTAAAATGTACTTACTTTCCAGCCACAACATCATTAGTAAACTTTAGTGACTCCTGGATATCTGACGATTCACTCTGTAACAACACAATTTATATAATCATCAATTTATTTCTTAATACTTGTAATTCAAAGAAAACAAATTAAAAAAAAAAGTTCTGAAATTCAGACTTAAATTTTTTGTTCTGTTTTTTTTTTCCGAGATATTCCAAAGTGTTCTTGTGGAGGATACATACTTTAACTGCAGCAACCTTGGCACTAGCTGCAAAACAGGACAGAAAAGCCAGGGCTCACCACACATAGTAAAAACAGGGCGACTTGACTTCTCTCTCTCTTGACTTAAGGGCGAAGTGAGGGAAAATCTGGGAGACTTCCGAAAATCGATCCAAATTTTAACGTTTCCTTCCCCGCTACCGCACGTTCCCTACCTTTCACAAAAACGAACAATGATCTTAAAAGGATGCAATTAACGAGTTTGGAATAAAATATTGAACATCAAATCCTGTATGGGTCACATTTCAGGAACATGGGAGCTCCTTTTGTGAATATTGAAGAAAAAGTATGATTATTGGTGAAAAAAATACGGACTTGAAAAGACTGACAGGGCGACTGAAACTTCGCTTTTTGACAGAAATTGGGCGACTTCATTGAAACCAAGGCGAAGAAGTCGCCCACTTCGCCTGGTTTGGTGACCCCTGTAACATGCAGAATTTATAGTATTAGGGTTATCTCCCCTTATGACATATTGGTTAGCATTTTTGGTGGTTATTATCACTTTCAGCAATTTTTAGCAGACTAGGGGTTAGGGTTATGGTGTTTAACGCCACTTTCAACAATATTTCAGCTATATCGTGGCAGTCAGTTTTATTGCCGGATGAAACCGGGAGTACCTGGAGAAATCTACAGACTTGCTGCAAGTCACTGACAACGTTATCACATAATGTTATATCGAGTACACCCTAGCCATGAGCAGGATTTGAACTCACAACTTTAGTGGTGATAGGCACTGATTGCATATGTTTGGTGAGCCCTGAAAGCTCGTTAAAGGTTCGCTTTTCTATCTGTTTCTAAAGCTTGTACAAATAAATTTTTGTACATATATTGTCTATTTATTAAACAGAATTATACAATTTATTTAAATTAACATGTAAACCTATATTAATTTATAGTAAATAAACCATACCTTAGCCATTTTTATACAATCTTTCAGTTTATCAAATGACAGTGTAAAATAAGCGACACATTCACCAAACTTTTCTTGTTCTTCCGAGTTTCTTCCCATATAGTAATTTGTAATCACTTCATACAATAAAATCTTTAAATCTGTTCTTTTCTTTCAGTCCTAAAAAAATAAAATTGATTGAAATTGAAATATCATTTAAGGCTTTATACCAGGGGTGAATCTAGTTAGAAAATAAAATAACCGAAAATAAATGAAGATAGCTGAAAACATCTACACCTCTTTTTCACAAGGTCAATTTTTTACTTATTATGACAGTGTGCTGCAACTTTCGGAAAATTTATCTTTCATAGTAAAACAGTTGAAAACTGAAAAAAGTATATTTTTCTCCGTCCTAATTTCTTGTTAATAATATTCACATGGATTGAACAGAAAATCATTTTCTAAGTATTAATGTGAATATACGCAACTGATTAATGTGAATTCATCTTTGTTCATTGAATATCAACTTTTTTTGTTCCTGCTGGTATCAGCAAATCACAAAATTTAGTGAATCATGAAAAAACATGTATTATGTGACCTTAATTTTAATTTGCCTGTCATATTAATTAAACCTGTTGTTAGCCACTACCTTATCTTATGCGACCGTATTTCAATATTCCCTTTGAAGGTCGTGCTAGGTAGGTTTGAGCTTATTCTTGACCTACCTTGTATTTTCTAGATCCCAGAATAGCGTCCATATTTTCTGTTAGCGATCGCCTGTCTTATGTGACCGTATTTCAATGTGCCCTTTGAAGGTCACATAAAGCAGGTTTGACGGTAATTAAACCTGTAGTTGGCCACTACCTTGTCCTATGTGACCGTATTTCAATGTTCCCTTGGAAGGTCACAAAAGGCAGGTTTTACCTTATTCTTGACCTACCTTATATTTTCTAGATCCCAGAATAGCATCCATATTTTCCGTTTGCAGAGATCTGATAACATTCCTGTAGAATTCCACGACTTGTCCCGTCACCTTGGCTGTAATGGTGTTCTTTCTACTGTCTTTCATTGACTTCTCTAAGATACACTCCTGGGCTTGTGACTACAAATTACAAAAAGCATATAGTTTACTTAAATAAAAATAGAATAACGGCAGAAATGAAGGTTGAGACAGACATTATCACTAGTATCACAGCGAGTCAGATAAGATAGTGAAAATGTATTTCAAGTCGCCCTATTTTTTTAAAGTGAGGTGAGCCCTGAAAACAACTTTTATTATATAAACTTAGATATAGTGCAGCTGAAATTGCAAAAACACCCCAATGCATATATTGCTATCAAATGAAACCTGAATTTACTTGTTATAACCTTTTCGACAACCTTGACGCCATTGGCTAGGGTGGTCTCAAGAAACGATGCTAGTCTGTCGGATGGGGACAATAAAAGGCTGGTTTGTGTAAGGGGAAATCAATGCCATGATCACATTAAAGACATCCGCAAAAGAGTAGACTAATGCCACTACAAGGACCGCTCTTGCACTCCCCAAAGTGAAGAGTGACATCACTTGTTTCAATCCACTATGAAGAAGTGATTTTAAAGTAAAATAATTTAACCTCTCAGTTCGGGGTAATGTCAGTTGGTTATTCATTCCAAACAAGTATCTCACTTTGTTGAAATAACAAACGGTGCTGTCATTTTCTGTTATATAAACAACTGTTAACTTTTCCTGTTATTTTTTAATTTGTAAACAAAAGTTCTGGTTCCAAAAAAGAAAACACTCCCAATTGTCATTAAAATGTAGCCGTGTACGTATAGAGATGAACTATGAAAAGTTTAAAAGAAGTGACAGGCCAGATAGTTTCCGTAGTTTGACATTACTGTCAACGATTTTCTCTCCATTGTTGGGGAAAAGTTTTTCAATGATTACCTAAGGATTGACACAAAAAGGTTTCCGATTTCTGTAAAATGAAATTAGTACATGTACATTTTGCAGCAGATTGAATGAATAAATTTACGAACCGTGGAAGATACCAGATCGCAAACATTACGAGTTGACAGAATTCTCTTTATTGTTCACAACTTTTCACTTCGTCCGTGAAAATTAACAATTTTAATAATTGAATCATAAAGAAACAAAAAAACACGTTTCTTTTCTAATATTTAGTGAATACTTGTGTATTACATGAAAACGTGTAGGAAACGTGTATTGATTGGCTCGATAAAAATACATAATTGGGGAGAACAGTAAATTACATTAGCTGTGTATTCATTGGCTACACAAATGTATTTGGACCGATCGCTGTGCTCGTAACAAACTGTTTTCGACTAGAACAGAAGAGTTATCTACCGTTGATGTTACAGTAAAATATGTCCGGTTTCGGTAAAACAACAATTTTTAACGGACTTTTAGGCAATCGCCCAAATGCTTTTTGTTGGGCCAGTGACTACCTAATTTGGAGCAGCTTTTGGTCGCCCGAATAAGATATTAGTCGCATTTGGCGACTGGGCGACCGTCCATTTCAGGCACTGCATGTGACATATCAAAGTTCCATACCTACAAGCATTAGATGTGAGGAGCTCATGTGACATATCAAAGTTCTATACTTACAAGCATTAGATTGACCTGGAATGTGAGGATCTCATGTGACATATCAAAGCTCCATACTTACAAGCATTAGATTGACCTGGAATGTGAGGATCTCATGTGACATATCAAAGCTCTATACTTACAAGCATTGTATTGACATGGAATGTGAGGATCTCATGTGACATATCACAGTTCCATACTTACAAGCATTAGATTGCCCTGGAATGTGAGGATCTCATGAGACATATAAAAGTTCTATACTTTGTTACAAGCATTAGATTGACCTGGAATGTGAGGATCTCATGTGACATATCAAAGCTCTATGCTTACAAGCATTAGATTGACCTTGAATCTGTGGACCTCATGTGACATATCAAAGCTCCATACTTACAAGCATTAGGTTGACCTGGAATGTGAGGACCTCATATGACATACCAAAGCTCTATACTTACAAGCATTAGATTGACCTGGAATGTGAGGACCTCATGTGACATATCAAAGCTCTATACTTACAAGCATTAGATTGACCTGGAATGTGAGGACCTCATGTGACATATCCACGCTGAAATTAGATGATCCAAAGTGGTCTCTTAAAAATTCAAATGCCCATGCAGCACACTGGAAATGAGTACATGCTACTTTCATCCCCTGAAAAAATACAGAAATCCTTTTATGATGAATCGGTAGAAACGATTTGGAGTGAGTCAGTGATTGTTGTTTAACACTAACTCAGCAATTTTTCAGCTTTATCATGGTGAGAACAAGTTAATTTTCAATGAGATGATGATGAGGTCTGCTTTGTACTAGACCAATGCGCTTAGTTTGTTTTTTATAGTGCTAGCTCACTGAAACAACAGTCCGTGGATAGATATGTCGCCCCACTCAGACACATTATCCTGATTCCGAGTCAACCAGTCTTTGCTCTTTCTCCTTAACGTTGCGTGTTTAGCGGAGAAGCAAAAATTCCAATTTTACAGTCTTTTGTTTGACCCGATCGGGGCTCGAACCCACGATCTACCTCACTCGAGGCGAGCATGCTAACCATTACACCACCGATGCAGTGAAACAATGTGGTATTGTAAGAGCTGGCACAGTGAATCACCACAAGCTTATGGATCTTTAATCATAAAAGACATGTGTAACCTATCAGTATATGATGTGCAACATGAAAGTAGAAATTGGAACTGAAATGGGAAGGCATGTGGTAAACTAGAAAAATCTGGCCAGGGTCCGTTTCACACTCATTTTAGGGTATGAGTGATGCTGATTACTGAAGACCCTACTATAACTGTGAAATGTAATACAGCAATAAAAGTGTCGTTCATTTACCTGAATTTATTGGCAACATGAATAAAGCATGGCCATAACCACTCAATCTAAAGATACCTAAAACTTATGTCTCCCCTTAACAAGTGATACTATTTAAAAAACAATTATTTGACCTTGAGGTCAAAGGTCAAGGTCCAACGAAGGTCATTACCGTACGTGACACACCGCCTTATGGTCATGCACCCACATACCAAATATCATTGACCTATCTCAAAAGACAAAAAAGTTATGGTCCGGACAAGCTTCGCTGAGAAGAAGCAGAAGAAAAAATCAGACTAAAACAATATGTCTCCCTTCGTTCGAAGGGGAGACATAATTAAAATTATATGTTGTTGTATCTTTTTCGGACATCAGCTTTTATGTGTGCACTCGGTTTTAAATTGTAGGCTCATCGCTGATTGGTCTGTTTAAAATATGATACTTGACATGACCCCATTACATGTTAACCTAGTGCATAGTCAAAAAAAAAGAAACAAGGGCAACGCAAAGCGTGGCATATCCGCTCGCCTAAAAATTAGACCCTATGACCTTGACCTTTGACCTTGAAAATCAATAGGGTTCCAGACTCTCATAAGGACTAAGTATGTACCAAGTTTGGTCAAAATCCATTGAAGGATCTTGATTCTAGAGTGTTCACAAGGATGTTATGCAGTAAAAATTTGACCCGGTGACCTTGAACTTGAAAATCAATAGGGTTCCAGACTCTCCTAAGGACTAAGTATGTACCAAGTTTGGTCAAAATCCATTGAAGGATGTTGATTCTAGAGTGTTCACAAGGATGTTATGTGGTAAAAATTTGACCCGGTGACCTTGACCTTTGACCTTGAAAATCAATAGGGTTCCAGATTATCTGAATGACTAAATATGTACCAAGTGTGGTCAAAATTCATTGAAGGATGTTGATCCTAGAGTGTTCACAAGGATGTTACGGAAGGACGAACTGTAGCATTACTATATCCCTTCGCAACTTCGTTGGTGAGGGAATAAAAAAGATACAACAAACATCCAATTACATGAATATCAATAATCACTAGGAAAAGGATTAAATGTGTGTCAAAATGCTGGAGATCTAGAGAAGGAGGTTCGGACCCATCCATTGGCTAAACCCTCGCTCCATTTTTTGACATGTACACATAACATTTAATTTGTAATACTACACACACATACTTACATCAGCACTCTGTCTTGTTTCTATACTACCTAGTATAGAATGTAATGCTCCAATGTTGTAGAGGATACAGGCTTGTTCAAACTTGACATCAGGAATCGTGACTTCTCTACCGAGGAAAACATCCTCCCTACAACATATAACAAGTAACAATCATTACATTTAGATGTATTAGTCAAGATTAACTTCTCTACCAAGGAAAACATCCTCCTTATAACAGATATTAGTTAAAAATCATTACGTTTAGATGTATTAGTCAAGATTTACCGTAAACAGCTGTATATTACTCGCATTTGTGCATTATCCACACCCCTTTTGGCTCCCAATATCTTGGGTGAAAAAACCTAGTTCGAGTATATAATCCTTGTCAACTTTTGACCCATTCATGTGGAGAACAAATGTGTGAATAAAGCTAAATATTTGGCAAGAAAAATGTGTAATGCAATGGAAAACATGTTAAACTAGTGGTAAATATTTCCAACTTTTGTGGGAAACATTTAGAAAAAAGAACAACTATATTTGTTGTTTTTTTTAACTTTCTTTTCTTATCCATTACAGTGTTATTTTTTCTTCTCTTCATTCGACCATTGGTTAAACAATGTTGTTTTTTCTTCTCTTCATTCGACCATTGGTGTAACAATGTTGTTTTTTCTTCTCTTCATTCGACCATTGGTGTAACAATGTTGTTTCATGTGGGGCTGTCATGGTCATGATCGCATAGTAATTGGATTAGCAACTACCTATGCAATCAGTGCCTATCACCACTAAGGTTGTACATTAGAATTCTGCTCATAGTGAGGTATACTCGATACAACATTGTGTGATAAAGTTTGTCAGTGACTTGCACCATGTTGGTGGTTTTCTCCGGGTCCTCCGGTTCCTCAACCAACAAAACGACAGCCACGATATAACTGAAATATTGTTGAAAATGGCGTTAAACACCATAACCATAACCCTTATTCTTCTTGAAAAATTGTCATGTGACTTACTAGCTAAATCAAATCATTATCAGAGTTTCATTTTACCATGATGAAGATTTACCAGATAGAATTAATGAAACATTCCCCCTTTCCAACCATGGGAACCATTTACTTTAGATAAGATTCACCAAATAGAATTTATTTCTCATTTTCTTTCCAAGCAATAGTAATTCTACATCTACTTCCTTCCTCATAAAGAACCCAAAAGAAAGACTTACTTTAACTTGGTAAAATTTGATTTAATATCCCCTTCCGCATATAAGAACCATCTGAGAAATGACAAGCTCCCTAGAAAACATACTTACCATGTAAAATTAATCCCACATTCTCCCTCCTCCCCCATGGGGAACCTTCCTTGTAAAAACTGCAACTGGGCATAATATTTTTTCAGTGTACTACATCCCATAAAATCATGTGAAACATGAACATCACTCTGAAAACACAAAAAAAAACCTTGTCCATTCTGTCATCTTTATATAATTCATGGGGTCGTTATAGTCGTGATCACATGGTAGTTGGATTTACAACTACATGTACCTGTGCAATCAGTGCCTATCACCACTAAAGTTGTCAGTTCGAACTCCGTTCATGGCGAGGTGTACTCGATACAACACTATGTGATCAAGTTTGCCAGTGTCTTATGACAGGTCAGTGGTTTTCTTCGGGTACTCCGGTTTCCTCCATCAATAAAACTGACTGCCACGATATAACTGAAATATTGTGGAAAGTGGCCTGCAACACAATTAACCAACCAACTATATAATTCAGAGACATTTGCAACTCCTCTAGGAGCATCATGGACTCGTCATTTGTGCTTGGGTCTCACCGTTATATGATTAATTTAGATTTTTTGGTGTTTAACACCATTTTCAGCAATATTTCAGCTATATCATGGTGACCAGTTTTAGTGGTGGAAGAAGCCCGAGTACCCGGAGATAACCACCGACCATGGGCAAGTAACTGGTAAACTTTATCACTTGCAGTTGCGAGTCGAGTGCACCCTTTTTTGTAATTTACAAAAACAGGTGCAAACCCACGCCGTATTGGTGATAGGTTTGTATGAGTTGTTAGGTAATCCAACTACCTAACTCATTGAGCCACCCGGGCCCTCTCACCATTATAAATCAATATTAATGAAGAATGCACTAATGGGATTTGTAGGTTGCATTTGGGACTCATCAGAACTTTATCCTACTAGGATCTCTGATAATTCCTGTTGCTGACATTGCTAATGCCATGTCAATTGGATGAAATATAGCTATAGGACATCAGTTTCTGTTTTAAAATTGTCCGTTTGTGAAAGAGTGTTGTTTAACGCCAAGTGAGCAATTTTTCAGCTACTGTATATAATGGTGAGAACAAGTTACAAGTTGATGATGATTTCCGCTTTGTACTACCGGTAGACCAACACACTTAGCTGCATTTTTATAGTGCTATCTCACCAAACAAGAGTCTGTGTGCAGACATGCACTCAGACACTTTACTCTGATCCCGACCCATAATAAACTGAGAATATTCCATATGCATTTGTCACAAAAGTAAAAGGCAGTTAAATATGTTGAAAGCTTCTTGACATCTATACAGACATAACTGGAACTGGTATATTGTACATGTACTTTGATACAATTGATTGATTGGTTGATTAGAGTTCCATTGATTACAAAATATATCTTAAAATACTGAAAATTAATTTTTAATAGTTTATTTTTACAAAAAAAAATATCGTGCATTGCATGTACACACCATAATATTTCCTATCAACTTTTTCAACAATATTTTTTTTGAATTCAAACATGATTATCCCCCTTAGTAATTACCTGTCTCAGCTGTTCAAGGTCACTGCAGGCTTTATTATAATGTGCTGGATCCTCTCCATAATGGTCTCTGATGTACTAAAATAAAAAACATGAAATTGATATATACCTTGTATATTTACAATACATAATCAGGGCCTATTCTACATGTAGTAGGAAAAATGATGAATTTGCCCCAAAAAATTGAGATATTTGTTTGGAATTGTTGACCATCGCTGTTTTTAAGAAAAGTTTGAAGATCGCTAGATACAAAAGAAAATGTATCAATGGGGTAATCGGTCGCAAGTCAGTTTTATTGGTAGAGGAAACAGGAGTACTCGGAGAAAAACCACTGACCTGTCACAACCTGGATCGTCTTAACGGCATTATAGGTCCCTGGGGCCATACCTATACAACCACTCTCAGGAATAAAACTGTAAATGTCGATAAAATTAAACATATATTTATTATATGTTATAAATATATTCATTATATTGGTGCTTCCAACAAAATCAGTGTTTAAACATTAAAAATAGTGTGAGGGTATAAATAAGTAAAAGGTGAGGGTTGTGATCCCATTAATGCCTTAACTCTGCCACTTTTTGCCCTGGTTCTGACTGAGCTATGATCTGGATATCCAATGATATATGTAGTGGTCTTCATTTTTTTCAATAATTATTTGTTTTGTTGATATTGGTTGGATTGTTGATTATAAGATTCCAATCTTTTCATAATAATGAAGGATCACAAAAATAATTTTCATCAGTTGTGATGCTTCAAAAAGTACTTCTCAGGTGCAGGGTTTCAGCTGGATTTTATTATACTAAGGTCAAATGACCTAACTCATATAAATTCCTCAGGTCTTTTGTCCTGAAAGGCACTTATTCAATAGGTCAGTTGTGTCCTAATTTGCCTAAAACTTATAAGTCATTTAATGATATATTAAGGTGTGGTGTGATTCATTTAATGCAGCTGGAGCTTAATTTAATATTCATTTGTTTCAAACTTGCATACTTATTATGATATTTGGAATTGACAACCAGACAGGTTTTCAGAGGTCACCATCTCTTTCCAAAAGCTTAAGTGAAAATAAATAGAAATTAAAATCAAATTCCCCAATGAGGAATGAGTCAAAGACTTAAGAGAAAGCTACCCTAAATAGGTTACAAAGAAGTCTGCTTTGAAATAAACATTTTGTAGATTTTTTTTTACATTTAAAATCACTGAGAAATAACAATTTTAGCGGATCTTTTCAACTATTTGTCTTAATCAGGAAAAAGCTTATAATATTTGTCCATTTCAAAGGTTTCAATATTTCCCAAAAACCTAAATCAAGTCCTCTATCGTATTTTGCACAAAAGACAAGTTTAAATTTAGCGCCAAATTGATATCCGATGATTTTTACGTGTCCGGTCCGGAGTGATTCTTGTTCTTATATTTCAAATATTGATATTTTCGTTCATTAAAGCGTTTCTGAGATTGCGACTTTAATTTTGTCCTTGAACTTCATCAAAGCATGGAAAAACGATAAATGATACAATAAAAGAGTTTTGATCTGGCGTTTCACTTTAGTTTTAATCAAAATAAATTATGGACAAATTGAAGAATACTCGATCACGTGTCCGATGCATACGTAGCATGTGTCGGTCTTTTTGGCCACTTATTTTGAAACAAACAGTCATTTTGACAGCAATGTCAAATTATTTCCTGTCATATATGTAAATTATCGGCCAATGACAGACGCCAAATGGAAACCCTGAGGTGACCCGAAATTATTACCTGGCTACTTAACTTTCATGTCTGGTGGCCAATGGGAGACTTCAATTAATATCTCAGCAAATTGAACATTTTTAATTGTTTGAATACAACCTCTTTCACTCATTTTTTTCTTCTTCTTCTTTCGGTATACAGCTATCCATCCACTGGATGATCACTAGCTGTTGCATTTTCACATGCTTTACCAATAAACTTAACCAAAACAAAAAATATTATTTGCACTAGACAATAGATTTATTAACACAAACACAGTTACAGTAACTGGCAAAGGCCCAATATAACAAGAATTCTGAGAGTATTGCACATAGCAATACATTGTCCCCTACCCGCCACAAAAATCAGAGGATATTGGAAGTATCACCTTGCAGTAACTAGATTTTAAAATACAAGTTCAAGGGCCATAACTCAGCCAAAAATCATTCGACCAGAACGAAATTCGAACTTAAACTGATGAGTCGGTAGAAACGATTTGGAGTGAGTCAGTGATTGTTGTTTAACACCAACTCAGCTATTTTTCAGCTTTATCATGGTGAGAACAAGTTAATTTTCAATGAGACGATGATGAGGTCTGCTTTGTACTAGACCAATGCACTTAGCTTGATTTTTATAGTGCCAGCTCACTGAAACAACAGTCTGTGGATAGATATGTCACCCCACTCAGACACATTATCCTCATTCCGAGCCAACCAGTCTTTGCTCTTTCTCCTTAATGCTGCGTGTTTAGCGGAGAAGCAAAATTCCAATATTACAGTCTTTGTTTTGATCCGATCGGGGCTCGAACCCACGATCTACCACACTCGAGGCGAGCACACTAACCATTACACCATCGATGCAGTGAAACTATTTGGTATTGTAAGAGCATGGCACAGTGAATCACTACAAGCTTATGGATCTTTAATTATAAAAGACATGTGTAGCCTATCAGTATGTGATGTGCAACATGAAAGTAGAAATTGGAACTGAAATGGGAAGGCATGTGGTAAAGTAGAAAAATCTGGCCAGGGTCCGTTTCACACTCATTTTAGGGTATGAGTGATGCTCATTACTGAAGACCCTACTGTAACTGTGAAATGTAATACAGCAATAAAAGTGTCGTTCCTTTACCTGAATTTACTGGCAACAAGAATAATGCATGGCCATAACCACTCAATCTAACGATACCTAAAACTTATGTTTCCCCTTAACAAGTGATACTATTTAAACTAGAGGCTCCCAGGAGCCTGTAATCGCTCACCTGGTTTTCAATTTGACATCTAATGTTGATAGAAAATGGGGGTATTACACATAATTTTGAAAGTGGGCCACCCAAAGATCATTTCAACTCAAATTTCTGAGCAAAAGATTTTGATGTGATTTTTATCTCATAATATTCCTAAACGGAATAAACTGGCTGAAAAAATCTCACAGAAAAACCCAGAATATATGTTAAACTACTCATTGCCATATAGCTGCAGTTAAAATTTGAGTTCATTTTGATTTGTAATAAAGTGGAAATTGACAACTAAAGAAATTTCTATTTTTAGTAACAGCAGCCATTTTGAATGGAGGGCAGGGCTGTCGGACACAATATTGAAAGGGTACCACCCAAGGACCATCCCAGCCAAATTTGCTTTAATTTGGTTCAGCGGTTTCAGAGGAGAAGATTTAATTGTGATCTTTTATCAAAATATGTCTAATTTGTATAATCAGTATAAATCGGTTGAAAGAAAAATTTCACAGAAAAACCTGGAATAAATGTTAAACTACTCCTTGCCATGTAGCTGCAGTTAAAATTTGAGCTCATTTTGACTTATACTAAAGCAGCAATGGACAATTGAAGAAATTTCTATTTTTAGTAACAGCAGCCATCTTGAATGAAGGGCTGGGCTGTTGGACACAATTTTGAAAGGGACCCACCCAAGGACCATCCCTGTCAGGTTTAGTGTAATTTGGTTCAGCGGTTTCAGAGGAGAAGATTTAATGTGATCTTTTATCAAAATATGCCTAATTTGCATAATCGGTATAAATCGGCTGAAAGAAAAATTTCACAGAAAAACCCGGAATATATGTTAAACTACTCCTTGCCATGTAGCTGCAGTTAAAATGTGAGCTCATTTTGACTAATACTAAAGCAGCAATGAACAATTAAAATTTCATCCCCCCTTTTTTCTATTTTTAGCTTGGCGGCCATCTTGGTTGGAAGTCGGGATCATCGGACACAATTTTGGAAGGGGGCCATCCAAGGACCATTCCACCAAAGTTTGATTCAAATTGGCCCAGTGGCTTCAGAGGAGTTGATTAAAATGTGAAAAGTTAACGGACGGACGACAGACGACGGACGCTCAGTGGTGACAATAGGGTCAGGTGAGCTAAAAACAATTATTTGACCTTGAGGTCAAAGGTCAAGGTCCAACGAAGGTCATTACGGTATGCAACACACCGCCTTATGGTCATGCATCAACATACCAAATATCATTGACCTACATGTATCTTGAAAGACAAAAAAGTTATGGTCCGGACAAGCTTCGCTGAGAAGAAGCAGAAGAAGTGTAAGCAGAAGAAAAAATCAGACTAAAACAATATGTCTCCCTTCGTTCGAAGGGGAGACATAAATAAAATTATATGTTGTTGTATCTATTTCGGACATCAGCTTTTATGTTTGCACTCGGTTTTAAATTGTAGGCTCATCACTGATTGGTCTGTTTAAAATATGATCCTTGACATGACCCCATACTGCAAGTCATTTACATGTTAGCTTAGTGCATAGCCAAAAAAAAAAGAAAAAAAGATACAACAAACATCCAATTACATGAATATCAATAATCACTAGGAAAAGGATTAAATGTGTGTCAAAATCCTGGAGATCTAGAGAAGGAGGTTCGGACCCATCCATTGGCTAAATCCTCCCTCCATTTTTTGACATGTACACATAAGATTTAATTTGTAATACTACACACACATACTTACATCAGCACTCTGTCTTGTTTCTATACTACCCAGTATAGAATGTAATGCTCCAATGTTGTAGAGGATACAGGCTTGTTCAAACTTGACGTCAGGAATCGTGACTTCTCTACCGAGGAAAACATTCTCCCTACAACATATAACAAGTAACAATCATTACATTCAGATGTACACTGTTGTTTATATTTGCAGTGTGTACTGCATGGTGTGTATATTTGCAGTGTAGGCTGTTATATGTTGGCAAGTATTCAGTAAATCATACCATATAATTATATTTTGTTAGTATAAACATAAATTGTACAAATAATGTTGATGTCACACAGTGTGTTGTCTCTTATATAAGGTACCAGGTCGTTTCGCCCTGAATCCTGTTCGCCCCCTGAGTCATTTCTCCCCAGGTCGTTTCGTCCCTATTCCCGTGTCGTTTCGCCCTCATTTATTAATAGTGCTTTAAAAAATGAAATATGGAAAATACCATTGCAAATATTCGTATTTTGGATGTTGTAAGGCTTGTTCATGGGTACTTTATTTTTGTCTTCCTCATAATTAACATGCTTAATATTATGAATTGCTTCACTCTTTGTCTGACATCTGATTAAATTTATACTATTTTAGCATTTGATGCATAATTCATTAAAAAAAAGAGGTTATTTGCACACTTGTACAGCATCTTACAAAAAAAACTTTTTTACTGTTCTTGTGTTTTTTTTTCAAATTTTGCAAGAAAAGTTTCGGTTGAGATCTTTGACAAATAAGGGTAATAACAAAATTACCGAACTCCGAACAATCTTACAAAGGGAAAGTCAAAACTCATAAGTATATAAACAGACAAAATCAGTCAACAACTGGAAAACTGAAAACCGTAATGACCCTGACAGGCATTTCTATAGAAATGGTGGGTTGAATCAGATTTTAAAGCACCAAACCTCCCGCTCTCATTACGGTTCAAAGGTTCCGGCTGTCACTATAACAGTATTTAAATACAGGAACAAAATAGGTAAAATAGTTATCAAAGCAGTACCATATTCAGTGAAGTAAATGTCAAAAACACTTTTACGTCACACATTGATAAAAAAAAAATGTTGACATCTTTCCTGGCTTCTTTATCTTTATACATTTTCACTATATGAAAATGCATCGCTTATAATTGTTTCTGCAGAGACGGAATATATTTCGACAAGATCTTGGTATCGGAATATAAACTTTTTAAGAGATCGAATAAGGCGAATCTTTTAATAGCCCTGGTCCAGTAGCCTGTTTCTCAGATGAAGATGACGTTTCAGGAAATCAGAATACTTGCTACTGGCCCTTGCATAGCGAATCAATTGCGAGATGTATTATTATCATTTTTGTATACAACTAATAAATAAATAATAAGTAGACCAAAATGATTGAATTATCATTTTTTTTGCATACAACTAATAAATAAATAATTAACACAAAATTATCCAAAAAGACTTCAACTATTATAATATAATAGTAATTAAGTGGGGCGAATCGACTCACTTTCCGGGGCAAATCGACCCGGGGCGAACAGGTAATCGGGGCGAAACGACCCGGATTCTCTTATATGTGTATTTTGTGTTGTTACAATGTATGTTGTTTTCTGTATTTATTTCTGTGTTTCTCTATAAATAAATAAAGTTTTATTTAGAGTCGATACATATCACAACATACATAAAACACAAGCTCTACAGAGCTTTTCAAATCGACTATACATATAACAAAAACAACATACATGCATACATACAAGGTACATAAAAATACTAGCAAAAATTAAAACATCTATATTAAAAAATAATTTAAACTAATTAATTTAAAATTTCAAGCACTAAGTAAATAAATTAAAATAAGCAGCCTAAAAAGTAACTATAATTAAAGACAAAGCACAGATTTCAAAAGCATCACAGATAAGCAAAACAAATAAATAAATAAAATTATGCTTTAAAGCTATCTACAAGCATTACAGTGGCATGAGCTACCATTCCATGAATTAATCAAGTTTTTGAATTGTTTAAAAGAATTTTCCAGTCTAAAGTGGTTTGGTAGCTCATTCCATGTTTTGGCAGCAAAATATTTAAAAGTTTTAATACCATACCTAGTTGTTCTGGTCGATGGTATACTAGCAGTATTTTGGTATCTGAAAGAATATTTACTTTGTTTAATTGTAATTAAATCATGTAAGTACAAAGGACTGGTTTTATTGACAATTTTGAATGTTTCAATGGCTATAGTTCTAATTCGCCTGATTTTTAAAGTGGGTAATTTGGATTTTGTTAAAAGTTCTTCATATGTGCTGTCAGTATCATCATAGATAAATTTCAGAGCTCTAAATTGTATTTTTTCCATTTTATTTGTATTTTGTTCACTGCAAAAGTGCCATGTTACAGGGCAATAATTAAAGTTCGAGAAAATATAAGAGTAGTATATTGTAAGTCTACCAAGTTTTGTTAAGTATTTACCAATTCTTTTTAAAATGTTCAGTTGTCTTGAGGCTTTTTTACAGATATTTGCTATATGAGTATTAAAATTTAGTTCAAAATCTATTGTGACTCCCAAAAGTTTTACCTCATCTTCGCATTTTATTATATTACCATTAAGATTAAAAGAGATATTTTCATTTTTAGTTTTTTTGCCAATTGCTATCGCTTGAAATTTGTCTGGATTTGCTTTCATTTGGTTTTCAGTAAACCAGTCTATTAAAGTTAGGCTGTCTCTTTCAAGTACTGTGATTAATTGATCCAGATTGTGGCCTTCATATGACAAAGTGTTATCATCTGCATAATTATAGAGGGAACTTTCTTGTATAAAATAAAATATATCATTTATAAATATATTAAAAAGTACAGGGCCTAAAATAGAACCTTGAGGTACACCTTTATGTATGTCTTCCCATTCGCTCATTATATTGCTGATTTTGACACACTGTTTTCTGTTAGAGAGATAATTTTTTATCAGTTTCAATGCAGATTCACTTACTCCGTATGCATCTAGTTTATTTATTAACAGTTTATGGGGAAGGCAGTCAAAAGCTTTTGACAAATCCATGAGTATGGCCGCTACAAATTTATTTTCATCCAGGGCCTTTTTCCAATCTTCTATTATTTTTAGAAGAGTTGTTTGGCAACCATAACCCGATCGGAATGCTGACAGAGAAGGATGAAACACCTTGTCAAAGAAGGTCACAGTCTGCTCATATATTGCTCTTTCATAAAATTTTGAAATAGTAGGTAAGATACTTACAGGTCTATAATTGCATTTATCTAAAGAGTTATTTTTCTTGAATAGTGGTACAACTTGGGCTTCTTTTAATTTTTCTGGAAAAATGGAATTATTTATTGATTTATTTATTAAATTTGTAATTGGTTGAACAATAGCTGGTTTTGCAAATTTTAGAAGTTTTGCCGAAATGCCATCACGTCCGGTTGCTTTTTTTGAATTTGCTTTATTTATTTGCTTTGATACAAAATCATTTTCAATTTCATGAAATATTAATTTAGGAATTTCTTTCTTATTTTCTTTTATAATTTTAATACTTAGATGTTCTTCGGCAGATAAATTATTATCATTACCAATATCCTTTGCAACATTTATGAAAAAATTATTAAAATTATTTGCTACTTGAAGTTGGTCATTTATGATCTTATTATTGTCTTCTAAGATAATATCTTTAGTTATATTACTACCCTTATTAGTTAAAAATGGTTTAATTGTTGGATAAAAGTCAGTAGATTTTGGTCCGCCAACACATCTTTCATAGAAATATGTTCTAATTGATTGCTTTTTTAATTTTGTTACTAAATTTCTTTGCTTTCGATATGCCTCCCAATTTTTGTTACTTTTATCTTTTAAAAATTTATTATGTGTCATCCGTTTTTTATAAACAGCACTTCTCAGGGTTTTATTCATATTTTGTTTTGTTATTTTGCTCTTTTTATTTTTCAAGTAAGACATAAATCAATTTTTTTTTCTATCTACTCACAGTCAGCAAGGTGAGGATGAAGATCCTATGGTTTGAATGGTTAATTATTTCCTTGTTTAAGTTGTTGAATAGAAATTGAGAGTGATTTCAAGTATCTCTTTTTTTCAAAACTCAAATATTTTCTGGATAGAATAATGTCTTAAATAATTTTGTATCTCTGTTGTATTTAATAATCCATATATAATATTGATAAACAAAAAATAAAAATATTTTAGAATTTTCACTTCAGATCTCTCAACACGTGGGTCAAAAACGAAGGTAAATAGGAAGTAAACAAACAAGATTAAAATTAGAAACACATATATATTTATGAAATGACTCTCAAAATCCGTATTCATTTTCATTGATAAATTGTACTAACACGACTCAGTGGCGGATTTAGAGGGGGCGTGCGGGGCGTGCGCCCCCCCTAAAATTCGCAAAGCATATGTTATACAACGTTAATTAAGCAGTTCAATAAATAACTTTTTCATGAATGGTTAACTCGTGACCTGTAGTAAAATATTCTTACACATTGTATATACACGTTGGATGTGTTCGCTGATTCATATACATGTATGTATTCGCCGGCAGTAGTTCAAAGATTATTCCATTCTGATTGGTTCCGAGGTACCAGACATCAACTATTTTCTCACGCTAATTAAACATTATTTCTGCAGTCAATTTTACAACTACATGTACACGTGCTATTTAGAAATTATAAAATGGACGAAAATTCTAGGCCAAGAAAACAAGCAAGATTGGATACATTTCTGATTCCTCGACGAGACGAGAAAAGTCAAAGGTAAACTAAAAAGTAAATTCAATCAATACTTCGAATAATTAATTTAACAATTGATCTCATTTATAAAACATACAACGAAAACCTATAACGAGAGAAATCAGATGATGAAACTGAGACAGTGTGGAGAAACTTGAGTGTCCCATGAAAATGGTCACTTCTCTTTAAATAATGGTTCAAATAGTTCTTGAATTCGAAATTCTGCAATTTCATATGGAAAAAAAAAATATAAGTTTGATTTGTATACAAATACCCGAAAATGTTGCCTTTTACTTTTCAAGTAAAGATCAGTAAAAATATGCGTTGGTATATTGTACATGTACGGTACATTAAAATACAAAAGTAACATATTAATAAAAAAAAAACAATTGGCGGCAATTTATTTGTAACAATCTCTGCATCTGCCCGAGGTTTCTGCACAAGAAAGTGTGAACAAATCCTTTGTGCGGGTACGTTTATATTATTTATATCTACCAATGGATGTCTGTACAATTTTTTTGTTCCAAAAATGATTCATTCTTTTTATTTTGGATATTTTTGTTAAATTTGTAACTTCAAGATAAAAATTAAAGCTTGTGTTATTTTGACCACAATGAATCCTATTATTACAGTGGCAGCAATCTTATCTGAAACTGTTCAAAAGTCAAAATGAATAGCAATGATATTAGGAGTAAATTTGGGATATCATGCTAAAAAAGCTCTACCCATTGATAAATGATCAGTATACTGTCCGTCCGGATGAAGCTTTTCAATTCGCCGTTGGTTCATTCATTGAAAACGTATGATTCGTTCTTGTTTATAGACAAACAAAGACGAATATGTTAACATTAATGCTGCATGAAACAATCCTGATCATTTAATTTAGTTACGTTAGAGAATCAGAAGTTCATGTATTGACAATTTCCGCTTTTGTTTGTCTATAAACAAGAACGGTCGAATCATGTGTTTTCAATGAATGAATCAAACGACGAAAAGAAAAGCTCCATCCGGACGGGCAGTATTAACTAGAACCACCCGATAGGACAAGCACCGAAAGTACAGACCAATTAGTGCAATGAGGAATGCGTTAATGATTGATTGGTTTTTGGTGTTTTAACGCCATTTTCAGCAGTATTTCAGCTATATCGTGGCGACCAGTTTTAGTGGTGGAGGAATCCGGAGTACCCGGAGAGAACCACCGACCCTGGGCAAGTAACTGGTAAACTTTATCACTTGCGACTGCGAGTCGAGTGCACCCTTTTTGTAATTTACAAAGCTGGGTGCGAACCCACGCATATTGGTGATAGGCTTGTATGAGCTGTTAGATCCAACGACCTTACACATTGAGCCATCCGGACCCCAGGAATGCGCTAAAACTAAACTAATAGTTCTTTGAAGGGTTAAAATATCGTGATCGATCAGTCATGAGTTGAACAATTCGCATCACGGTTGTTCAAAAAAAAAGTTTTACTTCAGGTTCTTTTAATCTGACAAAAACATACTGTTAACAATTATCCGACAAAATTAAGACTAAAAGTAAAGTTTTTTTGGTCTGATAAAAATGGTGTGGTTGGTTCAAAATTGTCGTTCAAATGAATGTCTGTAATTCCTCAAAGTCGAAACCCCCAGAGCTTAGGGGGGAGGGGTTTCGCCCCCCCCCCCCTGGACCCCCTACTAGGGCCCTGCCCTGGACCCGCTGGGGACCTTAAGCGATCCCCATATCCCTCTTCTACTCACGCCCCCCCCTAATCCCAAATCCTGGATCCGGCCCTGCGACTAACACTATATATCTATAACATGCTGCTAATATTAACGAGGCCAGGATAAGGTACTGGTACTTATGTGTTTCCACTAACAAATGTAAAGATTTCATTAAAGATAGTAAATGTGAAAAAAAAAAAACATTATTAAGAATTTATTACCAGGATTTTAGCTTCATATAAATTATAGTAATTGGTCATAAGATTATACAACCTTCCTTTCATGTCATTTACCACAGGGGCTAGGTGCGTTCGAAAAAAAAAAAATATATAATACTATTATATAGTATTTTTTTTTGTTCGGACGCCCCTGTGTCATTTACGACATCATAGAACACTGACAACACTAGTAATTATATTATAAAATACCCCTTTCGGAGACAAAAACTATAATAAAAGTGATAAATATTACAATTGAACATGCAATGACATGATTTGTCCCATCAACCATTTTCTAGAAAACCTTTACATTTGCTTGGGCAAAAACCGTGTTCATTTTATTATATATATTCCAATGAAAACGTAGATATCTGAGTTAGTGCGCACGACGTGTTTCTGGAATAACCTTCATAGGATACGCTCAAAGTAAAGAAAAAGGAAAGCCAAATAATTTGGAAGTCTTTGGGAGCAAGTGAACCCGGGTAGATAAAATCGGCACCGGATGCCTATGGAAAATGAATTTAATAGTTTTAATGAAAATTACTTTATATAAGAAATGTAAAATGTTTACTAAATAAAATAGAATAAACAATGTCAGTACCGAAACATTGACTACTGGTACTACGATATATCCATTGTTGTGATTTCATTGTTTATTTGTCGTGAAAGAAAAGTTTGGAGAAACGACTGAGGTAGCCAGAAGCCGCAAATCGAAGAAGGATAGAAAACACAACGGGAATAAAAAGGACAAACAATGATCAATAAAGATTGGATAACACGAACCCCTCTAAAATCAGGGGTGAACTCAGGTGTTCCGGAAGGGTAAATCATTCCTGTTGCACTAGTGGCACCCGTCGTGCTTTGTGCAAGAGTAATTACATTTTCTGAACTCTCAAAAATGACCATTCAGAGAATTTATTATTGTCTGTAGTGCTTGTCGAAAGGTTGCAAAGACAATACAAACGTATACATGTACATTTAATTTAATATCGACTGATGCTCAAAGTTAAAATATTGGAAAACCATATAATTTAAAGATCTGAGAGCAGGTAAGCCAAAGGACCAAAACAGGATAGCCAAAATATTTGTCATTGAACTTAGCTTTAATAAATTATATTAATTAGGAGCAGCTATCAATTTAAAACATAAATACAGTCAAACCTGTAAACAGGTGACCTCTTAAAAGAGGTTCAACTCGGGCTCCTCTTGAATGATTTGTAATTCAAGTTAAGCATAAAGAAAGTTTAAACAGTGATTGTCGACAATTCACCAATACAAATGTATCAGAAAAACAAACAACCACCTCTCACCCCAAATGTTTTATTAATCTCATTGTATGCTGAATTATACAATGTGTGTATTCATAATCTTATTTCATGTACTTTTAAATATGACGTGTGTGGTGGTGATGGTGGGTGAGGGGGTGTCGTGAACTCATGTGCTCCGGAAGGGTAACCGGTTCCTTCTCCACTAGTGAAACTTGTCGTGTTAATCATGTTGAAATTCTTGTAATAAATCATACGAACAATGGAAAAGATACGTAAATGTGACTACGACAAACCAAAAAGGACACGTCCGTGGTCATCCGTGAAACAGATATTTCTTGCCGACAGAATTGGTTGAAAACTAAATGGTAACATTCACATTCTCTGTAGAAATAGAAATATAATTTTGACTCACTTTAAAAAAAATATATATTATTATGATGTGTATTTAATTACAAATATAAACAGTGTCGTTAAAGGGCTTTGTACCAGCTTTGTCATCATTTAAAAACTCCCCGTTATAGATTAATCCGGTAATGAGAATTATTTGAAATACCATCAATCTACAAAAATATACCATTCATCATTTTTAACATCTGTACTTCAAAGCATAAGTATAATGTATTCTTACATTCCGCGAAATGTTCAATTTTGTATAAAATTACGAATTAAAATAAGTTTCAACTTAGCTGACCTTTGAAAGCTTCGCCAATTGTTCCGACACACGTTCAACACTCACAGAATTGCTTCCTCCTGATAGAAACATATTTGCTAATTGGTCCCCTACGTTGAAAAAGTAATTAATTCACATTCAATTAAAACGATACATCTTCCGCTGGCCTTAGGGATAAGATCCCCGATAAAAATTTCCTTTTTCATACTTTTTTATATTTGACAAAAATAATGAGGCATAAATGGGATTTTTTTCAATGTCAATTCCAGTTAAAAAAAAATAATTTTTAAATATTTAAACTGGTTTGATAACAAACGTTTAGTATATCTAAATGGTTCTGATACCATGATTTAGAGAAATTATTAATTAATTATGAAAAATAAAAAAAAATAAAATTTATAACGTTTTTTTGGGTTAAAATACTATGATTTTAGGGTTTAGTCTGTCTCTCAGAAAAAAAAAATACACGAAACACAAAAATTACACTAAATTAAAACTGACAGTCGATTGGGTAACAGATTAAATGGAAAAAAAGAAAAGAAACTAATACTTCAAATTAAACAAAAATGTAATGAAACGAAAAATTTTCCTATCAGGCCTTAGTTATTTTAGCACTAACATACAAAGGGAGAAACAGCACAAGAATCTAATACGAATACACCGTCAGTTGGGCGCAATTGGAAACGAAAAAAAATAATAATAAGCAGATACACCGTTAAAAGATCTTTTAAAACTATTTCAGGAATTTATTTTTATTGCAGCTGTACATGTTATTCTTAATAATATTATACAGACACGGTAACCTTTGCATGCCTTAGTTGTACCCCGAGAGGTCTCGAACGTGATTGTCCATCAACGTAGAGTTAATACGACTTTATGTCAATATTTAACTATAGACAACTTATACCCGAAGATGAAAGTAAACTCTAAAATGAAATTAACACATTTTTACAATGAGGTAAATTTGAAAAGCACATTACAAGTTCAAAAGAGAAAAGACCAACAGATTGAAGGGGTTCTCCTTTGCTTGGAGGACTATACTGGTCTGGATTTATGTGTTTAAATAAACCACTTCAGTCATCAAGTAGTCCTTCCACGTTCAATTAAGTGGTTTAATACAATTAAATATGTGTATACAAAATATGTTGTGTAAATGTACGAAGAAAAACACCCATATAAAAATGATATTTAATTTTGTGAGGCGATATTGTGAAAAGAAAGTTTAAACAGTGATGGTCAACAATTTACTTCACCAATATCAAGATGTATGTCTGTGATTGAGTCAAAAATAAAATTTATTTCGCTAACAACTGAACTGTTACGACGTGGTCATATACTATATAATTTCTAACAATCGCAACAACTCGTCAATTTTCACTAGTCATTCCAATGGGGAGCGCCGGAGAATGTGCCAGTAAATATATAGAGCAATTCAACGTATAGCAATGGTGCGACCATCAAGAATGTCATTTCATTTGAAAGAAGAGCTTTAAAATACCAAAGGGGTAATCAGAATCCATGACTCGAAGAAGAACAGACAAAACAATGGCCAAAAGAAAAAGGACAAACAATGATCTACAAAACATACACATAAAACTAAAGATGGAGTAACACGAACCCCACTAAAAATCGGAGATGAACGCAGGTGCTCCGGAAGGGCAAGCAGTTCCTGCTCCACTAGTGAAACGCTGGTGCAATGAGAAATTCTTTCAGCTATTCAAGATGCCAAAAAGTGGTTTATTAGAAGTCGTAAATCAATACAATACAATATTAATGACGTCAGAGATCAATACAATACAATATTAATGACGTCAGAGATCAATACAATAAAATATTAATGACGTCAGAGAAAAAGTACAATATGACAAACAATGATCTACAAAATACTAAAATACTACATAGAAATATAAATATTGAGGAACACTAACCCTACTAAGACACACAAAAATAAGTAAAAACATCCCCCCTCTCTCTCCCCGCGAAATACTACATAGAAATTTAAAGATTGAGGAACATTAACCCTACTAAGACACATACGAAAATAAGCAAAAACATCCCCCCTCTCTCTCCCCGCAATATATATATATTTTTTTTAATGGGATGAACTACGGTGCACTGGAAAGACAACCATTAGTGAAACACGAACATCATAGCAATCGTGTATATGTATCCCCAAAAAAACAAATGAGATCATAAAGATGAACGATTATCGTTTTTACGAGAAATTCGTTGCGGACATTGGACAAAATTGGACAACACGAACACCACCGTAGTGAGCGCCATTTTGTTTTATTAATTGTAATTTAAACATCTTTTGTTGAGTCATCTATCATTTTACAAGTTAACATGACTACCCTGTCCTCATACTACGGCTTAAGATATCTCATTGAATACAGTAAGTTACAAATTAGATCAGACAGAATTGCTCTACTAGACAGTATTAAAAAAGTAGAGTCTGAGTTTGGATAGATCACACGTTTATTTATGCACTGATTTCAGTGGTTCAAGCACTTTTGCAGTTTCTGAGAAAATAATTGTTATTCACAATTCAATAGGTAACAAGGTGATGTGGTGTTTGCTGACTTAATTTGGATTTCTCATCCACACATACACACACACACAACCACACAGAGAGAGAGCATCGTAAGGGACCATCTATTGGATTCTATGAGTTTCATTTACTGTTTTAATGCAATCAAGTTTTTATTATCTGAGAAAACATTTGTTTATTTCCCCCCTATAGTCAGTTCTATGTTAAAACTGTGTCCTGCGATTGCCGTCATCTTGGATTTCCGAACGACACAAACCCAGAAATTTAATCGAGGGACATACGAGGAACATTACAGCCAATTTTGCTTCCAAATGATGTAGCGGTTTCAGACAAAAATAATCGTAGCATATTTTTCGCATATGGTCCTATATGTGTTAAGACTTTGTTCTGCAGTGTCGGCCATATTGGATTTGCGATCGACAAAGAATAGAAGACACAAACGTGTTAGACTGGTCATACGAAGAACTTTCCTTACATTTATCAACCCAATTACACATGAGGTGTCTGAGAAGAATTTTGAAATTTCAGGCACTCAGAAAACATAATAATTGACCTAGCAGTCATTTTAAATTTCCGAATGACAGGAAAATAATATAAAATGTCGGAGACTATCAAAATACACACGATGTTCGGTTCGTGTTTGCCTCCAGTTGTTTGTTGGAGAGTTCATGTCTTATTTATGTTATTTATTTGTTTACATATATTTCTTACTAAATGTGATTTTTTTCTTTTTTTTTTTCTTTTTTTTTGTATTGTCCTATCCAATGAAAAAATTATTATGTGAATCAATTGTATACTGTGATTTGTATTGATCATACTGCTCATTGTGGGCGTCTTGATTGACAATAAAACATTTGTTTGTTTGTTTTGTATTGTGTTGTGTTTTTCTTTTGTTTGCCTTCGTCTTGGGTATTCTCTAATGTGTATTTCTAGCTAACTTAGCCGATCGAAATAAATATTTATATAAGAAACACTAGCCATACAGGCCAGGGAATGATGGGAAGGGCTTATTTCATTCGTCTTTAAGATAAGCAAGTACAATTATGACTAAATATGTATTTGTTTCCACCGTTCAGCATATTTTTGACTCATGTTTATTGATAAAGAACGGAAGCCCTGGTCATAAAACAATAAATTCTGACAAAGACATGGCTAACTTAGGTCTAATATTTTAAAAATGTCTGACATTCCTTGTGGAGATGATACATAGTTTAATTAGCATATAATTAATTACAAGGATCAATTATGACAGTCTATTGCTATTTTCTTGTTGTTAATACGGACCGAGGAATGCATAGATAGTTGATATTGTAATGTATACTTTCGATGAGCTTTATGTTTAAAGAGATGAATCGATCGATCATTATTAGTTAATTATACATTTTAGAAGTTAAAATAAAGGTTTCAAGTCTATAACAATTGATTTCTAAAATAATAATGTCTTTATTCTCATAAACCACTGTAATTACATAAGGTATGCAGAAACATATAAATAATGATATTGATAATACAAAAAATGTATATATTTAATGTAAATAGTAAGAAGAAAGAAAAGAAAAAGTAGCAACGTTTACCTATGTAATAAAATATCAATACGTGTATATGTAGACAAATGTTTTATATGAAATGGACAATGTCATATTTTTTTAATCATTAAATTTTATTTTTTATATAAATAAACATATATATTATAATATACACATATGGCTAATCCACCAATAAAACTGACCGCCACGATACAAGTAAAATATTATTGAAAGTGGAGTTAAACACCATAACCTTAATCAATATGGCCCAAGTAAATAATATACAAAAATTGATAATAATTCTACATTCATGTAATTTTAATTAAAAAAAATAATCAAGTATTGTAGTATTTGTGGTTTCATATATCAATACTTGACCACGATGTAATACTTTTTTCCCTAAACTTATTAACATCCACTTCTAATATTTACTAACAAACTATTTAATTGTAGAAAGTGGCGTTAAACACCATAACTCTAACCCTGTAAACTACTATTTCACACTAGATTTGATTCAATGTGTGTGTGGTGGCAGTGGTAGATTGGAAACAGTTTACGCTGTCGGAGATTGTACGTGCAATTGTTTATAAGTTTACAAACATAAAGAAAAAAAATTTAATTGTTATATTTAAGCACTCACACAAAGCGTTGAAAAATTAAATTTAAGTCTATTTTCTGTTATTTAATTGAAAGTTAACTCTGCGGATTGGCGGATTTAATAAGATACATATTCTGATAAAGATATATTGAAATAGATGATGTCTAAGTTAATATAGCTTTATTCACGCCACGATATAGCTGGAATACTGATAAGGTTGGCGTTAAACTCCAATCAATCAATTAATGAAATAGATGAAACAATGAGCCAATAGTTTTTTAGGGAGAGGACAGTCCATAAATTGTGATAACTTTTTGTCCAATCCCATTGCTGTTTTATTTACAATAAAATAATATTAAACAACAAAAAAACAAAAAAGTTATTTTTATCGTACACGATCTGGAACGCGAATTTACAGTTAAATGTTTAATTCATAAATCCGGAGTTTTTTTATTATGTTTTTTACGTTTCTGATAAACCCCGATGACTAAACTACTAGTTATTTATAAGGCTAAATTAAAGAACAAAAAGAAAACATTCTTACCATTTTTTTTTCCTTCTGTGAATTTTCCTACTAATTTAATTTCGTACCGTTTTATAAATATATATAACCCTTGATTAAATATTATACAGTCTTCCAATGAAATTTACCTATTTGAATAAAAACCGTCTAGTCTATTCATTCATTATTTACATAAAATAGAGATAAACATTTCTATTGGTTTAGTTAAGCTAGAAATTAAAATACAGGGAATATACATGTGTTTTTATGTTCAATATGCATATTACTTTTTTTCTTTATCATTTATGGCCAAAAATAAACTGGTAAGAAGAGCTTAAAGATACCAAAGGGGTAATCAGCATCTGTAAATTGAAGAACAGACAACGCAATGGCCAATAGAAAAAGGACAAACAATGATCTACAAAATGCTACACAGAAAACTAAAGATCGAGCAACACGAACCATCCACTAAACACCAGGGGATGAACGCATGTGCTCCGGAAGGGTCAGCCGTTTCTGCTCCACTAGTGACTAGTAACTATATAAAATATGTTCACACATACATTTAGCAAAGAATGACATAGTATTAATAACTAATAAATAATAATTACTGTAACCGCTTCTGTGGTGTAATGGTTAGCGTGTTTGCCTCGAGTTGCGCCAGATCGTGGGTTCGAGCTCCAGTCGGGTCAAGCCTGATGCTATAAAATTGTTAAATGTTGCTTCTCAGAAATCAGAAGAGATTGGAGCGATAGGTCTATCCGATAACTGTTGTTTCAGTGAGCTAGCGATATAAAAATCATACTGCTTCCATGTGTACTGTTGTCTCAGTGAGCTAGCGCTGTCTCCATGAGGACTGTTGCTTCAATGACCTGGCGCCATAAAAATCATACTGTCCCCATACAGACTGTTGTTTCAATGAGCTAGCGCTATACAAATCATACTGTCTCCATGCGTACTGTTGTGTCGGTGAGCTAGCCCTGTCTGCATGACGACTGTTGCTTCAGTGAGCTAGCGCTAAAAAAATCATACTGTTTCCATGCGTACTGTTGTCTCAGTGAGCTAGCGCTGTCTCCATGAGGACTGTTGTTTCAGTGAGCTAGCGCTATAAAAATCATACTGTCCCCATGCGGACTGTTGTTTCAGTGAGCTAGCGCTATAAAAATCATACTGTCTCTAGGCGTACTGTTGTGTCGGTGAGCTAGCGCTGTCTGCTTGAGGACTGCTGCTTCAGTGAGTTAGCGCTATAAAACTCATACTGTCCCCATGCAGACTGTTGTTTCAGTGAGCTAGCGCTATAAAAATGATACCGTCTCCATGCGTATTGTTGTGTCGATGAGCTAGCGCTGTCTGCATGAGGACTGTTGCTTTAGTGAGCTAGCGCTATACAAATCATACTGTCCCCATACAGACTGTTGTTTCAGTGAGCTAGTGCTATAAAGATCATACTTTCCCCATGCAGACTGTTGTTTCAATGAGCTAGCACTATACAAATCATACTGTCTCCATGCATACGTTGTGTCGGTGAGCTAGCGCTGTCTGCATGAGGACTGTTGCTTCAGTGAGATAGCGCTATAAAAATGATACCGTCTCCATGCATACTGTTGTTTCAATGAGCTAGCACTATACAAATCATACTGTTCCCATGCAGACTGTTGTTTCAATGAGCTAGCACTATACAAATCATACCGTCTCCATGCGTACTGTTGTTTCAGTGAGCTAGCACTATACAAATCATACCGTCTCCAATGCGTATTGTTATATCAATGAGCTAGTACTATGCAAATCATACTGTCTCCATGCGGACTGTTGTTTCAATGAGCTAGCACTATAAAAATCATACCGTCCCCATGCGGACTGTTGTTTTCAGTGAGCTAGCGCTATACAAATCATACTGTCTCCATGCGTACTGTTGTGTCGGTGAGCTAGATCTGCCTGCTATGAGGACTGTTGCTTCAGTAAGCTAGCGCTATAAAAATCATACTGTCCCCATGCAGACTGTTGTTTCAATGAGCTAGCGCTATGCAAATCATACTGTCTCCATGCATACGGTTGTGTCTGTGAGCTAGCGCTGTCTGCATGAGGACTGTTGCTTCAGTTAGCTAGCGCTATAAAAATAATACCGTCTCCATGCGTACTGTTGTTTCAATGAGCTAGCACTATACAAATCATACTGTCCCCATGCAGACTGTTGTTTTAATGAGCTAGCACTATTAAAATCATACCGTCTCCATGCATACTGTTGTTTCAGTGAGCTAGCACTATACAAATCATACCGTCTCCATGCGTACTATTATTTCAATGAGCTAGCACTATACAAATCATACTGTCTCCATGAGAAGTGTTGTTTCAATGAGCTAGCACTATAAAAATCATACCGTCTCCATGCGTACTGTTGTTTCAGTGAGCTAGCACTATACAAATCATACTGTCTCCGTGCATACTGTTGTTTCAGTGAGCTAGCGCTATAAAAATGATACTGTCTCCATGCGGACTATTGCTTCAATGAGCTAGCACTATAAAAATCATACCGTCTCCATGAGGACTGTTGTTTCAGTGAGCTAGCACCATAAAAATCATACTGTCTCCATGCGTACTGTTATTTCAATGAGCTAGCACTATACAAATCATACCGTCTCCATGCGTACTGTTATTTCAATGAGCTAGCACTATACAAATCATACTGTCTCCATGCGGACTGTTGTGTCAATCAGCTAGCACTATAAAAATCATACCGTCTCCATGCGTACTGTTATTTCAATGAGATAGCACTATAAAAATCATACCGTCTCTATGCGTACTGTTGTTTCAGTGAGCTAGCACTATACAAATCATACTGTCTCCATGCATACTGTTGTTTCAGTGAGCTAGCGCTATAAAAATGATACTGTTTCCTTGCGAACTGTTGTTTCAATAAGCTAGCGCTATAAAGATCATACTGTCGCCATGCAGACTGTTGTTTCAATGAGCTATCGCTATACAAATCATACTGTCTCCATGCATACGGTTGTGTCGGTGAGCTAGCGCTGTCTGCATGAGGACTGTTGCTTGAGTAAGCTAGCGCTATAAAAATGATACCGTCTCCATGCGTACTGTTGTTTCAATGAGCTAGCACTATACAAATCATACTGTACCCATGCAGACTGTTGTTTCAATGAGCTAGTTCTATAAAAACCGTACCGTCTCCATGCGTACTGTTGTTTCAGTGAGCTAGCACTATACAAATCATACCGTCTCCATGCGTACTGTTATTTCAATGAGCTAGCAATATACAAATCATACTATATCCATGCGGACTGCTGTTTCAATGAGCTAGCGCTATAAAAATCATACTGTCTCCATGCGGACTGTTGTTTCAATGAGTTAGCGCTATAAAGATCATACTGTCCCCATGCAGACTGTTGTTTCAATGAGCTAGGTCTATACAAATCATACTGTCTCCATGCATACGGTTGTGTCGGTGAGCTAGCGCTGTCTGCATGAGGACTCTTGCTTCAGTGAGCTAGCGCTATAAAAATGATACCGTCTCCATGCGTACTGTTGTTTCAATGAGCTAGCACTATACAAATCATACTGTTCCCATGCATACTGTTGTTTCAATGAGCTAGCACAATACAAATCATACCGTCTCCATGCGTACTGTTGTTTAAGTGAGCTAGCACTATACGAATCATACTGTCTCCATGCGGACTGTTGTTTCAATGAGCTAGCACTATACAAATCATACCGACTCCATGCGTACTGTTGTTTCAGTGAGCTAGCACTATTAAAATCATACCGTCTCCATGCGTACTGTTGTTTCAGTGAGCTAGCGCTGTCTGCATGAGGACTGTTGCTTTAGTGAGCTAGCGCTAAAAAAATGATACTGTCCCCATGCAGACTGTTGTTTCAATGAGCTAGTGTTATAAAGATCATACTGTCCCCATGCAGACTGTTGTTTCAATGAGCTAGCACTATACAAATGATACCGTCTCCATGCGTACTGTTATTTCAATGAGCTAGCACTATACAAATCATACTGTCTCCATGCGGACTGTTGTTTCAATGAGCTAACACTATACAAATCATACCGTCTCCATGCGTACTGTTGTTTCAGTGAGCTAGCACTATACAAATCATACTGTCCCCATGCGGAATGTTGTTTCAGTGAGCTAGCGCTATAAAAATCATACTGTCTCCATGCGTACTGTTGTGTCGGTGTGCTAGCGCTGTCTGCATGAGGACTGTTGCTTCAGTGAGCTAGCGCAATAAAACTCATAATGTCCCCATGCGGACTGTTGTTTCAGTGAGCTAGCGCTATAAAAATCATACCGTCTCCATGCGTACTGCTGTGTCGGTGAGCTAGCTCTCTGCATGATGACTGTTGCTTCAGTGAGGTAGCGCTATAAAAAATGATACTGTCCCCATGCAGACTGTTGTTTCAATGAGCTATCGCTATAGAGATCATACTGTCCCCATGCAGACTGTTGTTTCAATGAGCTAGCGCTATACAAATCATACTGTCTCCATGCATACGGTTGTGTTGGTGAGCTAGTGCTGTCTGCATGAGAACTGTTGCTTCAGTGAGCTAACGCTATAAAAATGATACAGTCTCCATGCGTATTGTTATTTCAATGAGCTAGCATTATGCAAATCATACTGTCTCCATGCGACTGTTGTTTCAATGAGCTAGCACTATAAAAATCATACCGTTTTTATGCGTACTTTTGTTTCAGTGAGCTAGCACTATACAAATCATACTGTCTCCATGCATACGGTTGTGTCGGTGAGCTAGCGCTGTCTGCATGAGGACTGTTGCTTCAGTGAGCTAGCGCTATAAAACTCATAATGTCCCCATGCGGACTGTTGTTTCAGTGATCTAGCGCTATAAAAATAAAACCGTCTCCATGCGTACTGTTGTGTCTGTGAGATAGCGCTGTCTGCATGAGGATCGTTGCTTCAGTGAGCTAGCATTATAAAACTCATACTGTCCCCATGCGGACTGTTGTTTCAGTGAGCTAGCGCTATAAAAATCATACCGTCTCTATGCGTACTGTTGTGTCGGTGAGCTAGCGCTGTCTGTATGAGGACTGTTGCTTCAGTGAGCTAGCGCTATGAAAATCATACTGTCCCCATGCAGACTGTTATTTCAATGAGCTAGCGCTATAAAAATCATACTGTCCCCATGCAGACTGTGTTTCAATGAGCTAGCGCTATAAAAATCATACTGTCCCCATGCAGACTGTTGTTTCAATGAGCTAGCGCTATAAAAATCATACTGTCTCCATGCATACGATTGTGTCGGTGAGCTAGCGCTGTCTGCATGAGGACTGTTGCTTCAGTTAGCTAGCGCTATAAAAATGATATCGTCTCCATGCGTACTGTTGTTTCAATGAGGTAGCACTATACAAATCATACTGTCCCCATGCAGACTGTTGTTTCAATGAGCTAGCACTATAAAGATCATACCGTCTCCATGCGTACTGTTGTTTCAGTGAGCTAGCACTATACAAATCATACCGTCTCCATGCGTACTGTTATTTCAATGAGATAGCACTATACAAATCATACTCTCTACATGCGAGCTGTTATTTCAATGAGCTAGCACTATAAAAATCAAACGTCTCCATGCGTACTGTTGTTTCAGTGAGCTAGCACTATACAAATCATACTGTCTCCATGCATACTGTTGTTTCAGTGAGCTAGCGCTTAAAAATGATACTGTTTCCATGCGGACTGTTGTTTCAGTGAGCTAGCGCTATAAAAATCATACTCTCTTAATGCGAACTGTTGATTCAGTGAGCTAGCACTATAAAACTCATACCGTCTCCATGAAGACTGTTGTTTCAGTGAGCTAGCATTATACAAATCATACAGTCTCCATGCATACTGTTGTTTCAGTGAGCTAGCGCTATAGAAATGATACTGTTTCCATGCGGACTGTTGTTTCAATAAGCTAACGCTATAAAGATCATACTGTCCCCATACAGACTGTTGTTTCAATGAGCTAGCACTATACAAATCATACTGTCTCCATGCATACGGTTGTGTCGGTGAGCTAGCGCTGTCTGCATGAGGAGTGTTGCTTCAGTGAACTAGCGCTATAAAAATGATACTGTCCCCATGCAGACTGTTGTTTCAATGATCTAGCGCTATAAAGATCATACTGTCTCCATGCGTACTGTTTTTTCAGTAAGCTAGCACTATACAATCAAACAGTCTCCATGCATACTGTTGTTTCAGTGAGCTAGCGCTATAAAAATGATACTGTTTCCATGCGGACTGTTGTTTCAATTAGCTAGCGCTATAAAGATCATACTGTCCCCATACAGATTGTTGTTTCAATGAGCTAGCACTATACAAATCATACTGTCTCCATGCATACGGTTGTGTCGGTGAGCTAGCGCTCTCTGCATGAGGACTGTTGCTTCAGTGAGCTAGCGATATAAAAATCATACTGACCCCATGAGGACTGTTGTTTCAATGAGCTGGCGCTATAAAAATCATACTGTCCCCATGCAGACTGTTGTTTCAATGAGCTAGCGCTATAAAAATCATACCGTCTCCATGCGTACTGTTGTGTCGGTGAGCTAGCGCTGTCTGCATGAGGACTGTTGCTTCAGTTAGCTAGCGCTATAAAAATGATATCGTCTCCATGCGTACTGTTGTTTCAAAGAGCTAGCACTATACAAATCATACTTTCCCCATGTAGACTGTTGTTTCAATGAGCTAGCACTATAAAGATCATACCGTCTCCATGCGTACTGTTGTTTCAGTGAGCTAGCACTGTACAAATCATACCGTCTCCATGCGTACTGTTATTTCAATGAGATAGCACTATACAAATCATACTGTCTCCATGCGAGCTGTTATTTCAATGAGCTAGCACTATAAAAATCAAACGTCTCCATGCATACTGTTGTTTCAGTGAGCTAGCACTATACAAATCATACTGTCTCCATGCATACTGTTGTTTCAGTGAGCTAGCGCTTAAAAATGATACTGTCTCCATGCGGACTGTTGTTTCAGTGAGCTAACCCTATAAAAATCATACTCTCTTAAAGCGGACTGTTGATTCAGTGAGCTAGCACTATAAAAATCATACCGTCTCCATGAGGACTGTTGTTTCAGTGAGCTAGCATTATACAAATCATACAGTCTCCATGCATACTGTTGTTTCAGTGAGCTAGCGCTATACAAATGATACTGTTTCCATGAGGACTGTTGTTTCAATGAGCTAGCGCTATAAAGATCATACTGTCCCCATACAGACTGTTGTTTCAATGAGCTAGCGCTATACAAATCATACTGTCTCCATGCATACGGTTGTGTCGGTGAGCTAGCGCTGTTTGCATGAGGACTGTTGCTTCAGTGAGCTAGCGATATAAAAATCATACTGACCCCATGAGGACTGTTGCTTCAGTGAGCTAGCGCTAAAAAAATCATACTGTTTCCATGCGTACTGTTGTCTCAGTGAGCTAGCGCTGTCTCCATGAGGACTGTTGTTTCAGTGAGCTAGCGCTATAAAAATCATACTGTCCCCATGCGGACTGTTGTTTCAGTGAGCTAGCGCTATAAAAATCATACTGTCTCTAGGCGTACTGTTGTGTCGGTGAGCTAGCGCTGTCTGCTTGAGGACTGTTGCTTCAGTGAGCTAGCGCTATAAAACTCATACTGTCCCCATGCAGACTGTTGTTTCAGTGAGCTAGCGCTATAAAAATGATACCGTCTCCATGCGTATTGTTGTGTCGGTGAGCTAGCGCTGTCTGCATGAGGACTGTTGCTTTAGTGAGCTAGCGCTATACAAATCATACTGTCCCCTTGCAGACTGTTTTTTCAATGAGCTAGTGCTATAAAGATCATACTGTCCCCATGCAGACTGTTGTTTCAATGAGCTAGCACTATACAAATCATACTGTCTCCATGCATACGTTGTGTCGGTGAGCTAGCGCTGTCTGCATGAGGACTGTTGCTTCAGTGAGCTAGCGCTATAAAAATGATACCGTCTCCATGCGTACTGTTGTTTCAATGAGCTAGCACTATACAAATCATACTGTTCCCATGCAGACTGTTGTTTCAATGAGCTAGCACTATACAAATCATACCGTCTCCATGCGTACTGTTGTTTCAGTGAGCTAGCACTATACAAATCATACCGTCTCCATGCGTATTGTTATATCAATGAGCTAGTACTATGCAAATCATACTGTCTCCATGCGTACGGTTGTGTCGGTGAGCTAGATCTGTCTGCATGAGGACTGTTGCTTCAGTAAGCTAGCGCTATAAAAATCATACTGTCCCCATGCAGACTGTTGTTTCAATGAGCTAGCGCTATGCAAATCATACTGTCTCCATGCATACGGTTGTGTCGGTGAGCTAGCGCTGTCTGCATGAGGACTGTTGCTTCAGTTAGCTAGCGCTATAAAATTAATACCGTCTCCATGCGTACTGTTGTTTCAATGAGCTAGCACTATACAAATCATACTGTCCCCATGCAGACTGTTGTTTTAATGAGCTAGCACTATTAAAATCATACCGTCTCCATGCGTACTGTTGTTTCAGTGAGCTAGCACTATACAAATCATACCGTCTCCATGCGTACTATTATTTCAATGAGCTAGCACTATACAAATCATACTGTCTCCATGAGAAGTGTTGTTTCAATGAGCTAGCACTATAAAAATCATACCGTCTCCATACGTACTGTTGTTTCAGTGAGCTAGCGCTATAAAAATGATACTGTCTCCATGCGGACTATTGCTTCAATGAGCTAGCACTATAAAAATCATACCGTCTCCATGAGGACTGTTGTTTCAGTGAGCTAGCACCATAAAAATCATACCGTCTCCATGCGTACTGTTATTTCAATGAGCTAGCACTATACAAATCATACTGTCTCCATGCGGACTGTTGTGTCAATCAGCTAGCACTATAAAAATCATACCGTCTCCATGCATACTGTTATTTCAATGAGATAGCACTATACAAATCATACTGTCTCCATGCATACTGTTGTTTCAGTGAGCTAGCGCTATAAAAATGATACTGTTTCCTTGCGAACTGTTGTTTCAATAAGCTAGCGCTATAAAGATCATACTGTCGCCATGCAGACTGTTGTTTCAATGAGCTATCGCTATACAAATCATACTGTCTCCATGCATACGGTTGTGTCGGTGAGCTAGCGCTGTCTGCATGAGGACTGTTGCTTGAGTGAGCTAGCGCTATAAAAATGATACCGTCTCCATGCGTACTGTTGTTTCAATGAGCTAGCACTATACAAATCATACTGTACCCATGCAGACTGTTGTTTCAATGAGCTAGCACTATAAAAACCGTACCGTCTCCATGCGTACTGTTGTTTCAGTGAGCTAGCACTATACAAATCATACCGTCTCCATGCGTACTGTTATTTCAATGAGCTAGCACTATACAAATCATACTATCTCCATGCGGACTGTTGTTTCAATGAGCTAGCGCTATAAATATCATACTGTCTCCATGCGGACTGTTGTTTCAATGAGTTAGCGCTATAAAGATCATACTGTCCCCATGCAGACTGTTGTTTCAATGAGCTAGGTCTATACAAATCATACTGTCTCCATGCATACGGTTGTGTCGGTGAGCTAGCGCTGTCTGCATGAGGACTCTTGCTTCAGTGAGCTAGCGCTATAAAAATGATACCGTCTCCATGCGTACTGTTGTTTCAATGAGCTAGCACTATACAAATCATACTGTTCCCATGCATACTGTTGTTTCAATGAGCTAGCACAATACAAATCATACCGTCTCCATGCGTACTGTTGTTTCAGTGAGCTAGCACTATACAAATCATACTGTCTCCATGCGGACTGTTGTTTCAATGAGCTAGCACTATACATATCATACCGTCTCCATGCGTACTGTTGTTTCAGTGAGCTAGCACTATTAAAATCATACCGTCTCCATGCGTACTGTTGTTTCAGTGAGCTAGCGCTATAAAAATCATACCGTCTCCATGCGTACTGTTGTGTCGGTGAGCTAGCGCTGTCTGCTTGAGGACTGTTGCTTCAGTGAGCTAGCGTTATAAAACTCATACTGTTCCCATGCAGACTGTTGTTTCAGTGAGCTAGCGCTATGAAAATGATATCGTCTCCATGCGTATTGTTGTGTCGGTGAGCTAGCGCTGTCTGCATGAGGACTGTTGCTTTACTGAGCTAGCGCTAAAAAAATGATACTGTCCCCATGCAGACTGTTGTTTCAATGAGCTAGTGCTATAAAGATCATACTGTCCCCATGCAGACTGTTGTTTCAATGAGCTAGCACTATACAAATGATACCGTCTCCATGCGTACTGTTATTTCAATGAGCTAGCACTATACAAATCATACTGTCTCCATGCGGAATGTTGTTTCAATGAGCTAACACTATACAAATCATACCGTCTCCATGCGTACTGTTGTTTCAGTGAGCTAGCACTATACAAATCATACTGTCCCCATGCGGAATGTTGTTTCAGTGAGCTAGCGCTATAAAAATCATACTGTCTCCATGCATACTGTTGTGTCGGTGTGCTAGCGCTGTCTGCATGAGGACTGTTGCTTCAGTGAGCTAGCGCAATAAAACTCATAATGTCCCCATGCGGACTGTTGTTTCAGTGAGCTAGCGCTATAAAAATCATACCGTCTCCATGCGTACTGTTGTGTCGGTGAGCTAGCTCTCTGCATGATGACTGTTGCTTCAGTGAGGTAGCGCTATAAAAAATGATACTGTCCCCATGCAGACTGTTGTTTCAATGAGCTAGCGCTATAGAGATCATACTGTCCCCATGCAGACTGTTGTTTCAATGAGGTAACGCTATAAAAATGATACAGTCTCCATGCGTATCGTTATTTCAATGAGCTAGCATTATGCAAATCATACTGTCTCCATGCGGACTGTTGTTTCAATGAGCTAGCACTATAAAAATCATACCGTTTCTATGCGTACTGTTGTTTCAGTGAGCTAGCACTATACAAATCATACTGTCCCCATGCAGACTGTTGTTTCAATGAGCTAGCGCTATGCAAATCATACTGTCTCCATGCATACGGTTGTGTCTGTGAGCTAGCGCTGTCTGCATGAGGACTGTTGCTTCAGTTAGCTAGCGCTATAAAAATGATATCGTCGCCATGCGTACTGTTGTTTCAATGAGCTAGCACTATACAAATCATACTGTCCCCATGCAGACTGTTGTTTCAATGAGTTAGCACTATAAAAATCATACCGTCTCCATGCGTACTGTTGTTTCAGTGTGCTAGCACTATACAAATCATACCTTCTCCATGCGTACTGTTATTTCAATGAGCTAGCACTATACAAATCATACTGTTTCCATGCGTACTGTTATTTCAATGAGCTAGCGCTATGCAAATCATACTGTCTCCATGCATACGGTTGTGTCGTTGAGCTAGCGCTGTCAGCATGAGGACTGTTGCTTCAGTGAGCTAGCGCTATAAAAATGATACCGTCTCCATGCGTACTGTTGTTTCAATGAGCTAGCACTATACAAATCATACTGTTACCATGCAGACTGTCGTTTCAATGAGCTAACACTATGAAAAATCATACCGTCTCCATGCGTACTGTTGTTTCAGTGAGGTAGCACTATACAAATCATACCGTCTCCATGCGTACTGTTATTTCAATGAGATAGCTCTATACAAATCATACTGTCTCCATGCGTAGTGTTGTTTCAGTGAGCTAGCACTATACAAATCATACTGTCCCCATGCGGACTGTTGTTTCAGTGAGCTAGCGCTATAAAAATCATACTGTCTCCATGCGTACTGTTGTGTCGGTGAGCTAGCGCTGTCTGCATGAGGACTGTTGCTTCAGTGAGCTAGCGCTATAAAATTCATAATGTCCCCATGCGGACTGTTGTTTCAGTGATCTAGCGCTATAAAAATAAAACCGTCTCCATGCGTACCGTTGTGTCGGTGAGCTAGCGCTGTCTGCATGAGGACTGTTGCTTCAGTGAACTAGCGCTATAAAAATGATACTGTCCCCATGCAGACTGTTGTTTCAATGATCTAGCGCTATAAAGATCATACTGTCTCCATGCGTACTGTTTTTTCAGTGAGCTAGCACTATAAAAAATCATACTGTCTCCATGCGGACTGTTGTTTCAATGAGCTAGCACTATACAAATCATACCGTCTCCATGCGTACTGTTGTTTCAGTGAGGTAGCGCTATACAAATCATACCGTCTCCATGCGTACTGTTGTGTCGGTGAGCTAGCGCTGTCTGCATGAGGACTGTTGCTTCAGTGAACTAGCGCTATAAAAATGATACTGTCCCCATGCAGACTGTTGTTTCAATGATCTAGCGCTATAAAGATCATACTGTCTCCATGCGGACTGTTGTTTCAATGAGCTAGCACTATACAAATCATACCGTCTCCATGCGTACTGTTGTTTCAGTGAGGTAGCGCTATACAAATCATACCGTCTCCATGCGTATTGTTATTTCAATGAGCTAGCACTATACAAATCATACTATCTCCATGCGGACTGTTGTTTCAATGAGCTAGCGCTATAAAAAATCATACTGTCTCCATGCGGACTGTTGTTTCAATGAGCTAGCACTTTACAAATCATACCGTCTCCATGCGTACTGTTGTTTCAGTGAGGTAGCGCTATACAAATCATACCGTCTCCATGCGTACTGTTATTTCAATGAGATAGCACTATACAAATCATACTGTCTCCATGCGTAGTGTTGTTTCAGTGAGCTAGCACTATACAAATCATACTGTCCCCATGCGGACTGTTGTTTCAGTGAGGTAGCGCTATAAAAATCATACTATCTCCATGCGGACTGTTGTTTCAATGAGCTAGCGCTATAAAAATCATACTGTCTCCATGCGGACTGTTGTTTCAATGAGCTAGCACTATACAAATCATACCGTCTCCATGCGTACTGTTGTTTCAGTGAGCTAGCACTATACAAATCATACTGTCCCCATGCGGACTGTTGTTTCAGTGAGCTAGCGCTATAAAAATCATACTGTCTCCATGCGTACTGTTGTGTCGGTGAGCTAGCGCTGTCTGCAAGAGGACTGTTGCTTCATTGAGCTAGCGCTATAAAACTCATAATGTCCCCATGCGGACTGTTGTTTCAGTGAGCTAGCACTATACAAATCATACCGTCTCCATGCGTACTGTTATTTCAATGAGATAGCACTATACAAATCATACTCTCTACATGCCAGCTGTTATTTCAATGAGCTAGCACTCTAAAAATCAAACGTCTCCATGCGTACTGTTGTTTCAGTGAGCTAGCACTATACAAATCATACTGTCTCCATGCATACTGTTGTTTCAGTGAGCTAGGGTTAAAAATGATACTGTTTCCATGCGGACTGTTGTTTCAGTGAGCTAGCGCTATAAAAATCATACTCTCTTAATGCGGACTGTTGATTCAGTGAGCTAGCACTATAAAACTCATACCGTCTCCATGAGGACTGTTGTTTCAGTGAGCTAGCATTATACAAATCATACAGTCTCCATGCATACTGTTGTTTCAATGAGCTAGCGCTATAGAAATGATACTGTTTCCATGCGGACTGTTGTTTCAATGAGCTAGCGCTATAAAGATCATACTGTCCCCATACAGACTGTTGTTTCAATGAGCTAGCGCTATACAAATCATACTGTCTCCATGCATACGGTTGTGTCGGTGAGCTAGCGCTGTCTGCATGAGGACTGTTGCTTCAGTGAGCTAGCGCTATAAAACTCATAATGTCCCCATGCGGACTGTTGTTTCAGTGATCTAGCGCTATAAAAATAAAACCGTCTCCATGCGTACTGTTGTGTCGGTGAGCTAGCGCTGTCTGCATGAGGACTGTTGCTTCAGTGAACTAGCGCTATAAAAATGATACTGTCCCCATGCAGACTGTTGTTTCAATGATCTAGCGCTATACAAATCATACTGTCTCCATGCATACTGTTGTGTCAGTGAGCTAGCGCTATAAAGATCATACTGTCCCCATACAGACTGTTGTTTCAATGAGCTAGCGCTATACAAATCATACTGTCTCCATGCATACGGTTGTGTCGGTGAGCTAGCGCTCTCTGCATGAGGACTGTTGCTTCAGTGAGCTAGCGATATAAAAATCATACTGACCCCATGAGGACTGTTGTTTCAATGAGCTGGCGCTATAAAAATCATACTGTCCCCATGCAGACTGTTGTTTCAATGAGCTAGCGCTATAAAAATCATACCGTCTCCATGCGTACTGTTGTGTCGGTGAGCTAGCGCTGTCTGCATGAGGACTGTTGCTTCAGTTAGCTAGCGCTATAAAAATGATATCGTCTCCATGCGTACTGTTGTTTCAAAGAGCTAGCACTATACAAATCATACTTTCCCCATGTAGACTGTTGTTTCAATGAGCTAGCACTATAAAGATCATACCGTCTCCATGCATACTGTTGTTTCAGTGAGCTAGCACTATACAAATCATACCGTCTCCATGCGTACTGTTATTTCAATGAGATAGCACTATAAAAATCATACTGTCTCCATGCGTACTGTTGTGTCGGTGAGCTAGCGCTGTCTGCAAGAGGACTGTTGCTTCATTGAGCTAGCGCTATAAAACTCATAATGTCCCCATGCGGACTGTTGTTTCGGTGAGCTAGCGCTAAAAAAATCATACCGTCTCCATGCGTACTGTTGTGTTGGTTAGTTAGCGCTGTCTGCATGATGACTGTTGCTTCAGTGAGCTAGCGCTATAAAAATGATACTTTCTCGATGCAGACTGTTGTTTCAATGATCTAGCACTATAAAGATCATACTGTCTCCATGCGTACTGTTGTTTCAGTGAGCTAGCACTATACAAATCATACCGTCTCCATGCGTATTGTTATTTCAATGAGCTAGCACTATACAAATCATACTATCTCCATGCGGACTGTTGTTTCAATGACCTAGCACTATACAAATCATACCGTCTCCATGCGTACTGTTGTTTCAGTGAGGTAGCGCTATACAAATCATACCGTCTCCATGCATACTGTTATTTCAATGAGATAGCACTATACAAATCATACTGTCTCCATGCGTAGTGTTGTTTCAGTGAGCTAGCACTATACAAATCATACTATCTCCATGCGGACTGTTGTTTCAATGAGCTAGCGCTATAAAAATCATACTGTCTCCATGCGGACTGTTGTTTCAATGAGCTAGCACTATACAAATCATACCGTCTCAATGCGTACTGTTGTTTCAGTGAGCTAGCACTATACAAATCATACTGTCCCCATGCGAACTGTTGTTTCAGTGAGCTAGCGCTATAAAAATCATACTGTCTCCATGCGTACTGTTGTGTCGGTGAGCTACCGCTGTCTGCAAGAGGACTGTTGCTTCATTGAGCTAGCGCTATAAAACTCATAATGTCCCCATGCGGACTGTTTTTTCAGTGAGCTAGCGCTAAAAAAATCATACCGTCTCCATGCGTACTGTTGTGTTGGTTAGCTAGCGCTGTCTGCATGATGACTGTTGCTTCAGTGAGCTAGCGCTATAAAAAATGATACTGTCCCGATGCAAACTGTTGTTTCAATGATCTAGCACTATAAAGATCATACTGTCTCCATGTGTACTGTTGTTTCAGTGAGCTAGCACTATACAAATCATACCGTCTCCATGCGTATTGTTATTTCAATGAGCTAGCACCATACAAATCATACTATCTCCATGCGGACTGTTGTTTCAATGAGCTAGCGCTATAAAAAATCATACTGTCCCCATGCGGACTGTTGTTTCAATGAGCTAGCACTATACAAATCATACCGTCTCCATGCGTACTGTTGTTTCAGTGAGGTAGCACTATACAAATCATACCGTCTCCATGCGTACTGTTATTTCAATGAGATAGCACTATACAAATCATACTGTCTCCATGCGTAGTGTTGTTTCAGTGAGCTAGCACTATACAAATCATACTGTCCCCATGCGGACTGTTGTTTCAGTGAGCTAGCGCTATAAAAATCATACTGTCTCAATGCGTACTGTTGTGTCGGTGAGCTAGCGCTGTCTGCATGAGGACTGTTGCTTCAGTGAGCTAGCGCTATAAAACTCATAATGTCCCCATGCGAACTGTTGTTTCTGTGATCTAGCGCTATAAAAATAAAACCGTCTCCATGCGTACTGTTGTGTCGGTGAGCTAGCGCTGTCTGCATGAAGACTGTTGCTTCAGTGAACTAGCGCTATAAAAATGATAATGTCCCCATGCAGACTGGTGTTTCAATGATCTAGCGCTATAAAGATCATACTGTCTCCATGCGTACTGTTTTTTCAGTGAGCTAGCACTATACAAATCATACCGTCTCCATGCGTATTGTTATTTCAATGAGCTAGCACTATACAAATCATACTATCTCCATGCGGACTGTTGTTTCAATGAGCTAGTGCTATAAAAATCATACTGTCTCCTTGCGGACTGTTGTTTCAATGAGCTAGCACTATACAAATCATACCGTCTCCATGCGTACTGTTATTTCAGTGAGCTAGCACTATACAAATCATACTGTCCCCATGCGAACTGTTGTTTCAGTGAGCTAGCGCTATAAAAATCATACTGTCTCCCTGTGTACTGTTGTGTCGGTGAGTTAGAGCTGTCTGCAAGAGGACTGTTGCTTCATTGAGCTAGCGCTATAAAACTCATAATGTCCCCATGCGGACTGTTGTTTCAGTGAGCTAGCGCTAAAAAAAATCATACCGTCTCCATGCGTACTGTTGTGTTGGTTAGCTAGCGCTCTCTGCATGATGACTGTTGCTTCAGTGAGCTAGCGCTATATAAAATGATACTGTCCCGATGCAGACTGTTGTTTCAATGAGCTAGCGCTATAAAGATCATACTGTCCCTATGCAGAATGTTGTTTGAATGAGCTAGCGCTATACAAATCGTACTGTCTCCATGCATACGGTTGTGTCAGTGAGCTAGCGCTGTCTGTATGAGGACTGTTGATTCAGTGAGCTAGCGCTATAAAAATTATACCGTCTCCATGCGTATTGTTATTTCAATGAGCTAGCACTATGCAAATCATACTGTCTCCATGCAGACTGTTGTTTCAATGAGCTAGCACTATAAAAATCATACCGTCTCCATGCGTACTGTTGTTTCAGTGAGCTAGCACTATACAAATCATACTGTCCCAATGCGGACTGTTGTTTCAGTGAGCTAGCGCTATAAAAATCATAACGTCTCCATGCGTACTGTTGTGTCGGTGAGCTAGCGCTGTCTGCATGAGGACTGTTGCTTCAGTGAGCTAGCGCTATAAAACTCATACTGTCCCCAGGCGACTGTTGTTTCAGTGAGCTAGCGCTATAAAAATCATACTGTCTCCATGCGTACTGTTGTGTCGGTGAGCTAGCGCTGTCTGCATGAGGACTGTTGCTTCAGTCAGCTAGCGCTATAAAAATCATACTGTCCCCATGCAGACTGTTGTTTCAATGAGCTAGCGCTATACAAATCATACTGTCCCCATGCAGACTGTTGTTTCAATGAGCTAGCGCTATACAATTCTTACTGTCTCTATGCATATGGTTGTGTCGGTGAGCAAGCGCTGTCTGCATGAGGACTGTTGATTCAGGGAGCTAGCGCTATAAAAATGATACCGTCTCCATGCCTATTGTTATTTCAATGAGCTAGCACTATGCAAATCATACTGTCTCCATGCGGACTGTTGTTTCAATGAGCTAGCACTATAAAAATCATACCGTCTCCATGCGTACTGTTTTTCAGTGAGCTAGCACTATACAAATCATACTGTCCCAATGCGGACTGTTGTTTCAGTGAGCTAGCGCAATAAAAATCATACCGTCTCCATGCGTACTGTTGTGTCGGTGAGCTAGCGCTGTCTGCATGAGGACTGTTGCTTCAGTGAGCTAGCGCTATAAAACTCATACTGTCCCCAGGCGGACTGTTGTTTCAATGAGCTAGCACTATGAAAAATCATACCGTCTCCATGCGTACTGTTGTTTCAGTGAGGTAGCACTATACAAATCATACCGTCTCCATGCGTACTGTTGTTTCAGTGAGATAGCACTATACAAATCATACTGTCCCCATGGGGTCTGTTGTTTCAGTGAGCTAGCGCTATAAAAATAAAACCGTCTCCATGCGTACTGTTGTGTCGGTGAGCTAGCGCTGTCTGCATGAGGACTGTTGCTTCAGTGAACTAGCGCTATAAAAATGATACTGTCCCCATGCAGACTGTTGTTTCAATGATCTAGCGCTATAAAGATCATACTGTCTCCATGCGTACTGTTTTTTCAGTGAGCTAGCACTATACATAACATACCGTCTCCATGAGTATTGTTATTTCAATGAGCTAGCACTATACAAATCATACTATCTCCATGCGGACTGTTGTTTCAATGAGCTAGAGCTATAAAAATAATACTGTCTCCATGCGGACTGTTGTTTCAATGAGCTAGCACTATACAAATCATACCGTCTCCATGCGTACTGTTGTTTCAGTGAGCTAGCACTATACAAATCATACTGTCGCCATGCAGACTGTTGTTTCAGTGAGCTAGCGCTATAAAAATCATACTGTCTCCATGCGTACTGTTGTGTCGGTGAGCTAGCGCTGTCTGCAAGAGGACTGTTGCTTCATTGAGCTAGCGCTATAAAACTCATAATGTCCCCATGCGGACTGTTGTTTCAGTGAGCTAGCGCTAAAAAAAATCATACCGTCTCCATGCGTACTGTTGTGTTGGTTAGCTAGCGCTCTCTGCATGATGACTGTTGCTTCAGTGAGCTAGCGCTAAATAAAATGATACTGTCCCAATGCAGACTGTTGTTTCAATGAGCTAGCGCTATAAAGATCATATTGTCCCTGAGCAGAATGTTGTTTTAATGAGCAAGCGCTATACAAATCGTACTGTCTCCATGCATACGGTTGTGTCAGTGAGCTAGCGCTGTCTGTATGAGGACTGTTGATTCAGTGAGCTAGCGCTATAAAAATGATACCGTCTCCATGCGTATTGTTATTTCAATGAGCTAGCACTATGCAAATCATACTGTCTCCATGCGGACTGTTGTTTCAATGAGCTAGCACTATAAAAATCATACCGTCTCCATGCGTACTGTTGTTTCAGTGAGCTAGCACTATACAAATCATACTGTCCCAATGCGGACTGTTGTTTCAGTGAGCTAGCGCTATAAAAATCATACCGTCTCCATGCGTACTGTTGTGTCGGTGAGCTAGCGCTGTCTGCATGAGGACTGTTGCTTCAGTGAGCTAGCGCTATAAAACTTATACTGTCCCCAGGCGGACTGTTGTTTCAGTGAGCTAGCGCTATAAAAATCATACTGTCTCCATGCATACGGTTGTGTCGGTGAGCTAGCGCTCTCTGCATGAGGACTGTTGCTTCAGTCAGCTAGCGCTATAAAAATCATACTGTCCCCATGCAGACTGTTGTTTCAATGAGCTAGCGCTATACAAATCATACTGTCCCCATGCAGACTGTTGTTTCAATGAGCTAGCGCTATACAATTCTTACTGTCTCTATGCATATGGTTGTGTCGGTGAGCAAGCGCTGTCTGCATGAGGACTGTTGCTTCAGTTAGCTAGCGCTAAAAAAAATGATACCGTCTCCATGCGTACTGTTGTTTCAATGAGCTAGCACTATACAAATCATACTGTCCCCATGCAGACTGTTGTTTCAATGAGCTAGCACTATGAAAAATCATACCGTCTCCATGCGTACTGTTGTTTCAGTGAGGTAGCACTATACAAATCATACCGTCTCCATGCGTACTGTTGTTTCAGTGAGATAGCACTATACAAATCATACTGTCCCCATGGGGTCTGTTGTTTCAGTGAGCTAGCGCTATAAAAATAAAACCGTCTCCATGCGTACTGTTGTGTCGGTGAGCTAGCGCTGTCTGCATGAGGACTGTTGCTTCAGTGAACTAGCGCTATAAAAATGATACTGTCCCCATGCAGACTGTTGTTTCAATGATCTAGCGCTATAAAGATCATACTGTCTCCATGCGTACTGTTTTTTCAGTGAGCTAGCACTATACATAACATACCGTCTCCATGAGTATTGTTATTTCAATGAGCTAGCACTATACAAATCATACTATCTCCATGCGGACTGTTGTTTCAATGAGCTAGAGCTATAAAAATAATACTGTCTCCATGCGGACTGTTGTTTCAATGAGCTAGCACTATAAAAATCATACAGTCTCCATACGTACTGTTGTTTCAGTGGGCTAGCACTATACAAATCATACTGTCTTCATGCATACTGTTGTTTCAGTGAGCTAACGCTTAATAATGATACTGTCTCCATGCGGACTTTTGTTTCAGTGAGCTAGCGCTATAAAAATCATACTGTCTCCATGCGGACTTTTGCTTCAGTGAGCTAGCACTAAAAAAATCATACCGTCTCCATGAGGACTGTTGTTTCAGTGAGCTACCACTATACAAATCATACTGTCTCCATGCACACTGTTTTTTCAGTGAGCTAGCACTATACAAATCATACCGTCTCCATGCGTACTGTTATTTCAATGAGCTAGCACTATAAAAATCATACCGTCTACATGCGTACTGTTGTTTCAGTGAGCTAGCACTATACAAATCATACCGTCTCCATGCGTATTGCTATTTTAATGAGCTAGTACTATGCAAATCATACTGTCTCCATGCGGACTGTTGTTTCAATGAGCTAGCACTATAAAAATCATACCGTCTCCATGCGTACTGTTGTTTCAGTGAGCTAGCACTATACAAATCATACTGTCTCCATGCGTACTGTTGTGTCGGTGAGCTAGCGCTGTCTCCATGAGGACTGTTGCTTCAGTGAGCTAGCGCTATAAAAATCATACTGTCCCCATGCAGACTGTTGTTTCAATGAGATAGCGCTATACAAATCATACTGTTTCCATGCATATGGTTGTGTCGGTGAGCTAGCGCTGTCTGCATGAGGACTGTTGCTTCAGTTAGCTAGCGTTATAAAAATGATACCGTCTCCATGCGTACTGTTGTTTCAATGAGCTAGCACTATACAAATGATACTGTCCCCATGCAGACTGTTGTTTCAATGAGCTAGCACTATAAAAATCATACCTTCTCCATGCATACTGTTGTTTCAGTGAGCTAGCACTATACAAATCATACCGTCTCCATGCGTACTATTATTTCAATCAGCTAGCACTATACAAATCATACTGTCTCCATGCGTAATGTTATTTTGAATGAGCTAGCACTATACAAATCATACTGTTTTCATGCGGACTGTTGTTTGAATGAGTTAGCGCTATAAAAATCATACTGTCTCCATGCGGACTGTTGTTTCAATGAGTTAGCGCTATAAAGATCATACCGTCCGCATGCAGACTGTTGTTTCAATGAGATAGCGCTATACAAATCATACTGTCTCCATGCATACGGTTGTGTCGGTGAGCTAGCGCTGTCTGCATGAGGACTGTTCCTTCAGTGAGCTAGCGCTATAAAAATGATACCGTCTCCATGCGTACTGTTGTTTCAATGAGCTAGCACTATACAAATCATACTGTTCCCAAGCAGACTGTTGTTTCAATGAGCTAGCACTATGAAAAAAAATGTCTCCATGCGTACTGTTGTTTCAGTGAGGTAGCACTATACAAATCATACCGTCTCAATGCGTACTGTTATTTCAATGAGCTAGCACTATACAAATCATACTGTCTCCATGCGTACTGTTGTTTCAGTGAGCTAGCGCTATAAAACTCATAATGTTCCCATGCGGACTGTTGTTTCAGTGATCTAGCGCTATAAAAATAAAACCGTCTCCATGCGTACTGTTGTGTCGGTGAGCTAGCGCTGTCTGCATGAGGACTGTTGCTTCAGTGAGCTAGCGCTATAAAAATCATACTGTTCGCATACAGACTGTTGTTTCAATGAGATAGCGCTATACAAATCATACTGTCTCCATGCATACGGTTGTGTCGGTGAGCTAGCGCTGTCTGCATGAGGACTGTTGCTTCAGTGAGCTAGCGCTATAAAAATGATACCGTCTCCATGCATACTGTTGTTTCAATGAGCTAGCACTATATAAATCATACTGTCCCCATGCAGACGGTTGTTTCAATGAGCTAGCACTATGAAAAATCATACCATCTCCATGCGTACTGTTGTTTCAGTGAGGTAGCAATATACAAATCATACCGTCTCCATGCGTACTGTTATTTCATTGAGCTAGCACTATACAAATCATACTTTCTCCATGCGTACTGTTGTTTCGGTGAGCTAGCGCTATAAAAAGCATACTGTCTCCATGCGTACTGTTGTGTCGGTGAGCTAGCGCTGTCTGCATGAGGACTGTTGCTTCAGTGAGCTAGCGCTATAAAACTCATAATGTCCCCATGCGGACTGTTGTTTCAGTGATCTAGCGCTATACAAATCATACTGTCTCCATGCATACGGTTGTGTCGGTGAGCTAGCGCTGTCTGCATGAGGACTGTTGCTTCAGTGAGCTAGCGCTATAAAAATGATACCGTCTCCATGCATACTGTTGTTTCAATGAGCTAGCACTATATAAATCATACTGTCCCCATGCAGACGGTTGTTTCAATGAGCTAGCACTATGAAAAATCATACCGTCTCCATGCGTACTGTTGTTTCAGTGAGGTAGCAATATACAAATCATACCGTCTCCATGCGTACTGTTATTTCATTGAGCTAGCACTATACAAATCATACTGTCTCCATGCGTACTGTTGTGTCGGTGAGCTAGCGCTGTCTGCATGAGGACTGTTGTTTCAGTGAGCTAGCGCTATAAAAATGATACCGTCTCCATGCGTACTGTTATTTCAATGAGCTAGCGCTATACAAATCATACTGTCTCCATGCATACGGTTGTGTCAGTGAGCTAGCGCTGTCTGCATGAGGACTGTTGCTTCAGTGAGCTAGCGCTATAAAAATGATACCGTCTCCATGCGTACTGTTATTTCAATGAGCTAGCACTATGCAAATCATACTTTCTCCATGCGAACTGTTGTTTCAATGAGCTAGCACTATAAAAATCATACCTTCTCCATGCGTACTGTTGTTTCAGTGAGCTAGCACTATACAAATCACACTGTCCCCATGCGGACTGTTGTTTCAGTGAGCTAGCGCTATAAAAATGATACTGTCTCCATGCGTACTGTTGTGTCGGTGAGCTAGCGCTGTCTGCATGAGGACTGTTGCTTCAGTAAGCTAGCGCTATACAACTCGTAATGTCCCCATGCGGACTGTTGTTTCAGTGATCTAGCGCTATAAAAATAATACCGTCTCCATGCGTACTGTTGTTTCAGTGAGCTAGCACTATACCAAGCATACCGTCTCCATGCGTACAGTTATTTCAATGAGCTAGCACTATACAAATCATACCGTCTCCATGCGTACTGTTGTTTCAGTGAGCTAGCACTATACAAATCATACTGTCCCCATGCGAACTGTTGTTTCAGTGAGCTAGCGCTAAAAACATCATACCGTCTTTATGCGTACTGTTGTGTTGGTGAGCTAGCGCTGTCTGCATGATGACTGTTGCTTCAGTGAGCTAGCGCTATAAAAAATGATACTGTCCCCATGCCAACTGTTGTTTCAATGAGCTAGCGCTATAAAGATCATACTGTTCCCATGCAGACTGTTGTTTCAATGAGCTAGCGCTATGCAAATCATACTGTCTCCATGCATACGGTTGTGTCAGTGAGCTAGCGCTGTCTGCATGAGGACTGTTGCTTCAGTGAGCTAGCGCTATAAAAATGATACCGTCTCCATGCGTACTGTTATTTCAATGAGCTAGCGCTATGCAAATCATACTGTCTCCATGCATACGGTTGTGTCAGTGAGCTAGCGCTGTCTGCATGAGGACTGTTGCTTCAGTGAGCTAGCGCTATAAAAATGATACCGTCTCCATGCGTACTGTTATTTCAATGAGCTAGCACTATGCAAATCATACTGTCCCCATGCGGACTGTTGTTTCAGTGAGCTAGCGCTATAAAAATCATACTGTCTCCATGCGTACTGTTGTGTCGGTGAACTAGCGCTGTCTCCATGAGGACTGTTGCTTCAGTGAGCTAGCGCTATACAACTCATAATGTCCCCATGCGGACTGTTGTTTCAGTGATCTAGCGCTATAAAAATAATACCGTCTCCATGCGTACTGTTGTTTCAGTGAGCTAGCACTATACCAAGCATACCGTCTCCATGCGTACAGTTATTTCAATGAGCTAGCACTATACAAATCATACCGTCTCCATGCGTTCTGTTGTTTCAGTGAGCTAGCACTATACAAATCATACTGTCCCCATGCGACTGTTGTTTCAGTGAGCTAGCGCTAAAAACATCATACCGTCTCCATGCGTACTGTTGTGTTGGTGAGCTAGCGCTGTCTGCATGATGACTGTTGCTTCAGTGAGCTAGCGCTATAAAAAATGATACTGTCCCCATGCAGACTGTTGTTTCAATGAGCTAGCGCTATAAAGATTATACTGTCCCCATGCAGACTGTTGTTTCAATGAGCTAGCGCTATACAAATCATACTGTCTCCATGCATACGGTTGTGTCAGTGAGCTAGCGCTGTTTGCATGAGGACTGTTGCTTCAATGAGCTAGCACTATAAAAATCACACCGTCTCCATGCGTACTGTTGTTTCAATGAGCTAGCACTATACAAATCATACTGTCCCCATGCGGACTGTTGTTTCAGTGAGCTAGCACTATAAAAATCATACTCTCTCCATGCGTACTGTTGTGTCGGTGAGCTAGCGCTGTCTGCATGAGGACTGTTGCTTCAGTGAGCTAGCGCTATACAACTCATAATGTCCCCATGCGGACTGTTGTTTCAGTGATCTAGCGCTATACAAATAATACCGTCTCCATGCGTACTGTTGTTTCAGTGAGCTAGCACTATACAAAGCATACCGTCTCCATGCGCACAGTTATTTCAATGAGCTAGCACTATACAAATCATACCGTCTCCATGCGTACTGTTGTTTCAGTGAGCTAGCACTATACAAATCATACTGTCCCCATGCGGACTGTTGTTTCAGTGAGCTAGCGCTAAAAACATCATACCGTCTCCATGCGTACTGTTGTGTTGGTGAGCTAGCACTGTCTGCATAATGACTGTTGCTTCAGTGAGCTAGCGCTATAAAAAATGTTACTGTCCCCATGCAGACTGTTGTTTCAATGAGCTAGCGCTATAATCTACTAAAAGAACATAAATCATATTCACTTTAAATGTGGATAGAAAATTACAGCAATCATGTAAATAAATATCATCCTTGATCTTTTGCAGGAATATATTTCTCAGAGCAATATCACACTGAAAGCTTATGTGAAGGGAATTCTTACATATGTTTTAAATCGTAGATATAATACAGGGGCGGATCCAGGGGGAGGGGCGCACCCAGCGCGCGCCCCCCTAAAATTCGAAAAAATAAGATTTTTTGGCGTAAAATCGTGATTTTTCGCACGAAATATCCCAACAATTTTCGCGCCTCCCTCCGCTCGGCGCCATTCTTTTAAGTGCGCCCCCTAACTTGAAATCCTAGATCCATCCCTGTGATATATGTACTACATGTACAAGAAAGGATATGGTAGTACTCTTATTTCTTGTAGTAAAAATTAAATTGTTTGTACATATTTGTAATTGTACATCTTAAATTTCCTACACATTTAATACACTGTACACTGTACATCTACTAGTACCACAGGAAACAGTTGAACACTAAATAGTCTTACTATGATAAGAAAGCTTTAATATTGAGTCAAGAATTCCACCAATATCAATAAAAACAACCAACCATCTCTTACCTTAAACCATTGAACACAAAACACTATGACATTGAAAATAAATCTCCTGTCTTAGGACAGGCACACACATATGGCTGGGTTAAACCTGTTAATGGCATCATTGTTCATTTGAGAGAATATAAATTATTTCTCCTTGAGTTATCCCCCTTTGACCTTGTCTCTTGGAGTTATTGTCTTTGTAAAATGGGTAAGGTTAGGTTTATGGTGTTTAACATCACTCTCAACAAATATTTCAGTTATATCGTGGTGGTCCTATATTCTTTGATTATAAGTAATTGTAATTATGGAGACATGAAGAAAACCACTGAGTAAATACTGGTGTTTGGTTCCCCACTGTAATATAGTATTAAACTGTTTCGACCCAGCTAAGGGTACTCATCAGGTGGCTAAGGCTACCACAACATTTTTTTTCTCTCTAAATTTATGATTAAAAATATTTTAATTCATGTTGGTAAATTTCTATATGTAAATATGTCATTGAATACCTATAATAGAAAATAAACAAATCTTTGTTGCCAAACCAAATTTATTTTTAGTTCTTTGGATTTTGGTACCCTAATTTAGCATTTAAAAATGAAGGCTTCATTGTGTACATTGACACAGGAAGTCCAGTGCCTAACATTTCATCAAAATTACGTTGTCTGGCAGATAAAAATAAAATACTTTTGACGGAATGGAAATGATTCAAAACAAGCGTATTGGCCCAGTGGTTTAGAGTAGAAGATTGAAAACAGACAACACCCTTTTTGACATCTTTGGGGCTCTTGTTTATTTCATGTATTTCCATTCAACAAAAAAACCTGAGTACTTTGCCGAGTACTTTGGTGTCGACGTAAACAATGCATGGCCACTCACTTTTAACGCGTCATCTGTCTATAAAATAGAGCTACGTCCCTTGATTTCGGGATTTTACTTTGCATTGTTGGGGGTACGGAATCTGTGCATGGCTTCCAGACTGACAAAACGACCGCTGCGTCTTCACAAGAAACAGTCGAAGGGGGGTCATGATATTTTTCGAAAAGAATAAGGTCTTGGGAGTTGAAGCAAACAGAGTTTTGAATATATTAGAAGAAATTTAAAAAACAAACAAGACTTGAAGCGAGCGGGGGTAAAACTAGAGGCTCAGTGGGCTGCGCCTGTGTCGCTCACCTTTCATTCTGCTTTGAGGAAACTTAATACAGAACCTTCCATAGGTGCTTCCCACCAAGTTTCGGTTCATTTGGCCAAACAGTTTCAGAGAAGATTTTTAGAAATTAACCAACCAGAAACAAGAATTGCCTATGGCAGCCATGTTTGTTAACAGATCGGGATGAAATTAGTAATCTTCATAGAGAACCTTCCATAGATGCTTCCTACCAAGTTTCGGTTCAACTGGCTAACCAGGGAAGAAGAATTTTAGAAATCGACCAATCTGAAACAAGAATTGCCTGTAGCAGCCATTTTTGCTAACGAATCGGGATGAAATTAGCAATCTGTATAGAGAACCTTCCATACATGCTTTATACCAAATTTTAGTTCCTTCGGGAAAGCGGTTTCAGAGGAGACGTTTTTTTCAGAAATCAACCAATCAGAAACAAGAATGGCCTGTGGCGGCCATGTTTGTCAATGGATCGGGACAAAATGAGCATTCGTTATAGAGAACCGTCCATAGATGCTTCCTACCAAATTTCAGTTCATTTGGGAAAGTGGTTTCGGAGGAGAAGATTTGGCAATATGAATTGATTTCTATATCATTCAGTATCCAGAAATATTTGTTTGCTTAAATTTCGATTTCAATCTTAATACAGTTAACTCTATCTTGAGGAACATCTAACATTTTTTGTCAGACCATATTGACATTGTCAAAAGTCTGTATTCATTATTTTACAAAAAAAACCTTTCTAAGAGACCACCTGTATTGAAAGACCATGTTTTGTTGGAAAGAGGGTATGTATCTCTGGACAGGTTTCACTGTATTGAATGGAATACTTCTGCAATCATTGGTTATTTTCCTTCATCCTTTTCTTTGCAGTGAAACGATAGTTTAAACTTCGAAAAGATACAGTACACAATCAAACTTGTATTCAACGTTCACCTTTGAGACAAAGGAAAAATGGCAGCTGACCATTTATTTAAGATCAGACGATCCAGATTGTCAGTTCGGTCCATAATGTTTCGTGTATTCGTGTTACCAGAAGGTAATCATGTGGTAAAAATGGTTGTCGTTATGTAATGCTGTGGTGTTTTTGTCACGATTTATTTAGTTCATCCTTCAATGAGTTCATAGCATATTTCTAACTATCGTGTATTGAGAACACCTCGAAAGTTAACTACAGATTAATTTTTAAAGTCTAGAATGAAAACTGACTGGTAAATATAGGAAAATCAATATAATAACTTTGAGTGAAGGCTGACTGGGTTAGTGAAGTGACCATTTGACTTTATTTGAGTTAAAATAACACATCAATCGAGCCACGAGGATTTAAACTGGTACTTACGTGGTGATCAGTAATTCATGTTGACCGCAGTCCTCGAAATGAAAATTGGAACTTACTGGTCCGAATCAAATTCTTGAATTTATTTTTATATAGTTCTTAATAAAAACTGAAAAATTAAGTGGTCCGAACAAAATTTTACTGGCCTTGGACCGGAGGACCAATACTCATCGTGAGGACTGTGACCATATTGACAGCATTGCAAATGGATTTACCTTTTGGTTTAAGTCTATCAGTAATCTGTTGTCTCTCTTCAGCTTGTTGTTTACAAATCCCTCGACATCTTTCTAAGAGTCTATTGATATTGGATTCAAGCTTCTTGTAGAAATCCAAACCTTTTTGTGACTTAGCTAACAGGTCTTCATATACATCAAAGGAATTCTTCAATCCTTCAATTGTAGCTTCTCTCCTAAAAAATGAAAAAGTTCTACATCATAACTTTATAGGGAATAATTAGTAGGATGAAGTTTCCATGCTTAGGAAATGACATGGTTTATAAGATATATATTTTGTCAAAATTTACAGTTCCTAAATCATGTAATTATTATTAAAACTAAGGTTCTCCTCCTTAATTGGTCATGTTTCTTCAGCTGTTCATCAAACATAACCTGTTCAAAAAATATCATGAATTACTTCATTTTGTTTAATTAACAGGAATAGAAAATATTTTAAGAATGGCTAAAACAATTGAAAAATGGATAGATAGGACCAGACAACAACATACACCACTAAACTATCTCTTACAGATGCATGGTTAAATTTTGTCCAGCTTCTCAAAGAAGAACAAGTCATAATGTTTAAAAATTAGTCTCCCAGAACCTGTAATCACTTACCTAGTTTTCAATTTCATTTTAAAATTTCTGCTGATTTCTTCCCCCCCCCCTCCCCAATTTAAAGATGGATGGAAGGTAGGGGTGTCACACAAAATTTGAAAGTAGGTCAACCAAAGATCATTTCAGCTCAAGTTTCTGAGTAGACGATTTTAATGTGATTTTTTCTTCCCAAAGTATGCTTAATCAGTGCAAATCGGTTGAAAGAATAATTCAGAAAAAACCTGGGAGATATACTGAACTCATTGTCATGACCGGGTGGCTCAATGAGTTAGGTAGTTTGATTACCTAACAACTCATACAAGCCTATCACCAATACGGCGTGGGTTTGCACCTAGCTTTGTAAATTACAATAAAGGGTGCACTCGACTCGCAGCTGCAAGTGATAAAGTTTACCAGTTGCTTTTCCATAGTCGGTGGTTCTCTCCGGGTACTCCGGCTTCTTCCACCACTAAAACTGGTCATCATGATATAACTTAAATATTGCTGAAAGTGGCGTTAAACACAATAAATCATCAAATCATTGTCATGCAGCTGCAGTTAAAATTTGAGTAGCAATAGACAATTAAAGAAATTTCTAATTTTTAGTAAAGGCTGCCATCTTGAATTTGGCTTGATTTTAGTTCAGTGGTTTTCTCCAGGTATTCCAGTTTCCTTCACCAATAAAACTGGCAACTGTGGTGAAATAAAAGTGAAGTATTATGTAAAGTGGTGTTAAACATACATGTATGTAACCCAAACCATCTACAACCTCAGATAACGGTTTGATTTACAGATTTTATCAAGCTTAACGTAAACAGGAATTAAGCTCGAGGGGTAATGATTGTATAGATAGATATATATACATGTAGATTATTCCACTGCTACCAGTTATTACAATATTTCTCCATTCGAGATAGTAAAATTTGAAATTTTAACTATCAAGAGTGGAGAAATGTCATAATCCACTGGTAGCAGAAGAAGAATCTGTTTCTCCTATGACCAAAACATCAAAAATATTCTTAAGCTGTTAATTTCCGTCGTTAATAACTGTCAAAAGGAAATTGGTGGGAATTCTCATGCAGAAATTAACCACTGTGGTGATAAAAAAATATTACGAAAATCTAACCAGCTGGTTAAACATGCTAATACAATATGATGGTGGTTACAACGGCCATAGGTAGATTTAAATCAAATTGCCATACGATCGTGGTTACAATGGCCATAGGTAGATTTAAATCAAATTGTCATATGATGGTGGGTACAATGGCCATAGGTAGATTTAAATCAAATTGCCATATGATCGTGGTTACAATGGCCATAGGTAGATTTAAATCAAATTGCCATATGATCGTGGGTACAACGGCCATAGGTAGATTTAAATCAAATTGCCATATGATCGTGGGTACAATGGCCATAGGTAGATTTAAATCAAATTGCCATATGATCGTGGTTACAATGGCCATAGGTAGATTTAAATCAAATTGCCATATGATCATGGGTACAATGGCCATAGGTAGATTTAAATCAAATTGCCATATGATCGTGGTTACAACGGCCATAGGTAGATTTAAATCAAATTGCCAATTGATCGTGGGTACAACGGCCATAGGTAGATTTAAATCAAATTGTCATATGATCGTGGGTACAACGGCCATAGGTAGATTTAAATCAAATTGCCAATTGATCGTGGGTACAACGGCCATAGGTAGATTTAAATCAAATTGCCAATTGATCGTGGGTACAACGGCCATAGGTAGATTTAAATCAAATTGCCATATGATCGTGGGTACAACGGCCATAGGTAGATTTAAATCAAATTGCCATATGATCGTGGGTACAATGGCCATAGGTAGATTTAAATCAAATTGCCATATGATCATGGGTACAACGGCCCCTGACATGAGAGTAAGAATCTCACCATTGTATTACTTCCTCCGTCCTGTGCTACAATCTGATTGGTTATATCATCATTCTTGATCTGGTTACGGAACTGGTCCTCTAACATGGCTCGTTGATTTTTCATTTCTTCGACTTTATCCATCATTCTCTGTAGCTCTTTAATAATAGCATCAGATTCTGGATCTGAAACATATCATTTTTCGTCTATAAAACACATACACGTGAATATGAATATACATACAGACAAAGCTTTTGATACATTGAAAGGACAAGATTTTTAAATGGCATTAATAACTCATCCTTCAATAAATATTGCTTCATCAATGATGAACGGTGCAAGGCTGTTAAGCATTTGCGACAAACTCACCTAGAAATAGGTCTTTTACAAATTATACATGTAATATTGTCCTCAACCCTGAATAATATGGCAAAGTTGAGACAAGATTATAACTTAGATTTCAAACATTAAATCCACAACAAATTTCTTATGGGGGATCTCCATGTTAATAGTGGGGCATTGACCAATAGCAGCCATTAATTCTAATTTTGGTGTGCGGCAAAGAATATTTGTAACTAGATTAACACAACCAACGGGTGCCACAAATGGAGCAGGAATTGTTTACCCTTCCGGAGCAACTGAGTTCACTACCGGTTTTTAGTGGGGTTCGTGCTACTCAATCTTCATTTTTTTTGGGTATGTTTTGTAGATCGTTGTTTGTCCTTTTGTACTTTTTCTTTTGGCCATTGTGTTGTCTTTTCTTCTTCGATTTACGGATTCTGATTACCCAATTGGTATCTTCAAAGTCTTCTTACAAGTACAAATGATCTACTAGTTCTGGAATGATTTATAACAGGTGTAGCTATAAACTCTTATTACAAGTACAAATGATCTACTAGTTCTGGAATGATTTATAGCAGGTGTAGCTATAAACTCTTCTTACTAGTACAAATGATCTACTAGTTCTGGAATGATTTATACCAGGTGTAGCTATAAACTCTTCTTACAAGTACAAATGATCTACTAGTTCTGGAATGATTTATAGCAGGTGTAACTATAAACTCTTCTTACAAGTACAAATGATCTACTAGTTCTGGAATGATTTATAGTAGGTGTAGCTATAAACTCTTCTTACAAGTACAAATGATCTACTAGTTCTGGAATGATTTATACCAGGTGTAGCTATAAACTCTTCTTACAAGTACAAATGATCTACTAGTTCCGGAATGATTTATATCAGGTGTAGCTATAAACTCTTCTTACAAGTACAAATGATCTACTAGTTCTGGAATGATTTATATCAGGTGTAGCTATAAACCTTTACTTTTTATGTCTACTAGATATATAGTCTCCTCGTACCCTGCGTCTTATGAGTGAAGCGCAAAGGACACTGGTCGAACATGGACCATGTCGTAGATGCCCTATAAGAAATTCAACCAAAATGCCCAATGTCTTTGCTTTTTTTGTACATGAATTAAACATATTTAGCATACATGACACTGCAGTATAAACACAATATGCATAAATCATTAGAAAATATCAAATTTATTTGTACTTGCTTTGAAACAGAAAGAAAAGCTCATCACTCTTACAAATAAATTTTAAACTTGCATACAATATAATTGTCTATATACACACCTCTATCCCTTTCCAATGAAGGCAGGTGGTTCTTAATATCTTCTAATGGACCAGCAAGTAACTTCAAATTGGTGATGTGTGTATTCATAGCTTTATGTAGGTCAACGTTAGACTGGTTCCCTTTTTTATGTCCTTCTTCAAATCTGTCACAGTCCTTCTTCATCTCAGGAAGCATTGGATTGGCTGATCTTTTACTGAATTGATTCTACAAACATATTATGGTAAACATAGAAATTTTCGTTATCACATAATTATCGATTATTCAAGATCAACAGACAAATTTTAAAGGCTTTTTTGCTTTGAAAAATATAGTACTGTTTGCGAAGGCATTTATCTTATTGGAGAGTGTGATTTTCTTCGTAAGATGTAAATGTATCGTTATGAAAAAGAAAATTTTTAAAACTAATTTTAATTTGAAAGTGATCTTTAGTTATCCTTAAATTGAAATTTTCGCCAGTGTTCAAAACGATCGATACTAGACTTTTGAGCTCAAGCTGCCAGAGATTTAAAAGCCTGATCTTTGCCTACTTGCGAAAATAGTCAAGAATAATGAATGATAGTAAACTACTGAACCTGAAATTCCTCCTCTTCTTTATAGTCATTTTCTATCAAGCCGTTAATTTCTGCAATGGCCATCTGTACTTCTGTGGCAGAGTTTGACACAGCTGGAAAAACAAATCATTAAAATGTATTTTGAAAATAAAATAGAAATGGTCTAAAAAACATAACCAACCACAACAAAATAATTCACAGAAATAACAACTACGGAAGCAGGTGAAGATCTAGGTCCTACAGTTAGTGGACATTCATATTCATCACTTCCGATTTATCACTTTTGATATAAAACCACAATTAAAAAAAATATTTATACTGATGTCAATTCTTACAACAATTGTTTTGAAGTTTGTCAAGCCAATATTTAAAATAATATTTTGAATCATAGTTTACAACATTTAACAATTAAAACACAGACTTCAATTCTTCAGTTCAAAAGTACTATAATTATTTAAGAGTTTGTAATATTCATATTCAGATTTACTGGAGAATTTTCTAAAATCTTAAATCTTATTGAAAAATTATGCTTCTCCTGTATTTTCTTGTTGATAATCTTTCATGATTGTATGGAAGTTGGATTTATAACTACCTATGCAATCAGTGCCTACCACCACTAACGTTGCGAGTTTGAATCCCACCCATGGTTAGGTGTGCTTGATACAACATTATGTGATAAAGTTTGTCAGTGATTTGCGACAGGTTGGTGGATTTCTCCGGGTACTCTGGTTTCCTCCACCAATAAAACTGACCGCCACGATATAACTTAAATTGTTGAAAGTGGCATTAAACACCATAACCCTAACCTAACCAATAAGAAATCAATAAAACTACCATACCTCCCATAGCCTCTACTAGATCTTTGATGGCATTCTGTCTAACACTAACTGCAGCACATTTCTCTAATAAATCTTGAGGAAGTCTCTCTGGTTCAAAGTTCAATTTAGAAGGATCAAGGTTCAATGAAGACATGAACTTTCTAAAAAAAATCAATAGATTGAGCAAATATTGTTACATACATCTTTTTTTTTAACCAACACTTATTTACACAACTGTATATATTTTTAAATGAAACTATTAATGATTGATTGATTATTGTTTAATGCCAACTTTAGCATATTTCAGCTATATTGTCTCTAATTGTGGGTGGACAAATTTGATACTAAATGAAAAGCAATGGTATTTGGAAAATTAGTTTTCTTGTTGATAATCCCATATCTGGGTGTTTTTCTAGTACAAGTAAGAAAATAGTACTCCATAGTTTTATAACTATAAAGCCTGGTCAAAATAAAAAAAATTATAAATCCTGTTAATGGCGAGGTGTAATTGATACAACGTTATGTGACAAAAGTTTGTCAGTGACTTGCGGCAGATAGGTGGTTTTCTCTGGGTATTCCGCTTTCCTCCACCTATAAAAATCACTGTCACAATAAAACTGAAATATTGTTGAAAGTGGCGTTAAACACAATAATCCTAATTGTAACCTTCAAACTAAACAAAGACTGAAAAATTGATATTTGCCACTTCAAGAAACCAGAGCAAAGATTGATTGACAAAGTCAGGACAATTTGTCCCTAGTGGAACAACATTTCTACCAACAAACATTTAATTATGTGTTCTAGCACAATAAAAAGTCGGCTCAATATGTTGGTCTACTACAAAATAGACATCATGATCATCTATAACAAAAGGTAAGTTGTTCTGCCAAGACTCAGCTGAAAATTTGCTTAAATGTTATCAAATGTCAATAAAACACTTTCAAAGAAAACTACAATATCTTTCCTAAAGAGAGAGAGAGATTATAGCATGGTCTTTTTCATATCAGATTAGCCCAAGGCTCGAGTGCTGAGATCAGAACTAAGGGCTAATGAGGGATCTGATATGAAAAAAACCATGTTATGATCTTTTTATCATATACTTTGCACATGAAAACATTTCCGGAAACTGACGACTTACAATGAGATACCGCTTATGGAAAGTCCCGGAAAGGGGTGTGATATATTCCGGAACCGTGTGATATATTTTTATATCAGTCTGCTTAGATAATCTTGGGAAGATATCTAATGCATTTCAATATATTTGAACTTTGATATCATACGGTATTTAGAAAATGAGTTTTCAACTATAGGTATATGATAAATATATATATATATATATATATTTTTTTTTTAATTTAAAAAATGGACAATGTATTCAAAATACAGTCAAACTTGTCTTAAAAGTCACCTGCTGTAAGCGCCCAGTTTAAAACCCTCCCATCAATATCTATATGTTATCTTCACTCAAATGAGTGGTCATCTTACTAACACAGTCAATGGTGTTTACCTCATCTTATAAATTTACCAGCATTTAACGGTCACTTTTCATTCCAGACTTTTAAATAAATCATCACTAATTAACTTTCAATGTGTTCTCAATACATGATTGCACCATTTGTGCCATCCTCTGATTGAATAATTAACTAATTAACTGATTTGATTTTTAGTGTTTAACGCCACTTTCAGCAATATTTCAGTTATATCATGGCGACCAGTTTTAGCGGTGGAAGAAGCCGGAGTACCCAGACAGAACCACCGACCATGGGCAAGCAACTGGTAAACTTTATCACTTGCGGCTGCGCGTCGAGTGCATCCTTTTTTGTAATTTACAAAGCCAGGCACGAACCCACGCCATATTGGTGATAGGCTTGTATGAGTTGTTAGGTAATCCAACTACCTAACTCATTGAGCCAACTTACAACAAATCTACGTTCTTTTCTTCAATTTCAGTTCCTACTTGTCTCATTAATTTGGCCTTTTCTTCACTGAAATGAAAATATACAAGTCTAAAAATACATGTATATTTTTAGACAGGGAAAATGATCTCCCTTTAATCAGTAAATTTTCAACCAGGAATTAGAATATTTTTGTACTTGATGACCTGTAGTTATCAGTCAGATGACTTTTCTGGTGACAAGATATTTTTTTCTTTTTTTGTGTGATATTAAAGGTTTATTAAAACCTGTAATTTGTTGTTTTAATTCAATGCTCCAATTTGAATGTACAGAAGCAGTCTCTTTCTTGTAAGGCCTATCTAATGATTTCAGGGTTTGGGTTAATAGTGTTTAACTCCACTTTCAACAATATTTCAGTTATATCGTGACGGTCAGTTTTTTTGGTGGAGGAAACCGGAGTACCCAGAGAAATTCACTGACCTGTCACAAGTCATTGACAAACTTTATCACATGATGTTGTATCGAGTACACCTCGCCATGAACAGGGTTCGAACTCACAACTTTAGGAAAGACCATCCTCCTTATAGGACAGCTTTTTCATTGCTGAAGGGGGTGGCCTCTTAAGAGTGTATTTTCTTAATATAACATATAGACAATATTAGAGTAGTGTCTTAAAATATAACGTTTATGTGTAAGAGGTTTAAAATTTGCATAAAAGCAAGGTTAAATGGACATTTTCCCAGTTTTGTGGCAAATACAAATAAACTTGTTTGAAAATTGTTCCCATAAGCATGGTTGAATGGATGTGTGCTTCATTTACTTATTAAGTTTCAATTCCTAAGTCATGTGTCAACCTTTTGACCAATCACATGCAGGGGTTTCAAAGTTTTTTATAATAGGAGGTACTTCTTAAATTTTAGGAGGTACCTAAAAATTAGGCTGAGGGCCATAAGGGGTCCAGGGAGCGTTTTTTTTTTATAGCTCCTGCAATCTAGCATTTTGTGGACCAAAAAATGTACTTCAGAGACTGCAAAACATTAAGTGTTTTTGAAAGAAAAATCACATTAACTTTAGAGTTCAGATTTCACCAAGAGTGAAGACCATGCATCCCCCCCCCATAGATAGTCTGCCATATCTTAAAAAAAACCAAAGGGACCATAAAGAGCTACAGTTCCGCAGCTAGACTTGACCAAGCCATTGTTATCAAAGCTTAAACTTCTCAAAATTCTTTTGTTGGCTTTGTCCTTTTCTTTTTCACAATACCTTGGCTTGTATGTTTTTTTTACTTTATTACCAGTAATTAAACTCATCAAAGACCATTGGCAGGATCAAGACATAAAAGTGTCATAATTAATGAAACCAAGGACGTATATAGAATACGTCCTTGATGAAACATATAAATTTAATTTGCAATCATCAATCTTTAATAAAATTTATAATTTTTTAATAGATCAATACAAATATAATTAAACAAAAACAATACATATTGTTACTTTCACGACTTATGTGCAAAAAAAATGTTCGAACAAAAACGATTCGCGGGAAGACATTTATTAATATTTGAATCACAAAAGTTAAATTATTTTGGAAAAAAAGGGGGGCCGGCGTTTTGACATTACAATGTAATTCGTATTTGAGCCATGTCCGGTCCTTTTTCAAGATTTCTAGTAATTTTCTATCCCTTATCTCCTCGTAACCCCTTTTAAAAATGTTTTTCAGCACATTTTCATTTCTGTGAACAACCGCGGTAGGGCCCCGTCAAAATATGTAAATAAATTAGCCATAGGTTTTTATTTTTTTATACCGGAAGTTAAGAAACAAGACAGTACGCCCCAGAATGATTCGACCCTGGGTTTTAAATGGATAAAAAAAATCGCACAAAATATTGTGTAGTCATATATTCATAATACATAATGATCATACTTATATTACTGGAGATTACACTAAATTGTGTTTGAACTTAATTTGTAATCGGTCATTTTTTTATTTTGAAATGATGTCAGCTTTGTTCCGATCCGAGTTTTACACAAGGATGAAAAGATATTGGGGCGAAAACATATCTATTTACCGCATGCGCAAACTGCTATTTACGATTCTAAGGTAAAGTTATTTTTAAAACAGGGAATATCCCATCAACTTGATCGTGACGCAGTTGTTCGATTTGAATGCGAGAATTCAGCAATTGACGTGATCATTAATTTTTTATGAAAAATATTCCACAAGCCTATCGACCATCGTACTTGTGTTTTGACCACCGCTAATTTTGGGGGGGTTCAGTAATTTCTGCCGGTACTATACACGATCTCAGGCGGGTAAAAGTACCGGGTACCGGCCCACTTTGAAACCCCTGCACATGATATGGGGCTTTCCAAATGAAATAATCATTGAATGTAATTATAGAGTAAACAGGTGAAAATAAAACAACCAATTAGGTACAGGAAGCATCTGCTTGTATATTTTTAGATTTGGGATTTAATTTTCACCTAGAATTTCGTCAGTACAAATTTAGAAGTTTGCTGTGATTCTTTGTCTCAACAAGTTAAACCGTTTTCTTTTATTCTTATGTATTTTCACATTGATTACAATTGCTTTGTTAATCAGCTTTACCATAATATGAAGATTTTTTGCAAGAAAGGAACAACTTGCAAAAAGAAACAAGGCGACATTAATTTCACTTTGGAGTCGACGGAGGGCGACTTCAGTCGATATAGGGCTTGAATTTTGCCCACTTCGCCTGGATTGGTGAGCCCTGGCATAGGTAAGTATAAGTATATGTTATACTATTGTACAATCATGGCAACAGAGTCTGTGGGTTCCCTGTAGGACTTTCTTAGTATCGCTTAGATAATCTCTCACCTGTACATCGATGAAGCTTCGTGAGCAGACATTGGCACCAGTTTCTGAAAAAATATCAGATCCTGATACTTCAGGGTCGTTCCAGTTAAATGGTATACCTTTAACTAGAGAAGCATCTGAAAAAAACAACATTACAAAAATAATTGATAAAACTGTTAACATTGATACACCCATCTGTTACTGTTAAACAACACGAACATCATCCGATATAGAAATCGTGCTGGGAACCAGTATACGTAAATAAATACAAATAACATAGCTGAAATCACAACATGGAACAATACATGTAAAGACATGTCATTGAACAAAATGAATGACACAAACCCCACTGAAAACTGGCAGTGAACACAGATACAGAATCAATAACACAAACACCACTGAAAACTGGAAGTGAACACAGATACAGAATCTATAACACAAACCCCACTGAAAACTGGAAGTGAACACAGGTACAGAATCAATAACACAAACCCCCCCTGAAAACTGGAAGTGAACACAGATACAGAATCAATAACACATACACCACTGAAAACTGGAAGTGAACACAGATACAGAATCAATAACACAAACCCCACTGAAAACTGGAAGTGAACACAGATACAGAATCAATAACACAAACCCCACTGAAAACTGGAAGTGAACACAGGAACAGAATCAATAACACAAACCCCACTGAAAACTGGAAGTGAACACAGATACAGAATCAATAACACAAACCCCACTGAAAACTGGAAGTGAACACAGGAACAGAATCAATAACACATACACCACTGAAAACTGGAAGTGAACACAGATACAGAATCAATAACACAAACCCCACTGAAAACTGGAAGTGAACACAGATACAGAATCAATAACACAAACCCCACTGAAAACTGGAAGTGAACACAGGAACAGAATCAATAACACAAACCCCACTGAAAACTGGAAGTGAACACAGATACAGAATCAATAACACAAACCCCACTGAAAACTGGAAGTGAACACAGGAACAGAATCAATAACACAAACCCCACTGAAAACTGGAAGCGAACACAGGTACAGAATCAATAACACAAACCCCACTGAAAACTGGAAGTGAACACAGATACAGAATCAATAACACAAACACCACTGAAAACTGAAAGTGAACACAGATACAGAATCAATAACACAAACCCCACTGAAAACTGGAAGTGAAGACAGATACAGAATCAATAACACAAACCCCACTGAAAACTGGAAGTGAACACAGGAACAGAATCAATAACACAAACCCCACTGAAAACTGGAAGCGAACACAGGTACAGAATCAATAACACAAACCCCACTGAAAACTGGAAGTGAACACAGATACAGAATCAATAACACAAACACCACTGAAAACTGAAAGTGAACACAGATACAGAATCAATAACACAAACCCCACTGAAAACTGGAAGTGAAGACAGATACAGAATCAATAACACAAACACCACTGAAAACTGGCAGTGAACACAGGTACAGAATCAATAACACAAACCCCACTGAAAACTGGAAGTGAACACAGATACAGAATCAATAACACAAACCCCACTGAAAACTGGAAGTGAACACAGGAACAGAATCAATAACACAAACCCCACTGAAAACTGGAAGTGAACACAGATACAGAATCAATAACACAAACCCCACTGAAAACTGGAAGTGAACACAGGAACAGAATCAATAACACAAACCCCACTGAAAACTGGAAGCGAACACAGGTACAGAATCAATAACACAAACCCCACTGAAAACTGGAAGTGAACACAGATACAGAATCAATAACACAAACACCACTGAAAACTGAAAGTGAACACAGATACAGAATCAATAACACAAACCCCACTGAAAACTGGAAGTGAAGACAGATACAGAATCAATAACACAAACACCACTGAAAACTGGCAGTGAACACAGGTACAGAATCAATAACACAAACCCCACTGAAAACTGGAAGTGAACACAGGTACAGAATCAATAACACAAACCCCACTGAAAACTGGAAGTGAACACAGATACAGAATCAATAACACAAATCCCACTGAAAACTTGAAGTGAACACAGATACAGAATCAATAACACAAACACCACTGAAAACTGGAAGTGAACACTATGAAAAATCATACCATCTCCATGCGTACTGTTGTTTCAGTGAGGTAGCAATATACAAATCATACCGTCTCCATGCGTACTGTTATTTCATTGAGCTAGCACTATACAAATCATACTTTCTCCATGCGTACTGTTGTTTCGGTGAGCTAGCGCTATAAAAAGCATACTGTCTCCATGCGTACTGTTGTGTCGGTGAGCTAGCGCTGTCTGCATGAGGACTGTTGCTTCAGTGAGCTAGCGCTATAAAACTCATAATGTCCCCATGCGGACTGTTGTTTCAGTGATCTAGCGCTATACAAATCATACTGTCTCCATGCATACGGTTGTGTCGGTGAGCTAGCGCTGTCTGCATGAGGACTGTTGCTTCAGTGAGCTAGCGCTATAAAAATGATACCGTCTCCATGCATACTGTTGTTTCAATGAGCTAGCACTATATAAATCATACTGTCCCCATGCAGACGGTTGTTTCAATGAGCTAGCACTATGAAAAATCATACCGTCTCCATGCGTACTGTTGTTTCAGTGAGGTAGCAATATACAAATCATACCGTCTCCATGCGTACTGTTATTTCATTGAGCTAGCACTATACAAATCATACTGTCTCCATGCGTACTGTTGTGTCGGTGAGCTAGCGCTGTCTGCATGAGGACTGTTGTTTCAGTGAGCTAGCGCTATAAAAATGATACCGTCTCCATGCGTACTGTTATTTCAATGAGCTAGCGCTATACAAATCATACTGTCTCCATGCATACGGTTGTGTCAGTGAGCTAGCGCTATCTGCATGAGGACTGTTGCTTCAGTGAGCTAGCGCTATAAAAATGATACCGTCTCCATGCGTACTGTTATTTCAATGAGCTAGCACTATGCAAATCATACTTTCTCCATGCGGACTGTTGTTTCAATGAGCTAGCACTATAAAAATCATACCTTCTCCATGCGTACTGTTGTTTCAGTGAGCTAGCACTATACAAATCACACTGTCCCCATGCGGACTGTTGTTTCAGTGAGCTAGCGCTATAAAAATGATACTGTCTCCATGCGTACTGTTGTGTCGGTGAGCTAGCGCTGTCTGCATGAGGACTGTTGCTTCAGTAAGCTAGCGCTATACAACTCGTAATGTCCCCATGCGGACTGTTGTTTCAGTGATCTAGCGCTATAAAAATAATACCGTCTCCATGCGTACTGTTGTTTCAGTGAGCTAGCACTATACCAAGCATACCGTCTCCATGCGTACAGTTATTTCAATGAGCTAGCACTATACAAATCATACCGTCTCCATGCGTACTGTTGTTTCAGTGAGCTAGCACTATACAAATCATACTGTCCCCATGCGAACTGTTGTTTCAGTGAGCTAGCGCTAAAAACATCATACCGTCTTTATGCGTACTGTTGTGTTGGTGAGCTAGCGCTGTCTGCATGATGACTGTTGCTTCAGTGAGCTAGCGCTATAAAAAATGATACTGTCCCCATGCCAACTGTTGTTTCAATGAGCTAGCGCTATAAAGATCATACTGTTCCCATGCAGACTGTTGTTTCAATGAGCTAGCGCTATGCAAATCATACTGTCTCCATGCATACGGTTGTGTCAGTGAGCTAGCGCTGTCTGCATGAGGACTGTTGCTTCAGTGAGCTAGCGCTATAAAAATGATACCGTCTCCATGCGTACTGTTATTTCAATGAGCTAGCGCTATGCAAATCATACTGTCTCCATGCATACGGTTGTGTCAGTGAGCTAGCGCTGTCTGCATGAGGACTGTTGGTTCAGTGAGCTAGCGCTATAAAAATGATACCGTCTCCATGCGTACTGTTATTTCAATGAGCTAGCACTATGCAAATCATACTGTCCCCATGCGGACTGTTGTTTCAGTGAGCTAGCGCTATAAAAATCATACTGTCTCCATGCGTACTGTTGTGTCGGTGAACTAGCGCTGTCTCCATGAGGACTGTTGCTTCAGTGAGCTAGCGCTATACAACTCATAATGTCCCCATGCGGACTGTTGTTTCAGTGATCTAGCGCTATAAAAATAATACCGTCTCCATGCGTACTGTTGTTTCAGTGAGCTAGCACTATACCAAGCATACCGTCTCCATGCGTACAGTTATTTCAATGAGCTAGCACTATACAAATCATACCGTCTCCATGCGTTCTGTTGTTTCAGTGAGCTAGCACTATACAAATCATACTGTCCCCATGCGACTGTTGTTTCAGTGAGCTAGCGCTAAAAACATCATACCGTCTCCATGCGTACTGTTGTGTTGGTGAGCTAGCGCTGTCTGCATGATGACTGTTGCTTCAGTGAGCTAGCGCTATAAAAAATGATACTGTCCCCATGCAGACTGTTGTTTCAATGAGCTAGCGCTATAAAGATTATACTGTCCCCATGCAGACTGTTGTTTCAATGAGCTAGCGCTATACAAATCATACTGTCTCCATGCATACGGTTGTGTCAGTGAGCTAGCGCTGTTTGCATGAGGACTGTTGCTTCAATGAGCTAGCACTATAAAAATCACACCGTCTCCATGCGTACTGTTGTTTCAATGAGCTAGCACTATACAAATCATACTGTCCCCATGCGGACTGTTGTTTCAGTGAGCTAGCACTATAAAAATCATACTCTCTCCATGCGTACTGTTGTGTCGGTGAGCTAGCGCTGTCTGCATGAGGACTGTTGCTTCAGTGAGCTAGCGCTATACAACTCATAATGTCCCCATGCGGACTGTTGTTTCAGTGATCTAGCGCTATACAAATAATACCGTCTCCATGCGTACTGTTGTTTCAGTGAGCTAGCACTATACAAAGCATACCGTCTCCATGCGCACAGTTATTTCAATGAGCTAGCACTATACAAATCATACCGTCTCCATGCGTACTGTTGTTTCAGTGAGCTAGCACTATACAAATCATACTGTCCCCATGCGGACTGTTGTTTCAGTGAGCTAGCGCTAAAAACATCATACCGTCTCCATGCGTACTGTTGTGTTGGTGAGCTAGCACTGTCTGCATAATGACTGTTGCTTCAGTGAGCTAGCGCTATAAAAAATGTTACTGTCCCCATGCAGACTGTTGTTTCAATGAGCTAGCGCTATAATCTACTAAAAGAACATAAATCATATTCACTTTAAATGTGGATAGAAAATTACAGCAATCATGTAAATAAATATCATCCTTGATCTTTTGCAGGAATATATTTCTCAGAGCAATATCACACTGAAAGCTTATGTGAAGGGAATTCTTACATATGTTTTAAATCGTAGATATAATACAGGGGCGGATCCAGGGGGAGGGGCGCACCCAGCGCGCGCCCCCCTAAAATTCGAAAAAATAAGATTTTTTGGCGTAAAATCGTGATTTTTCGCACGAAATATCCCAACAATTTTCGCGCCTCCCTCCGCTCGGCGCCATTCTTTTAAGTGCGCCCCCTAACTTGAAATCCTAGATCCATCCCTGTGATATATGTACTACATGTACAAGAAAGGATATGGTAGTACTCTTATTTCTTGTAGTAAAAATTAAATTGTTTGTACATATTTGTAATTGTACATCTTAAATTTCCTACACATTTAATACACTGTACACTGTACATCTACTAGTACCACAGGAAACAGTTGAACACTAAATAGTCTTACTATGATAAGAAAGCTTTAATATTGAGTCAAGAATTCCACCAATATCAATAAAAACAACCAACCATCTCTTACCTTAAACCATTGAACACAAAACACTATGACATTGAAAATAAATCTCCTGTCTTAGGACAGGCACACACATATGGCTGGGTTAAACCTGTTAATGGCATCATTGTTCATTTGAGAGAATATAAATTATTTCTCCTTGAGTTATCCCCCTTTGACCTTGTCTCTTGGAGTTATTGTCTTTGTAAAATGGGTAAGGTTAGGTTTATGGTGTTTAACATCACTCTCAACAAATATTTCAGTTATATCGTGGTGGTCCTATATTCTTTGATTATAAGTAATTGTAATTATGGAGACATGAAGAAAACCACTGAGTAAATACTGGTGTTTGGTTCCCCACTGTAATATAGTATTAAACTGTTTCGACCCAGCTAAGGGTACTCATCAGGTGGCTAAGGCTACCACAACATTTTTTTTCTCTCTAAATTTATGATTAAAAATATTTTAATTCATGTTGGTAAATTTCTATATGTAAATATGTCATTGAATACCTATAATAGAAAATAAACAAATCTTTGTTGCCAAACCAAATTTATTTTTAGTTCTTTGGATTTTGGTACCCTAATTTAGCATTTAAAAATGAAGGCTTCATTGTGTACATTGACACAGGAAGTCCAGTGCCTAACATTTCATCAAAATTACGTTGTCTGGCAGATAAAAATAAAATACTTTTGACGGAATGGAAATGATTCAAAACAAGCGTATTGGCCCAGTGGTTTAGAGTAGAAGATTGAAAACAGACAACACCCTTTTTGACATCTTTGGGGCTCTTGTTTATTTCATGTATTTCCATTCAACAAAAAAACCTGAGTACTTTGCCGAGTACTTTGGTGTCGACGTAAACAATGCATGGCCACTCACTTTTAACGCGTCATCTGTCTATAAAATAGAGCTACGTCCCTTGATTTCGGGATTTTACTTTGCATTGTTGGGGGTACGGAATCTGTGCATGGCTTCCAGACTGACAAAACGACCGCTGCGTCTTCACAAGAAACAGTCGAAGGGGGGTCATGATATTTTTCGAAAAGAATAAGGTCTTGGGAGTTGAAGCAAACAGAGTTTTGAATATATTAGAAGAAATTTAAAAAACAAACAAGACTTGAAGCGAGCGGGGGTAAAACTAGAGGCTCAGTGGGCTGCGCCTGTGTCGCTCACCTTTCATTCTGCTTTGAGGAAACTTAATACAGAACCTTCCATAGGTGCTTCCCACCAAGTTTCGGTTCATTTGGCCAAACAGTTTCAGAGAAGATTTTTAGAAATTAACCAACCAGAAACAAGAATTGCCTATGGCAGCCATGTTTGTTAACAGATCGGGATGAAATTAGTAATCTTCATAGAGAACCTTCCATAGATGCTTCCTACCAAGTTTCGGTTCAACTGGCTAACCAGGGAAGAAGAATTTTAGAAATCGACCAATCTGAAACAAGAATTGCCTGTAGCAGCCATTTTTGCTAACGAATCGGGATGAAATTAGCAATCTGTATAGAGAACCTTCCATACATGCTTTATACCAAATTTTAGTTCCTTCGGGAAAGCGGTTTCAGAGGAGACGTTTTTTTCAGAAATCAACCAATCAGAAACAAGAATGGCCTGTGGCGGCCATGTTTGTCAATGGATCGGGACAAAATGAGCATTCGTTATAGAGAACCGTCCATAGATGCTTCCTACCAAATTTCAGTTCATTTGGGAAAGTGGTTTCGGAGGAGAAGATTTGGCAATATGAATTGATTTCTATATCATTCAGTATCCAGAAATATTTGTTTGCTTAAATTTCGATTTCAATCTTAATACAGTTAACTCTATCTTGAGGAACATCTAACATTTTTTGTCAGACCATATTGACATTGTCAAAAGTCTGTATTCATTATTTTACAAAAAAAACCTTTCTAAGAGACCACCTGTATTGAAAGACCATGTTTTGTTGGAAAGAGGGTATGTATCTCTGGACAGGTTTCACTGTATTGAATGGAATACTTCTGCAATCATTGGTTATTTTCCTTCATCCTTTTCTTTGCAGTGAAACGATAGTTTAAACTTCGAAAAGATACAGTACACAATCAAACTTGTATTCAACGTTCACCTTTGAGACAAAGGAAAAATGGCAGCTGACCATTTATTTAAGATCAGACGATCCAGATTGTCAGTTCGGTCCATAATGTTTCGTGTATTCGTGTTACCAGAAGGTAATCATGTGGTAAAAATGGTTGTCGTTATGTAATGCTGTGGTGTTTTTGTCACGATTTATTTAGTTCATCCTTCAATGAGTTCATAGCATATTTCTAACTATCGTGTATTGAGAACACCTCGAAAGTTAACTACAGATTAATTTTTAAAGTCTAGAATGAAAACTGACTGGTAAATATAGGAAAATCAATATAATAACTTTGAGTGAAGGCTGACTGGGTTAGTGAAGTGACCATTTGACTTTATTTGAGTTAAAATAACACATCAATCGAGCCACGAGGATTTAAACTGGTACTTACGTGGTGATCAGTAATTCATGTTGACCGCAGTCCTCGAAATGAAAATTGGAACTTACTGGTCCGAATCAAATTCTTGAATTTATTTTTATATAGTTCTTAATAAAAACTGAAAAATTAAGTGGTCCGAACAAAATTTTACTGGCCTTGGACCGGAGGACCAATACTCATCGTGAGGACTGTGACCATATTGACAGCATTGCAAATGGATTTACCTTTTGGTTTAAGTCTATCAGTAATCTGTTGTCTCTCTTCAGCTTGTTGTTTACAAATCCCTCGACATCTTTCTAAGAGTCTATTGATATTGGATTCAAGCTTCTTGTAGAAATCCAAACCTTTTTGTGACTTAGCTAACAGGTCTTCATATACATCAAAGGAATTCTTCAATCCTTCAATTGTAGCTTCTCTCCTAAAAAATGAAAAAGTTCTACATCATAACTTTATAGGGAATAATTAGTAGGATGAAGTTTCCATGCTTAGGAAATGACATGGTTTATAAGATATATATTTTGTCAAAATTTACAGTTCCTAAATCATGTAATTATTATTAAAACTAAGGTTCTCCTCCTTAATTGGTCATGTTTCTTCAGCTGTTCATCAAACATAACCTGTTCAAAAAATATCATGAATTACTTCATTTTGTTTAATTAACAGGAATAGAAAATATTTTAAGAATGGCAAAAACAATTGAAAAATGGATAGATAGGACCAGACAACAACATACACCACTAAACTATCTCTTACAGATGCATGGTTAAATTTTGTCCAGCTTCTCAAAGAAGAACAAGTCATAATGTTTAAAAATTAGTCTCCCAGAACCTGTAATCACTTACCTAGTTTTCAATTTCATTTTAAAATTTCTGCTGATTTCTTCCCCCCCCCCTCCCCAATTTAAAGATGGATGGAAGGTAGGGGTGTCACACAAAATTTGAAAGTAGGTCAACCAAAGATCATTTCAGCTCAAGTTTCTGAGTAGACGATTTTAATGTGATTTTTTCTTCCCAAAGTATGCTTAATCAGTGCAAATCGGTTGAAAGAATAATTCAGAAAAAACCTGGGAGATATACTGAACTCATTGTCATGACCGGGTGGCTCAATGAGTTAGGTAGTTTGATTACCTAACAACTCATACAAGCCTATCACCAATACGGCGTGGGTTTGCACCTAGCTTTGTAAATTACAATAAAGGGTGCACTCGACTCGCAGCTGCAAGTGATAAAGTTTACCAGTTGCTTTTCCATAGTCGGTGGTTCTCTCCGGGTACTCCGGCTTCTTCCACCACTAAAACTGGTCATCATGATATAACTTAAATATTGCTGAAAGTGGCGTTAAACACAATAAATCATCAAATCATTGTCATGCAGCTGCAGTTAAAATTTGAGTAGCAATAGACAATTAAAGAAATTTCTAATTTTTAGTAAAGGCTGCCATCTTGAATTTGGCTTGATTTTAGTTCAGTGGTTTTCTCCAGGTATTCCAGTTTCCTTCACCAATAAAACTGGCAACTGTGGTGAAATAAAAGTGAAGTATTATGTAAAGTGGTGTTAAACATACATGTATGTAACCCAAACCATCTACAACCTCAGATAACGGTTTGATTTACAGATTTTATCAAGCTTAACGTAAACAGGAATTAAGCTCGAGGGGTAATGATTGTATAGATAGATATATATACATGTAGATTATTCCACTGCTACCAGTTATTACAATATTTCTCCATTCGAGATAGTAAAATTTGAAATTTTAACTATCAAGAGTGGAGAAATGTCATAATCCACTGGTAGCAGAAGAAGAATCTGTTTCTCCTATGACCAAAACATCAAAAATATTCTTAAGCTGTTAATTTCCGTCGTTAATAACTGTCAAAAGGAAATTGGTGGGAATTCTCATGCAGAAATTAACCACTGTGGTGATAAAAAAATATTACGAAAATCTAACCAGCTGGTTAAACATGCTAATACAATATGATGGTGGTTACAACGGCCATAGGTAGATTTAAATCAAATTGCCATACGATCGTGGTTACAATGGCCATAGGTAGATTTAAATCAAATTGTCATATGATGGTGGGTACAATGGCCATAGGTAGATTTAAATCAAATTGCCATATGATCGTGGTTACAATGGCCATAGGTAGATTTAAATCAAATTGCCATATGATCGTGGGTACAACGGCCATAGGTAGATTTAAATCAAATTGCCATATGATCGTGGGTACAATGGCCATAGGTAGATTTAAATCAAATTGCCATATGATCGTGGTTACAATGGCCATAGGTAGATTTAAATCAAATTGCCATATGATCATGGGTACAATGGCCATAGGTAGATTTAAATCAAATTGCCATATGATCGTGGTTACAACGGCCATAGGTAGATTTAAATCAAATTGCCAATTGATCGTGGGTACAACGGCCATAGGTAGATTTAAATCAAATTGTCATATGATCGTGGGTACAACGGCCATAGGTAGATTTAAATCAAATTGCCAATTGATCGTGGGTACAACGGCCATAGGTAGATTTAAATCAAATTGCCATATGATCGTGGGTACAACGGCCATAGGTAGATTTAAATCAAATTGCCAATTGATCGTGGGTACAACGGCCATAGGTAGATTTAAATCAAATTGCCATATGATCGTGGGTACAACGGCCATAGGTAGATTTAAATCAAATTGCCATATGATCGTGGGTACAATGGCCATAGGTAGATTTAAATCAAATTGCCATATGATCATGGGTACAACGGCCCCTGACATGAGAGTAAGAATCTCACCATTGTATTACTTCCTCCGTCCTGTGCTACAATCTGATTGGTTATATCATCATTCTTGATCTGGTTACGGAACTGGTCCTCTAACATGGCTCGTTGATTTTTCATTTCTTCGACTTTATCCATCATTCTCTGTAGCTCTTTAATAATAGCATCAGATTCTGGATCTGAAACATATCATTTTTCGTCTATAAAACACATACACGTGAATATGAATATACATACAGACAAAGCTTTTGATACATTGAAAGGACAAGATTTTTAAATGGCATTAATAACTCATCCTTCAATAAATATTGCTTCATCAATGATGAACGGTGCAAGGCTGTTAAGCATTTGCGACAAACTCACCTAGAAATAGGTCTTTTACAAATTATACATGTAATATTGTCCTCAACCCTGAATAATATGGCAAAGTTGAGACAAGATTATAACTTAGATTTCAAACATTAAATCCACAACAAATTTCTTATGGGGGATCTCCATGTTAATAGTGGGGCATTGACCAATAGCAGCCATTAATTCTAATTTTGGTGTGCGGCAAAGAATATTTGTAACTAGATTAACACAACCAACGGGTGCCACAAATGGAGCAGGAATTGTTTACCCTTCCGGAGCAACTGAGTTCACTACCGGTTTTTAGTGGGGTTCGTGCTACTCAATCTTCATTTTTTTTGGGTATGTTTTGTAGATCGTTGTTTGTCCTTTTGTACTTTTTCTTTTGGCCATTGTGTTGTCTTTTCTTCTTCGATTTACGGATTCTGATTACCCAATTGGTATCTTCAAAGTCTTCTTACAAGTACAAATGATCTACTAGTTCTGGAATGATTTATAACAGGTGTAGCTATAAACTCTTCTTACAAGTACAAATGATCTACTAGTTCTGGAATGATTTATAGCAGGTGTAGCTATAAACTCTTCTTACTAGTACAAATGATCTACTAGTTCTGGAATGATTTATACCAGGTGTAGCTATAAACTCTTCTTACAAGTACAAATGATCTACTAGTTCTGGAATGATTTATAGCAGGTGTAACTATAAACTCTTCTTACAAGTACAAATGATCTACTAGTTCTGGAATGATTTATAGTAGGTGTAGCTATAAACTCTTCTTACAAGTACAAATGATCTACTAGTTCTGGAATGATTTATACCAGGTGTAGCTATAAACTCTTCTTACAAGTACAAATGATCTACTAGTTCCGGAATGATTTATATCAGGTGTAGCTATAAACTCTTCTTACAAGTACAAATGATCTACTAGTTCTGGAATGATTTATATCAGGTGTAGCTATAAACCTTTACTTTTTATGTCTACTAGATATATAGTCTCCTCGTACCCTGCGTCTTATGAGTGAAGCGCAAAGGACACTGGTCGAACATGGACCATGTCGTAGATGCCCTATAAGAAATTCAACCAAAATGCCCAATGTCTTTGCTTTTTTTGTACATGAATTAAACATATTTAGCATACATGACACTGCAGTATAAACACAATATGCATAAATCATTAGAAAATATCAAATTTATTTGTACTTGCTTTGAAACAGAAAGAAAAGCTCATCACTCTTACAAATAAATTTTAAACTTGCATACAATATAATTGTCTATATACACACCTCTATCCCTTTCCAATGAAGGCAGGTGGTTCTTAATATCTTCTAATGGACCAGCAAGTAACTTCAAATTGGTGATGTGTGTATTCATAGCTTTATGTAGGTCAACGTTAGACTGGTTCCCTTTTTTATGTCCTTCTTCAAATCTGTCACAGTCCTTCTTCATCTCAGGAAGCATTGGATTGGCTGATCTTTTACTGAATTGATTCTACAAACATATTATGGTAAACATAGAAATTTTCGTTATCACATAATTATCGATTATTCAAGATCAACAGACAAATTTTAAAGGCTTTTTTGCTTTGAAAAATATAGTACTGTTTGCGAAGGCATTTATCTTATTGGAGAGTGTGATTTTCTTCGTAAGATGTAAATGTATCGTTATGAAAAAGAAAATTTTTAAAACTAATTTTAATTTGAAAGTGATCTTTAGTTATCCTTAAATTGAAATTTTCGCCAGTGTTCAAAACGATCGATACTAGACTTTTGAGCTCAAGCTGCCAGAGATTTAAAAGCCTGATCTTTGCCTACTTGCGAAAATAGTCAAGAATAATGAATGATAGTAAACTACTGAACCTGAAATTCCTCCTCTTCTTTATAGTCATTTTCTATCAAGCCGTTAATTTCTGCAATGGCCATCTGTACTTCTGTGGCAGAGTTTGACACAGCTGGAAAAACAAATCATTAAAATGTATTTTGAAAATAAAATAGAAATGGTCTAAAAAACATAACCAACCACAACAAAATAATTCACAGAAATAACAACTACGGAAGCAGGTGAAGATCTAGGTCCTACAGTTAGTGGACATTCATATTCATCACTTCCGATTTATCACTTTTGATATAAAACCACAATTAAAAAAAATATTTATACTGATGTCAATTCTTACAACAATTGTTTTGAAGTTTGTCAAGCCAATATTTAAAATAATATTTTGAATCATAGTTTACAACATTTAACAATTAAAACACAGACTTCAATTCTTCAGTTCAAAAGTACTATAATTATTTAAGAGTTTGTAATATTCATATTCAGATTTACTGGAGAATTTTCTAAAATCTTAAATCTTATTGAAAAATTATGCTTCTCCTGTATTTTCTTGTTGATAATCTTTCATGATTGTATGGAAGTTGGATTTATAACTACCTATGCAATCAGTGCCTACCACCACTAACGTTGCGAGTTTGAATCCCACCCATGGTTAGGTGTGCTTGATACAACATTATGTGATAAAGTTTGTCAGTGATTTGCGACAGGTTGGTGGATTTCTCCGGGTACTCTGGTTTCCTCCACCAATAAAACTGACCGCCACGATATAACTTAAATTGTTGAAAGTGGCATTAAACACCATAACCCTAACCTAACCAATAAGAAATCAATAAAACTACCATACCTCCCATAGCCTCTACTAGATCTTTGATGGCATTCTGTCTAACACTAACTGCAGCACATTTCTCTAATAAATCTTGAGGAAGTCTCTCTGGTTCAAAGTTCAATTTAGAAGGATCAAGGTTCAATGAAGACATGAACTTTCTAAAAAAAATCAATAGATTGAGCAAATATTGTTACATACATCTTTTTTTTTAACCAACACTTATTTACACAACTGTATATATTTTTAAATGAAACTATTAATGATTGATTGATTATTGTTTAATGCCAACTTTAGCATATTTCAGCTATATTGTCTCTAATTGTGGGTGGACAAATTTGATACTAAATGAAAAGCAATGGTATTTGGAAAATTAGTTTTCTTGTTGATAATCCCATATCTGGGTGTTTTTCTAGTACAAGTAAGAAAATAGTACTCCATAGTTTTATAACTATAAAGCCTGGTCAAAATAAAAAAAATTATAAATCCTGTTAATGGCGAGGTGTAATTGATACAACGTTATGTGACAAAAGTTTGTCAGTGACTTGCGGCAGATAGGTGGTTTTCTCTGGGTATTCCGCTTTCCTCCACCTATAAAAATCACTGTCACAATAAAACTGAAATATTGTTGAAAGTGGCGTTAAACACAATAATCCTAATTGTAACCTTCAAACTAAACAAAGACTGAAAAATTGATATTTGCCACTTCAAGAAACCAGAGCAAAGATTGATTGACAAAGTCAGGACAATTTGTCCCTAGTGGAACAACATTTCTACCAACAAACATTTAATTATGTGTTCTAGCACAATAAAAAGTCGGCTCAATATGTTGGTCTACTACAAAATAGACATCATGATCATCTATAACAAAAGGTAAGTTGTTCTGCCAAGACTCAGCTGAAAATTTGCTTAAATGTTATCAAATGTCAATAAAACACTTTCAAAGAAAACTACAATATCTTTCCTAAAGAGAGAGAGAGATTATAGCATGGTCTTTTTCATATCAGATTAGCCCAAGGCTCGAGTGCTGAGATCAGAACTAAGGGCTAATGAGGGATCTGATATGAAAAAAACCATGTTATGATCTTTTTATCATATACTTTGCACATGAAAACATTTCCGGAAACTGACGACTTACAATGAGATACCGCTTATGGAAAGTCCCGGAAAGGGGTGTGATATATTCCGGAACCGTGTGATATATTTTTATATCAGTCTGCTTAGATAATCTTGGGAAGATATCTAATGCATTTCAATATATTTGAACTTTGATATCATACGGTATTTAGAAAATGAGTTTTCAACTATAGGTATATGATAAATATATATATATATATATATATTTTTTTTTTAATTTAAAAAATGGACAATGTATTCAAAATACAGTCAAACTTGTCTTAAAAGTCACCTGCTGTAAGCGCCCAGTTTAAAACCCTCCCATCAATATCTATATGTTATCTTCACTCAAATGAGTGGTCATCTTACTAACACAGTCAATGGTGTTTACCTCATCTTATAAATTTACCAGCATTTAACGGTCACTTTTCATTCCAGACTTTTAAATAAATCATCACTAATTAACTTTCAATGTGTTCTCAATACATGATTGCACCATTTGTGCCATCCTCTGATTGAATAATTAACTAATTAACTGATTTGATTTTTAGTGTTTAACGCCACTTTCAGCAATATTTCAGTTATATCATGGCGACCAGTTTTAGCGGTGGAAGAAGCCGGAGTACCCAGACAGAACCACCGACCATGGGCAAGCAACTGGTAAACTTTATCACTTGCGGCTGCGCGTCGAGTGCATCCTTTTTTGTAATTTACAAAGCCAGGCACGAACCCACGCCATATTGGTGATAGGCTTGTATGAGTTGTTAGGTAATCCAACTACCTAACTCATTGAGCCAACTTACAACAAATCTACGTTCTTTTCTTCAATTTCAGTTCCTACTTGTCTCATTAATTTGGCCTTTTCTTCACTGAAATGAAAATATACAAGTCTAAAAATACATGTATATTTTTAGACAGGGAAAATGATCTCCCTTTAATCAGTAAATTTTCAACCAGGAATTAGAATATTTTTGTACTTGATGACCTGTAGTTATCAGTCAGATGACTTTTCTGGTGACAAGATATTTTTTTCTTTTTTTGTGTGATATTAAAGGTTTATTAAAACCTGTAATTTGTTGTTTTAATTCAATGCTCCAATTTGAATGTACAGAAGCAGTCTCTTTCTTGTAAGGCCTATCTAATGATTTCAGGGTTTGGGTTAATAGTGTTTAACTCCACTTTCAACAATATTTCAGTTATATCGTGACGGTCAGTTTTTTTGGTGGAGGAAACCGGAGTACCCAGAGAAATTCACTGACCTGTCACAAGTCATTGACAAACTTTATCACATGATGTTGTATCGAGTACACCTCGCCATGAACAGGGTTCGAACTCACAACTTTAGGAAAGACCATCCTCCTTATAGGACAGCTTTTTCATTGCTGAAGGGGGTGGCCTCTTAAGAGTGTATTTTCTTAATATAACATATAGACAATATTAGAGTAGTGTCTTAAAATATAACGTTTATGTGTAAGAGGTTTAAAATTTGCATAAAAGCAAGGTTAAATGGACATTTTCCCAGTTTTGTGGCAAATACAAATAAACTTGTTTGAAAATTGTTCCCATAAGCATGGTTGAATGGATGTGTGCTTCATTTACTTATTAAGTTTCAATTCCTAAGTCATGTGTCAACCTTTTGACCAATCACATGCAGGGGTTTCAAAGTTTTTTATAATAGGAGGTACTTCTTAAATTTTAGGAGGTACCTAAAAATTAGGCTGAGGGCCATAAGGGGTCCAGGGAGCGTTTTTTTTTTATAGCTCCTGCAATCTAGCATTTTGTGGACCAAAAAATGTACTTCAGAGACTGCAAAACATTAAGTGTTTTTGAAAGAAAAATCACATTAACTTTAGAGTTCAGATTTCACCAAGAGTGAAGACCATGCATCCCCCCCCCATAGATAGTCTGCCATATCTTAAAAAAAACCAAAGGGACCATAAAGAGCTACAGTTCCGCAGCTAGACTTGACCAAGCCATTGTTATCAAAGCTTAAACTTCTCAAAATTCTTTTGTTGGCTTTGTCCTTTTCTTTTTCACAATACCTTGGCTTGTATGTTTTTTTTACTTTATTACCAGTAATTAAACTCATCAAAGACCATTGGCAGGATCAAGACATAAAAGTGTCATAATTAATGAAACCAAGGACGTATATAGAATACGTCCTTGATGAAACATATAAATTTAATTTGCAATCATCAATCTTTAATAAAATTTATAATTTTTTAATAGATCAATACAAATATAATTAAACAAAAACAATACATATTGTTACTTTCACGACTTATGTGCAAAAAAAATGTTCGAACAAAAACGATTCGCGGGAAGACATTTATTAATATTTGAATCACAAAAGTTAAATTATTTTGGAAAAAAAGGGGGGCCGGCGTTTTGACATTACAATGTAATTCGTATTTGAGCCATGTCCGGTCCTTTTTCAAGATTTCTAGTAATTTTCTATCCCTTATCTCCTCGTAACCCCTTTTAAAAATGTTTTTCAGCACATTTTCATTTCTGTGAACAACCGCGGTAGGGCCCCGTCAAAATATGTAAATAAATTAGCCATAGGTTTTTATTTTTTTATACCGGAAGTTAAGAAACAAGACAGTACGCCCCAGAATGATTCGACCCTGGGTTTTAAATGGATAAAAAAAATCGCACAAAATATTGTGTAGTCATATATTCATAATACATAATGATCATACTTATATTACTGGAGATTACACTAAATTGTGTTTGAACTTAATTTGTAATCGGTCATTTTTTTATTTTGAAATGATGTCAGCTTTGTTCCGATCCGAGTTTTACACAAGGATGAAAAGATATTGGGGCGAAAACATATCTATTTACCGCATGCGCAAACTGCTATTTACGATTCTAAGGTAAAGTTATTTTTAAAACAGGGAATATCCCATCAACTTGATCGTGACGCAGTTGTTCGATTTGAATGCGAGAATTCAGCAATTGACGTGATCATTAATTTTTTATGAAAAATATTCCACAAGCCTATCGACCATCGTACTTGTGTTTTGACCACCGCTAATTTTGGGGGGGTTCAGTAATTTCTGCCGGTACTATACACGATCTCAGGCGGGTAAAAGTACCGGGTACCGGCCCACTTTGAAACCCCTGCACATGATATGGGGCTTTCCAAATGAAATAATCATTGAATGTAATTATAGAGTAAACAGGTGAAAATAAAACAACCAATTAGGTACAGGAAGCATCTGCTTGTATATTTTTAGATTTGGGATTTAATTTTCACCTAGAATTTCGTCAGTACAAATTTAGAAGTTTGCTGTGATTCTTTGTCTCAACAAGTTAAACCGTTTTCTTTTATTCTTATGTATTTTCACATTGATTACAATTGCTTTGTTAATCAGCTTTACCATAATATGAAGATTTTTTGCAAGAAAGGAACAACTTGCAAAAAGAAACAAGGCGACATTAATTTCACTTTGGAGTCGACGGAGGGCGACTTCAGTCGATATAGGGCTTGAATTTTGCCCACTTCGCCTGGATTGGTGAGCCCTGGCATAGGTAAGTATAAGTATATGTTATACTATTGTACAATCATGGCAACAGAGTCTGTGGGTTCCCTGTAGGACTTTCTTAGTATCGCTTAGATAATCTCTCACCTGTACATCGATGAAGCTTCGTGAGCAGACATTGGCACCAGTTTCTGAAAAAATATCAGATCCTGATACTTCAGGGTCGTTCCAGTTAAATGGTATACCTTTAACTAGAGAAGCATCTGAAAAAAACAACATTACAAAAATAATTGATAAAACTGTTAACATTGATACACCCATCTGTTACTGTTAAACAACACGAACATCATCCGATATAGAAATCGTGCTGGGAACCAGTATACGTAAATAAATACAAATAACATAGCTGAAATCACAACATGGAACAATACATGTAAAGACATGTCATTGAACAAAATGAATGACACAAACCCCACTGAAAACTGGCAGTGAACACAGATACAGAATCAATAACACAAACACCACTGAAAACTGGAAGTGAACACAGATACAGAATCTATAACACAAACCCCACTGAAAACTGGAAGTGAACACAGGTACAGAATCAATAACACAAACCCCCCCTGAAAACTGGAAGTGAACACAGATACAGAATCAATAACACATACACCACTGAAAACTGGAAGTGAACACAGATACAGAATCAATAACACAAACCCCACTGAAAACTGGAAGTGAACACAGATACAGAATCAATAACACAAACCCCACTGAAAACTGGAAGTGAACACAGGAACAGAATCAATAACACAAACCCCACTGAAAACTGGAAGTGAACACAGATACAGAATCAATAACACAAACCCCACTGAAAACTGGAAGTGAACACAGGAACAGAATCAATAACACATACACCACTGAAAACTGGAAGTGAACACAGATACAGAATCAATAACACAAACCCCACTGAAAACTGGAAGTGAACACAGATACAGAATCAATAACACAAACCCCACTGAAAACTGGAAGTGAACACAGGAACAGAATCAATAACACAAACCCCACTGAAAACTGGAAGTGAACACAGATACAGAATCAATAACACAAACCCCACTGAAAACTGGAAGTGAACACAGGAACAGAATCAATAACACAAACCCCACTGAAAACTGGAAGCGAACACAGGTACAGAATCAATAACACAAACCCCACTGAAAACTGGAAGTGAACACAGATACAGAATCAATAACACAAACACCACTGAAAACTGAAAGTGAACACAGATACAGAATCAATAACACAAACCCCACTGAAAACTGGAAGTGAAGACAGATACAGAATCAATAACACAAACCCCACTGAAAACTGGAAGTGAACACAGGAACAGAATCAATAACACAAACCCCACTGAAAACTGGAAGCGAACACAGGTACAGAATCAATAACACAAACCCCACTGAAAACTGGAAGTGAACACAGATACAGAATCAATAACACAAACACCACTGAAAACTGAAAGTGAACACAGATACAGAATCAATAACACAAACCCCACTGAAAACTGGAAGTGAAGACAGATACAGAATCAATAACACAAACACCACTGAAAACTGGCAGTGAACACAGGTACAGAATCAATAACACAAACCCCACTGAAAACTGGAAGTGAACACAGATACAGAATCAATAACACAAACCCCACTGAAAACTGGAAGTGAACACAGGAACAGAATCAATAACACAAACCCCACTGAAAACTGGAAGTGAACACAGATACAGAATCAATAACACAAACCCCACTGAAAACTGGAAGTGAACACAGGAACAGAATCAATAACACAAACCCCACTGAAAACTGGAAGCGAACACAGGTACAGAATCAATAACACAAACCCCACTGAAAACTGGAAGTGAACACAGATACAGAATCAATAACACAAACACCACTGAAAACTGAAAGTGAACACAGATACAGAATCAATAACACAAACCCCACTGAAAACTGGAAGTGAAGACAGATACAGAATCAATAACACAAACACCACTGAAAACTGGCAGTGAACACAGGTACAGAATCAATAACACAAACCCCACTGAAAACTGGAAGTGAACACAGGTACAGAATCAATAACACAAACCCCACTGAAAACTGGAAGTGAACACAGATACAGAATCAATAACACAAACCACACTGAAAATTAGAAGTGAACACAGATACAGAATCAATAACACAAATCCCACTGAAAACTTGAAGTGAACACAGATACAGAATCAATAACACAAACACCACTGAAAACTGGCAGTAAACACAGGTACAGAATCAATAACACAAACCCCACTGACAACTGGAAGTGAACACAGATACAGAATCAATAACACAAACACCACTGAAAACTGGAAGCGAACACAGGTACAGAATCAATAACACAAACCCCACTGAAAACTGGAAGTGAACACAGATACAGAATCAATAACACAAACACCACTGAAAACTGGATGTGAACACAGATACAGAATCAATAACACAAACCCCACTGAAAATTGGAAGTGAACACAGATACAGAATCAATAACACAAATCCCACTGAAAACTGGAAGTGAACACAGATACAGAATCAATAACACAAACACCACTGAAAACTGGCAGTAAACACAGGTACAGAATCAATAACACAAACCCCACTGACAACTGGAAGTGAACACAGATACAGAATCAATAACACAAACCCCACTGAAAACTGGAAGTGAACACAGGTACAGAATCAATAACACAAACCCCACTGAAAACTGGAAGTGAACACAGGTACAGAATCAATAACACAAACCCCACTGAAAACTGGCAGTAAACACAGGTAGAGAATCAATAACACAAACCCCACTGAAAACTGAAAGTGAACACAGGTACAGAATCAATAACACAAACCCCAATGAAAACCGGCAGTAAACACAGGTACAGAATCAATAACACAAACCCCACTGAAAACTGGAAGTGAACACAGATACAGAATCAATAACACAAACCCCACTGAAAACAGGAAGTGAACACAGATACAGAATCAATAACACAAACCCCACTGAAAACTGGAAGTGAACACAGATACAGAATCAATAACACAAACCCCACTGAAAACTGGAAGTGAACACAGGAACAGAATCAATAACACAAACCCCACTGAAAACAGGAAGTGAACACAGATACAGAATCAATAACACAAACCCCACTGTAAACTGGAAGTAAACACAGGAACAGAATCAATAACACAAACCCCACTGAAAACTGGAAGTGAACACAAATACAGAATCAATAACACAAACCCCACTGAAAACCGGCAGTAAACACAGGTACAGAATCAATAACACAAACCCCACTGAAAACTGGAAGTGAACACAGGTACAGAATCAATAACACAAACACCACTGAAAACTGAAAGTGAACACAGATACAGAATCAATAACACAAACCCCACTGAAAACTGGAAGTGAACACAAATACAGAATCAATAACACAAACCCCACTGAAAACTGGAAGTGAACACAGATACAGAATCAATAACACAAACCCACTGAAAACTGGAAGTGAACACAGATACAGAATCAATAACACAAACTCCACTGAAAACAGGAAGTGAACACATACAGAATCAATAACACAAACCCCACTGAAAACCGGCAGTGAACACAGATACAGAATCAATAACACAAACCCCACTGAAAACAGGAAGTGAACACATACAGAATCAATAACACAAACCCCACTGAAAACTGGAAGTGAACACAGGAACAGAATCAAAATTGTAGATAACACAGTAATACAATGGGATTTTTAAAATTTTGTTTTATCCAGCAATCCACTAACATTATCCTATAAGGCCAAAACAAATTAATTGTTAGCTTCTCAGGCACCGCAGTGTGTGTGTTTTTACTGCCGCATTGATCGTTTTTACATTGGAAAAACAAATTTGTGTCCGTTTCCGGTCATTTCCGGATCCGCTCCGGCCCAATCCGTAATTTTGTTGATCGCGATTGTTGTCAGTAAAGCGTTTATGTCGAAGGCATGCATGGTTGCTTCCGGTATAAGCTGTCACTGCATTTGAACCAACACTGATTATTAATTTTAATATTTCATGGATTGTCTGAATAACCTTATTTTTGAATTTAGCATTTTCTTAGTTTCTTCTTTCCCAAGTTATGATTGTTTGGATTACAACAGTGAACCTCGCCTTTATCCCAGTTTTTAAGCCTCATACACATAAACTTTATTTTTTTAAAACACTGCACTAATATTGTCTATTCATATTTGCCAAAGCCATATTCAACACAAAGTCTATCTGTTTATAAAACACCTTTAACTTCAAATAAACAGCATTCAAAGAGTAATGAACACACATCAAAAACTTTGTCAGACTGATTAAAATGTACTTACTTTCCAGCCACAACATCATTAGTAAACCTTAGTGACTCCTGGATATCTGACGATTCACTCTGTAACAACACAATTTATATAATCATCAATTTATTTCTTAATACTTGTAATTCAAAGAAAACAAATTAAAAAAAAAAGTTCTGAAATTCAGACTTAAATTTTTTGTTCTGTTTTTTTTTCCGAGATATTCCAAAGTGTTCTTGTGGAGGATACATACTTTAACTGCAGCAACCTTAGCACTAGCTGCAAAACAGGACAGAAAAGCCAGGGCTCACCACACATAGTAAAAACAGGGCGACTTGACTTCTCTCTCTCTTGACTTAAGGGCGAAGTGAGGGAAAATCTGGGAGACTTCCGAAAATCGATCCAAATTTTAACGTTTCTTTCCCCGCTACCGCACGTTCCCCTACCTTTCACAAAAACGAACAAGGATCTTAAAAGGATGCAATTAACGAGTTTGGAATAAAATATTGAACATCAAATCCTGTATGGGTCACATTTCAGGAACATGGGAGCTCTTTTTGTGAATATTGAAGAAAAAGTATGATTATTGGTGAAAAAAATACGGACTTGAAAAGACTGACAGGGCGACTGAAACTTCGCTTTTTGACAGAAATTGGGCGACTTCATTGAAACCAAGGTGAAGAAGTCGCCCACTTCGCCTGGTTTGGTGACCCCTGTTACATGCAGAATTTATAGTATTAGGGTTATCTCCCCTTATGACATATTGGTTAGCATTTTTGGTGGTTATTATCACTTTCAGCAATTTTTAGCAGACCAGGGGTTAGGGTTATGGTGTTTAACGCCACTTTCAACAATATTTCAGCTATATCGTGGCAGTCAGTTTTATTGCCGGATGAAACCGGGAGTACCTGGAGAAATCTACAGACTTGCTGCAAGTCACTGACAACGTTATCACATAATGTTATATCGAGTACACCCTAGCCATGAGCAGGATTTGAACTCACAACTTTAGTGGTGATAGGCACTGATTGCATATGTTTGGTGAGCCCTGAAAGCTCGTTAAAGGTTCGCTTTTCTATCTGTTTCTAAAGCTTGTACAAATAAATTTTTGTACATATATTGTCTATTTATTAAACAGAATTATACAATTTATTTAAATTAACATGTAAACCTATATTAATTTATAGTAAATAAACCATACCTTAGCCATTTTTATACAATCTTTCAGTTTATCAAATGACAGTGTAAAATAAGCGACACATTCACCAAACTTTTCTTGTTCTTCCGAGTTTCTTCCCATATAGTAATTTGTAATCACTTCATAAAATAAAATCTTTAAATCTGTTCTTTTCTTCCAGTCCTAAAAAAATAAAATTGATTGAAATTGAAAATGTATAATATCATTTAAGGCTTTATACCAGGGGTGAAATCTAGTTAGAAAATAAAATAACTGAAAATAAATAAAGATAGCTGAAAACATCTACACCTCTTTTTCACAAGGTCAATTTTTTACTTATTATGACAGTGTGCTGCAACTTTCGGAAAATTTATCTTTCATAGTAAAACAGTTGAAAACTGAAAAAAGTATATTTTTCTCCGTCCTAATTTCTTGTTAATAATATTCACATGGATTGAACAGAAAATCCTTTTCTAAGTATTAATGTGAATATACGCAACAGATTAATGTGAATTCATCTTAGTTCATTGAATATCAACTTTTGTTGTTTCTGCTGGTATCAACAAATCACAAAATTTAGTGAATCATGAAAAAGCATGTATTATGTGACCTTAATTTTAATTTGCCTGTCATATTAATTAAACCTGTTGTTAGCCACTACCTTATCTTATGCGACCGTATTTCAATATTCCCTTTGAAGGTCGCGCTAGGTATAGGTTTGAGCTTATTCTTGACCTACCTTGTATTTTCTAGATCCCAGAATAGTGTCCATATTTTCTGTTAGCGACCGCCTGTCTTATGTGACCGTATTTCAATGTTCCCTTGGAAGGTCACATAAAGCAGGTTTGACAGTAATTAAACCTGTAGTTGGCCACTACCTTGTCTTATGTGACCGTATTTCAATGTTCCCTTGGAAGGTCACAAAAGGCAGGTTTTACCTTATTCTTGACCTACCTTATATTTTCTAGATCCCAGAATAGCATCCATATTTTCCGTTTGCAGAGATCTGATAACATTCCTGTAGAATTCCACGACTTGTTCCGTCACCATGGCTGTAATGGTGTTCTTTCTACTGTCTATCATTGACTTCTCTAAGATACACTCCTGGGCTTGTGACTACAAATTACAAAAAGCATATAGTTTACTTAAATAAAAATAGAATAACGGCAGAAATGAAGGTTGAGACAGACATTATCACTAGTATCACAGCGAGTCAGATAAGATAGTGAAAATGTATGTCAAGTCGCCCTATTTTTTTAAAGTGAGGTGAGCCCTGAAAACAACTTTTATTATATAAACTTAGATATAATGCATTATCTCTCACTTCGTACAAAATATAACAGATCATAATAAATTCAAAATAAACTATACAGCCAACAAACGATACTTTTAATAAACAATTCTAATGGAAATACCAGTATATAAGTATTGTAATTTCTTACATAAACTGAATTAAATTGTTTTTGTAGAAAAAGTAAGAATTTTATACGCAACTGTTTATAGTAACGAAAAATATATATTGGTTTAAATTCATTCGTGCACTCTCTATGGACGTTTTGTTATCATTTTCAACACTTTCTTAATTTATCATTTCAAATAAACGTTAGAGAATACAGAAGGGGCAATCCAGAGAAACTGGCAACATAGGATATACAAGCGAGGAGCTCATGTGACATATCAAAGTTCTATACTTACAAGCATTAGATGTGAGGAGGTCATGTGACATATCAAAGTTCTATGCTTACAAGCATTAAATGTGAGGAGCTCATGTGACATATAAAAGTTCTATACTTACAAGCATTAGATGTGAGGAGCTCATGTGACATATCAAAGTTCTATACTTACAAGCATTAGATGTGAGGAACTCATGTGACATATCAAAGTTCTATACTTACAAGCATTAGATGTGAGGAGGTCATGTGACATATCAAAGTTCTATACTTACAAGCATTAGATGTGAGGAGGTCATGTGACATATCAAAGTTCTATACTTACAAGCATTAAATGTGAGGAGCTCGTGTGACATATCAAAGTTCTATACTTACAAGCATTAGATGTGAGGAGCTCATGTGACATATCAAAGTTCTATACTTACAAGCATTAGATGTGAGGAGGTCATGTGACATATCAAAGTTCTATACTTACAAGCATTAGATGTGAGGAGGACATGGGACATATCAAAGTTCTATACTTACAAGCATTAAATGTGAGGAGCTTGTGTGACATATCAAAGTTCTATACTTACAAGCATTAGATTGACCTGGAATGTGAGGATCTCATGTGACATATACAAGTTCTATACTTACAAGCATTAGATGTGAGGAGGTCATGTGACATATCAAAGTTCTATACTTTATTACAAGCATTAGATTGACCTGGAATGTGAGGATCTCATGTGACATATCAAAGCTCTATACTTACAAGCATTAGATTGACCTTGAATCTGAGGACCTCATGTGACATATCAAAGCTCCATACTTACAAGCATTAGGTTGACCTGGAATGTGAGGACCTCATATGACATACCAAAGCTCTATACTTACAAGCATTAGATTGACCTGGAATGTGAGGACCTCATGTGACATATCAAAGCTCTATACTTACAAGCATTAGATTGACCTGGAATGTGAGGACCTCATGTGACATATCCACACTGAGATTAGATGATCCAACGTGGTCTCTTAAAAATTCAAATGCCCATGCAGCACACTGGAAATGTGTACATGCTACTTTCATCCCCTGAAAAAATACAGAAATCCTTTTATGATGAGTCGGTAGAAACGAGTTGGAGTGAGTCAGTGATTGTTGTTTAACACCAACTCAGCAATTTTTCAGCTTTATCATGGTGAGAACAAGTTAATTTTCAATGTGACGATGATGAGGTCTGCTTTGTACTAGACCAATGCGCTTAGTTTGTTTTTTATAGTGCTAGCTCACTGAAACAACAGTCTGTGGATAGATATGTCGCCCCACTCAGACACATTATCCTGATTCCGAGCCAACCAGTCTTTGCTCTTTCTCCTTAATGTTGCATGTTTAGCGGAGAAGCAAAAATTCCAATTTTACAGTCTTTGGTTTGACCCGATCGGGGCTCAAACCCACAATCTACCTCACTCGAGGCGAGCACGCTAACCATTACACCACCGATGCAGTGAAACAATGTGGTATTGTAAGAGCTGGCACAGTGAATCACTACAAGCCCTATGGATCTTTAATCATAAAAGACATGTGTAGCCTATCAGTATATGATGTGCAACATGAAAGTGGAAATTGGAACTGAAATGGGAAGGCATGTGGTAAACTAGAAAAATCTGGCCAGGGTGCGTTTCACACTCATTTTAGGGTATGAGTGATGCTCATTACTGAAGACCCTACTATTTACTTTTACCTGAATTTACTGGCAACATGAATAAAGCATGGCCATAACCACTCAATCTAAAGATATCTAAAACGTATGTCTCCCCTTAAAAAGTGACACTATTTAAAAAACAATTATTTGACCTTGAGGTCAAAGGTCAAGGTCCAACGAAGGTCATTACGGTATGTGACACATACCCACATACCTAATATCATTGACCTATCTCGAAAGACAAAAAAGTTATGGTCCGGACAAGCTTCGCTGAGAAGAAGCAGAAGAAAAAATCAGACTAAAACAATATGTCTCCCTTCGTTCGAAGGGGAGACATAATTAAAATTATATGTTGTTGTATCTTTTTCAGACATCAGCTTTTATGTGTGCACTCGGTTTTAAATTGTAGGCTCATCGCTGATTGGTCTGTTTAAAATATGACCCTTGACATGACCCCATTACATGTTAACTTAGTGCATAGCCAAAAAAAAAGAAACAAAGGCAACGCAAAGCGTGGCGTATCCCCTCGCCTAAAAATTAGACCCTATGACCTTGACCTTTGACCTTGAAAATCAATAGGGTTCCAGACTCTCATAAGGACTAAGTATGTACCAAGTTTGGTCAAAATCCATTGAAGGATCTTGATTCTAGAGTGTTCACAAGGATGTTATGTGGTAAAAATTTGACCCGGTGACCTTGAACTTGAAAATCAATAGGGTTCCAGACTCTCCTAAGGACTAAGTATGTGCCAAGTTTGGTCAAAATCCATTGAAGGATGTTGATTCTAGAGTGTTCACAAGGATGTTATGCGGTAAAAATTTGACCTTTGACCTTGAAAATCAATAGGGTTCCAGATTATCTGAAGGACTAAATATGTACCAAGTTTGGTCAAAATCCATTGAAGGATGTTGATCCTAGAGTGTTCACAAGGATGTTACGGAAGGACGGACGGACAGTAGCATTACTATATCCCTTCACAACTTCGTTGGCGAGGGGATAAAAAAGATACAACCTACATCCAATTACATGAATATCAATAATCACTAGGAAAAGGATTAAATGTGTGTCAAAATGCTGGAGATCTAGAGAAGGAGGTTACGACCCATCCATTGGCTAAACCCTCCCTCCATTTTTTGACATGTACACATAAGATTAATTTGTAATACTACACACACATACTTACATCAGCACTCTGTCTTGTTTCTATACTACCTAGTATAGAACGTAATGCTCCAATGTTGTATAGGATACAGGCTTGTTCAAACTTGACATCAGGAATCGGTACTTCTCTACCGAGGAAAACATCCTCCCTACAACATATAACAAGTAACAATCATTACATTTAGATGTATTAGTCAAGATTAACTTCTCTACCAAGGAAAACATCCTCCTTATAACAGATATTAGTTAAAAATCATTACATTTAGATGTATTAGTCAAGATCTACTTCTCTACCAAGGAAAACATCCTCCTTATAACAGATATTAGTTAAAAATCATTACATTTAGATGTATTAGTCAAGATTTACCATAAACAGCTGTATATTACTCGCATTTGTGCATTATCCACACCCCTTTTGGCTCCCAATATCTTGGGTGAAAAAACCTAGTTCGAGTATATAATCCTAATCAACTTTTGACTCATTCGTGTTGAGAACAAATGTGTGAATAAAGCTAAATATTTGGCAAGAAAAATGTGTAATGCAATGGAAAACATGTTAAACTAGTGGGAAACATTTAGAAAAAAGAACAACTATATTATTTTTTTTTTTTACTTTCTTTTCTTATCCATTAATGTTATTTTTTCTTCTCTTCATTCGACCATTGGTGTAACAATGTTGCTTCATGTGGGACTGTCATGGTCATGATCGTATAGTAGTTGGATTAGCAACTACCTATGCAATCAGTGCCTATCACCACTAAGGTTGTACATTAGAATCCTGCTCATGGTGAGGTATACTCGATACAACATTGTGTGATAAAGTTTGTCAGTGACTTGCAACATGTTGGTGGTTTTCTCCGGGTCCTCCGGTTCCTCAACCAACAAAACTGACAGCCACGATATAACTGAAATATTGTTGAAAGTGGCGTTAAACACCATAACCATAACCCTTAATTCTTCTTGAAAAATTGTCATGTGATTTACTAGCTAAATCAAATCATTATCCGAGTTTCATTTTACCATGATGAAGACTTACCAGATAGAATTAATGAAACATTCCCCCTTTTTCCAACCATGGGAACCGTTTACTTTAGATAAGATTCACCAAATAGAATTTATTTCTCATTTTCTTTCCAAGTAATAGTAATTCTACATCTACTTCCCTCCTCATAAAGAACACAAAAGAAAGACTTACTTTACACTTGGTAAAATTTGATTTAATATCCCCTTCTGCATATAAGAACCATCTGAGAAATGACAAGCTCCCTAGAAAACATACTTACCATGTAAAATTAATCACACATTCTCCCTCCTCCCCCATGGGGAACCTTCCTTGTAAAAACTGCAACTGGGCATAATATTTTTTCAGTGTACTGCATCCCATAAAATCATGTGAAACATGAACAGCACTCTGAAAACACAAAAAAAAACGTTGTCCATTCTGTCATCTTTATATAATTCATGGGGTCGTTATAGTCGTGATCACATGGTAGTTGGATTTACAACTACATGTACCTGTGCAATCAGTGCCTATCACCACTAAAGTTGTCAGTTCGAACTCCGTTGATGGCGAGGTGTACTCGATACAACACTATGTGATCAAGTTTGCCAGTGTCTTATGACAGGTCAGTGGTTTTCTTCGGGTACTCCGGTTTCCTCCATCAATAAAACTGACTGCCACGATATAACTGAAATATTGTGGAAAGTGTCCTGTAATACAATTAACCAACCAACTATATAATTCAGAGACATTTGCAACTCCTCTAGAAGCATCATGGACTCGTCATTTGTGTTTGGGTCTCACTGTTATATGATTAATTTCGATATTTTGGTGTTTAACGCCATTTTCAACAATATCATGGCGACCAGTTTTAGTGGTGGAAGAAGCCTGAGTACCCGGAGATAACCACCGACCATGGGCAAGTAACTGGTAAACTTTATCACTTACAGTTGTGAGTCGAGTGCACCTTTTTTTGTAATTAACAAAGACAGGTGCGAACCCACGCCGTATTGGTGATAGGTTTGTATGAGTTGTTAGGTAATCCAACTACCTAACTCATTGAGCCACCCGGGCCCTCCCACCGTTATAAATCAATATTAAGAAAGAATGCACTATTGGGATTTGTAAGTTACATTTGGGACTCATCAAAACTTTATCCTACAAGAATCTCTGATAATTCCTGTCGCGGACATTGCTAATGCCATGTCAATTGGATAAAATATAGCTATAGGACATCAGTTTCTGTTTTAAAAGTGTCCGTTTGTGAAAGAGTGTTGTTTAATGCCAAGTGAGCAATTTTTCAGCTACTGTACATAATGGTGAGAACAAGTTACAAGTTGATGATGATTTCCGCTTTGTACTACCGGTAGACCAACACACTTAGCTGCATTTTTATAGTGCTATCTCACCAAACGAAGGCTACACAAATATGATGTTTTGCATTTTGTGTGGTATTAATTCAAAGCATAGTGATATTTAAAAAAAGGGGGGTAAATATTAAAAATGATCACCAAATTATGTCACACGCAATGATGACACCACAAGTTTTTGCTATAAGAGTCTTATAACAATATTGGTTGTGATGATGATGAGGAGGAGGAGGTGGACAGTGATGATATGGAATATACTGAGGATGCTATTGACAATATGATTTTAGAATTTTCAGGAGATTAATATAAACATGCATCCAAAATAAAGTGTCTTTTGGGTTTTTTTTTTACCCACATTCTGGTCTTACCTAATGCATAATTGACATGTCCACATAATATTTGGTACATCATCATGTTTTGACTTTTGGTGGTTTGAATTAATGGTCATTAATGTAGTTTACAAATTCGAGCATGTAGAATTGATGGTGGACCTGTAAATATTTGAACTTACAGGACCGGTGGGCTTGTAAGGTAAAAAGCTAAGCGTGAAGACTGCACATTTAGTAAAAGGCAGTTAAATATGTTGAAAGCTTCTTGACATCTATACAAACATAACTGGAACTGGTACATTGTACATGTACTTTACAATTGATTGATTGGTTGATTAGAGTTCCATTACAAAATACATGTATATCTTAAAATACTGAAAATTAATTTTTAATAGTTTATTTTTACCAAAAAAAATATCGTGCATTGCATACACATCATAGTATTTCCTATCAACATTTTCAACAGTATTTTTATTTTATTTCAAACATGATTATCTCCCTTAGTTACCTGTCTCAGCTGTTCAAGGTCACTGCAGGCTTTATTATAATGTGCTGGATCCTCTCCATAATGGTCTCTGATGTACTAAAATAAAAAACATGAAATTGATATATACCTTGTATATTTACAATACATAATCAGGGCCTACTCTACATGTAGTTGGAAAAATGATGAATTTGCCCCAAACAATTGAGATATTTGTTTGGAATTGTTGACCATCGCTGTTTTTAAGAAAAGTTTGAAGATCGCTAGATACAAAAAAAATGTATCAATGGGGTAATCGGTCGCAAGTCAGTTTTATTGGTAGAGGAAACAGGAGTACTCAGAGAAAAACCACTGACCTGTCACAACCTGGATCGTCTTAACGGCATTATAGGTCCCTGGGGCCATACCTACACAACCACTCGCAGGAATAAAACTGTAAATGTCGATAAAATTAAACATATATTTATTATATGTTATAAATATATTCATTATATTGGTACTTCCAACAAAATCAGTGTATAAACATTAAAAATAGTGTGAGGGTATAAATAAGTAAAAGGCGAGGGTTGTGATTCCATTAATGCCTTAACTCCGCCACTTTTTGCCCTGGTTCTGACTGAGCTATGATCTGGATATCCAATGATATATGTAGTGGTCTTCATTTTTTTCAATAATTATTTGTTTTGTTGATATTGGTTGGATTGTTGATTATAAGATTCCAATCTTTTCATAATAATGAAGGATCACAAAAATAATTTTCATCAGTTGTGATGCTTCAAAAAGTACTTCTCAGATGCAGGGTTTCAGCTGGATTTTATTATACTAAGGTCAAATGACCTAACGCATATAAATTCCTCAGGTCTTTTGTCCTGAAAGACACTTATTCAATAGGTCAGCTGTGTCCTAATTTGCCTAAAACTTATAAGTCATTTAATGATATATTAAGATGTGGTTTGATTCATTTAATGCAGCTGGAGCTTAATTTAATATTCATTTGTTTCAAACTTGCATACTTATTATGATATTTGGAATTGACAACCAGACAGGTTTTCAGAGGTCACCATCTCTTTCCAAAAGCTTAAGTGAAAATAAATAGAAATTAAAATCAAATTCCCCAATGAGGAATGAGTCAAAGACTTAAGAGAAAGCTACCCTAAATAGGTTACAAAAAGGTCTGCTTTGAAATAAACATTTTGTAGATTTTTTTTTACATTTAAATTCACAGAGAAATAACAATTTTAGCGGATCTTTTCAACCATTTGTCTTAATCAGGAAAAAGCTTCTAATATTTGTCCATTTCAAAGGTTTCAATATTTCCCAAAAACCTAAATCAAGTCCTCTATCGTATTTTGCACAAAAGACAAGTTTAAATTTAGCACCAAATTGATATCCGATGATCTTTACGTGTCCGGTCCGGAGTGATTCTTGTTCTTATATTTCAAATATTGATATTTTCGTTCATTAAAGCGTTTCTGAGATTGCGACTTTAATTTTGTCAATGTCCTTGAACTTCATCAAAGCATGGAAAAACGATAAATGATACAATAAAAGAGTTTTGATCTGGCGTTTCACCAGGCCATGGAAACGATGATCTCTCTTGACTATTTACTCGGCCATTACAAAATAGGGGGGTGCTATTGTGTGTATCTTGTTAGGTAAATGAGTTTGCCAGACATTTATTTATGGATATATTGTGACAAAATATGGATGTAATTGTTTGAAATATATATTTCCCAAGGAGGTTTGTATTATTTTACATTCAACATATGTCTTCATGTAAAATTTGGATGTGAAGTAAAATACAATAAAATTTTGGTAAGATCAGGATCAGGAAGATTTATAGTTAGACAAATTTTTCTGAATGGCTTTTTGTTCTTTTGTAAGGTATTTTTACCTTAATAATTATATATAAAAACAGAAAATATAGGTTATATATTTTTATGAAATAAATTAATTAAAACAAACACGTGTTTTCTTAGAATATGGTAAATCCGAGGATTTGTGATATTCAAAGCAGATGTTTGTTTACAAACAATAATTATATATATAAGTGTATTTTGTAAACAACTAATGGTACGTAGATACATTGTATCTAACATAGTTAACACTTAATCCAAATTTTATTTAGCATACATATGCATTTTGATTATTTTATTTTATGAATATAAATTGTTATTAAAAACACAGGATCTATTTAGATCATAGATGGGCTTCACACTCCTACAGGAGTACAGACAGTATTGTAAAATATTTATTTCATTTTATTTTTAAATATAAGCTTATAGACAAACTGTGTTAATTACTATTGGTTCATTTTTTTTTTACAAAAAGTTTTTGAGTAGCAATTTTATAATACTATACAGTACTATGATTATCTCCCTTTATTTATATTCCTTAAAAAGCATTTTCCCCAATAATTATAGTTAATTCAACTTTTTGCATTTAATTGTTATATTTTGAAATTGGTATCAATATTAAACAATAAAAAAAATTTATGTTCATATTTATATGAATAATATAGTTGGAATTATTTAAATTAAATATACCTACCTTGAAGAACTTTCGATTTATATATATAATCAACGCCCACTTTCTTATAAATATATTGCCGAATTTCCTTCGATATTTTCCCTATATTACAATTATACTTCGGTATTTTCCGATTTAGCTTGGTTGATTCTAAATTTGCATAGACACTTCAAATACGTCAAAAAATTATCCAATGAAAAGCTTCTCGATATACGAGAACTAGACGAGAATTTCCTTACTTATCATAAAATCCTTAGATACATCGAATGGTAAAATCGGCCATTTTCTAGTATCATTATTTGCTGATTCCATCCCCTGGTTTCACTTTAGTTTTAATCAAAATAAATTATGGACAAATTGGAGAATACTGGATCACGTGTCCGATGCATACGTAGTATATGTCGGTCTTTTTGGCCACTTATTTTGAAACAAACGGTCATTTTGACAGCAATGTCAAATTATTTCCTGTCATATACGCAAATTATCGGCCAATGACCAACGTCAAACGGAAACCCTGAGGTGACCCGAAATTATTACCTGGCTACTTAACTTTCATGTCTGGTGGCCAATGGGAGACTTCAATTAATATCCTACAATCATTTTGTCTCAGCAAATTGAACACTTTTAATTGTTTGAATACAACCTCTTTCACTCATTTTTTTATGCATTTTCACATGCTTTACCAATAAACTTAACCAAAACAAAAAATATTATTTGCACTAGACAATAGATTTTTTAACACAAACACAGTTACAGTAACTGGCAAAGGCCCAATATAACAAGAATTCTGAGAGTATTGCACATAGCAATACATTGTACCCTACCGGCCGCAAAAATCAGAGGACCTAAAATATTAGAAGTATCATCTTGCAGTAACTAGATTTTAAAATACAAGTTCAAGGGCCATAACTCAGCCAAAAATCATTTGACCAGAACGAAATTCGAAATTAAACTGATGAGTCGGTAGAAACGAGTTGGAGTGAGTCAGTGATTGTTGTTTAACACCAACTCAGCAATTTTTCAGCTTTATCATGGTGAGAACAAGTTAATTTTCAATAAGATGATGATGAGGTCTGCTTTGTACTAGACCAATGCGCTTAGCTTGATTTTTATAGTGCTAGCTCACTGAAACAACAGTCTGTGGATAGACATGTTACCCCACTCAGACACATTATCCTCATTCCGAGCCAACCAGTCTTTGCTCTTTCTCCTTAGTGCTGCGTGTTTAGCGGAGAAGCAAAATTCCAATTTTACAGTCTTTGGTTTGACCCGATCGGGGCTCGAACCCACGATCTACCTCACTAGAGGCGAGCACACTAACCATTACACCACCGATGCAGTGAAACTATTTGGTATTGTAAGAGCATGGCACAGTGAATCACTACAAGCTTATGGATCTTTAATTATAAAAGACATGTGTAGCCTATCAGTATATGATGTGCAACATGAAAGTAGAAATTGGAACTGAAATGGGAAGGCATGTGGTAAACTATAAAAATCTGGCCAGGGTGCGTTTCACACTCATTTTAGGGTATGAGTGATGCTCATTACTGAAGACCCTACTGTAACTGTGAAATGTAATACAGCAATAAAAGTGTTGTTCCTTTACCTGAATTTACTGGCAACAAGAATAAAGCATGGCCATAACCACTCAATCTAAAGATACCTAAAACGTATGTCTCCCCTTAAATATAACAAGTGATACTATTTAAAAAACAATTATTTGACCTTGAGGTCAAAGTTCAAGGTCCAACGAAGGTCATTACGTTACGCGACACACCGCCTTATGGTCATGCATCCACATACCAAATATCATTGACCTACATGTATCTTGAAAGACAAAAAAGTTATGGTCCGGACAAGCTTCGCTGAGGAGAAGCAGAAGAAGTGCAAGCAGAAGAAAAAATCAGACTACAACAATATGTCTCCCTTCGTTCGAAGGGGAGACATAATTAAAATTATATGTTGTTGTATCTTTTTCGGACATCAGCTTTTATGTGTGCACTCGGTTTTAAATTGTAGGCTCATCGCTGATTGGTCTGTTTAAAATATGACCCTTGACATGACCCCATACTCCAAGCCATTACATGTTAACTTAGTGCATAACCAAAAAAAAAAAGAAAAAAATATACAACAAACATCCAATTACATGAATATCAATAATCACTAGGAAAAGGATTAAATGTGTGTCAAAATGCTGGAGATCTAGAGGAGGTTCGGACCCATCCATTGGCTAAATCCTCCCTCCATTTTTTGACATGTACACATAAGATTTAATTTGTAATACTACACACACATACTTACATCAGCACTCTGTCTTGTTTCTATACTACCCAGTATAGAATGTAATGCTCCAATGTTGTAGAGGATACATGCTTGTTCAAACTTGACATCAGGAATCGTGACTTCTCTACCGAGTAAAACATCCACCCTACAACATATAACAAGTAACAATCATTACATTTACATGTACACTGTTGTGTATATTTACAGTGTGTACTGCATGGTGTGTATATTTACAGTCTGTACTGCATGGTGTTTATATTTACAGTGTGTACTGCATGGTGTGTATATTTGTAGTGTATACTGCATGGTGTGTATATTTACAGTGTGTACTGCATGGTGTGTATATTTGTAGTGTATACTGCATGGTGTGTATATTTACAGTGTGTACTGCATGGAGTATATATTTGCAGTGTGTACTGCATGGTGTGTATATTTACAGTGTGTACTGCATGGTGTGTATATTTACAGTGTGTACTGCATGGTGTGTATATTTGCAGTGTGTACTGCATGGTGTGTATATTTATTATTTGGGGCCGTAGCTATAATCCGACAGTCCTATAGTCCGACAGTCTGATAGTCCGACAGTCTGACAGTCCGATAGTCCGACAAATGCTTTATTTCTTTGAAAGTTTTGGACTTATAGTTCAAAAGAGAAGGAATTTGAAAATTTAATTCATTTCGAGAACTTTTCATTTTGTGTAGAATTCGTCTTAAATGCAAAGTTGAAATTGTGAGGACAACATTATCATAATTTATTTTTGCTTGAAATTACATTGATGCAAAATGCTAATAATTTCCTCTCTATCCATGTTTCCATATGCTTGCTATATTAGGAATGAATTCAAATGCTTGAGACTATTAAAATCATATTACGTCGAGTGCTCGAAATATTTTTTTCAGAAAAAAAAATGAATGCGTGTCCTAAATTTATCACCGTAGAAAAATGATAACTACCAAACCAACTTTATTATTGACGATCCATTAAGTAGAAAACACAGGTCCCTTACTTTCGTCGACAATGCACTACATGTACTTTATACTCGTGTTTTCATTTGCAAATTTCCATCCATCTTCGAAAAACCCCAGAATTATGTCCGTCCGTCCGCCATGCATATAAGCAACCTTGTCTTAATCAAACTGATGAAAGTTTTGAAAAATAATTTGGCCAAAAATGATATATTCGTAATTTCAGGATATGGGCCATTCATTTTTATACGCCCGTCAAAATACTATAGCATACATGTACCGCTGTTTGTCCGTCCGCAGGGGTTGGAAATTTTGTTGGGCAGGCCCAAGCCCAGGGCTTTTTAAACTTTCTTAACCCAAGTCCGGTCAGTGATTTGCCAAGTCCCAATTTGTAGGATAAAATTTGAAATTTGACTTGCTTGTCAACTAAAGTTTGTGCAATTGATGCAGCAAAAGTTTTACAACCATTAATATTTCAATAGTTTTCACCCAGGTCAAGTCCATTTTTAACTTGTATTTCACATATCAATTCATAATCTGAAAATGGTTTTCCAGCTTTGACAACATCGTAGGCAGTATGTCGGTCAAAAACTAGGCTTGTGTTTTTTGTGTTGTATTGTTATTTAAATATGCAGGCTATAAATAAAACTTTTCTTATCTTATCTTAGTATTAAACAAACTTTCAAGATGTTTTCTCTGACTTTCATCTAATTTCAATAATGACTGGCCTATTAGGGTGTCAGCAAAGGCCTGTGAATGGCCAGCAGCTGCCTGGGGATCAAGTTCCTTAAACGAATGCTTGACACATAACAAGTGCTCCTGGTGTTTATCGTGTAACTTAAGTCCATCATTGCGTAAATTTTTAGTTCCCCAAGTAAGGGCATCTTTCCTGTCTGACAAGTGTGGAAATGTTCTACAGTACTTGCAGTACATTTCCTGAGCATTCTCGTCAAAGACGACCCAAGGAAATTTATCTATCCATGAGTTTTGAAATATTCTCGTTCGTTTCTCCCTATCATACTTAAGATCTTTATTTCTGGGAGTTTCAGGATTAGTTGGCTCGTCGTTCGCTTTCCGTTTTTCCGCTTTTTTGACTAAAATTAAAATTAAGCAACGACATTTTACTCAAAAGTTGTCAACATAAACATACGATTGATCATTCTGTTACCTATCTTGAATCTTCATCCACTGCCTGGATAACCGTTGTTGCCAACGTATACACCACAGAATCCAGAATCATAAATGTCTGGTATGGTGTGCCCCTATCACTTATCCCTAACTTATCTCTAAAATATCCCTATCTAGTTTAAAAAAAAAAAAAAAAAAGTATCTATTTCTATATACACGGGTCATAAAAGAGTCAGTTGTATTGATAAAAGGTAAAAAGAACCTCTTCTAGTGTGCCGCTGGATGAAACGTTATTAATATATACACTGTCCATTAAAATTTCATTCTAAAACCGTTTAAAATATCCTGGCATATCCAATTAAAATTTCTAAAAAGAAAAAGTTGTTCGTTACGATATTCAGCAAGCTTTCACCCTGCTAAATCTTATATATATATATATCAATGTTATTCCGACGCTTGACTTTACATAGGTATGTGGGAAGCGCATAGGTGATTCGGAACTCATTAATATTCATGAGGAATATATATACTATCAGGCCTATTACCGATTGAAGCAGAAATACATATAAAAGTTTTAACATTTTTTGGAAACATAACAAGATCTGAACACACCTCAATTGAATGGAGACTTGCAGAGAGGCAGCTACAAGTTAAATCATATGATAGCAATAGTTGGTTTATGGATATAAGAAAAATTTGCATAAAGTATGATATCACGGATCCATATACATATCTAGAAAATCCACTTCCAAAGTCACAATGGAAAAGTTTGATAACCAAACATGTACACCAATATTGGAAAAATGCAATTGAGGAAAATATGTTGTTATACACCAGCTTAAAATACTTAGACTCTAACTATAACATAGGTAGAATACATCCATTATTGAAATCGCAAAGTGCCAACATACAGGACATCAGAAGAATACCAACTCGGCTAAAAATTGTTACAGGAACATATATTCTACAGACAAATAGAGCTGTTTATTCCACACATCTTATTTCTGCAACTTGTAATCTATGTAGAAATGCAGACGAAACCTTAAAACATTTTGTATTATGCTGTGAGGCATTGCAGGATATTAGGGAGCCATTAATCAAGAGGATAATAGACGTAGGTAGTGAAGTATTGGCAAAAATCAAGGCAAGTCAGCCAATAGATATACTAAAACTTATTATAAATCCGTTTATTTATGTCAATAAGTATGACAGAACCCATAAGAAGTCTCTGGATACCATTGGAGAAGTGCTAGAACCTTTATGTAGACAATTATTATACAAAATTCATAACAAACGATACGAACTCTTAGGCTTGATGGAGAATAAGAAAAAGGAGAATGGAAAAAAGAACTGATATATTAACATATAATGAAGCTATTAATAGGTGATCAACCCGGTATATGATTTCCTAATGGATGCTTATTTAGTAACCGTCCTGGAGAGTGCGCACATGGACTGCAAAATCCCACTTTATCAAATCTTTTAGATTTTAGATAAGATCCTTCTTTTATTCAAATCTTTTAGATTTTAGATAAGATCCTTCTTTTATTCAAATCTTTTAGATTTTAGATAAGATCCTACTTTTTCAAATCTTTTAGATTTTAGATTATACATTTTAGATTTTAGATAAGATCCTACTTTATCAAATCTTTTAGATTTTAGATTATCTATCTGCTAGATCTATAACAACCAGTGTATATACATATTTTATGAGTCGTTTTATGTGACTGTGATAGGAACTTTTATAAATATTTATTATACGCGTCGCTATATATTATGGTGGTGAATTGACATATTATGTGTTTTATACTGTGGTGATAGTGACTTTTATGTATCCTTGATAGTGACTTTTATATATATATATTACGCGTCGTATTTATTATAGTGGTGGATTAACCTTCCTCTTTTATTGAGGTGTGCCTTGATTGGCAGAAATTCATCTACAGATACAGATACAGATCCGTTCAGGATGTGTATTACCGTTCTTAAAATAGCTTTTTAGTACTTATTTACAGTGAAAGGAGACGATTGACAAAAACTTGCATGTGATTTGAATTGAAAACAAGACATTTAGAAAAAAGTGGAGTTTTTATTTTATTAAAGGCATGCCCGACGGGATTTTTAAAAGGAAAAACGGCAAGCCCGAAGTTTCAATTTTCTAGTCCCGGGCGTCGGACTTGAGGAATTTTCAACCCCTGGTCCGTCCACGCCTCGTACGATAACATCTCTCACTTGTTTCCCCTTTTACTGATTCATTGTAGGTCACGTCGTGACATACATTGTATTGGTAAAAGGGGGAGCAAGTGAGAGGTGTGAATTTAGTCAGTTTGGAAAACGCCAGTTTTCATATGGTATATACAATTAATTGGTTTAAATAATGCAGCATTTTAATTACTGTTCTCACGTTGAGCAACTGACCTCCGATTTTCACAAAGGGGGTGGGGGGTGCGTATCATTGCACAGTTGTTTATTTTGTCATATTCCGATGCTGTTTCATTCCGTGATATAAGGGGTCACTTTTGGGACAATTCCTTCAATCGTAACCTTTTATATATGCGCTTGTCGTAGAAGGCGACTGTAGCAGGATAACCTGTCGGAATCCCGGGGAATAAAAATAAGGCCAACTTGTCGTCGGAAGAGACAGAAAAACAAGTTCCTGTGTTAAGTTGTTACCCATGTTGACCAATCCCATAGTCCCCTCTTTCTGATTTTTTGTTTACAAACTTTTCTCATCCTGAATATGACTGAAATATTGCTTGCTGAACCTTAAGCAATCAATCAATCAATTCGCACACATTATTGTATCCAGCTCTATTGATGTGTCGACATTGCTTTTTGACATAAATATTCCATGATAAAGGGCGGGGGACACTAGTATGCTCTTCTTTTTGTCTTTTCCTTTTTTTTTGTATTTCTTTTTTTTTTTGTATTCATTTATTTCATCTTTCTTTTCAATAGTGACTTTTCTTGGCTGGACTCGGCTACACGCTACGTGAATAAAGCCTGAAGTAGTCGCTACTAAAAAATATACGGGATACTTACACTACCGGTTCATCACGACTGGATCCAGGTTTTTATGGAGTCTGTGTTGTTCATATACAATGTATGTGTTTTTTGAGTTCTTGTGTGGCCCTGCAAATTGTTTGTCCGTCTATGATATCGTGTTTCCGATGTTCTGGACCTTTCTTTGGTGAGTAAACGGTTCGGTTTCTGGCTCCATATTACACATGTTATAGTGTTAACTTTCAAAGAAATAAAGCATTTGTAGGACTATCGGACTGTCGGATTATAGGTCGGACCCCGTATATTTGCAGTATATGCTGTTATATGTTGGCAAGTATTCAGTAAATCATACCATATACTTATATCTTGTTGGTATAAACATAAATTGTACAAATAATGTTGATGTCACACACTGTGTGTTGTCTCTTATATGTGTATTTTGTTTTGTTACAATGCATGTTGTTTTCTGTATTTATTTCTGTGTTTTTCTATATTTTGTTTTGTTATTTTGCTCTTTTTATTTTTCAAGTAAGACATAAATGATTTTTTTTTTCTTTTCTATCTACTCACAGTCAGCAAGGTGAGGATGAAGATCCTATGGTTTGAATGGTTAATTATATCCTTGTTTAAGTTGTTGAATAGAAATTGAGAGTGATTTCAAGTATCTCTTTTTTCAAAACTCAAATATTTTCTGGATAGAATAATGTCTTAAATAATTTTGTATCTCTGTTGTATTTAATAATCCATATATAATGTTGATAAACAAAAAATAAAAACATTTTAGAATTTTCACTTCAGATCTCCCAACACGTGGGTCAAAAACGAAGGTAAATAGGAAGTAAACAAACAAGATTAAAATTAGAAACACTTATATATTTATGAAATGACTCTCAAAATCCGTATTCATTTTCATTGATAAATTGTTGATTGGTTGGTGTTTAACGTCCAGCGAGCAATTTTTCAGCTATATTCAGGACGAGAACATTTAAAAATTTAAACGCCACGGGACTCGAAACAAGGAAAGGTGATGGGTATGGACGGATAATTTTGCCAGTGCAACAGGTCTCTTATGGACCACTCATCATGAGCTAGTCCGAGATTCCTCTGTCGTTTAACGGCATTGATAAAGTTGCTTGTAGCCGTTGGCTAGTCCGAGATTCCTCTGTCGTTTAACGGCATTGAACGGCTACAAGCAACTTTATCAATGCCGTTAAACGGCTACAAGCAACTTTATCAATGCCGTTAAACGACAGAGGAATCTCGGACTAATCATGAGCATAATGCTCATAATGAGCTGTAACACTGGGTTCTTTAACGTGCGGAGAGGGTGGCAATCTCTCAACACGGGACCTCGGTTTTATTTACGTCTCATCCGCAGGACGGGTTGGTTGTGAATTTCTACATCCCGCACAACCGACGGACGCCCCTTCAAGCCGAAGAAGCTCTCGGTCCCATTTCTATACCCCGGGGTTCCCGCGGGGTTACTAACACGACTAACACTATATATCTATAACATGCTGCTAATATTAACGAGGCCAGGATAAGGTACTGGTACTTATGTGTTTCCACTAACAAATGTAAAGATTTCATTAAAGATAGTAAATGTGAAAAAAAAAAAAAAAAAAAAAAAAAAAAACATTATTAAGAATTTATTACCAGGATTTTAGCTTCATATAAATTATAGTAATTGGTCATAAGATTATACAACCTTCCTTTCATGTCATTTACGACATCATAGAACACTGACAACACTAGTAATTATATTATAAAATACCCCTTTCGGAGGACAAAAACTATAATAAAAGTGATAAATATTACAATTGGACATGCAATGACATGATTTGTCCCATCAACCATTTTCTAGAAAACCTTTACATTTGCTTGGGCAAAAACCGTGTTCATTTTATTATATATATTCCAATGAAAACGTAGATATCTGAGTTAGTGCGCACGACGCGTTTCTGGAATAACCTTCATAGGATACGCTCAAAGTAAAGAAAAAGGAAAGCCAAATAATTTGGAAGTCTTTGGGAGCAAGTGAACCCGGGTAGATAAAATCGGAACCGGATGCCAATGGAAAATGAATTTAATAGTTTTAATAAAAATTACTTTATATAAGAAATGTAAATTTTTTACTAAATAAAATAGAATAAACAATGTCAGTACCGAAGCATTGACTACTGGTACTACGATATATCCATTGTTGTGATTTCATTGTTTATTTGTCGTGAAAGAAAAGTTTGGAGAAACGACTGAGGTAGCCAGAAGCCGCAAATCGAAGAAGGATAGAAAACACAACGGGAATAAAAAGGACAAACAATGATCAATAAACATTGGATAACACGAACCCCTCTAATATCAGGGGTGAACTCAGGTGTTCGGAAGGGTAAATCATTCCTGTTGCACTAGTGGCACCCGTCGTGCTTTGTGCAAGAGTAATTACATTTTCTGAACTCTCAAACATGACAATTCAGAGAATTTATTATTGTCTGTAGTGCTTGTTGAGAGGTTGCAAAGACAATACAAACGTATACATGTACATTTAATTTAATTTCGTCTGGTGCTCAAATTTAAAATATTGGAAAACCAAATAATGTAAAGGTCTTAGAGAGCAAGTAAGTCAAAGGACTAAAACAGGATAGCCAAAATATTTGTCATTGAACTTAGCTTTAATAAATTATATTGATTAGGAGCAGCTATCAATTTAAAACATAAACACAGTCAAACCTGTATTAAGAGGTCACCCTTGGGAGAAGGAAAAAGTGGTCTTTTAAGACAGGTGACCTCTTAAAAGAGGTTCAATTCACAAAGAATGTTCCATGACAGGACAAGAAAAAAGTGACCTTTTAATACAGTTGACTGCTTAATAGAGGTGACTGTATGGACAGGTTTGACTGTATATCCAAAATATATGAAAACACACAAAAACATGATAATTTAGAAAAAAAATAATCTGACTTCTAATTCCGACATTTTATTAAAATCTTTGATATCAAATTAGGTGCGCAGAACGCGTTTCTTGAATAACCTTCACCATGTACCCTCAAAATGGTGAGTAAAAACCACACAAAGTTACGGCATTAAATAAAGAATGACACTAAATGTCTTAGTAGTAACATGACTTAGTACAGGATAATGGGTCATTACACTAATGGTTATCTTACTATTCTATAAATTCTGTAAATAAGGGTAATAACAAAATTACCGAACTCCGAACAATCTTACAAAGGGAAAGTCAAAACTCATAAGTATATAAACAGACAAAATCAGTCAACAACCGGAAAACTGTGAGAATCGGAATGACCCTGACTTGGTACAGGCATTTCTAAAGAAATGGTGGGTTGAATCAGATTTTAAAGCGCCAAACCTCCCGCTTTCATTACGGCTCAAATGTTCCGGCTATCACTATAACAGTATTTATAACAATACTGGAACAAAATAGGTAAGATCAAAAGAGAAGCTATTTGTTTTAAAAGTCTGTTGCGCAAGACGAGTTTCTGGAAAAACCTTCATCAGGTTCCCTCAAAATGCAGAGTAAAAATGAGACAAATAAAAAAATAAATAAAAACGTAGATATCAAATTTAGTGCACACCACACGCTTTTGGAATAAACTTCTTCAGCTACACTTAAAGTCACGGTCACATATGTCTGAGGGATGAGAACCTTAGTTTTAATGATAGTTACAGTACTGTAAATTTCAATAATAAGTATATCAAACACACCATGCCAGTGCCATACACACTGACCACTGCGTGGATAATACCCTTGGGGACTAATAGTCCACCAACAGAGGTATCGATCCAGTGTTACCTTGGCTTCAAATAATGTATGACACTACATGTCTAATACATGTAGTATACTGACTTAGTACATGATAATAGGTCAATACACTAAGTTAGTTATCTTACCATGTTATAAATTCTGTAACAATATCAAAAGAGATGCTGTTTGTTTTAAGAACGCTATGTATACAGGTGTTAACTAGGGAATACCGTATGAAACTCTACGTTGCCTTGATGCTCTTGACATTTTGGGCATCGTAACGTTTACTAGATATATATGGTTTATTAGGTATATTTATTACTGAAATATACAGTTCCTAAATAATGTAATTATTAATAAAAATAAGGGTCTCCTCCGTCAATCATAGGCTACCTTAGCCGCATTTGGCTATCCTACCTTTTTTTATTGCTCCCAAAATTATTTGGCTTTCCAATCTTTAGATTTTGAGCGTACCTGATGAAGGTTATTCCAAAAACGAATCGTGCGCACTAAATTTGATATCTACGTTTTTATTACACAAAGCAATGCAATAAATTTAAGAAGAAAAGTTTGAAGATACCAAAGGGGTCATCAGAAGCCGTATATCTAAGATACCAAAGGAGTCACCAGAAGCCGTAAATCTAAGATACCAAAGGGGTCATCAGAAGCCGTATATCTAAGATACCAAAGGAGTCATCAGAAGCCGTATATCTAAGATACCAAAGGGGTCATCAGAAGCCGTATATCTAAGATACCAAAGGGGTCATCAGAAGCCGTATATCTAAAATATCAAAGGGATCATCAGAAGCCGTATATCTAAGATACCAAAGGGGTCATCAGAAGCCGTATATCTAAAATATCAAAGGAGTCATCAGAAGCCGTATATCTAAGATACCAAAGGGGTCATCAGAAGCCGTATATCTAAGATACCAAAGGGGTCATCAGAAGCCGTATATCTAAGATACCAAAGGGGTCATCAGAAGCCGTATATCTAAGATACCAAAGGGGTCATCAGAAGCCGTATATCTAAGATACCAAAGGGGTCATCAGAAGCCGTATATCTAAGATACCAAAGGGGTCATCAGAAGTCGTATATCTAAGATACCAAAGGGGTCATCAGGAGCCGTATATCTAAGATACCAAAGGGGTCATCAGAAGCCGTATATCTAAGATACCAAAGGGGTCACCAGAAGCCGTATATCTAAGATACCAAAGGGGTCATCAGAAGGCGTATATCTAAGATATTAAAGGGGTCATCAGAAGCCGTATATCTAAGATACCAAAGGGGTCATCAGAAGCCGTATATCTAAGATACCAAAGGAGTCACCAGAAGCCGTATATCTAAGATACCAAAGGGGTCATCAGAAGCCGTATATCTAAGATACCAAAGGAGTCATCAGAAGCCGTATATCTAAGATACCAAAGGGGTCATCAGAAGCCGTATATCTAAGATACCAAAGGGGTCATCAGAAGCCGTATATCTAAAATATTAAAGGGATCATCAGAAGCCGTATATCTAAGATACCAAAGAGGTCATCAGAAGCCGTATATCTAAAATATCAAAGGAGTCATCAGAAGCCGTATATCTAAGATACCAAAGGGGTCATCAGAAGCCGTATATCTAAGATACCAAAGGGGTCATCAGAAGCCGTATATCTAAGATACCAAAGGGGTCATCAGAAGCCGTATATCTAAGATACCAAAGGAGTCATCAGAAGTCGTATATCTAAGATACCAAAGGGGTCATCAGAAGCCGTATATCTAAGATACCAAAGGGGTCATCAGAAGCCGTATATCTAAGATACCAAAGGAGTCATCAGAAGCCGTATATCTAAGATACCAAAGGGGTCATCAGAAGCCGTATATCTAAGATACCAAAGGGGTCACCAGAAGCCGTATATCTAAGATACCAAAGGGGTCATCAGAAGGCGTATATCTAAGATACCAAAGGGGTCATCAGACGCCGTATATCTAAGATACCAAAGGGGTCATCAGAAGCCGTATATCTAAGATACCAAAGGGGTCATCAGAAGCCGTATATCTAAGATACCAAAGGGGTCATCAGAAGCCGTATATCTAAGATACCAAAGGAGTCATCAGAAGTCGTATATCTAAGATACCAAAGGAGTCATCAGAAGCCGTATATCTAAGATACCAAAGGGGTCATCAGAAGCCGTATATCTAAGATACCAAAGGGGTCATCAGAAGCCGTATATCTAAGATACCAAAGGGGTCATCAGAAGCGTATATCTAAGATACCAAAGGAGTCATCAGAAGTCGTATATCTAAGATACCAAAGGGGTCATCAGAAGCCGCATATCTAAGATACCAAAGGGGTCATCTGAAGCCGTATATCTAAGATACCAAAGGAGTCATCAGAAGCCGTATATCTAAGATACCAAAGGGGTCATCAGAAGCCGTATATCTAAGATATCAAAGGGGTCATCAGAAGCCGTATATCTAAAATACCAAAGGGGTCATCAGAAGCCGTATATCTAAGATACCAAAGGGGTCATCAGAAGCCGTATATCTAAGATACCAAAGGGGTCATCAGAAGCCGTATATCTAAGATACCAAAGGGGTCATCAGAAGCCGTATATCTAAGATACCAAAGGGGTCATCAGAAGCCGTATATCTAAGATACCAAAGGAGTCATCAGAAGCCGTATATCTAAGATACCAAAGGGGTCATCAGAAGCCGTATATCTAAGATACCAAAGGGGTCACCAGAAGGCGTATATCTAAGATACCAAAGGGGTCATCAGAAGGCGTATATCTAAGATACCAAAGGGGTCATCAGAAGCCGTATATCTAAAATATCAAAGGAGTCATCAGAAGCCGTATATCTAAGATACCAAAGGGGTCATCAGAAGCCGTATATCTAAGATACTAAAGGGGTCATCAGAAGCCGTATATCTAAGATACCAAAGGGGTCATCAAAAGCCGTATATCTAAGATACCAAAGGGGTCATCAGAAGCCGTATATCTAAGATACCAAAGGGGTCATCAGAAACCCTATATCTAAGATACCAAAGGAGTCATCAGAAGTCGTATATCTAAGATACCAAAGGGGTCATCAGAAGCCGTATATCTAAGATACCAAAGGGGTCATCAGAAGCCGTATATCTAAGATACCAAAGGAGTCATCAGAAGCCGTATATCTAAGATACCAAAGGGGTCATCAGAAGCCGTATATCTAAGATACCAAAGGGGTCATCAGAAGCCGTATATCTAAGATACCAAAGGGGTCATCAGAAGCCGTATATCTAAGATACCAAAGGGGTCATCAGAAGCCGTATATCTAAGATACCAAAGGAGTCATCAGAAGCCGCATATCTAAGATACCAAAGGGGTCATCAGAAGCCGTATATCTAAGATACCAAAGGGGTCATCAGAAGCCGTATATCTAAGATACCAAAGGGGTCATCAGAAGCCGTATATCTAAGATACCAAAGGTGTCATCAGAAGCCGTATATCTAAGATACCAAAGGAGTCATCAGAAGTCGTATATCTAAGATACCAAAGGGGTCATCAGAAGCCGCATATCTAAGATACCAAAGGGGTCATCAGAAGCCGTATATCTAAGATACCAAAGGGGTCATCAGAAGCCGTATATCTAAGATACCAAAGGGGTCATCAGAAGCCGTATATCTAAGATACCAAAGGGGTCATCAGAAGCCGTATATCTAAGATACCAAAGGAGTCATCAGAAGCCGTATATCTAAGATACCAAAGGAGTCATCAGAAGCCGTATATCTAAGATACCAAAGGGGTCATCAGAAGCCGTATATCTAAGATACCAAAGGGGTCATCAGAAGCCGTATATCTAAGATACCAAAGGGGTCATCAGAAGCCTTATATCTAAGATACCAAAGGGGTCATCAGAAGCGTATATCTAAGATACCAAAGGGGTCATTAGAAGCCGTACATCGAATGGCAGACAATGCAATGGTCATATGAAAAAAGACAAAAGGGCAAACAATGATTTACAAAATTAAAAACAAAACGCCTTTCATTGACCCACAAAAAGCAATTTATGCCATTTACAAGTATGAACCAGAAGATTATGTCTGTAAGAAAAGTTTGAAGATTGCCAAGGGGTAATAGGAAGCCGTAAATCTAAGATTGCCAAGGGGTAATAGGAAGCCGTAAATCTATGATTGCCAAGGGGTAATAGGAAGCCGTAAATCTAAGATTGCCAAGGGGTAATAGGAAGCTGTAAATCTATGATTGCCAAGGGGTAATAGGAAGCCTTAAATCTAAGATTGCCAAGGGGTAATAGGAAGCCGTAGATCTAAGATTGCCAAGGGGTAATAGGAAGCTGTAAATCTAAGATTGCCAAGGGGTAATAGGAAACCGTAAATCTAAGATTGCCAAGGAGTAATAGGAAGCCGTAGATCTAAGATTGCCAAGGGGTACTAGACATTTTCAATAACTATCTACGACAACGGTCTACAACGACACCGACAGGTAGATTGCACGGGGCTATATCAAAATGTATTTATAACATGATTTTTAAAAGTCCATTTAATTACTGCTATATCGCCATTTAACGAGCATATTTATCTGAATATCAAATTACATGTCCTTTTTTCTGTGCATTTTTACGTTGCCTAAATAAATATCTGTCTGTCTGTATATATGCATGTATCTGTTTTTTATTTTTATTATTTAAAAAAAAAATAAAAAAATCCAAGTTTTGTTTTCTTTTTTCGACATTTACGAAAAGGCCATTCGTTTGTTTAATTTTAAACATTATTAACGATAAATAATTATTAATAACTAACTATCTCTCATTGTACCCTTGTTTAATCAAATATTGTCCGACGTCGGTTTACCAGAGCTGTACACGTTTCGACAATGTCTACTAATTTCGGCCGCCGCGGGTGTCTCCACAAAGTTCCTAATGCCTTATAATTTTTTTAATCCCCTATCATATGTTCAACTAGAATTCTGAAACAGGTCTGTTGCATTTTTTGAGCACTTTTTTTCAGGGAATGTTCAATATTTATCATTATTTTACCTTCTTCAAAATAACTATTAGCCCAGCAATTGAATATATAGAATAAACTTAAGGTCCAGTCAACTGTTGAACAAACAAAAAAAAACAACACTAATTGTTTGTGTGAAAAAATGTATGTGCCCAGTTCATGAGTAATTTAGAAACAAAAATCTTAGAAAATCTACTTGCACTGCGGGTGTATACAAGAAAAAAAGTATGTGCCCAGTATGCCAATGCACCGGCCCAATAATCTGATAAATATTGAACGGTCCCTCATGTGTTCTGGTTTTCGGTTTATTTGTTGTGTTGTAAATAGCGTAACTGTTGGGTGTCGATTTGGATAAATGTGATCGGCCAAAAATATGCAGTCTTCAAGGAAATGTAGTGGTCCATTTACACCGATTTGTTGCATCATTGTAAATTGTTTTGCATCATTTTGATGACCTATAAATCGCGCCTCGGCATAACAATTATAACCGGCGTTGTCAATAACTACTTGCGTATGTATTGCATGGAAATGTCGATGTCCAGAAAAATATAGTTCGAATTGCGAAAGACAGATTTCTGTAGATGTTCCGTCAATTGCACCGACTGAGCATTCAAAGTTAGTCCATGGACATCGCTCTTCTCTCTATTCGTTTATTGTTGGCCATTGCATAAAACGTTATGATGCTCTCCTTATGATCGGAATACATTCATTTATCTCATTGTGAACCGTAGCAAGACTTACATTGAAAATAAGAGCAAGATTATGATAAGATGGGTAGAATCTCAGCCACATCATATACAACATAACTCTATTTACTGGTTATATGGTGTAGTTTCGTCCTGTTTCATTTAAAAACAAGTGTCGAGTAGTTCTAGTCAAACGGAGAAGGCTTTCTGGGGTTTCTCCAGTGGCTAAATAATACGAGTATCTGTGTGATAAGAAATCGGAAAATGCATCGTATCCATCCCAATTTTCAATCTACCCGTTCGAAATTCTATGGCGAATGCTTAGCAAGGGATCTGGGTGTGGCCGAATCGTCACAAGTAAAATTTGCAGCAGCTGCCTAAGGTACTCTGTTGCGTTTTGTGGGCATCTCGTCAGGGCCGGGAGAAGACTTGTAACCATCTCCTTTGTATCATCATCCATTATACATAGAAACATGAAGTTATTTCAACATTGAATAAAATGAAAGGGTTTGATTTGTTGGTTTTTACATCTATTCATTGATAAAGAAATTTCAAGGTCGCTAATTTATTTTCCTTAAGCGTTGCGGTGAAATATTAATTTAATAAAAAATAGCTTAGACATTGAAATAAGAGTTAGGGCCCGGGTGGCTCAATGAGTTAGGAAGTTGGATTACCTAACAACTCATACAAGCCTATCACCAATACGGCGTGGGTTCGCACCTGGCTTTGTAAATTACAAAAAAGGGTGCGCTCGACTCGCAGCCACAAGTGATAAAGTTTACCAGTTGCTTGCCCATGGTCGGTGGTTCTCTCCGGGTACTCCGGCTTCTTCCACCACTAAAACTGGTCGCCATGATATAACTGAAATATTGCTGAAAGTGGCATTAAACACTAAAAATCAAATCAGTTAATTAGTTAATTAGTTAATTATTCAATCAGAGGATAGCACAAATGGTGCAATCATGTATTGAGAACACATTGAAAGTTAATTAGTGATGATTTATTTAAAAGTCTAGAATGAAAAGTGACTGTTAAATGCTGGTAAATTTATAAGATGAGGTAAACACCATTGACTATGTTAGTAAGATGACCACTCATTTGAGTGAAAATAACATATAAATATAGACGGGAGGGTTTTAAACTGGGCCCTTACAGCAGGTGACTATTAAGACAAAGTTTGACTGTATTTTAAATACATTGTACATTTTTTAAATTAAAAAATATATATGTATATATTTATCATATACCTATAGTTGAAAACTCATTTTCTAAATACCATGTGATATCAAAGTTCAAATCTATTGAAATGCATTAGATATCTTCCCAAGATTATCTAAGCAGACTGATATAAAATTATATCACACAGTTCCGGAATATATCACACCCCTTTCCGGGACTTTCCATAAGCGGTATCTCATTGTAAGTCGTCAGTTTCCGGAAATGTTTTCATGTGCAAAGTATATGATAAAAAGATCATAACATGGCCTTTTTCATATCAGATCCCTCATTAGCCCTTAGTTCTGATCTCAGCCCTCGACCTTGGACTAATCTGATGTGAAAAAGACCATGCTATAATCTCTCTATCTCTCTCTCTATATATATATATTTTTTTTTTTTCAGGAAAGATATTGTAGTGTTCTTAGAAAGTGTTTTATTGACATTTGATAACATTTGAGCAAATTTTTAGCTGAGTCTCGGCAGAACAACTTACCTTTTGTTATAGATGATCATGGTGTCTATTTTGTAGTAGACCAACATATTGAGCTGACTTTTTATTGTGCTAGAACACATAATTAAATGTTTGTTGGTAGAAATGATGTTCCACTAGTGACAAATTGTCCTGACTTTGTCAATCAATCTTTGCTCTTGTTTCTTGAAGTGGCAAATATTAATTTTTCAGTCTTTGTTTAGTTTGAAGGTTACAGTTAGGATTATTGTGTTTAACGCCACTTTCAACAATATTTCAGTTTTATTGTGACAGTGATTTTTACAGGTGGAGGAAAGCGGAGTACCCAGAGAAAACCACCTATCTGCCGCAAGTCACTGACAAACTTTTGTCACATAACGTTGTATCAATTACACCTCGCCATTAACAGGATTTATATTTTTTTTTATTTTGACCAGGCTTTATAGTTATAAAACTATGGAGTACTATTTTCTTACTTGTACTAGAAAAACACCCAGATATGGGATTATCAACAAGAAAACTAATTTTCCAAATACCATTGCTTTTCATTTAGTATCAAATTTGTCCACCCACAATTAGAGACAATATAGCTGAAATATGGTAAAGATGGCATTAAACAATAATCAATCAATCATTAATAGTTTCATTTAAAAATATATACAGTTGTGTAAATAAGTGTTGGTTAAAAAAAAAGATGTATGTAACAATATTTGCTCAATCTATTGATTTTTTTTAGAAAGTTCATGTCTTCATTGAACCTTGATCCTTCTAAATTGAACTTAGAACCAGAGAGACTTCCTCAAGATTTATTAGAGAAATGTGCTGCAGTTAGTGTTAGACAGAATGCCATCAAAGATCTAGTAGAGGCTATGGGAGGTATGGTAGTTTTATTGATTTCTTATTGGTTAGGTTAGGGTTATGGTGTTTAATGCCACTTTCAACAATTTAAGTTATATCGTGGCGGTCAGTTTTATTGGTGGAGGAAACCAGAGTACCCGGAGAAACCCACCAACCTGTCGCAAATCACTGACAAACTTTATTGCATAGGTAGTTATAAATCCAACTTCCATACGGTCATGACCACGATGGCCCCCGATTACTTATTGAATTTTAGAACTAATATCTTTACATTTAGTAAAAAAGGATATGGATGTAAATGAACATGAGAGAGCATTACACTTAGACACAAATTAAAATAAAGAATAATGGTTTTATTGCTGTTCTACATTTCACAGTCACAGTCTTCAACAATGAGTAAAGCTTGTACCCTATAATGAGTTGGAAATGGCATTTAGCCTGCAGTTGAGCGGTACTTTTGACTTCTGTTGATAATTGTTACATCTGGACATCTTTGTTGTTCTGATGTTATTTGATGTATATAATTTTACTTCTCAGATCTATGCAAGATTATCAACAAGAAAATACAGCAGAAGCATAATTATACCCCCCGCAAGCAAAGTTTGAGGGGGTATATAGGAATCACCTTGTCCGTCCGTCCGTCCGCCCGCCCGTCCGTCAGTCCGTCCGTCCATGTACCTTGTAAGGGCAACTCCTCCTAAACGACTTATTGGATTTTTATGAAACTTTACACATTTGTAGTACACTACCTGCAGATGTGCATGAATGAATATGGTTGCTGTCCAAAATTTAAAAGGGGAGATAATTCAACTTATGCTTTCACGAAAAGGGGGGGGGGGGGTATGTACCTTGTAAGCGCAACTCCTACTAAACTGCTTATTGAATTTTTATGAAACTTTACACAATTGTAGTACACAACCTGTAGATGTGCATGAAGGAATACCGTTGCTGTCTAAAATTTAGAAGGGGAGATAATTCAACTTATACTTTCACGAAAAGGGGGGTCGTGTACCTTGTAAGCGCAACTCCTCCTAAACGGCTTCTTGAATTTTTATGAAACTTTACACAGTTGTAGTACACAACCTGCAGATGTGCAAGAAGGAATACCGTTGCTGTCTAAGATTTAGAAGGGGAGATAATTCAGCTTATACTTTCACGAAAAGAGGGGTCGTGTACCTTGTAAGGGAAACTCCTCCTAAACGGCTTATTGGATTTTTGTGAAACTTTACACAGTTGTAGTACACTACCTGCAGATGTGCATGAAGAAATATGGTCGCTGTCCAAAATTGAGAAGGGGAGATAATTCAACTTGTACTTTCACGAAAAGAAGGAGGGCATGTACCTTGTAAGCGCAACTCCTCCTAAACAGCTTATTGGATTTTTATGAAACTTTACACAGTTGTAATACACTACCTGCAGATGTTCTTGGTTAGTTTATTTTGGAGATGGGATGTTGTCTCCTTGACATAACTCCATATCCGTTATTTGTCATAGGTAACTTGCTAATATACCTGTATTCCAAAGTTTGAACATCATAGTATTGCAAGCGGGGGATATCACTCAGCTCAGTGAGGTCACTCACAGTTCTAGTTTTTCAATAAGATTTAAGATTTTAGAAAATTCTCCAGTAAATCTGAATATTACAAACTCTTAAATAATTATAGTGTTTAAATTGTTAAATGTTGCAAACTATGATTCAAAATATTATTTTAAATATTGGCTTGACAAACTTCAAAACAATTGTGTTTTTGAATGAAAATTTCAGCAAAATTGGTGTAAGAATTGACATCAGTATAAATATTTTTTTTTAATTGTGGTTTTATATCAAAAGGGATAAATCGGAAGTGATGAATATGAATTATTTCGATTCTAATAGGACAGATACGGTAATTTTTAACCGTTTGTGAACTGTATACACACAGCATTTGGTGGCTGTTCCATTTACCTCCTTCGGAAATTTTGAATTGATTTTGAATTATTTGTATTTGAACGAGATATTTTAAAACAAAGATATGGATGTTAACACGAAAAACATATTTATTGTGTATTTTCCAACATAGATTCGATTGAATAATTCCTGCGTAAAAATATTTAAAAAAAAAGTCGGAGTTCATTCGTTCATCATTTCGAGTGCTATCAAGATGGCAGAGCGGAGTTGTCAAACATAATATCGAACACTTGAACAGTTGTTAATAATCGACAATTATTGTTAGATATGAAATAAAAAAAATAAATGACAATGAAAAAAAAGCTTGTATTGTTGACATAAAAAAAAATTCATGAAAAAATACTTAAGACAACCATCTATCGACTTTCACTTTTGTAATATATCGTCATCCTGTGACATTGTTTACAAGGAACGCTGATTGACACAAGCTGGTTACTGATTTATTTTACGATTTTGTTAGCATTTTACTTGTTTGAGTAGCAAAATTCAAAATGCCATCAAATCAGAAAATATCAGTAACTTAATTACGTCACCGTCTAGTTATCAATGTATACGTAGGAAAACAAGCTTAGTGTATTTTGATATTCATGGCCGACGAATATCAATGGAATGTATGTGAATGTGCATACTGGGGATCCCCAAATGTAAATTTTCAAAACAAATGATAAAAAATACTTAGTTACAGAATATTTATTTATAACTGACGGGGAATTTTATTTTAAGGACTTTAAAAATACGTTATATGCCGGGGTTTTGTTTGTTTACACTCGGTCGTCACGGTAATGTTACTCGATCTTTAGTTTTATGTGTATGTTTTGTAGATCATTGTTTGTCCTTTTTCTTTTGGCCATTGTGTTGTCTGTTCTTCTTCGAGTCATGGATTCTGATTACCCCTTTGGTATCTTAAAACGTTTCTTTCAAATGAAATGACATTCTTGATGGTCGCACCATTGCTATACGTTGAATTGCTCTATATATTTACTGGCACATTCTCGCTCCCCATTGGGATGACTAGTGAAAATTGACGAGTTGTTGCGATTGTTAGAAATTATATAGTATATGACCACGTCGTAACAGTTCAGTTGTTAGCGAAATAAATTTTATTTTTGTCTCAATCACAGGCACACATGTTGATATTGGTGAAGTAAATTGTTGACCATCACTGTTTAAGCTTTCTTTTCACAATATCGCCTCACAAAATTAAATATAATTTTTATATGGGTGTTTTTCTTCGTACATTTACACAACATATTTTGTATACACATATTTAATTGTATTAAACCACTTAATTGAACGTGGAAAGACTACTTGATGACTGAAGTGGTTTATTTAAACACATAAATCCAGACCAGTATAGTCCTCCAAACAAAGGAGAACCCCTTCAATCTGTTGGTCTTTTCTCTTTTGAACTTGTAATGTGCTTTTCAAATTTACCTCATTGTAAAAATGTGTTAATTTCATTTTAGAGTTTACTTTCATCTTCGGGTATAAGTTGTCAATAGTTAAATATTGACATAAAGTCGTATTAACTCTACGTTGATGGACAATCACGTTCGAGACCTCTCGGGGTACAACTAAGGCATGCAAAGGTTACCGTGTCTGTATAATATTATTAAGAATAACATGTACAGCTGCAATAAAAATAAATTCCTGAAATAGTTTTAAAAGATCTTTTAACGGTGTATCTGCTTATTATTATTTTTTTTCGTTTCCAATTGCGCCCAACTGACGGTGTATTCGTATTAGATTCTTGTGCTGTTTCTCCCTTTGTATGTTAGTGCTAAAATAACTAAAGCCTGATAGGAAAATTTTTCGTTTCATTACATTTTTGTTTAATTTGAAGTATTAGTTTTTTTTCTTATTTTTCATTTAATCTGTTACCCAATCGACTGTCAGTTTTAATTTAGTGTAATTTTTGTGTTTCGTGTATTTTTTTTTCTGAGAGACAGACTAAACCCTAAAATCATAGTATTTCAACCCAAAAAAACGTTATAAATTTGATCTTTTTTATTTTTCATAATTAATTAATAATTTCTCTAAATCATGGTTTCACAACCATTTAGACATACTAAAAGTGTGTAATCAAACCAGTTTAAATATTTAAAAATCATTTTTTTTTAACTGGAATTGACATTGAAAAAATCCCATTTATGCCTCATTATTTTTGTCAAATATAAAAAAGTATGAAAAAGGAAATTGTTATCGGGGACCTTATCCCTAAGGCCAGCGGAAGATGTATCGTTTTAATTGAATGTGAATTAATTACTTTTTCAACGTAGGGGACCAATTAGCAAATATTTTTTCTATCAGGAACGGATAAAGAGGTAGCAATTCTTTGAGTGTTGAACGTGTGTCGGAACAATTGGCGAAGCTTTCAAAGGTCAGCTAAGTTGAAACTTATTTTAATTCGTAATTTTATACAAAATTGAACATTTCGCGGAATGTAAGAATACTTTATACTTATGCTTTGAAGTACAGATGTTAAAAATGATGAATGGTATATTTTTGTAGATTGATGGTATTTCAAATAATTCTCATTACCGGATTAATCTATAACGGGGAGTTTTAAATGATGACAAAGCTGGTACAAAGCCCTTTAACGACACTGTTTATATTTGTAATTAAATACACATCATAATAATATATATTCTTTTCTAAAGTGAGTCAAAATTATATTTCTATTTCTACAGAGAATGTGAATGTTACCATTTAGTTTTCAACCCAATCTGTCGGCAAGAAATATCTGTTTCACGGATGACCACGAACGTGTCCATTTTGGTTTGTCGTAGTCACATTTACGTATCTTTTCCATTGTTCGTATGATTTATTACAAGAATTTCAACATGATTAACACGACAAGTTTCACTAGTGGAGAAGGAACTGGTTACCCTTCCGGAGCACATGAGTTCACGACACCCCCTCCCCCACCACCACCCCCACACACGTCATATTTAAAAGTGCATGAAATAAGATTATGAATACACACATTGTACAATTCAGCATACAATGAGATTAATAAAACATTTGGGGTGAGAGGTGATTGTTTGTTTTCCTGATACATTTGTATTGGTAAATTGTCGACAATCACTGTTTAGACTTTCTTTATGCTTAACTTGAATTACAAATCATTCAAGAGGGACCCGGGTGGCTCAATGAGTTGGGTAGTTGGATTATCTAACAACTCATGCAAGCCTATCACCAATACAACGTGGGTTCGCGCCCGGCTTTGTAAATTACAAAAAAAGTGCAAACGACTCGCAACCGCAGTGATAAAGCTTACCAGTTGCTTGCCCATGGTCGGTGGTTCTCTCCGGATACCCCGGCTTCTTCCTCCACTAAAACTGGTCGCCATGATATAACTGAAATATTGCTGAAAGTGGCGTTAAAACACTAAAAATCAAAAAAATCAAAAAATATAAGATATAAGAGTTTTTACGTTCAATAATTGAGGAATAGATTCCCAAGCTCACTTTAGCTCCTGAATCAGGTTATTTCCTAACGAGAAAAAAAAGCTCAAAATTTCCAATCGAGCACACATTTTTTTTTTACATTTCAACACGTTTTCTAACTACAAGTTTGAAATCCAGATCAAACTGGGGATACGAATGAAGCTACTGCAGGTAGAATATTCATAATATGATTTTTTGTTTTAATTATTCTTTACCGTTAGTGATGTTAAAAAATAAACAAACTAATTGCCTTTTCGTAAATTTAAAAAAAGAAATAAAAACTAAAGGAATTGGAAATATTTGTTTTTGAATAATAAAATTAAAACAGATACAAGCATATACTGACAGACAGATTGAATGGCGATATAGGGTAATTAAATGGACTTTTAAAAATTATGTTGTAAATACATTTTGATATAGCCCCGTGTAATTTATCTCTCGGTGTCGTTGTAGACGGTAGTCGTAGATAGTTATTGAAAATGTCTAATAGGAAGCCGTAAATCTAAGATTGCCAAGGGGTAATAGAAAGCCGTAAATCTAAGATTGCCAAGGGGTAATAGGAAGCCGTAGATCTAAGATTGCGATGTAATAGGAAGGCATACATATTCACATTTCTATAATTATCGCAATAATTATTCATGTTGGTTGCTGGTTTTATCGCAATAATTATTCATATTGGTTGATGTTTTTATCAGAATTTTAGGAATTTATTTTGATCTTTTGAAAATCAATTATAGTAAATACATATAACATTTATTATGCAATAAATAGAGAAAATAATTATCTACAATATCATCATGACATTCGATAATCCCCTGTTGGCTCGTCTTAATATCAAATCGACTTCGTCCTAACTAGACCCCCCTTTTTTCCCATTTCTCCCAATGCAAAACCAAATACAAATCTGGCAGTAAATATTAGGGCTATAAAGTTTCATAATGTATAGCTAATATTGATAATGACAACATACAAGTTAACGTTCTATCTTTTATGTACATTTATTGAAGGGTGGTATTTAAATTTAGATCTTTTGTATTCTCCATTTTAGTCATATGATAGTTTTACTTCCTTCTGCCTGGTTGATGTCGATTGCGGACATTTTATTTCTGTAGATATATATTTATATGGTGAAAATGCTATAAACAGGTAAATATACATACAAATCAGATTCTATGTTTATATTAATATATTTCTGTAAATGACAACACACAATATTGTTTTGTAAAGCGACATCCGTTAATGTTGTTGTTCGGGGATTCCTTTTATATCATTATGGTAGACATTCCATGACAAAATGTCGTATCATATCAACACAACACAAATTCTAGTTCCTAGAAACATTACAAACTTTGTAAAAAAACGTCACATCTTTGACATGTCCAATAGGGGGGGGGGGGTAAAACATATTGGATGATGGCAAATAGATAAATGATTTTTTTGCGAAAGTGTATGTTGATTTTATGTGGTAAACATGTCTTATATATTAAAGTGGCTTATGCTATGAAACATGTTTTTGGTTCGTTCAGAAAAAAAATTTCGGACAACACAAGAGTTAGAATATTTTTTTTTTTCCAGAATTTAACATTAGGTTATATGACAAAACTCTGAATCAGATTACAGCAACCGACATGAATAATTATTGCGATAAAACCAGCAACCAACATGAATAATTATTGCGATAAATCTAGAAATGTGAATATGTATGCCGGAAGTTAATCAATATGTTGTGAACCAGAGAAATACTACTAGATTATAGAAACAAAGTTAGCTGTCAATTAAATAACACAAGGATAATTATTGTCACTTTGTCTGCAGATTACCTTAGAATCAATGGCGTATGCCATAGGTATGAAATTTGGATGAATCAATTAAAAAAGAAAATGAACAAAGATATTAATTGGTAAAATTATTTTTACGAGTTGCAGGCGTCATATTTGGTATAATATATTTAATTTGAAAATTACCCCTTAACATCATGAACTACCAATATCGGATCTTTAACATAATGAATTATCAATAGTTGATAATGATTTAAAATCTAAGAAGCAAATATTGCTTTAGGTTCATACACCATTTAAAGTAAAAATATTAAATAAATGTGCATTTAAATTATTTAAATATTTTTTTTACAATTAAATCACATTAAATTAAATCACAGAAGGGTTATATTACATTATATGGCATGGGTATAAATTATCTTTTCGCATAACACAATTCGCTAAGCTGGTTTAACTTGTGTCTAATCCATTTAGTCTATTTAATTGGCAAATACATTATGTTTAAACTTACACACTTCGTCATATATTTTAGTTGTTCTCCAGTACCACAAACGGTTATAAACGAAATAACAACGATAGCTAACAGTAAACAAAGGAATAACAGAGATAAATATGTTGTTAGGACACATTGCTGCTTTAGTATAAGTCAAAGTGAGCTAAAATTTTAACTGCAGTTACATTGCAAGGAATAGTTTAACATATATTCCATTTTTTAGCTCACCTGGCCTTTAGACCATGTGAGCTATTGTCATCACTTTTCGTCCGTTGTCCGCCCGTCCACATTTCACATGTTAATCTTCTCCTCAGAAACCACTGGGCCAATTGCAACCAAACTTTGGTGGAATGGTCCTTGGGTGGCCCCTTTCCAAATTTGTGTCCGGTGATCCCGACTTCCAACCAAGAAGTCCGTCAAGCTTAAAATAGAAAAAAAGGGGTGATGAAATTAAAAAAAATCTTCTCCTCTGAAACTACTGAGACAATCTCAACCAAACTTTGCTGAAATGATCCTTGGGTGGTCCCCTTCCAAAAGTGTGTCTGAAACCATTTGCTCAATAATAACTAAATTTTGATGAAATAGTCATTGGATGTTTCTCTTCCAAAATTATGTCCGCCCGTGCAACCCTTCGACCAAGATGGCTCCCACAGCCGAACTTAACTTAACATAGAACCCTATGGGAAATTCACATAAAAATCTTCTCTTCAGAAACCACAGGGCCAATTGCAACCAACTTTGGTGGAATGGTCCTTGGATGGCCCCCTTCCAAAAATGAGTCCGGTGATCCCGACTTCCAACCAAGAAGTCGGTCAAGCTTAAAATAGAAAAAAAGAGGTGATGAAATTTAAAAAAAAATCTTCTCCTCTGAAACTACTGAGCCAATCTCAACCAAACTTTGCTGAAATGATCTTTGGGTGGTTCCCTTCCAAAATTGTGTCCGGCATTTCAGACCTCCGACCAAGATGGCCGCAACAGCCGAACTTAATTTAACATAGGACCGTATGGGAAATTCCCATAAAAATCTTCTTGTCTGAAATCATTTGCTCAATAAGAACTAAATTTTGATGAAATAGTCATTGGATAGTTCTTTTCCAAATATGAGTCCAGTGGTTCCGCCTTTCGACCAAGATGGCTCCCACAGCCGAACTTAGCTTAACATAGTACCCTATGGGAAATTCACATAAAAATTTCCTCTTCAGAAACCACTGGGTTAATTCCAACCAAACTTTGGTGGAATGGTCCTTGGATAGCCCCCTTCCAAATTTATGTCCGGTGATCCCGACTTTCAACCAAGATGGCCGCCAAGCTAGAAATAGAAAAAGGGGGGATGAAATTTAAAAAACATGTTCTCCTCTGAAACTACTGAGCCAATCTCAACCAAACTTTGCTGAGATGATCCTTGGGTGGTCCTCTTCCAACATTGAATCCGGCATTTCAGACCTCCGACCGAGATGGCCGCCACAGCCGAACTTAATTTAACATAGGACCCTATGGGAAATCCCCATAAAAATCTTCTTGTCTGAAACCATTTGCTCAATAAGAACTAAATTTTGATAAAATAGTCATTTGATGGTTCACGTCCAAATATGTGTCCGGCAGATCGGGCCTTCGACCAAGATGGACCCCACAGCCGAACTTAGCTTAACATAGGACCCTATGGGAAATTCACATAAAAATATTCTTGTCTGGAACCAGTTGCTCAATTGGAACCAAACTTTGATAACATAGTCATTGGATGGTCCTCTTCCAAAATTGTGTCTGGTGGTCCCGCCCACTGACCAAGATGGCTGCACAGCTGAACTTAGATTAACATAGGACCCTATTGGAAATTCACATAAAAAACATCTTGTCTGGAACCAGTAGCTCAATTAGAACCAAACGTTGATGGAATAATCATTGGATGGTCCTTTTCCAAAATTGTGTCCGGCAGTTGCGCTCTCCCACCAAGATGGCCGCCACAGTGCAGTTTCGTTGTTATTGAAAGCAGCTTTGATCCAGGTGAGCGATTACAGGCTCCTGGGAGCCTCTGGTATTAGCACCTGTATAGTAGTCTCAGTAATCTTGTGTCAAGGAACATTTTGATTAATTAGTCATGGGAAATAGTGATGAATAATTTGTAATGTACATAATAATTAATTCAAGGACTGGTTTGAGAACAAAACAAAACACCACTAGCAGATTTAACATTTATATTAATAAAAGAATATCACTTTTGAATTGATATTATTATCCCTGTATTTGTATACTGAAAAACATATGAAAATTCAGGGTAAACAATTATATGTATTCATGCAGTGTACTTGTATAGACATATACATGGCTGAACTCAGAGAGTCTGGCGAAAGTATGCAGTTCCTGAAAGTTATAGAGCATGCTAACGCCAGACTAACTATAAAAGAGGCAACAGAACCACCAACCTTTGGTAGGTAACTGACCAATCCTATAATTACATACACTCAAGTACACATTTTTGTTATGCACAAAGCAGGGATTGAACTATTACCATAGAGGTTATTGACTGATGGTCAACAGTAGTCGTATTTAAACTAGCAACTTAAATTACTCGGCCACCTAGGCCCCCACTAGCCGTTTATATGCACAATTTCATTACAATCCTTGAACACAGCATAGTTTTATACGAATTAGCTTGTACAGTACATAGGTGCATTTTGTTTTTATTCAAATGCTTTTGAAAAAAAACCCAATGGTTTCAGGCATTTATTTCATATTCCAATAAGGTAAAAATAAGTTTCAAATGTACACACATAAAATAAAAATTCAACCAAATAATATTTGCATAAATTATTGCATAAACAAGACTTGATTCTCAAAATCTGTGTCCCCCAAAAAAGGTGAGTCCCCCAGACCAAAAAGTTGCAGATAATTGTTTCTTATGACAAAAATAGTCTAATCCTCACCAGCTTCACGTTCTTTTTTTTTCAAATCTGAAATTTTCTCCTCCTCATAAGCTAGTTATTTCATTAAAAACAAGAATTAATTCTCAAAATCCGGCCATAATTTTCAAAGAAAACTAGAATTGTTTCAGAGGATTAAAACCCATGTCTCCCATTCATGAAACTCTCAAGTAAAATATTTGACCTCAAGGTCAAAGTCAAGGTCAAACTGTGATCATGATGGTACGTGAGACACTGTCTCATCATTATACAACCACATACTAAATATCATTAACCTATCTAAAAAGGCAAAAAGTTGTTTCCCAGACACAAACACACTTAAAACATATCAATTATTTGACCTTAAAGTCAAAGGTCAAACTGAGGTCACGATGGAACACGACACACCGTCTCATGATTATACACGGTACACCTACATACCAAATATCATTAATCTATCGTAAAACACAAAAAGGTTATGACTCGGACATCATAACACTTAAAAATATCAATTATTTGACCTAAAGGTAAAAGGTCAAAGACAAAATGTGTCCATGTTGGTACATGATTATACACCTACATACCAAATATCAATGACCTATCTGAAGAGACAAAAAAGTTATGGCCCGACAGTAAATTTGCAAATCCATTCAGATTGAACAAAGAGTTAACTCCCTTTTTTGTCTATTTTCTTGTATAATTTTACTTATATCTTTTTTATTTGGAATGTGACCCACCAATTTTTGAATTTTATCTTTTTAAGAAACATTTTAACCATTCAATTACAAAAAATCAGAAAATTCTATGGATTAGAAATGGAGAACATTCACCCAACAGGTGTCGCTCGGGTACCAACGGTGGTTAGCGGAGCGTTTTATTATCGCTTAGACGTTTGTAACCTATGTACACTATTATTTCAAACACAATTTCTATCTAATTATCCAACAATAATTATTTTTTATTTGTATAACAATATTCCTCAAGTTAACAACAAATGCATCATAAGTTGTAACCATCTTCTGACATGTTATACTAAAGTGATCACGTCATTACGTTGAAATAAGACAAGGACAAGGTTGCAATCATATCTGGGTCACGGGCACCTGTTACTAACTGTGAATGCGAATATAAAATAAAATTGAATACATTCTTATTAATTTTTTCTTATGTTCTCCATGAGCAAAAATCAATAATTTTGTAATTAGTAAATACGCATGGCATACGTACAATAACTGTTGAATGAGGAGACTATATAGTACACGTGTACGTACGTTGTTAAACAAAGTTTGATATTTGTTCACATTCTTTGTATTTCCCTTTTTAAAAGAGTTTCGTGTTGGTTTCCTAGTTTTGTTGTATCGTGATTTTCTACTTTCATGGTAAATAATCGTTTATTAATGGTTAGAATCAAATAATTTCGATCAATTTCACGTACATTAAAGGGGTTCACCTACGATTTTTACGCTAATAGGTGGCGCATGTGTTCCATCAGTTATTACTTTCGGAACTCCTCGGCTAGCATCATTAACGTAACTAATGTAAACTACGATATTGATTTACAAAAAATGTATATGTATTCCTGTAAAGATGAGGATAGCTATCAAGAAGACTGACCATGCGACGAGAGTTCCTTGGACGCCAGGGAAATACGACGTGGTTTGCTCGGCACATAATGACATCTCAAGCCCAATCAAGGACATCGGCTTCTCAGTGTCGGGATTATTATGTTAGATGTCTTCCAGTGTTGATTGAATAAACAGTTTATATTATTTTTACTTAAGGAATGGCTCATCTAAGCATAGTGTTCAATATATTTAATAAGACATAAAGCACTAACCATTTTACTACTGAGGGGGAGGGGGTTTGAATACAAATCGTTTATTTTCCACTATGTCCAAATTTTAAAGTAGACCTGAATACACCTCAGCTCTAAAAGAATATTGCTTGTTTAGGTTAACTCGACCCTACCTAAAATTTAGTGCCTATAATCTTGGCGAATTTTATGTACTGTTCTGTTCCGGATTCCATCCGCAGTGGCTTGTCTTCAAGATATATAACTTTATTTATAAAAAATATGCACCCCTATATCATTTTAAAGATATATATATATATTATAAAAAACCAACAACTAAGCATGTTGGGACCTCATCTTCATCTCATTGAAAATTAACTTGTTCTCGTCGTGATATAGCTGAAAAATTGCCGTAAACAACAATTACTCACTGATCCCCAACATGATGTTAAAAACATATTCTGTCTCAAACATGAATATCTACATGTATTAATCTACTATTTAAGTGGTTATTTTCAAAGGGGTGTTAATTTTGCGTTTTTTAGTCAAACTGTTCGCGTGGGCTCTAATTTTGCGAAAATTGAAAAAAAGCAAAAATTAAAAATTTTACGATTTCAGCTTTATCTTTAGCCATTTAATTTAATAATATTTCATTGTACATAAACAATAGGATTGGACAGCAAGTTATACCATCTTATATGAAGTCCCCTCCTTACAAATTATACACATGAATTAATGACAGCAAATCAAAACAGAGACAATAGACATTTAAAATGTTGACACTGGAAGAAAGTAAGAAGTACAAGTGAAAAAGTGAAAAATTGCTGACATTAGCCCTAAAATCTTTTTGATTGATTTATAAAAGTTCGAACTTTTCCAAATATTTTGGAGTTGACGCCATAACTATACTTATCGTTCCCAAAGAGCAAAGTTTCAATATTGATATTGAAATCAGGGGCGGATCCAGGGGGGGGGGGGGGGGGGTCACCCGGCGCCCCCCCTAAAATTGAATTTGTTTTATGTGCGCCCCCCCCTAACTTGAAATCCTGGATCCGCCCCTGGATATCGTCGCAATTACTCAGAAGTGTTCTTCTTTCGCTCAGGTATAAAGGACATTCCAGAAAATAATGTATAGCATCTTCAAAAGAAGCACCGCAATTTCATTTAATATTATTTACTATGTATTTTTGACAGGTCGGCATTGAGTGAGCTGCATTGGTGTCTAAGTTTAGTATGTAATATACTTAGTTTCCGTGGGCCTTCATTATAATACTTTGGGGTTTTATAGATATCAACTTTCACTCTATTTTTAAACGAAGATAATGTAGGGGAATTTCTTATTGATATGTCTAGATTGTTCCAACGCGAATCTTAAGCCATTCAAATAAAGGCATCAAAAATTCTGAAGATTTTGATAAAAACAAATTCAAACGTGAATACCTGGGTCGTATTACGTATTATAGATAATGTTGATTTTTTTCATGAACAGTCATGTGTACATTTTATTTTCATCAACAGTCATGTGTAGATTTTATTTTTCATCAACAGTCGCTTGACTATTATCAATTGGTAATAATACTAATGTGATTTCTATGTGATAAAGTTTGTCAGTGACTTGCGGCAGGTCGGTGGTTTTTTTTCAGGGAACTCGGGTTTCCTCCACCAATAAAACGGGCCGAATAAAACTGACCGTCTCGAAACAAGAAGTGTACTGTTTCATTTCAACGGTAATACAAGCTATTTAACAACCTCTACACTAAATACAAAATATATTTGGGCGGTGTTGATTAAATTACATGATAGTGCTACATATGATGATAGAAGAAAATCATATGAATGGATAAAGCACCAAGCATTAAAATGCAACTTATCTCTTTGAATGTTTACTTTTTAAGGAATCAATCTTATCGGGACAAATCCGCGAATCAGAAACAATTGCATAAGGTTCTTGAAATCCGGACACGTATTATACGAGTGATTGTTGTTTTATAACGCCAATTCAGCAATTTTTCAGCTATATCATAGCGAGAACAAGTTAACTGATTTTCAATGATGATGAGGTCCGCTTTGTACTAGACCAACACACTGAGTTGGATTTTAATAGTGCTAGCTCACTAAAACAACAGTCCGCGGATAGACATGTCTCCCCACCCGGACACATTATCCTGATTCCGAGCCGACCAGTCTTTGCTCTTTCTCCTTAATGCTGCGTGCTAACCAGAGAAGCAACAAATATCAATTTGCATAGACTGGTATGACCCGACCAGAGTTCGAACCCACGATCTACCGCACTCGAGGCGAGCACACTAACCATTACGCCACCGATGCGGTTCGTATTATACACATTCATGTCATTAAGGGAACGACCATTTAACTTTTAGGATGTTTTTTTTTTTTTTTTTTAATTAATTATGTGGTGAAATTTTAAAGAAGCAAAATAAATTGACACGAAAGATGCAAAAATATCATTAATCCGGCCCTACAGTTCTCAACGAGAAATTTATGATAAAAATTTGAAGGGAAATTACTGATTTTTTTTTTATGTCCAAAAAATAAAAATCTGATTTTTGTTTCCTGTGAAAAAATATATCGCTGTGGGGGAAATGATAGTTTTCTGTGTAGTGTTTTGTAGATCAGTGATTGTCCTTTTTCTTTTGGCCATTGTATTGCCTGCCCTTGCACTTGGGGATCTTAAAACACTTCTTGCATTGTTTTTGAAGCAAAGGGGAGTACGCAAATTTTTTGTTTTTGGACAACACAAGAGTTAGAATATTTTTTTTATGTCGCGCAAAGCGCGAATTTTTTTTCTAGAATTTAACATTAGGCTATATGACAAAAACTCTGAATCAGATTATTTGTTTTTTCCTCCACCAAAATCAGAATATTTTTTTCAGCAACATTGGGAATCAGAATATTTTTTTAGAAAAACCCCATGGCCTACGTGACCAAATTCACATTTGCACACGTCTGAGACGTGACGTCTCGCAATTATCGATTAACGCTTCCTTTTTCAAATTCCCATTAACCAGAACTTGGCAGAAGCAGACGTGAAATTTGAACTGGTAAAATTTTGTTAAATTTTCTTCATTTTAGATGCAATTAACGACATTTTGCTGAAAACAGTTAAGAATAACATTGTTGCGTGTTTGTGCAATGCATTTTATACGAATTTATCTCTCTGGAACACAACAATACAATACACATATTTTATTTCCAATTAAGGAGCCCTTTCCGGCAGAACAATTAACAAAGAATTTAATACAATGATTATGGATTGATTACATTGATTGGAAGATGACAACATTTTATGAAACAAGACATCATTTGACTTGTGTAGTCCTATCACATAAGTATATACTCCCTTCCTATGGTACCGCGGGTTCTATGATACCGCGGTATTTATTTTGTCTGTTCCTATGCACTGCATTTTTTTCCGGATTTTCTATTTATATATTCATAAACACAACAGTCACATTTATCGAATCGTCTGGTCATTCTGTCCAAATGTCTTGAATTTTTGTAAGTACACGTATTTTTATCTTTTCCTTAGAAATAGCGGACATTTTTATTTTACCCTGATACCATACTTTGTAAAATGTCAAATAATTAAACCATAGTTGTCATAATTCGTCTGCTATTTTTTTAGAAATGTCGTCCGTTTGTTTACGTTTCATTTCAACCCGATTTGGGATTTTTGGTGCTATTTTTAGTTACTTTCTAGACCGACAAAGTTGATGCAAAAATTAAGCTATGAAAACATATTAACCAACGTAACGTTACATCAAATTGACTCAACTTCGTTACATTTGTTATTTCAAAGAAACTTTACTTTAAAAAATGTGATAAATTATCAAGATTTTCTTTATGGTATAAGTTTGCCAGATATTCACCTTGATTTAGTATTTATAAACATGTCTTGATTTGTCAAACATTGTGTCCCATAACATTAATTTTGCAATTACCGCGATATCATAGGAAACCATTTCTGGGAGGTACATCGGCGTTGTCATAGGGAAAAGTGGTGACGTATTTTTAAACAAATTCAAAGAATAAAATGAATTGTGGGGGAAAATTGGTTTCTACACCGGGGAATAAAATATAACATTTTTGGATTAATTCCGAAAACTTGTTACGTTACACAGACGTTAAACATTAAGTACCGCGGTACCATAGAACCCCGGGCTACCCGTAGTACCTCAGGTGGCGATATTTACTGTTTGTTTTCTATTTGCTTCCTCCGCATGAAATAAAAAATGAAAAAATCCCAATGAAAACGTAAAATATGAACGTGTTATCGGTTTTCGTGCTATTATCGATTTTCAGATATAGCGATTAACAGTGTTAACCCTTCATTCATATGACGATTGGAATTTTCAAAGAATGGCTAGTTAAATATTTCTTTGTACACGAGATTGTTTTGAAAAGCCATTCTTGTATTTTAATATACTCTCGATTATCTGGCAGTTGTCAGTAAAATGGCGTCATCTGTTTTCGTGTGAAGTAAAAACAAGGCCGATATACGGGATGGAAACGAATATATAATCCGGAAATGGCTGGTTTTAAAATTTCATGGTTCTGGCTATCTACCAAATCATACTACATCTAAATAAAATAACAGAATGTTTGAAAATTACCACTTTCAAAATTGTGTTTACTTTTGATGTTTTTTTTAGTGCTGAAACCACAATGCACTGCAAAGTGACATGTATTTTATATAAGAAACAGGCACATTTCAGTCACCTCTTTTGTTTACAAGTACGATCAGTGACCCCATGACAGTTACATGACAGGAAGAGTAGGTGTCTGAGAGGCAGATGACATAGTTAAATTTTATATAGCCCTTCTGGATTTTTTCCAGCTACTTAAATAAAGAAGTAAATTTTTAGCATTACAAAAAGTATGGTTCAGTAGGTAAGGTTCACTGTTCTTGGTACTTACGTCTTTAAAAGCAAACTTTAACATCTTTTACAGATGTCACGCTGTAGTCTTGTTTATGTTCCATAAATAGAAACCGGAAGACACGTCAAAAATAATGCGTGCGCTGTGGAAATCAAAATAAAATGGATAAAACGAAAACAGATGACGCACGAAAACACATACCGTGACGATATGTTATATAGGACTATTGGCTGTGTTGTTGGCATGCAAACGTCCACGTGGATCACAGGGACTTGCTTCCGGCCTTTCGCTACCAATAATTGTAACCCTACTATCAATGATTATTGATAACGAAAAGGCCGGGAGCAAGTACACACATAATCTTGATAATTAATGTAATGATATGTATTTATTTTGTATTGATTTGAACACTCTCACTCTGTAACCTTTGTAACATTTATTAGTTTAGAGAATAAAGTTATATACACAATTCACAAACAATCATCTGTCAAAAGTATTCGGAAATGTCAAAAACAATCTATATTTTTATTTTTTTTTATTGTGAAGTCATTTCTGGATAAATTTTAACATATTTTACACCAAAACATTCGGAATTGTCTATATTTTGTTTGTTTATTTGCTCATTATGTTTATATGAGTGGTTTTTATTGGTACATAATTCTTCCCTGATTTTTTTTTTTTTTTTTTAGGATTTATTTTTAGTTGAAATATATAGGAAAATCAAAATCAATTTTTTTTTGTTGTGTTTAAATTATGTACAAATAAAAATCACTCATAACTACATAATAAGTAAATAAACAATCAAAATATTGACAATTCCGAATGTTTTGGTGTAATATTTGTTAAAATCTATCCAGAAATGACTTCTTAATAATTTTTTGAAAAAATATGGTTTTGGTTGATTATAAAGGGATTTTTTTTTACATTTCCGAATACTTTTGACAGGTGACTGTTGTTTGTATATATCATGTAAAAAGCAATATTGACTTTCCATTACAAGTAATTTATCTTTGCTTTTCATCAAAGTATTAAGTTTGAAGTCTAAGAAATGTTTATAATGACATTAATGAGGTGTAGAGGACGACCATTTAAAGAGGCATTAGCTACGATTTTGACCAAAAAAATTATATGTTTTGGAAATTGGTAAATAGCTTTAAAATGATGAAATAAAGGTAAATATTTCACATTAAACAACTTATCGTACCACTTTTCGTCTTTTGAGAACGAAAATTATATCGAAGAACAGACAACACAATGGCCAAAAGAAAAAGGACAAACAACGATCTATAAAACATACACATACACGTGCAAATAAAATATATGTATTGCTTTTTATTGCACATTTTCATTAGCTTCAACCCCAGGACTATACATCAAACCTCGCAATCCCAAGCAATCCAAGTTTGAACCCATTTGAGATCCCCATGCCCATTGCACACCTCGCTAGATTTGCTTAGTGCTCTGCATTTAAATCATGGGCATAGTAGGGCATTCCCAGCACTTTGGTAAGTGGGTGAGGAAAAAGGGGGGACTACCACTTGTTATGGCAGAAATTTAATTAGCAACTGTATTTTCAACATGAAAGCAAAAACAAAATGTTAAGTTGCCAGCCTCTGTGTTTTGTTTGTTTTTTTGTTTTTATTTATTTACGTGTCATTTTTGCAAGCTTTCACACCTCGTGTCAATTCTAAATGACCCCCCCTTCCGATTCATTTCTAAAGCTTGATCTTCGCATTTGAAACCCTTTGCTACTCCACTGCATATGCATAATTCACAGAAAACATCGGATTGGACGAATAGCAGTCGAGCTATCAGAGATATTAAAAGTCGATATTTCAAGATTATAATGTTGATTTTTTTTTTATTAAAAATGTTAAGATTTTTTTTTATGAATAATCAATGTCATAATATTTCTACTTGTAGATCCATCATGGAATCAAGAATACCACCATCTTCTAAGATAAACTGTGAAATACACACAGACGTCCAGATTGATCATTTCTGTAGTCAACACGATGTTGTATGCTGTAGAGCTTGTCTCTCAGATAGTCATAGATCTTGTGAGTCTGTTTTACCTTTAGACTCGGCTTCAAAGGACGTCAGAAATTCATCTTTACTTTCCGATACGTTAGAAGAACAAGATTATATGACTGAAACATTGTCGAAAATGGAAGAAAATAGAGACGAGAATCGAAAATTACTGAAACAGAAGAAGTCATTGATAATAAAACAAATCAGTGCAGCTAAATCAAAAGTTCTAAAATATCTAGATGACATTGAAGAAAGATTAATAACAGAAGTAGCGTCTGTACAGGAAAAAAATGAGGAGAAAATAAACAGAGAAAAACTAGAAATTTGTCAATTAACATCGATTTTAAAAGACAATAAACAAGAACTAGAATTCCTAAAAGACCACGGCTCTAATAATCAGCTATTTTTAACTTTACGAAAACAAATAACAATCATCCAGAAAACAGACAAAAAGATTCATGACATGTCGTCTGATATTGATGAAATTGACATGGAGTTTAAAGAAATTAAGAATGTCAACATTGAAACAATCGGATCATTGTCACAAATTACCCGACCTTGTCCTATTAAATATAAATCAATGAAAGCACAACATCAACAGGTAGAAGTCGATAGAAGTCAAACACTGACCGAATTCATCAAAGAAGATGAAATTAAATTGAAACCTGGCGAACTATACAATTTAATAGACATGGCTGTCACTTCTGACAACAAATTACTACTTTGTAATGTTCAGTCATCTCATAAGAAGGTATATATATACAAGGATTACAAAACCTATGAAGATGAAATATCGTTTACCAGTCTACCTGAGTGTATTACTGTAGTACCATGTACAGATAAAGCAGTAGTTGGTCTTCCACTTGAGGGATCCATACAATTTATCAACACTACTAACAATACAAAGGACAACAAGATAAACATAGGAGAATTCTGTTGTAGTGTCACTGCTGTAAAGGACAAAATTTACATCGGTGGAGATAATAAAGTTATAATATTAAATACAGAGGGATCATTTGTAAGAAAGATAGCAACTAATCTTGGTTTTAATAACAACGTATTGTATAATGAAAGGAATGATCAGTTGTTGTTAAGACAGAAGGAGGGATTGTGTTGTATCAATTTAGATGGCCACGTTATATATAGATACGACATATCAGGATGGCGAGGACTGGCTGTGGATCAACAAGGTCATGTATACATAAGTGGAGCAGACGACATACACAGGTTGTCACCAGATGGAACATTCCGTGATATAGTATTAAGTAAACATGATGGTGTTGACGGAACACGGAGTATAACATTTAACAATGACTTTACAAAACTGTTCATTATAAATAGAGGAGGTAAGACTGTATTAGTTTATAGTTGTAAATGAAAGATTTTTATATTTTGTAAATGAAAGATTTTTATATTTTTTGTAAATGAAGGATTTTTATATTTTTTGTAAATGAAGGATTTTTATATTTTTTTGTAAATGAAGGATTTTTATATTTTTTGTAAATGAAGGATTTTTATATTTTGAGGACATGAATGATATTGACAAGTCACATTTTTTATTTCCAATTAAGGAGCCCTTTCAGGCAGAACAATTAACAAAGAATTTAATACAATGATTATGGATTGATTACATTGATTGGAAGATGACAAAATTTTATGAAACAAACAAATCAAAATTTAATCATACAAACCACGTGATATAACATTTAACAATGACTTACAAAACTGTTAATTATAAGTAGGAATAAGACTATTAGTTTATATTTTGTAGATATCATGAAGGATTTTTATATTTTGTAAATAAAATATTTTTTGTTTATTTTGTGGACAAGATGGTATTGACAAGTCACAAACCACTGATATAATATTTAACAATGACTTACAAAACTGTTAATTATAAGTAGAAATAATTCTATATTAATTAGTTGATAGCTTTAAATGAAGATTGTTTTTTACTTTGTGATAACAATATTGTTTCCTCATGTGTATGTATTGTAGATAAAAGTAGTAAAATATAGATCTAATTAATTATACTGGATAATTTTAATTTTAATTGCATTAATTATTGGAGTATAAAGTATGCTAATTAAAGGATTATTGCTAACATTGTACATTTTGAGGTGAAGCTTGGAACTTTTGCTCATTTATATTGAAATACCTGTACCAAACCACCAAAATACTAGTAGTTTATTTGGGAATTGCTCCCAAAGTGTGGTGGTTTTTTTTTTACATTTTATCACAACATTTGGATCATTTACAACAGTTGGACAATTTAGAATATTCCACTCATTTATATGGACAATTAATAACCGTTGGATGTTTTACAACATTTGGACAATTTACAACAATTTGGTCATGTACAACATTTGAACTTTTTAGATTAACAATAGTGTGATCATTTACAACATTTGGACCATTCACAACATTTGGACAATTTACAACATTTGAACTATTTAGATTAACAAAAGTGTGATCATTTACAACATTTGGACAATTTACAACATTTGGACCATTCACAACATTTGAACTATTAACAATATTTGGACCATTCACAACCGTTGGACTATTAACAATATTGTGATCATTTAAAACATTTGGATCATTCACAATATTTGGAGAATTTACATCATTTGGATCATTACAATATTTGGACAATGTATAACATGTTTTTATAGAATATTGCATACATACAATTTATATATAAAGTATAACCTGTACACTGTGTCTATTTATAGCATATCAAATACATATTTATTATAAGTCCAATACATAACAGATATATCATGGCAATCGGAAACACACACATTTTTTTTTTTGGCCTAAAATTAAATAAAAATAAAATTCTAGATAATATTTAATTAAGGGTTTATGGTATTTAACGCCACTTTCAACAATATTTTAATTATATCGTGGCGATCAGTTTTATTGCTGACAGAGTTCCCAGAGAAAACAACAGACCTGTCGCAAGTCACTGACAAACTTTATCACATAATGTTGTATCGAGTACACCTCGACATAAATTACTTGCTGTTCCATATAATGTTCACCCTTAACAGCTTAACCTCATATTTTGCCTTATTAATAAAATGAGGGAAATTACATTTTACAAGAAATTATCAATACTGAGATCACTATGATAGTTTGATATTAAATCTGCCTATCACCACTAAAGTTGTGCGTTCGATTCCCACTTTTGGCGAGGTGTACTCTATGCATCTTTATCATGTTTATGTTATCAAGTGTTAGAGATTTATTGCAGGTCAGTGGTTTTATCGATATTCCAGTTTCCTTCACCATATTGAACCACCATCTCGTAGGTAACATATTGCTACAAGTGATGTTAAGCACTAATTAATCTAGCGATTTTAAATTAATAATTATCTTATGTGTATAAATTGTTAATGGTGGTTGTTAGTTAAACCTGATCATTCAGAAACAACACGCACACAATTTTTTCAATTTGTACACACAGAGAAAAAACATAGCAATTTTCTTAATCACCTGTCGTCTGTTGTCCGTTTGTCATTTTCGTCAACACTTTATTTAACCCAATTATAAAGAATCGTGGAAGTTGTCACTCACATTAACCTCTCTTTGTCATTGAAGGCCTTTTCAAATTTTAATGTTCTAATCAAAATCGCTGACACAGAATGAACCACACTATATTTACATTCTCACTTTTCAAATGTTTGGATTGATGCAAATCAACACTGAAATAAGATCCTGATGGAATCCCATGTCAAATATAAACTTTAGTACATTGAAAGAATATTTCTTCTTGCATCAAGTTTTTAGCTCACCTTGCCAATGGAAATGTCAGCTTTTGCCATCACTTGGCATCCGTCGTCCGCTAACTTTTCACATTTTAATGTTCTCCTCCAAAACCGCTTGTCCAAATGAACAGAAACTTAGTAGCTATAGGAATCATCTATGGATGGTCTTCTATTAAAATTGCTCATTTTGTCTTGATCAGTTTAAAAACATGGCCACCACAGACAATTCTTGTTTCTGATTGGTTAATTTCTTAAAATTCTTCTCCTCTGAAACTCAGTTGCCAAATGAACAAATATTTGGTAGAAAGCATCTATGGAAAGTTCTGTATAAGGTTTCCTCAAAACAGAATGAAAAGTGAGCAACAAAGTGTTTTAGCTCCCCGACAGTGGCAGTTTTTAACATAGGAGCCTATTGGGAAATGAATAACAGCTTTTCTTAAGAAGAGTTTCAAGATACCAAAGCCAAAAGGGGTAATAAGAATCCGTAAATCGAAGGACAGACAACACAATGGCAAAAAAGGACAAAAGGACAAACAATCATCTACAAAGCATACACATAAAACTAAAGATCGTGTAACACAAACCCCACTAAAAACCGGGACTGAACTTGGGTGCTCGAGAAAGGTAAGCTGTTCCTGCTTCACTAGTGGTACTCGTCGTGTTAATCTGATTACAAATCCGGTGATAGTTCATGAATGAAGAAAGGACCGGTGTCATATGGTATTTTGAACCCCCATGGTATATTGACCCCCTCATTTCTAATCAAGAGATAGGCAGGGGGTCAAAATACCATGGGTTCGATATACCATTGGTAGGGGGGTAAAAATGCCATGGATAGGGGGGTCGATGTACCATGGGTAGGGGGTCAGAATACCATGGATAGGGGGGTCGATATACATGTACCATGGGTAGGGTGCTCGATATACCATCAGTAGGGGGTCGATATACCATAGGTAGGGAGTCAAAATACCATGGGTGGGGTGTCGATATACCATGAGTAGGGAGGTCAAGATACAATGGGTAGGGGGTTGATACACCATGGGTAGGAGAGGGGTTAAAATACCATGGGTAGCAGGGTCGATATACCATGGTTAGGGGGTCATCATAGATAATCTTCCAAAGGAGAGAATTAAGGGAAATCATGATTTATATCTATAGCATGTAATAAAGGATTGTCAGGTAGCTAATTTTCATGAATATTACTTTAATACCAATATCACACACATGAGTAATGCAAGGTAGTTTATTTTCATGAATGCAATTTCGCTACCTGAATCACACACCGGCATCATTTTCAGTAGCTTATTTTCACTTTCTGATACCTTTGTGAAACACTGGAGAGATGTAAGTTTTCACTAGCAACATTTTGTTACCTGAATAGTGAATCTCACGCTGGCGAGACATAAGCTAGCTTATTGTCATGGGCAACCTTCTTTTTTTGTTTATATTACATGCCGAATTGAAATAAAGTTTTTTACTTTTTACTTTACTTTACTTCTGAAGCTTGTTGTCATGGGCAACCTTCTGAAGCTATATCTGTCGAATTTGTGTTCTTCCCTCGATGGGATTTTAACTCCCACCATTGATACACTGCAGCACCAATCGCTTAGCCTTAGGTCCAGCGCCCTATACCACTCGACCACATCCGCTCCATATATATATAATTTTCAGACGTATATATATATATACTCATTAAGTTCTCTGGTTGGTAGATTCCCTTAGACTTTATACAGGGGCGCGCCCCCCCTAAAATTGAAAAAAAATATGATTTTTTGGCGTAAAATCGTGATTTTTCACACGAAATACCCCAAAAATTTCGCGCATCCCTCCGCTCGGCGCAATTTTTTTAAGTGCGCCCCCCTAACTTGAAATCCTGGATCCGCCCCTGTTATATATATATATATATATAATTAAAGTCTCATATCGAGGTAAATAAAAAAATCTCTGAAAATTTATTCGGAGCTTTCGGCCTTACAACCCGGCCTTCTTCAGCGGAACTTTATTATGTTATGGTACATTTGAATTTGTCATAATGGATAACGTCACAAAGTAAATAATTTTTTTTTATGGGAAATAGAACGTTACGTTTTTGTATTTAATCCATGGGGGTTGAATGTTCGCAGTTTATTCATCCACAGTTTTTCGATTGTCTCTCGGTAAGATTTATCGCCGCAAATTTTTTCTAAAGCCATAATTTCACAATCATTCACGGAATGTTCAGTGGAATTAAAATGAATTGCTATTGGATCAAGTTTCTGCCTTCTGATTAGTGATACATTTAACACATGTCTTTGGTACAGGGTGTCCCCGGTTCCTCCGACGTAAATAAATTTGTCACAATGCTCACAAAATAAAGCGTAAACCACATTTGCCGTTGTACAATTAATATAATTGTTTACGTTAAATGTTTTTCCTTCAAAATTGGTGAATGTATGGGTGTTACGAACATACGGACAAATAGCACAGTTCCTACTGCAAGGTTCACACTTGTGTTCCTGTTTAAAAAATAGAGAATTATGCTTTTTGTGAACTAAAATATCTTTTAAAGTCTTATCTCGTCTGAATGCTAAAATTTGTGGTTTTATGCACCAACAGTGACTCGACACCGATCCAGTAATTTCGGAACATACAAACATTGAATTATTGCACCATATGCGGATTTCAACAACTTATGTCTCATCAGTGGGGATTAAAGCTAAATGAATGAAAATCCAAAAAGCATTTAAAGACGAAGAGTAATAAAACACAAATTAAGAACTCTTATAGCAAGCTTGCAGCTAAAATTAAATAAAGTGAAAAAAACCCGCCCCTGATCCTAATAAGTAGTTATTTGTTCATACCAATATACCGATTTTTTGACTGAATCGTTTCAAACACGTCAATGAGTGAATGTTGTTTAACTTTAAGTGACTTTTAGTTCAGCTATATCGTGGGAAGACCATATTAATTTGTTTATGAGATGGTGCTGTCCGCTTTGTACTAGACCAACAGAGTTGGATTTTACTAGTGCAAACTCATTAAAACAACAATGCACGTAGAATATGTCGCTCCGTTGGTCTTGGTTTGACCCGATGTCTATCGAACACACGATCTACCCACGTAGATATACGGCACTTGATACGATTACGCTAACCATTACACCATCGTAACTCTATAGCTTGTTTATTATGATAACTAACCTTCTTGTTACGTTCGAATAATGTCGGAAAACAGAAAATGCATTATCTATTTCATAACAGCAATTTATTTAAATTCGTTTTCAAATATCTATATATATATTTAACTTTTATTAGACTTGAATGTATTTGGATTTGTAAATATATTATAATAAATGATATAATAGATTTTTATCCAGATGTAAATGAACAGGAGATTGGTATATCCATTTCGGGGATGAATCTATCTGATTAAAATTAGATCTCGTCACTTACTTCTTCTCCTCCCCACCCCACCCCCATTTCATTCACAGATTATATCTAGAAAAGACTTATATTAAGCGGGCGCATTTGTTTTCTAGACTTCTATTAATTTATCAGAACTTGACAAAAGGGGAATAACTGGAATAGTATTTTTAAAGTATTGTTAAGGTAGCAAATTTGCATGGCTATCATTTGGAACAACACGGTGGTTTACGAATGACAAGTATCTTGATTTTATTGTAGCTCAGATTCATCCGACACCGGGTTTAACTATGATTGGATTATTTGCCAATCAGACAGATGTCAGCGTACTAGTATCTGACAAAATAAACCAGTAAAAAAGTGCCAACATATTCCTTCTGAATAGAAGATCATAGAATATATATTTACGGTATTAAATTTATTTCTATTAGTGTTAGGGATAGTGCTATGGTGTCTAACCACCGACCTGTTGCAAGCCACTGAAAAACTTTATCATATAATGTTGTATCGAGTACACCTCGCCATTAGAGGGGTTCGAAATCACAAAGTTAGTGGTGATAAGGTAGTTCTAAATCCAACTACTATACGATCACGACCACGACTGCCCCTATTTTTCTATTAAAATGTAATGACAGATTTTGTCGATTAAAATTGATGTAGACAGTGAGAAATCATTGGAAAAAAGTTATTGTCAGTGATGAGACGAAGATTGAAATTGGAAATAACAGGAAAGTTTATGCTTGGCGTAAAGTGGATGAAAGATTAAGACCGGAATGTAATGGGTTGTACCAGGGTGGAAATTACAAAACGAAATTCTCTGTCATGTTCTGGGGCTGCATTTCGTATTATGGGGTAGGTACACTAACTCCAGTTGTTAGCAATTTAAATAGTGAAAAGTATATAAACATTTTAGATGACAATTTATGGTCGGTCATTGCCCCTACATATTCCAGGACAATGCCCCATGCCATGTGTCTCGGAGGACAAATCAGTGGAAAACGGAAAATGATATTCCAACTTTAGAGTGGCCCCCACAAAGCCCAGACTTAAATATAATAGAAAATGTGTGGATAGTTATAAAAAGTTCAAACCTATCACCAATACGGCGTGGGTTCGCGCCCGGCTTTGTAAATTACAAAAAAAGGTGCACTCGACTCGCAGCAGCAAGTGAAAAAGATTACCAGTTGCTTGCCCATGGTCGGTGGTTCTCTCCGGGTACTCCGTCTTCCTCCACCACTAAAACTGGTCGCCATGATATAGCTGAAATATTGCTGAAAGTGGCGTTAAACACCAAAAATAAAAATCAATCATCATCTTATGAGTGAGTGATTGTTGTTTAATGCCACATAAATAATTTTTCAGCCATATCATTGCAAGATCAAGTTGCATATCGATGAGATGATGATGATGTCTGTTTTGTACAGTCCCCTGGTCGACATGTCTCTCCACTCTGACACACTGTCCTGATTCCAAGCGGAGACTGTCCTCTTACTCCTTAACACTGAGTGCTTGGTAGAGAAGCAGCAAATACCAGTTTATAATCTTTGACTTGACCCAACCAGGGCTCAAACCACGATCTACGACTCCTGAGGTGAGTACACTCACCATTACACAACCAATGCAGTTAAACTGTTTAAGAAGGAGTGGATGGCTTCTGATTTTAAAACAATAGATGTAACCAGATATAGGATGCCTTCAAGAATATATCACCACTAAAGTTGTGAGTTCGAACCCCGTTCATGGCAAGGTGTACTCTAGCTGCGGAACCGTAGCCCTTTATGGTCCTTTTTATTTTTTTATTTTTTTGCGGACCATAGGGCTACGGTTTTCAAAAACTGCGCAAACAAAATCTTGCGCCACTTTTTTTACCGGAGAAGCAAGATGATGGACGAAGTAGGCGGGATTTGTCACAAATGAGATATTTGTTATGATAATGAACTGGAAATGAATATTAATAGGTAAGTAAGTATAGAAGAATGTAGATAAATATCTAACGAAAAATAACAAAAATTGTCAAAAAAGCAGTGGAAGATTTTTTTTGCGCAGTTTCGAAAGTTTTTGATAGTGAAAACCGTAGCACTATGGTCCGCAAAAAAAAATAAAAATAAAAAGGACCATTTCTTTAATTATTTACTTGGCGGAAGAGCGGTGTAGGTAAAATGAACGGAACAGCCATAAGTCAAAGAGAGATAACTCCAGACAAATAATTAAAAAAAAACTTTAAAAAGTACATGTACAATGTACTTGAAAAAAAATAACACATTCCCTTCTCACGCCTCCCTCTTAAAATTATAGGACTTCGTCCTTCAAACAGGTTGTGCCTGTCTCATATTAACAAAGACTTTGGTTAACACATGTATTCCATCAATAATTTTATCTTATAATTAACAATAAATAAGTTTCATATAAACAATATTCACACAGATATACAACATTATAATTATCATCAAAAAATTTATACAACAAAATCATTATGGTAGCCCCCCCCCCCCTCCTTAAGAGGACACCCTGCTTAAAAAATGACCTTATTAGGAAAATTTAGTAGCATAGTAGTTCCCCTCTTAGAAGACCATCCCTTCTTCAATGAAAAATGTGACCTTATAAGAGAGATGGCCTCTCTTGAAGGGGAAAATTTAGTAGGATGTAGTTCCCCTCTTAAAAGATTATCCCTTCTGCAATGAAAATGTGACCTTATAAGAGAGATGGCCTCTCTTGAAGGGGGAAATTTAGTAGGATGTAGTTCCCCTCTTAAAAGATTATCCTTTCTGCAATGAAAATAGTAGTATTATGCTATATCAGTGCATCTGAAATCTGGTCTGAGAGTGATCTAAAAAGAGGGAGATAACTGTATTAGTTTACTATACTTAATTAATTTCATCCATATTAATAGTTCTACATCCTATTTATTTTTATTGTGCACCACCGTGCGTGCGTGCGTTTGTGCTACAGGTCTAGAAATTAAGCAAAATGCCCCACTAACCTTCAGAAGTGAGAAAAAATATTGCATTGTATCGAGTTTTGGCCTAATATTAAAAGCTTGTTTATACTTCAAAACAAACAATGCATGTTACACACAAAATGCCACAACAAATTAAGTGTTCATTAGCTTAACATAAATTGATATATTCTACTTATTATCCTTTGGCGTTAAACAACAATCCAAATTGTCAAGCGGTTTCAACCACTGTCAAATTTACCCAAAACCAATGTATGACCAATAACACTTGTGATGTCACAATTAGGTACAACATGTCATCTTTCCGTTGCATTCGTTTTTATGTTTTAATTACCACATCAAAATAGAAAACATGGAGTCTTCATCAAAATATTTCATCCCTTTGTCCTGCCGTATATTTGGCCACTAGAATTCACAAACCAGAACTTATCGCCAGCTTGTAGCATATCTAAACAAAATTTAAACATTCGGACAACATTTATTATCACAGATTAAAGCTTGACAAGACAATGGGCAAATAAAATGACAAAAAATACATCTGTAAAATTACAAGACAGCAAATGTATGATGAGAAACTTGCAACCCTATTGAGAAAGATCAAAGGGTATAACTATTTCAGATATATTTCATGAAAAAAATGTGCTGAAAAAGGTGCACCAATCTTGTTTCAAACACTCATTCCATATATGGAACAACCCATACCATTATTTGTTAAATTTACACTCAGTGTTACTACAAAGAAAACACTTCGTTTCTGACGAAAATATTGTTAAAAGTGACGTTAATGACCTATAATTCTAAATCCTAATCAAGCTAAATATATTTCCTACCGAAGTGACCTGGAAAATAACTATCATTATAACACTATATAAATAACACATAGCTGAGAGGGTGGTTGAATTTCTCAGGGTAACAATCTGCTCTACCACCCTCTCAGCTATGTATCATTTGTTTTATTATACTGAATGTTCTTTTCTCCTGGTTTCATTCTTTTTAATGACTTTGATGCCCTGAATTTCAATTGCTGTTGTCTTTAAATGTGTTAAACTGTGATATTGATGATGTGTAATAAATAAGATTACATACATTTTTTGTATTTGTAAATATTTTTCTGCCATTTTGGTGTATGTTTTATACAGATGGGCGTTCTTAAATGAAAAGTGAGCAATTTTGTCAGCTATGCCATGTGATAGACTAAATTGGCACATGCTCCTTAACCAATGAGAAGACCGGAAATTTACATGAAATATAATAATATTCATTATCAACATAATAAAGCTTTACTGAAATTTGATCATTACAACGACTAGAATGGATCACAACCAAAAATGACCTCTGACCTCTAAAACAATTACTAGGCATGGCTACCAACAAACTAAACAGATACTTCCTATGTTGTAATTGAGAAGAGAACAAAGTCACTTTTTCAGTGTGATTGATTTCAGTTTCTGATTATTATATTAAATACCATAAATGACCGTGTATAGCACATACTGATGTATAATACAGAGAGTCTAATATTAATGGTATTAACACATTACACCACACTTATATCTTAATTACCTATTTATGGTGTATAGTACACATATATGTATAATACATAGAGTCTAATATTAATGGTATTAACACATTACACCACACTTATATCTTAATTACCTATTTATGGTGTATAGAACACATATATGTATAATACATAGAGTCTAATATTAATAGTGTTACTACACTTAGTTCTTAATTACCATAATTGACTGTATATACCATACACTGATGTATAATGCACACCTTCTATGGTCCTTTCAATACTGATTATAAGTATTAATCTTTCTGATGTGTATAATACAGGAAAGTAAAAAAATTCTACATGAAAAAAGTGAGTACTGTACTGTACCTATTACGGTAGTTACAATTTGTGTTGAGCAAATGTGTTAATGGATTATAAATATGATATATATTTAGATAGTTTCTCGTATTTCAAATGCTTAAAAATTTCAATGGTTGCAATATAACACTCTTCGATGAAAGTTACATATCTATATATATATAAAGTGTACACAACTTTTTTTTTATATAATTTCTTGAATACTATATATATACATTCATAAAATTTTGCCAACATAAATACATTCCTTAATGCCCTGTACGTACTGCATTCTCTTCCCTGATATCAAACTACATTTTTTTACATCATAAAATGGCTACTTGATTAAAAGGTCAATGGTGAGATGAAAATGGAGTTCAAATTCTAACTCATAACAAACTTATCATATTGCATGGCCTAAAATATAGGCCAAGAATTCTGCTTTAATGAGAAAAACAACTTTTTTCCTTTTTATGTCTATGAAGAAATGCCAAATACAGTCAGACCTGTATTATATTGTGGTGAACAGTTTTATTGGTGGAGGACACCAGAGTGCCAGGAGAAAACCACCTATCTGTCGCAAGTCACTGAAAAACTTTATCACATAATGTTGTATCGAGTACACCTCGCCTGAGTGGGATTCGAACTCACAATTTCAGTGGTGATAGGTACTGATTGCATAAGTAGTTGTAAATCCAACTACCATACGATCAAGATCGTGACCACGACGGCCCAAAGAAAAAATGGTCTTATAAGACAAGTGACCTCTTAGAAGAGGTGACAACATGAGCAGGTTTAGTCCAAACAGATTTATATGTAGCTTTACAAAATTTTAGATATTTTTATTCTGCAATTTTTACTGTTAAATAATGAATACAAAATATTGACAAGTAGCAATCCTGGATAAAAAAAAATCCATTCCTACTCAATCATGTACCTTATAGTAAAATAGTTCTCAGCAATGTCATATAAACGATTGTCCACTTCAATCACATACAGTCAAACCTGTATTAAGAGGTCATCTTTGGGAGAAAGAAAAAGTGGTCTTATAAAATAAGTGGCCTCTTAAAAGGGGTTCAATTCATATGTAATTTTTTATTACAGGTCAAAAAATTGTGACCTTTTATTACAAGTGACTGCTTAATAGAGGTGACCACATGGGCAGGTTGGACTGTACTTGTATTTGTAGGTTTTTATATGAGTTAACAACAGGAGTTATAAACAGTAACAGTTGGTATTATCAATAAATACAAAAAAGAACAAAGCACTTTTTTTCAATCATACAACGTTATACAAAGTATGTTACGAAAATAAACATCGGTAGAAATTCAAACCAAATTTATCAATCATCGGTGGAATACAAAATGTAGGTCATGATCTTATAGACATTCATATATAGACTTTGAGGATACTTGTTTCTTGGACCAACATGAAATTTACCATTAAATAATTATTCATGATTTCATAATTTGTTTCCCTGCTATTGGAGTTTTCTATAGTCTTCAAAGAATGTAAAGTATCATTACAGAAATCACTTTACTTTTCTTCATTTTTTTTCATTGCATGTGGCAAAGAAAATGAAACAAATTTATTTTCATTTTCCATATACAATGAAATCTGTCCCTTTTATTTTAACTTCCTGTTTGATAATACAGTGAAATCTGTCTTTTTATTTTCATTTCCTGTCTGATAATTCTGCACTTAAAAAGTGGTGTTTCAAGATAGGTATTTCCCAGCTTTATGAAACTATGGGGCTGTAACACAAGATGTCTCTTTAGAAAGGTTTCACTGTTTGGTTACAAAATTATATGAAAATATTTTTCATTTTTATTTTTTCATAGTCCACAGTGGATCGAGCGAGCCAAGTGGATCACTCGTATCCATATTATCACTCAAACTTGACGTATTGTCCATGAAACTGGCTTTTGTTATTTTTTTCTTTCCTCCATCCATACCAAGTGTAAATGTGTTGGGGTTTTGTAAATCTAACAATGACTGAAGTTTCGGTGAACCTTCGTGTGAACCTTGTAATGAACTAGGTTTTGGTGAAATATCCCGAGACTTTATTTTATGAATTGGCGATCCTGTGATATTATCAGTTTCTGAACCAATACTTAGTAACGAGGCATTTGACCCAGATAACCTCACACCCGCAGACATTTCGTTCATTTTCTGATCGCTTTCTTTATCTTCTACAGACATGTCCGTCCTCTGAACAACATCTGGTAAACTGCTGTACGGTGTCACCTCCTTTATGTCCTCCTTACCACTTGGAGGTGAGGAGGGTCTCTGTGTTTTATCTACCTCCTCACTGGATACCTCATGCTTAGGTATCCCCGTCTTCTTTGGACCATGTTGTTCAGACATGCCAAGATTTAACCCAAGTTTTTCTACACTACTTTTCAGGTCATTTAAACTGCAAGCGCCAAAAACAACATCATCTGTCGGTGTCCAATGGTACGACTTTTCTCCAGGTTGTGGAAGTTTATCTCCAAATGATGCCTTATGTACCAATATACCTTCTGAAAAATATAACAGCAAAGTTAGAGAGGGTCTGGAGGGAGGGTCTTTACCCAAAAAAGTTTTATTTACCAATGACAATTTACATGGAAAATGTTTTTTCCTTTTCACTAAGGGTTATTCCAAAATGTTTTGTATGTGGAAAAAGGGAGAAAGGAATAAGGCACTTTAGTTTAATAATCCCATGAATAACTCTAAACAGCTCTTGTATCTGTTTCTATAGTGTGTATGTCAATCTTCGATTTACGGATTCTTGCAATATATTTGCTTATCTAGTATATGTGAGTGTATGTATCTATCAACTAGTCAATCAAATCAGTTGTTATTAATTTCAATCTTTTTCCGTTTGGAAATAACGATGATAGTGAGTTAACAATTCATGACAAGAATGCAGAATCTTGGGAAATTTCCGATCTGCTTAAAGCAAGTCTTTGGAAGCAATAAAACCAAAGGGCCTGAGAAAAAAATAAGTTAATCACTGAGATTTATTATCTTGGCATATTGTCTACAACGAAGGCAGTGAAAATTAAAACCCTGCCTTTTCTTTGACAGTAAATTATTAACAATTTTTCATTCAATATAGGTAGTTGTAAATCCAACTACCATACGATATTGAACATGACGGCCCCCATTCAATATTCACACTTACGCTTAGCTAAGATATCTTGAGCATGGTATAAAATGGCTTCATAACAAAATTTTAGTTGACTCTTTTCTCTAATGACATAGCGGCGCTGTTGTAACATCTTTTTGGCGACAGTTTGTATGTTGACGATTCCGTTGCCATGGTCTATCTCCTGCATTCCTGTGTATATCATTAAAAACGTTCCTGTTCTACCAATACCATTACTAGAAGACAAAAAATAAAATTCAAGTAAAATGTTGATGAACACCCCAGTAAAATATCTTTATTTATTTGTGCATTGTGATGTCCAACACATATTGCGTTGTGTTTTTGCTTTGTTTTTCTTTGTCTTGTGTACCCTATGTTGCCAGTTTGTCTGGATGGTCCATTTTTAATTGCCCCTTTGGTATTCTCTAACGTTTATTAAAAGATTGATTCAAATTGGGCCTGTTGAATAATGACGACATATACAAAGTGATACCAATACCTCACATGGAGGACATTTGGTCAAGGGAGGTACATTTTGTAACAAGAAACTACTAAAATATTCAGGAAAGTTTGAATAAAGTGAACAAAATATAATGGCAAATAGCAAAATAAAGCTATCTTAATTCTAAATAATTAATTTTGAACATTTGATTAAAATCAAACCAATTTCTTCCAAGTTTTCCATTTTACTATAATGACATGAAGACATTTCATGACTCAATATTTACTGAGAACTACAGAATTATAACTAGAGGCTCAGTGGGCTGAGCCTGTGTCGATCACCTTTCATTCTGCTTTGAGGAAACTTAATACAGAACCTTCCATAAATGTAGATGCTTCCTACCAAGTTTCGGTTCATATGGCTAAACAGTTTCAAAGGAGAAGATTTTTTAGAAATCGACCAATCAGAAACAAGCATTGCATGTGGTGGCCATTTTTGTTAACAGATCGGGACGAAATGAGCAATCTTCATAGAGGACATTCCATAGATGCTTCCTACCAAGTTTCAATTCATTTGGCCAAGCGGTTTCAGAGGAGAAGATTTTAAAAAATCGGCCTATCAGAAACAAGAATTGCATGTGGCAGCCATGTTTGGTAAGGTTTGCTAAAAAGAATATTAAAATGTGAATACCTACTTGTAATGTATAGAATAAACATGTTACACTATATCAGCATTAATTAATTTCTAAGGGAGATAATGGCAAGAGTTATCTTTCTTTTAACAGAGGAGAAGATTTTTTAGAAATCAACCAATCAGAAACAAGAATTGCGTGTGGCGACCATGTTTGTTAACCGATCGGGACAAAATGAGCACTCTTTATAGAGGACCTTCCATAGATGGCAATTTTTGGTTCATTTGGCCAAGCGGTTTCAGAGGAGAAGATTTTAAAAAATCGGCCTATCAGAACAACAAGAATTGCCAGTGGTGGCCATGTTTGTTAATGGATCATAACAAAATGTGCACTCTTTAGAGAGGACCTTTCATAGATGCTTCCTACCAAGTTTCAGTTCATTTGGCTGAGGGTTTTCAGAGAATAAGATTAAAATGTGAAAAGTAAACGGATGACAGACGACGGACATCAAGTGATGGCAAAAGCTCATATTGCCTTTGGCAAGGTTTGCTAAAAAGAATATTAAAATGTGAATACCTACTTGTAGTATAGAATAAACAAGTTACACTATATCAGCATTAGTTAATTTCTAAGGGAGATAATGGCAAGCGTTATCTTTCTTTTAATAGAGAAGATTTCTTTTAAATCAACCAATCAGAAACAAGAATTGCCTGTGGCGACCATGTTTGTTAATGGATTGGGACAAAATGTGCAATCTTTAGAGAGGACCTTCCATTGATGATTCCTAACATCTTTCAGTTCATTTGGCTGAGAGGTTTCAGAGGAGAAGATTAAAATGTGAAAAGTTAACGGACGACAAGCGATGGCAAAAGCTCACATTGCCTTTGGCAAGGTGAGCTAAAAACTAGTATCTATAGTAACCAGACATAGCATAGCGCAACTGAAGATTTTTTTTCAGAACAAACAAAGTCAGGCAAGAAAACCGTCGATATCTATTTTCTGAAATAACCTTATCTAGGTACGCTCGATGTCAAAAGATTGGAAAACCACATAATTTAAGTTTTGTGCAGTAAGAAATCCAAAAGGCCTAAACAAGGATAGCCAAAATCAGCTAAGATCACCTATGTCTGAGGAATGGGAACCTTTTATTAATAACATAATATTTTATTTTTGAACTCACCTGGTAACAAAACACTTTAGGGAGGAGAACCTTAGTTTTTAATAATAATTCATGTCAAACCTGCTTTAGTGGGACTAATCACTGTCTATAAAGGGCAGCTTATTTTTCTCATTAATGAATAGTGCACATAATTCTAACCTGTATATAAAGGGCAACTGCTCATCAAGGGCACATTTTCATGTTCCCTTTAGTTTCCTTTATATACAGGTTTGAGGGTACATTATTTAGGAACGAGATATGGCCAAATACCAATACATGTGTTAAATCATACTGACCTACAATGTACCATGACCGGTTTCAGTAAACTTCTCTGTTGTCTGTAGAATGTATGCACTTCATTAATAAACTGTAATATACTTAGAACCTTCTCTGGAAATCCACTGTAAAAATATATACATAATTTACTTCATTAATAAACTGTAATATACTTAGAACCTTCTCTGGAAATCCACTGTAAAAATATATACATAATTTACTTCATTTATAAACTGTAATATACTTAGAACCTGGAAATCCACTGTAAAAATATATACATAATTTCATCAATACATGTATCGACCACATCAGTTGTGTAATAGTTAGCATGCTCGCCTCGAGTCTCGTGGGTTCAAGCCCCAACATGCTCACCTCAAGTTTCGTGGGTTCAAGTCCCAGGCGGGTCAAACCAAACTATAAAATTTGTATTTGTTGCTTCACCACTTTAGCATGCAGCATTAAGGACATAGCCAGAAATGATGGGTATTTTGCTCATTTACATATCTAAGATGGCGACGCCGAGACATCTGCAATTTTCATATGATCTATATAGACGATATCATTCATAATTGCATGTGTGTCATTTTCTGAACTTGAAAATGATACATTGAATTAAGCTGAATTAAATGAAATAAAAATTAATGAAAACAATTAAATATTCGAGGTTCCTGGACTAAATGAAAATCCGAGGCGACGAACCCTTTTTTGACCTTAAGAGTCTATGTAAAAATGTCTGAAATACATGAAACTGGTGGCGTGCGACACAAAATTTTGACAGAAGAAAAACTTTGCGGAAATAAACAACAACTTTTAATTTTCGAATCATTGACGGACACATTGAATTTCCGTACTGTAAGCTATTTTTTGACAAATCTAATAAACGATCCATCAAGCTTGAAACTGCAGTCACGTGATCAAAATCTAATTTAAATATGATGAATATTTATGAGAAAAGTACCATCAATTTCTGGATATGAGTAAGAGCAAAGACTGTTTGAGTTAGAATCAGAATAATGTGTCTGGGTGGATCAACATGTCTACCTGCCAACTGTTGTTTCAATGAGCTAGCACTATAAACATTCAACTATGAGTGTTGGTTTAGAACAAAGCAGACATCATGATGATTTCATCTAATGTAACTTGTTCTAGCCATTATATGGCTGAAAAATTCCACGTTAAAAGGACTAATCTTTAAAGTAGTACAGTTGGTTGACCTTTTTCTTTTGGCCATTGTATTGTCTGTCCTTTTTCGATTGACGACTTCTGATTCTAGTACAATGTAACTTACCTAAGAGATCAATCTTAATAATGGTTATCAACTAATGGTCCAGATTTTATTTTGTACTTACGTAACAGGCCAGTTTTTGTATTGTAGCTGTACAATGGTCCTTACCTAACAGGCCAGTTTTTGTATTGTAGCTGTACAATGGTCCTTACCTAACAGGCCAGATTTTATATTGTAGCTGTACAATGGTCTTTACCTAACAGGCCAGTTTTTGTATTGTAGCTGTACAATGGTCCTTACCTAACAGGCCAGTTTTTGTATTGTAGCTGTACAATGGTCCTTACCTAACAGGCCAGTTTTTGTATTGTAGCTGTACAATGGTCCTTACCTAACAGGCCAGTTTTTGTATTGCAGCTGTACAATGGTCCTTACCTAACAGGCCAGTTTTTGTATTGTAGCTGTACAATGGTCCTTCCCTAACAGGCCAGTTTTTGTATTGTAGCTGTACAATTGTCCTTACCTAACAGGCCAGTTTTTGTATTGTAGCTGTACAATGGTCCTTACCTAACAGGCCAGTTTTGATATTGTAGCTGTACAATGGTCCTTACCTAACAGGCCAGTTTTTGTATTGTAGCTGTACAATGGTCCTTACCTAACAGGCCAGTTTTTGTATTGTAGCTGTACAATGGTCCTTACCTAACAGGCCAGTTTTTGTATTGTAGCTGTACAATGGTCCTTCCCTAACAGACCAGTTTTTGTATTGTAGCTGTACAATGGTCCTTACCTAACAGGCCAGTTTTTGTATTGTAGCTGTACAATGGTCCTTACCTAACAGGCCAGTTTTTGTATTGTAGCTGTACAATGGTCCTTACCTAACAGGCCAGTTTTTGTATTGTAGCTGTACAATGGTCCTTACCTAACAGACCAGTTTTTGTATTGTAGCTGTACAATGGTCCTTACCTAACAGGCCAGTTTTTGTATTGTAGCTGTACAATGGTCCTTACCTAACAGGCCAGTTTTTGTATTGTAGCTGTACAATGGTCCTTACCTAACAGGCCAGTTTTTGTATTGTAGCTGTACAATGGTCGTTCCCTAACAGGCCAGTTTTTGTATTGTAGCTGTACAATTGTCCTTACCTAACAGGCCAGTTTTTGTATTGTAGCTGTACAATGGTCCTTACCTAACGGGCCAGTTTTTGTATTGTAGCTGTACAATGGTCCTTACATAACAGGCCAGTTTTTGTATTGTAGCTGTACAATGGTCCTTACATAACAGGCCAGTTTTTGTATTGTAGCTGTACAATGGTCCTTACCTAACAGGCCTGTTTATGTATTGTAGCTGTACAATGGTCCTTCCCTAACAGGCCAGTTTTTGTATTGTAGCTGTACAATTGTCCTTACCTAACAGGCCAGTTTTTGTATTGTAGCTGTACAATGGTCCTTACCTAACAGGCCAGTTTTTGTATTGTAGCTGTACAATGGTCCTTACTTAACAGGCCAGTTTTTGTATTGTAGCTGTACAATGGTCCTTACCTAACAGGCCAGTTTTTGTATTGTAGCTGTACAATGGTCCTTACCTAACAGACCAGTTTTTGTATTGTAGCTGTACAATGGTCCTTACCTAACAGGCCAGTTTTTGTATTGTAGCTGTACAATGGTCCTTACCTAACAGGCCAGTTTTTGTATTGTAGCTGTACAATGGTCCTTACCTAACAGGCCAGTTTTTGTATTGTAGCTGTACAATGGTCCTTCCCTAACAGGCCAGTTTTTGTATTGTAGCTGTACAATTGTCCTTACCTAACAGGCCAGTTTTTGTATTGTAGCTGTACAATGGTCCTTACCTAACGGGCCAGTTTTTGTATTGTAGCTGTACAATGGTCCTTACATAACAGGCCAGTTTTTGTATTGTAGCTGTACAATGGTCCTTACATAACAGGCCAGTTTTTGTATTGTAGCTGTACAATGGTCCTTACCTAACAGGCCTGTTTTTGTATTGTAGCTGTACAATGGTCCTTCCCTAACAGGCCAGTTTTTGTATTGTAGCTGTACAATTGTCCTTACCTAACAGGCCAGTTTTTGTATTGTAGCTGTACAATGGTCCTTACCTAACAGGCCAGTTTTTGTATTGTAGCTGTACAATGGTCCTTACCTAACAGGCCAGTTTTTGTATTGTAGCTGTACAATTGTCCTTACCTAACAGGCCAGTTTTTGTATTGTAGCTGTACAATGGTCCTTACCTAACAGGCTAGTTTTTGTATTGTAGCTGTACAATGGTCCTTACCTAACGGGCCAGTTTTTGTATTGTAGCTGTACAATGGTCCTTACCTAACAGGCCAGTTTTTGTATTGTAGCTGTACAATTGTCCTTACCTAACAGGCCAGTTTTTGTATTGTAGCTGTACAATGGTCCTTACCTAACAGGCCAGTTTTTGTATTGTAGCTGTACAATGGTCCTTACCTAACAGGCCAGTTTTTGTATTGTAGCTGTACAATGGTCCTTCCCTGTTTTGTATGTTGGTGCTGTAGATGAATTATCCTCTCTGTCCACAACTGTTCCTCCTTGACACTCTGTAAGGTCAACGTAATGGGGCCATGATGGGCAAATTTACCTTTCTCTGGGGGCCAATACTCAGGGTACTTCTGAAAAATGAAAGAATTTTTATATTAGATATTAGATATATTCTCCCTCAGGTATAGGTGGCCAAACTAAAATTTTAGTGGCTAAAGTAAAAAAAAATTGGTAGCCAAAGATACAAGGTAAACAAGTAAAAACAAATATTCTTCCAATGATTTGAGCAGTCTTCAAGTTCAATATTTTTCTCTCTCTGATGGAAAATTATCCAGAATTTCCGGTCACCAACCTCAATTATGCTGGTGGTCACGCTGGCCACCAGATTTACATTTTGGTCACCAAAAACAAAATTTGGTCGCCCAGGCCACCATTTTAGTAGACAATATTGAGCCCTGATGCCACACTTTTTTGTTTGCAATAGACAGGTTAAATTTGTCCAAACAAATCATACATAATCTACATATAGTGGTTTATACACCAGTTTCACTGTGTATTGTAGTATAACAAGAGTTGCTGCCCTTGAATCTGTATGATGCATCTTATAAACTATTTTTTCACTTCATTGTTTAAAAGACCTTGGATTGAACCCACAATCTACAACAATCAAGTTTACAAATTTAACCAATTAATTCTGCAATGCAAGAAAAAGATAAAATACTTATATATTTGTACTATTGATTTATTTTGGTATGTTTGAAGACAAAAGGAGAATTATAACATATTTCCCAACTTCAATCTATACATTCTACTTACTAAGCTAACATGACAATGACCTCTGACCCCTGTTTATACTAACCTTTGTATCCTGGGATTCTATTTCACTAGACAACATTACAATGACCTCTGACCCCTGTTCATACACCATCAACCAGAAATCAAACAGAGTGGAATGTAGTGGTGCTTGTGTGGCAATAAACTTTGGACAGGATTCAGCTAAATCCTAGAAAATAGAAACAAAATGAAAAACAAAAAATATCACACTGTTGGAACAGTTCTAAAATCAAATTTAAAATCGTAGAAAGAGGTAAAATTGAAAGCTCCTAACATACAAATACATGACTGCTCTTTTTCCTAGCAAAGTGGAGGGTTATACTAGTTTTGTGGGCCAAAACCTCTTCTCTTAGTCACATGATATGGTCATGTAAGTGCTTTTCACATGTGAGTAAAACACCAAGTTGCACACTACGTCGTGCTAAGAATACCCCCACTCGTTCATTTGTAAGTCGCACGGTAAACAGAAAGTAGATGTGCGGTAAACCTGGAAAGGGGAGACATGGTACAAGTCACCATGCCAAAGCCATATATCAAATATAAAATCATTTCTTCCAGTAGAAGCTGAGATAACTGTTACGAAAGTTTTCATTACGGCAAGCATGAAAAATTCTAAGTCGCACTGTAAACAGGAAGTAGATGTGCGGTAAACCTGGAAAGGGGAGACACAGTACAAGTCACCATGCTAAAGCCATATATCAAATATAAAATCATTTCTTCCTGTAGAAGCTGAGATATCTGTTACGAAAGTGTGAACGGACGGACAAACGGATGGGCAGACAAGGTGATTGCAATATAGCCCCCACTCTATGAGTGGGGGTATAACACCAACCCTCACATATCAGGTGAACGACACTATAATAAAGAACGCTATAATCTGGAAAATTATACATACTACATGTATATTTAATTTAAATCATTTTAATTCTAATTTTCAGGCTGATGATATGCAATAAAAGTTCCCCAAGTACAAGTAAAAAAAAAGCAGAATTAAAGCATATAACCCCAACTTCAATCTAATTGAAATTATATTCTTGTTGGATTTTTTTTTTTTTTTTTTTTTTACGATTAATCCTACGACATCCTCCATAGGTTACGTCACAGGTATTATCTTAAACTAAAAAAAATAACGATGAGCCTAACAAATCTTGTGGTACTAAAGACCAAGCATACACTAGAACTGTTGTTCGATTGATAAAAATATATTCAACAGTCTTCCATATGATTGAACAGTCAACAATGAATGGAGTGAGTGAATGAGTGAGTGATTGTTGTTTAAGGCCAACTCAGCAATCCTTCAGCTATATCATGGCAAGAACAAGTTAATTTTCAATAAGATGATGATGAGGTCTGCTTTCTACTAGATCAACACGCTCAGATGGATTTAGAGCTAGCTCACTGAAACAACAGTCTACCGATAGGCATGACGCCCCCACTCTGACACATTATCCTGATTCCAATCCAACCAGTCTTTGCTCTTTCTCCTTAATGCTGCGTGCTTAGCGGAGAAGCAACAAATACCAATTTGACAGTCCTTGGTTTTACCCGACCAGGGGTCGAACCCATGGTCTACCACACTCGAGATGAGCATGCTAACCAATACACCACCCAAAAGGTCCATAAACAGTTTTGTAATGATAATATACTCATGATATTACCAAATAATGAAAATTTACCCCCAAACAATGACAATCAAAAAATGTTTTTACATGATAAAAATAAGTTTTAATAGAATGCTATACTGTAAATCTTACATTGATCCAACTGCCATTGATATAATCATCTTTGTGTGAGGCCAACAGCACTCTTGTTTCATCGTCTGTAAAAAAAAAAATATATATATATTTTTAAGTCATTTTTCAAAAGATAAAAAAAATGAAATTTGACCATCAGATGAGAGAAAATTATTTATGCCTTTACGCTGCAATGGTCAAAGGGCCTGGGCGGCTCAATGAGTTAGGTAGTTGGATTACCTAACAACTCATACAAACCTATCACCAATATGGCATGGGTTCGCACCTGGATTTGTAAATTACAAAAAAGGGTGCACTCGACTCACAGTCGCAAGTGATAAAAGTTTACCGGTTGCTTGCCCAGGGTCGGTGGTTCTCTCCGGCTTCTTCCACCACTAAAACTGGTTGCCATGATATAGCTGAAAGTGGCATTAAACACAAAATAATAATCTGTAATGGTCAACATTCTAGTGGTTCCCCTCTTATCAGTCCAGATTTCATATTCACTGAGATAATAAAATACTACTAATCTTCCCCTTCAAGAGGCCACCCCTCCTATGATGCCATTTTTTCATTGCAGAAGAGTGGAACTACTGTGAATGTCAATTTCTTGCAAATTTCTATGGTGATCAAATCATTTCATTGGACAGATGGAATTAGTTAAATTTATATAAATTTTATATTGTCCACCCTTTTCCTGACAACATTTTGTTAATTTCACTGAAGTCCCACCCACACATAGCAACAAGTGTTTCTGCCTAAAATCAATGCTAGCTAAGAAAAAACCTTGCTAGACTGGAAAACATTAACATCTGCTCTGACCGAAATTTTTCTGATTCATATTTCTACTTCCATCATGGCCAGACAACAGACGAATTATAAAATCCTTATGATTAACTTCTTTTAAAGAATTCAGTTATAATCCTCTTAGATGAGTGGTTAATGATGATAATAATGATTATTGCATATCAGAATAAAAATCATACATTTAATTAGCTGAACATTCTCCACGTGCCCTTCACTATTCCACGATATAGACTGGAATGCTGATATAGACCGCTCCAAAAACCGTGTATAGACTGGTACTACTGGTCAATACATGGGTATTTGTTTGTTTACGTCTTATGTAATTACAACGTTACTTATAATCTCATTTTATTTCTCATTATAAGTTGAACACCATTCAAACAATTGCTGTAGTCAATTCAAGTTAGGTAATAACGAAGGTGATAATGCCTAGGGAAATCTTCAATGATCCTGATTAAAAATTTCTATGCATTTATATTGTATGTGTCAGATTCTGGTCTTCAATGTAATAAACACAATAGTTACTGATATGGACTGGAGTGCAATATCAGGATAGACAGACTGCCCTTGGGTCGTGGTACGGACCACGATCCTTGGGCAGTCTGTATATCCTGATATTGCCCTCCATATCAGTAATTATTATATAATTATTGACTAGGGTTTCGTAATTCAATAAACAGATTGCCAGGATATAATGGAATTATTATTGAAAGTGGTGTTAAACACACATAACTCTTAATATTGTAGAATGAATTTAATTATTTGCTAAGACATCAACACTGAAACTGTTAGAAAATAAAACTTACACGGCAGAACATCCTGGTCCCTGTTCTTCATTGGATAACATCGACCAATGGCCATCGAGTGTTTCTTACCATGTATGTCATGGTCTTCAGTAATTTCCTGTAACAATAGGTTGATGCTAAGTGTTAATTCAGGTAAAAATTGTATGGTGGGTTGGGGTTGGGTGGGGGAAGGAGTTTTGTAAGGCATTTGATATATTGTTACTTGGGTGGTGGGTAAGTCATATTTTTTCACTGAAAATTGTATGGGTGATAGGTCAAGCAAAAAAGTGCCTCCATATCCTCCCTTCACCATACACCAATTTCTGGAATAGTCTGTAATAAATTAAAGCAATTCTGTATCAATATACAGCACCTCTCAACTGCAGGCTAGGGGCTGCTTCACACTCATTTTAGGGTATGAGTTATGCTCATTGTTGAAGACCTTACTGTTACTGTGAAACGTAGAACAGCAATAAAAGTGCTGTTCCTTTACTTTAATTTTTTTCCCCAGTGTATTGTTGGATAATCTTTCATATTCACTTACATCAATATCTTTCTTACTAAGCACACAATAGCAGTGGTAGCAATATCATGGTGCTTGGATTTACAACACAATCTGTGCCTAAAGTATCAAGAGTTTGGTTTCCTCCGAAGGTGACTTGTATTTGATATAACCTTATGTGATAAGGCTTGTCAATTTACATGCAGTATGTCAGTAGTTTTTCTCAGGGTAATTCTATATTCTGTAGTTCACTAAATTAATAAATTTTGTTCCCTCTTTTCAATAATTCCTTGATTACTTGTGTATAATCCTTACCCAAGCTGGTCTCACAGAGCACAGAGATAAAACTTTTGAGTACCATTTTCTTACTTAACACCAAAGTCTCTAATCAAAACATTGCATTTATTGGATATGACATACTGATAGGATGTTTTTGAGCATGAGTACAAATATCGTCATCAAAATTTTTAATGACAGTGAAGCCTGGTCACATTATTTTCTTTAGAAGCAAAAATGTGAGCATTATACACAGAAGATTACGGTAAATAAAATGTTATTTCAGAACTGTTACCTTCCAAGCAATATCTAAGTGGGAAGGTCCAGAACATGTAGCTTTAGATAGACTTTCTACAAGTTTAGCCAATTTTTCTGTCTCTGCAATAAATTTGTCCATTTTGGTTGAATCAGGATAAGGGTCTTTCGAAAATTGTCTTCCCAGAGTTCCCTTTAAAAGTGCTTCCTCTTTTTGTTGAGCTATTTCCTGTGCTGTTAGAACCTTTGGAGTCAGAACAGAGTCGTCTGCTTTGATGGTGGAATCTAACAGACTTGTTGACAAAATATCGTCTAGCGAGGAACCGATCGAAGATGAAGAATGCTGTCTTTGTAATCTGAATTCTGGTTGGCTGGTATTCGATCCTGATCTTGAATGTGTTTTTTCTGGCTAAATACCAAATTGGAAAGAATTATCAAATCTTGGTAAACAAAAATGTAACTAAACACAATATAATTCAAATAAAAAAAAATGAAGAAAGTGTCCATAGGACACAGATGTTTCTGCTGTTAGCTAAAGTAAGGACGGATGGACGGAAGGAAGGCAGGAAGGAAGGTAGCATTACTATATCCCTTCGCAACTTCGTTGGCGAGGGGATAAAAATGAAGAAAGTGTCCATAGGACACAGATGTGTCTGCTGTTGTTAGCTAAAGTAAACAGGGGCATAACTCTAAAATGGAAAAAGGCGGCAAATTCTGAAATCAAACTTGGACTTCCTTGTATGGTTCCTGACCTTGTAAATAAATTTCAAATGATTTCCTTTTAAGGAAATTACAACGAAAACAAGTTACATTTCGATGACATGATAATGAACACTGCTTTTTATCCTGCAATCAGTACATTTGCTGTACAAATATGCTATACGAATAAATTTTTGCTTTATTCGTACTAGACGAATTAACTTTTCAGCCTACGAATAAACTTTCCTGGTACCCTGTAGCTATGTACAGCAGAGGGCGCAGACAAGTATGAAACTGGTACTAATGTAATGCGGACCACGAAGAAGACACCCTTGACAACATTTATGAAAGGCGAGGAATGACGCTTGTTTCTGTCCTTTTTGTTTAAATCTGACAAGTTTTCCGAATTTTTTGACATTGCAGGATAAACACAAAATACGTACATTGTCGTTAAATATAAAATTCATTTGTACTCGCTGCGAAACAGGCCAAAGGCTCGCTATTCTGTCTGTTTCTAAAGCTCGTACAAATAAATTTTATATTTACCGACAATGTACGTATATTGTATATGTACTAGACCAACGTGCTTAGTTTGATTTTCATAGTGCCGACTCACTGAAACAACAGTCCATGGGTGCACATGTCGTTCTACTGGGACACATTATCCTGATTCCAAGCCAACTCCTTAATGCTGTGAGCTTATCAGAAAAGCAGCAAATATCACTTCTTTGATTTGACATGACCAGGTTCTTGAACCCATGATTTATCTCCAATAAGAATTTCAGCATTAATTTGAATTATGATGAAGAACTACATGGTAATAAACAAGGTTTCAAACCTGTTTCCGATGTATGATCGGTGATTCTCTTGATCTTGGATGGACATCATGTTTTGGAATGGAAACCTCTGTTGAAACCTCCTGTACTGGTAATTGAATATCTGACATCGGTTTCAATGGGCTTGGTAGTATCGGTTGTGGTAGTATGTCTGGTGGGGATAAAGGATTCATTTGTTGTAGTGATGATGAGTAACTCCCTTGTGGGGCACCTGTTAGAAAAAAAATCAGAGGTAAAAATCTGTAAATGATGACAAAATCTTAGCATACTCCACCAAATGAGCATAGACACAATGATTTAACTTTACATTATTTGTATAAAAAATAATATTGAAAAATCGCTCAATTGTTATTTGCTGAGTATGAATACTTGACCCTTTTTTTTTGTGCCTAGACAGAAAATGGCGAGGGCACACCTATTCCATAACACAACAGCAAAAATGTTGCAGCCAAATACAAATTTCTGTAGGCCATGTTACATACATATACAGCCTATGGCAAATTTGAGGGGTCATCGTGGTCGTAATTGCATGGTAGTTGGATTTACAACTACCTGTGCAATCAGTGCCTATCACAAATAAAGTTGTAGGTTCGAATACTGCTTATGCAGGGTTCTACAATGTGACCAAAACACATGCATTTGCGAGTTACTTTTGTAGTAAAAATTCTGATAGCCAGACGGCGAGTTGAAATTTCCGGATAATTTTCGTTCCCTCACCAATAATACTTTTCAATATAAATTCCACCTTTGATTATCCGGTCTTTTAAACCGCACAATTGAACCAGACATAAGAGTTTTGAATCACATACTTTTAACGCTTGTAAGTGACCACGATGAGCAAAAAACTAAACATGCATACAAATTCTTTCACTAAAAATAAACCGTTTAAATCAACTGATCGTGAAGCTGGCCTGTCTGATGCAACATCGAAGGAAGTATAAGCCAAAATAGTGACGAAGGTTTCCAGTTCTAAAGCTGTAAAACGCAAATTCCACGATGTCTGGAAGTTGGAGTTTTTGTGGCTCACTTATGATTCCAGTAACAACGTTACGGATTGTGATATTTGCAGAAAGGCAGGCTCAGATATTGCTGGCAAAACCAAATTTGCTACCGGAAATAAAAAGTTTAAACTTGAAAGTCTTCCTTATCATAATAAAAGTCTAAAACATACAAATGTTTAAATATAGCATCAGCAAATGCCCATTCCTCAACTAAGTATCTTCTGTCTCATTCAGGGCATTATTAATTTTGTACAAATAAATACATATTGGAATTTCATAGTACAAATTGCTATCTTTATTAATCTGGCTAGTAACATAAGTAAAAAATGTTTCCTTACTAGCCAGGGGCAAGTGGGAGCTGGTATGAATTGTAGAGCACTGCTCATGGTGAGGTGTACTCGATACAACATTATGTGATAAAAATTGTCAGTGACTTGCAGCAGGTCAGTGGTTTTCTCCGGGTACTCTGGTTTCCTCCACCAGTAAAATAAGGGTAATAACAAAATTACCAAACTCCGAACAATCTTACAAAGGGAAAGTCAAAACTCATAAGTTTATAAACAGACAAAATCAGTCAACAACCGGAAAACTGTGAAAACCGTAATGACCCAACTAAAATATTGTTGAAAGTGGCATTAAACACCAGTACTCTAACCAGATGGAGATTTTGCATTATGAATTTTTAGCAAACTTTCTGATTAATAATGTTTTTCTTTTAAGAATAATTACCTGTCTGAGGTAAAGATGTAGGCAGGTGTATCTGTGATTGTACTCCTGCTGGCCTCTGAAAAAAATATTTAATATGTAAATAGTTTTTACCATGATATAATATATGCAGATCTATTTAAGTTAATATACTTTGCTAAATTAATTGGTTTTATTTTCAATTTTTCTTTTTAAATTTATTAATTTATGTTCCATGTAATTTTATAAGGACACCAGCTGTTATAAAATGAATGATTCTCTATAGAAAATAAAATAACTGAAAATCAATGAAAAATAGCTGAAAACATTTGTACCCCCTCCCCCTCTAAAGGGTCAATTTTTTACCTGATCTGACCATGATGTCCTGCAACATTCAGGCTTGGTGGGAAATACAAAGGAAAATAGCTGAAATCAGTTAAATAACTGAATAAATCATCCCCGTTATATTCATAAATCTGGAATGGATGGGGAAATTTCAACTTTTTTACTGTTTTTTTTATCTGAAGCATCACGATCCCAAAAGTGATGTATGGTTGTAACCAACATTATATATTATTATACACAAAATGTATATAAATTTTCCAATATCAATTCAGACAGTTTAATATTTATCAACATAACCCAGAATTTATTGAGTAGGTGCATCGTAGCCTCTACACAAGACTAAATTGTTTATCCCTACTCAACTCTGTTTAATTTTCCAGTGGCAGTTGGGGGTTGTCGTGGTCGTGATCTTATGGTAGTTGGATTTACAACTACCTATGCAATCAGTGCTTATCACCACTAACGTTGTCAGTTCGAATCTGCTCACGGTGAGGTGTACTCGATACAACATTATGTGATAAAGTTTGTCAGTGACTTGTGATGGTTGGTGGTTTTCCTATGATACTCTGGTTTTCTCCATCAATAAAACTGACCGCCACTATATAACTGAAATATTGTTGAAAGTGACATTAAACACCATAACCCTAATCCAAACCATAACCAGTGGCAGTCAAAACTTGTTGGCCCTTCCCTTATAATATTCATTTATATATATTGTCGAACTTGTTCTTATCCTGAACATATCAGAAATACTGCTCGCTGCACATTAAACAATATAATAATCAATCAATTAATCAAACCATAATTTGTTGAAAAAAAAATGAATGACTACATGCACATCTTCACTACCTATATCAAGTTATTTCATCGGGTGAAAAATTGAATGATTTTGCATGAAACACATACATGTACATGCAAGATAATATCTGGCAGTTTCTACTTTCACGATTACTTTCAGTTTTCCATCCGTTATACAGTGTGTAACATATTAATATTGGCAGTCTTTATTTTGTTGCTTGTGATCAAAAGACCAAAATAGGCAAAAATTTGTACTCCACGAACATAAACCGCTATGAGGTATTTGTGCCAATAACCTGCATAGCGAACAAAAGTTCTATATTGAAAACTGGAGTAATGAGTACGACATCTCTTTTCAATGAACCACCCAAGCATGTCAAAATTCACACCCAGCGAAGAAACCTATGTGGAACTGTATGACATCTGTTTTGCAATGAAACACCTAAGCATGTCAAAATTTGCACCAAGTGAGGTAAACCTATATTTACCTTTATCTGTTGATGACCAGACATAAACTGCTGCTGCGTTGTCATGGTGTTAACTGGTTGTTGTTGGGTCATTGGATTGACTGGTACCTGTGACATCATAGGATTTACTGGTACCTGTGACATCATAGGAGTTACCATTCTTTGTTGTGATGGCTGTTGCTGTTGTTGAGATTGATATTGCCCACTTTGGGGCATTTGTGTGATCTGTTGTCCTTGTGGTAGCTGGTTATATCCCGTCTGTGGAACTTGCGGTTGCACAATTTGCTGTGAGTTAGGAAACTGTTGGGAACTTTGAGGTGGTACATTTGGTCTTATAATCTGCTGTGATGTCTCTGGTAAACTCGTAGAAAGCGAAGCAGGATATTGTTGTTGTTGTGTAGAAACTTGTTGCCTTGGTAACTGGTGACCCTGTTGACCACCAGGCATGGAATAGCTTTGACCTTGGCTAGAATTCTGAGATTGTTGAGAAGACTGGATTTGAGAAGGCTGATTCTGCCATGACAAATGTACATCTTGACCGGGAACAATTTGACCTTGACCATGTACGTTTAAACCTTGACCCATTTGTGCTGTTTGTTGAGAAGAAAAAGTATTATGCTGGTTTGTTTGGGAAGATGGGCCTAGACTTTGACCCATAACTGTCGTCTGCTGTTGAGGATGATTGGGTTGCACTTGCGAAGCTATCTGACTCGGCTGTTGTTGTGGATGAGGATATGTCTGTTGCCCCAACTGCTGTGGTTGAGAGTAAGTTTGTTGTCCTGTTGACTGTTGACTATATTGTTGTCCTGTTGAAACCTGGCTATATTGTTGTTCTGAAACTTGTGGTGGTTGTTGTGTTGACAAGTTCTGGTTCTGAGGCTGTTGTATGAAGGAGAGTTGATTTGGAAACTGTCCTTGTGGCTGTTGGTGTTGAATCTGTACTTGACCTTGAGATGTCAACTGAGTATTTTGACCTTTCATCTGAGGTTGAGGCTGACCTTGATTTTGTATCTGACCTTGCTGTTGATATTGATAATTTTGTTGTCCACTAGGTTGATTTTGCTGACTGACATTTGGCTGTTGAAATCTGTATCCTTGAGTTTGTGCGGGTACTCCTGGTTGATCCTGGTAAATTTGCCCTTGACCTTTGGGTTGCTGTAAACTTTGACCCTGTTGTCCAGTTTGAGAATAAGTGCTAGGAATTGAAGGTCTTGGTTGTTGTTGTTCATATGTTTGTGTTGCTGGTGTTTGTCTACTTGGTTGTGGTTGTGGAAATGGCACCTGACCAGAACTCACAATTTGACCTCGACTCATCCACGATGGCTGAATTTGAGGCTGATTTCCTTGTACTGGTATTCCAGGTTGCATCTGAACTGGTTGAGAAACTTGGGCTTCATTTTGTCCAACCAATTGTTGACCTTGTATTGACTGAGGTTGATACATTTGACCTTGACCTTGACCTGACTGTACTGACTGAATATTCCCTTGTAATGTAGAAGTGGGCTGTGTCTGTTGATTGGCGAAATTTTGTTGAGGTTGTTGAACACCTTGACCTTGACCTTGAATTTGTGTCCCAGGCATTTGTGATGCTGGCTGGTTGTAACTTGTTGAGGCAGACGTCTGCAAATAAATACAACAACAATTACAGAAATGGACTATCGGGACTGTTTATTTCACTTTATTGGTTAATTGGACATTGTTCCGTTGCTGTCACCTAATGATACTATTATTATCAATAAACTGACAATTATCCATCAGTGTATATTATGACATTACCGATAGGCAATTTTGACATTTTCCCTTTGATCTCACCATGTGCTATTGTCAGTATTAACAAACTGACTATAATACTGACAATTATCTGTCAGTAATACATCAAACACATTATGATGTTACCCATAAAAAAAAATAAAAGCAATTTTGACAATTTCCCTTTGATCTCACCATGTGATATTCTCAGTATTAACAAACTGACTATGATACTGACAATTATCTGTCAGTAATACATCAAACACATTATGATGTTACCGATAAATAAAAATAAAAGCAATTTTGACAATTTCCCTTTGATCTCACCATGTGCTATTGTCAGTATTAACAAACTGACTATAATACTGACAATTATCTGTCAGTAATACATCAAACACATTATGATAAAAAATAAATAAAAGCAATTTTGACAATTCTGAAAAATTGCTGAGTTGGCATTAAACAACAATCACTCACTCACTCCAGTAAATCAAGGGGCATAACTCAAGAACAAAAAAGTGATGAAGTAAAAAATCATACTTTGGAAAAGGCATAAAAACAAGGAATTGCTTCACCCTAGATGGTTGCACAGATTTAAAACATGCATACATAGATATCATTTGAATTACTCCGGAGTAAAATAATAATGTCTGTTGTACACAAACATTTGACTATCAATTTTTCAACATGAAAAAACAGACCAACAAAATTTGTAATGAAGACTTCCCACATACAATGCACTACTTTTGAGGGAATTCCTGATCTAAAGCAATGACTGGACTATATATAAATACAATGTATACCTGTGTGGTCAAATTTTGTCCTGTTCCTCCCCTCGATTCAGTCTGATTTGACCTATTCTTTAAGGCATCTCCATAATCAGGTGGTAATATTCCTACCGAAACAGGATGACCAGTGGGTGGGGCAACTTGTGAAAATTGTCCTCCTGTCTGTTGTCCCATCTGTGAAATAGCAGACAGCGTGTTTGTTTGAGGAATATTTTGTTCTGTTGGAATTGCACTTTGTCCCATGCTCGAGATAATTCCAGCTTGAGCATTGTATTGTTGACCAGAATAAGAACCAGGTTGACTTGGTGCTGGCTGAAAACCAGACTGACTTGGTATTGGCTGATAACCAGACTGACTTGGTAATGGCTCAAAACCAGGCTGACTTGCTAACAGTTGATTCGGTGCTGGCTGAAAACCAGACTGACTTGGTACTGGTTGATTTTGTGTTGGTTGAAAACCAGACTGACTCACCAATGGCTGACTTGGCACTGGCTGAAAAGCAGACTGACTTGGTAATGTCTGAAAACCAGACTGACTTGGCAACAGTTGACTTGGTGCTGGCTGAAAACCAGACTGACTTGGCAACGGTTGATTTGGTGTTGACTGAAAATCAGGCTGACTTGGTAATGGTTGATTCGGTGCTGGCTGAAAACCAGGCTGACTTGCCAATGGTTGACTTGGTGCTGGCTGAAAACCAGACTGACTTGGCACTGGCTGATTTGGTAGAGGCTGAAATTGTGATGAAAGTGTTGGAGTGGGGTAACTCTGATGAATCTGTGTTGGCTGGCTTGGCATCGAATAAACTGCATCAGAATTCATGCCACTTTGTGACTGTGACATGCCTGGCTTAATGATGCCACTTTGAGACTGCGATGGTAACGGTGGCGATTGAACCGGAGATGGATATGTCACATTTGAATTCATGCCACCTTGTACTTGTGGCATACTTTGATTCATGCCACTGTGCGGCTGTTGATAGCCACCTGCTTGGTTTACATTATATCCTGGTTGATACTGCAAACCCGAGGGATGTGGCATTCTTGGTTGTGATGGGAGTGGACCTTGAGGTCCAAGATTTGAAGAATACATTGCTGGTTTAGTTCCTCTGTCAATTCTAACAGAATTTGATGTTGCTCCTGGCATGTTTGGTGACTGCGACGGTGACGGATAGCTGACGGCTTGACTTACTCTACCCATTGTTGGTTGCTGAGATACATATTCTGCAGCTTGGTTAAATCTTTCCCCAGGGGGCTGCTGCTGGTTTCCTGAAGGTGGCAAAGAATGGGCTCTAATCATTGCCAAAACCTTTGGATCTGTGATTCCCAGTTTTCTCATTTCATCATCACTCATTCCCATTCCATGTTGTGGACTTGCAGGCACGCTGTCAGGACTAGGAGGGAGATGAACTGGAGAGGACATCAAACTGCTAGGCAGGGATCCAGTATTTACCCTCCCCTTTCCGAATGTCTTTGGTTTCATAAAAGGGAGATAATCCTTCAATTTAGGGCCTTCAAATCCAGGTGGAGCTGAATGAAAGTCAGGCATAGGACCAAGTGTTCCTGTGGAACTCATAGGCAGGGAACCAGTGCTGGGATCAGTAGGTTGAATGCTTGGTACAGTATTTTGCATTGGAACTTGTGGCAAAGAATCTGCTGGTTTCGTTGCAACTGGTCTCGGTGGTGGCTCTGAAAGTACAAGTTTGTTGATATATTAACAAGCTGGCAATATGAATTGATTTTTATATCATTCAGTATCCAGAAATATTTGTTTGCTTAAATTTCAATTTCAATTTTAATACAGTTAAACCTATCTTGAGGAACATCTAACATTTTTTGTCAGACCATATTGACATTGTCAAAAGTCTGTATTCATTATTTTACAAAAAAAACTTTATAAGAGACCACCTGTATTGAAAGACCATGTTTTGTTGGAAAGAGGGTATGTATCTCTGGACAGGTTTCACTGTATTGAATGGAATACTTCTGCAATCATTGGTTATTTTCCTTCATCCTTTTCTTTGCAGTGAAACGATAGTTTAAACTTCGAAAAGATACAGTACACAATCAAACTTGTATTCAACGGTCACCTTTGAGACAAAAGAAAAATGGCAGCTGACCATTTATTTAAGATCAGACGATCCAGATTGTCAGTTCGGTCCATAATGTTTCGTGTATTCGTGTTACCAGAAGGTAATCATGTGGTAAAAATGGTTGTCGTTTTGTAATGCTGTGGTGTTTTTGTCACGATTTATTCAGCTCATCCTTCAATGAGTTCATAGCATATTTTTAACTATCGTGTATTGAGAACACCTCGAAAGTTAATTACAGATTAATCTTTAAAGTCTAGAATGAAAACTGACTGGTAAATATAGGAAAATCAATATAATGACTTTGAGTGAAGGCTGACTGGATTAGTGAAGTGACTATTTGACTTTATTTGAGTTAAAATAACACATCAATCGGGCCAAGAGGGTTTAAACTGGTGCTTACAGCAGGTGATCGGTAATTCATGTTGACCGCAGTCCTCGAAATGAAAATTGGAACTTACTGGTCCGAATCAAATTCTTGAATTTATTTTTATATAGTTCTTAATGAAAACTGAAAAATTAAGTGGTCCGAACAAAATTTTACTGGCCTTGGACCGGAGGACCAATACTCATCGTGAGGACTGTGACCATATTGACTGCATTGCAAATGGATTTACCTTTTGGTTTAAGTCTATCAGTAATCTGTTGTCTCTCTTCAGCTTGTTGTTTACAAATCCCTCGACATCTTTCTAAGAGTCTATTGATATTGGATTCAAGCTTCTTGTAGAAATCCAAACCTTTTTGTGACTTAGCTAACAGGTCTTCATATACATCAAAGGAATTCTTCAATCCTTCAATTGTAGCTTCTCTCCTAAAAAATGAAAAAGTTCTACATCATAACTTTATAGGGAATAATTAGTAGGATGAAGTTTCCATGCTTAGGAAATGACATGGTTTATAAGATATATATTTTGTCGAAATTTACACTTCCTAAATCATGTAATTATTATTAAAACTAAGGTTCTCCTCCGTCATGTTAGGTGACCAAAGCCAATTCTGGCTATTCTGTTCAAGTCCTTTGGTTTTCTTGCTCCCAAAGACTTTCAAATATTTTGGCTTTGAGCGTACCTGATGAAGGTTATTCCGTTGAGTGTACCTGATGAAGGTTATTCCGTTGAGCGTATCTGATGAAGGTTATTCCAGAAATGTGCTGTGCATACTAAATTTGTTATCTATGGTTTATTACCTAAGTCTGGAGCTCAAAAAGGGTTTTTCTATAACATGCAACTTACAAGTCATTTTAAATGATTATCTCAAATCTAAAAGATAAATAAGATTATATTGTACATATTTGTATCAAATTATTAAGCTAACAAGTAAATTGCTACCTCAACAGAGGATCCTTCTTTCATTACTTAGCTGTACCTTTCTATTATCTAGCATTACTTGTACAATAATACCCCCAGCAATGCTGTTATAAATGTGGCCTCTAATACCAGGTACAGGCCATCGGTACAGGTCAATGTTTTTTGCAATTCTTTTGATGAACTAGCTTAAGAATTAGACCAATGTTGTAATAGGAAAACCAGGTAAACTCGCTCACAAACAAAACTGTTCTCATGACTGTTTTAAAAATTTTATATATAACATCAGTATTGTACAGGTTCTGTTTTATCAAATATGGGCTGCTTCTTCTGTTTCAATAGTATCTTATACTCACCTAGCTATAGTTTCTGCTGTAGCTTTCCTTGTATTAGCATATTTTGCATTTACATCGGTCAAAACTCTGAGTATTTTGTCTTGAGCATCCAGATTCTGATGTATCACACCAATTAATTGGTCATGTTTCTTCAGCTGTTCATCAAACATAACCTGTTAAAAAAATATCATGAATTACTCCATTTTTTTTTAATTAACAGGAATAGAAAATATTTTAAGAATGGCTAAAACAATTGAAAACATTGTTAGATAGGACCAGACAACAACATACACCACTAAACTATCTCTTACAAATACATGTTTAAATTTGGTCCAGCTTCTCAAAGAACAAGTCATAATGTTTAAAAACTAGAGTCTCCCAAAACCTGTAATCACTTACCTAGTTTTCAATTTCATTTTAAAATTTCTGCTGATTTCTTCCCCACCCCCCCCTCCTCCCCAATTTAATGATGGATGGAAGATATGGGTGTCACACAAAATTTGAAAGTAGGTCAACCAAAGATCATTTCAGCTCAAGTTTCTGAGTAGACGATTTTAATGTGATTTTTTTCTTCCCAGAGTATGCTTAATCAGTGCAAATCGGTTGAAAGAATAATTCAGAAAAAACCTGGGAGATATACTGAACTCATTGTCATGACCGGGTGGCTCAATGAGTTAGGTAGTTGGATTACCTAACAACTCATACAAGCCTATCACCAATACGGCGTGGGTTCGCACCCGGCTTTGTAAATTACAATAAAGGGTGCACTCGACTCGCAGCCGCAAGTGATAAAGTTTACCAGTTGCTTGCCCATGGTCAGTGGTTCTCTCCGGGTACTCCGGCTTCTTCCACCACTAAAACTGGTCGTCATGATATAACTGAAATATTGCTGAAAGTGGCATTAAACACAATAAATCATTAAATCATTGTCATGCAGCTGCAGTTAAAATTTGAGTAGCAGTAGACAATTAAAGAAATTTCTAATTTTTAGTAATGGCTGCCATCTTGAATTTGGCTTGATTTCAGTTCAATGGTTTTCTCCAGGTACTCCAGTTTCCTTCACCAATAAAACTGGCAACTGTGGTGAAATAAAAGTGAAATATTATGTAAAGTGGTGTTAAACATACATGTATGTAACCCAACCCATCTAGAACCTCAGATAACGGTTTGATTTACAGATTTAATCAAGCTTAACGTAGACAGGAATTAAGCTCGAGAGGCAATGATTGCATAGGTAGATATATATATACATGTAGATTATTCCACTGCTACCAGTTATTATGATATTTCTCCGTTCGAGATAGTAAAATTTGAAAATTTAACTATCAAGAGTAGAGAAATATCATAATCCATTGGTAGCAGAAGAAGAATCTGTTTCTCCCGTCACCAAAACATCAAAAATATGTTTAAGTTGTTAATTTCCATCGTTAATAACTGTCAAAAGGAAATTGGTGGCAATTCTCATGCAGATATTAACCACCGTGGTGATGAAAAAATATTACGAAAATCTAACCAACTGGTTAAACATGCTAATACAATATGATGGTGGTTACAATGGCCATAGGTAGATTTAAATCAAATTGCCATATGATCGTGGGTACAACGGCCCCTGACGTGAGAATAAGAATCTCTCACCAATGTATTACTTCCTCCGTCCTGTGCTACAATCTGATTGGTTATATCATCATTCTTGATCTGGTTACGGAACTGGTCCTCTAACATGGCTCGTTGATTTTTCATTTCCTCAACTTTATCCATCATTCTCTGTAGCTCTTTAATAATAGCATCAGATTCTGGATCTGAAACATAACATTTTTCGTCTATAAAACACATACACGTGAATATGAATATACATACAGACAAAGCTTTTGATACATTGAAAGGACAAGATTTTTAAATGGCATTAATAACGCATCCTTCAATAAATATTGCTTCATCAATGATGAACGGTGCAAGGCTGTTAAGCATTTGCGACGGTCTTTTACAAATTATACATGTAATATTGTCCTCAACCCTGAATAATATGGCAAAGTTGAGACAAGATTATAACTTAGATTTCAAACATTTAATCCACAACAAATTTTATATGGGGGATCTCCATGTTAATAGTGGGGCATTGACCAATAGCAACCATTAATTCTAATTTTGGTGTACGGCAAGGAATATTTGTAACTAGATTAACACATCCAATGGGTGCCACAAGTGGAGCAGGAGTTGCTTACCCTTCCGGAGCACCTGAGTTCACTACCGGTTTTTAGTGGGGTTCATGCTACTCAATATTTAGTTTTATGTGTATGTTTTGTAGATCATTGTTTATCCTTTTGTACTTTTTCTTTTGGCCATTGTGTTGTCTGTTCTTCTTCGATTTACGGATTCTGATTACCCAATTGGTATTTTCAAACTCTTCTTACAAGTACAAATGATCTACTAGTTCTGGAATGATTTATAGCAGGTGTAGCTATAAACTTTTACTTTCTATGTCTACTAGATATATAGTCTCCTCGTACCCTGCGTCTTATGAGTGAAGCGCAAAGGACACTGGTCAAACATGGACCATGCCGTAGATGCCCTATAAGAAATTCAACCAAAATGCCCAATGTCTTTGCTTTTTTTGTACATGAATTAAACATATTTAGCATACATGACACTGCAGTATAAACACAATATGCATAAATCATTGGAAAATATCAAATTTATTTGTACTTGCTTTGAAACAGAAAGAAAAGCTTGTCACTCTTACAAATAAATTTTAAACTTGCATACAATATAATTGTCTATATACACACCTCTATCCCTTTCCAATGAAGGCAGGTGGTTCTTAATATCTTCTAATGGACCAGCAAGTAACTTCAAATTGGTGATGTGTGTATTCATAGCTTTATGTAGGTCAACGTTAGACTGGTTCCCTTTTTTATGTCCTTCTTCAAATCTGTCACAGTCCTTCTTCATCTCAGGAAGCATTGGATTGGCTGATCTTTTACCGAATTGATTCTACAAACATATTATGGTAAACATAGAAATTTTCGTTATCACATAATTATCGATTATTCAAAATCAACAGACAAATGTTAAAGGCTTTTTTGTTTTGAAAAATATAGTACTCTTTGTGAAGGCATTTATCTTATTGGAGAGTGTGATTTTCTTCGTAAGATGTAAATGTATCGCTATGAATTTTTTTTTTTTAAACTGATTTTAATTTGAAAGTGATCTTTAGTTATCCTTAAATTGAAATTTTCGCCAGTGTTCAAAACGATCGATACTAGATTTTTGAGCTCAAGCTGCCAGATCTTTGCCTACTTGTGAAAATAGTCAAGAACAATGAATTATAGAAAACTACTGAACCTGAAATTCCTCCTCTTCTTTATAGTCATTTTCTATCAAGCCATTAATTTCTGCAATGGCCATCTGTACTTCTGTGGCAGAGTTTGACACAGCTGGAAAAACAAATCATTCAAATGTATTTTGAAAATAAAATAGAAATGGTCTAAAAAATATAACCAACCACAACAAAATAATTCACAGAAATAACAACTACAGAAGCAGGTGAAGATCTAGGTCCTACAGTTAGTGGACATTCTAATATGTCTATAAAATGGTACACACGATGATACTCAACAACTCTATATTTAGCGCAAGTGCAGTACACAACAAATCTGGCTGTTCCATTGTGACTCCCGCTGTGAAATTACCGTGACGACCGAGTGTAAACAAACAAAACACCGGCATATAACGTATTTTTAAAGTCCTTAAAATAAAATTCCCCATCAGTTATAAATAAATATTCTGTAACTAAGTATTTTTTATCATTTGTTTTGAAAATTTACATTTGGGGATCCCCAGTATGCACAGTCACATACATTCCATTGATATTCGTCGGCCATGAATATCAAAATACACTAACCTTGTTTTCCTACGTATACATTGATAACTAGACGGTGACGTAATTAAGTTACTGATATTTTCCGATTTTATGGCATTTTGAATTTTGCTACTCAAACAAGTAAAATGCTAACAAAATCGTAAAATAAATCAGTAACCAGCTTGTGTCAATCAGCGTTCCTTGTAAACAATGTCACAGGATGACGATATATTACAAAAGTGAAAGTCGATAGATGGTTGTCTTAAGTATTTTTTCCTGAATTTTTTTTTTATGTCAACAATACAAGCTTTTTTTTCATTGGCATTTATTTTTTTTATTTCATATCTAACAATAATTGTCGATTATTAACAACTGTTCAAGTGTTCGATATTATGTTTGACAACTCCGCTCTGCCATCTTGTTAGCACTCGAAATGATGAACGAATGAACTCCGACTTTTTTTTAAAATATTTTTACGCAGGAATTATTCAATCGAATCTATGTTGGAAAATACACAATAAATATGTTTTTCGTGTTAACATCCATATCTTTGTTTTAAAATATCTCGTTCAAATACAAATAATTCAAAATCAATTCAAAATTTCCGAAGGAGGTAAATGGAACAGCCACCAAATGCTGTGTGTATACAGTTCACAAACGGTTAAAAATTACCGTATTTGTCCTATTAGAATCGAAATAATGCATATTCATCACTTCCGATTTATCCCTTTTGATATAAAACCACAATTAAAAAAAAATATTTATACTGATGTCAATTCTTACACCAATTTTGCTGAAATTTTCATTCAAAAACACAATTGTTTTGAAGTTTGTCAAGCCAATATTTAAAATAATATTTTGAATCATAGTTTGCAACATTTAACAATTTAAACACTATAATTATTTAAGAGTTTGTAATATTCAGATTTACTGGAGAATTTTCTAAAATCTTAAATCTTATTGAAAAACTAGAACTGTGAGTGACCTCACTGAGCTGAGTGATATCCCCCACTTGCAATACTATGATGTTCAAACTTTGGAATACAGGTATATTAGCAAGTTACCAATGAAAAATAACGGATATGGAGTTATGTCAAGGAGACAACATCCCATCTCCAAAATAAACTAACCAAGAACATCTGCAGGTAGTGTATTACAACTGTGTAAAGTTTCATAAAAATCCAATAAGCTGTTTAGGAGGAGTTGCGCTTACAAGGTACATGCCCTCCTTCTTTTCGTGAAAGTACAAGTTTAATTATCTCCCCTTCCCAATTTTGGACAGCGACCATATTTCTTCATGCACATCTGCAGGTAGTGTACTACAACTGTGTAAAGTTTCACAAAAATCCAATAAGCCGTTTAGGAGGAGTTGCCCTTACAAAGTACACGACCCCTCTTTTCGTGAAAGTATAAGCTGAATTATCTCCCCTTCTAAATCTTAGACAGCAACGGTATTCCTTCATGCACATCTGCAGGTTGTGTACTACAACTGTATAAAGTTTCATAAAAATTCAAGAAGCCGTTTAGGAGGAGTTGCGCTTACAAGGTACACGACCCCCCTTTTCAAGAAAGTATAAGTTGAATTATCTCCCCTTCTAAATTTTAGACAGCAACGGTATTCCTTCATGCACATCTACAGGTTGTGTACTACAATTGTGTAAAGTTTCATAAAAATTCAATAAGCAGTTTAGTAGGAGTTGTGCTTACAAGGTACATACCCCCCCCCCCCCCTTTTCGTGAAAGCATAAGTTGAATTATCTCCCCTTTTAAATTTTGGACAGCAACCATATTCCTTCATGCACATCTGCAGGTAGTGTACTACAAATGTGTAAAGTTTCATAAAAATCCAATAAGTCGTTTAGGAGAAGTTGCGCTTACAAGGTACATGGACGGACGGACGGACAGGGTGATTCCTATATACCCCCTCAAACTTTCCTTGCGGGGGGTATAATTATGCTTCTCCTGTATTTTCTTGTTGATAATCTGGCATAGATCTGAGAAGTAAAATTATATACATCAAATAACATCAGAACAACAAAGATGTCCAGATGTAACAATTATCAACAGAAGTCAAAAGTACCGCTCAACTGCAGGCTAAATGCCATTTCCAACTCATTATAGGGTACAAGCTTTACTCATTGTTGAAGACTGTGACTGTGAAATGTAGAACAGCAATAAAACCATTATTCTTTATTTTAATTTGTGTCTAAGTGTAATGCTCTCTCATGTTCATTTACATCCATATCCTTTTTTACTAAATGTAAAGACATTAGTTCTAAAATCCAATAAGTAATCGGGGGCCATCGTGGTCATGACCGTATGGAAGTTGGATTTATAACTACCTATGCAATCAGGGCCTACCACCACTAACGTTGCGAGTTCGAATCCCGCCCATGGCTAGGTGTGCTTGATACAACATTATGTGATAAAGTTTGTCAGTGATTTGCGACAGGTTGGTGGGTTTCTCCGGGTACTCTGGTTTCCTCCACCAATAAAACTGACCGCCACGATATAACTTAAATTGTTGAAAGTGGCATTAAACACCATAACCCTAACCTAGCCAATAAGAAATCAATAAAACTCTACCATACCTCCCATAGCCTCTACTAGATCTTTGATGGCATTCTGTCTAACACTAACTGCAGCACATTTCTCTAATAAATCTTGAGGAAGTCTCTCTGGTTCAAAGTTCAATTTAGAAGGATCAAGGTTCAATGAAGACATGAACTTTCTAAAAAAAATCAATAGATTGAGCAAATATTGTTACATACATCTTTTTTTTTAACCAACACTTATTTACACAACTGTATATATTTTTAAATGAAACTATTAATGATTGATTGATTATTGTTTAATGCCAACTTTAGCATATTTCAGCTATATTGTCTCTAATTGTGGGTGGACAAATTTGATACTAAATGAAAAGCAATGGTATTTGGAAAATTAGTTTTCTTGTTGATAATCCCATATCTGGGTGTTTTTCTAGTACACGTAAGAAAATAGTACTCCATAGTTTTATAACTATAAAGCCTGGTCAAAATAAAAAAAATTATAAATCCTGTTAATGGCGAGGTGTAATTGATATAACGTTATGTGACAAAGTTTGTCAGTGACTTGCGGCAGGTAGGTGGTTTTCTCTGGGTATTCCGCTTTCCTCCACCTATAAAAATCACTGTCACAATAAAACTGAAATATTGTTGAAAGTGGCGTTAAACACAATAATCCTAACTGTAACCTTCAAACTAAACAAAGACTGAAAAATTGATATTTGCCACTTCAAGAAACCAGAGCAAAGATTGATTGACAAAGTCAGGACAATTTGTCCCTAGTGGAACATCATTTCTACCAACAAACATTTAATTATGTGTTCTAGCACAATAAAAAGTCGGCTCAATATGTTGGTCTACTACAAAATAGACATCATGATCATCTATAACAAAAGGTAAGTTGTTCTGCCGAGACTCAGCTGAAAATTTGCTTAAATGTTATCAAATGTCAATAAAACACTTTCAAAGAACACTACAATATCTTTCCTAAAGAGAGAGAGAGATTATAGCATGGTCTTTTTCATATCAGATTAGCCCAAGGCTCGAGTGCTGAGATCAGAACTAAGGGCTAATGAGGGATCTGATATGAAAAAGGCCATGTTATGATCTTTTTATCATATACTTTGCACATGAAAACATTTCCGGAAACTGACGACTTACAATGAGATACCGCTTATGGAAAGTCCCGGAAAGGGTGTGATATATTCTGGAACCGTGTGATATATTTTTATATCAGTCTGCTTAGATAATCTTGGGAAGATATCTAATGCATTTCAATAGATTTGAACTTGATATCATATGGTATTTAGAAAATGAGTTTTCAACTATAGGTATATGATAAATATATACATATATATATATATTTTTTTAATTAAAAAAATGTACAATGTATTCAAAATACAGTCAAACTTGTCTTAAACGTCACCTGCTGTAAACGCCCAGATTAAAACCCTCCTGTTCATATTTATATGTTATTTTCACTCAAATGAGTGGTCATCTTATTAACACAGTCAATGGTGTTTACCTCATCTTATAAATTTACCAGCATTTAACGGTCACTTTTCATTCTAGACTTTTAAATAAATCATCACTAATTAACTTTCAATGTGTTCTCAATACATGATTGCACCATTTGTGCTATCCTCTGATTGAATAATTAACTAATTTAACTGATTTGATTTTTAGTGTTTAACGCCACTTTCAGCAATATTTCTGCTATATCATGGCGACCAGTTTTAGTGGTGGAAGAAGCCGGAGTACCCAGAGAGAACCACCGACCATGGCCAAGCAACTGGTAAACTTTATCACTTGTGGCTGCGCGTCGAGCGCACCCTTTTTTGTAATTTACAAAGCCAGCTGCGAACCCACGCCGTATTGGTGATAGGCTTGTATGAGTTGTTAGGTAATCCAACTACCTAACTCATTGAGCCACCCGGGCCCTACTAATTAACTGTAAATCGTTACAAATACAATGGAGCATTACAAAGCAACCACCTTTTTTCCCCCAATAAACTGCCTTCCGGCAACAGTAATACACCAATTATTGCAGAACAGAACTGAAAATCCAAATGCCCGATCTTAAATAAGTGGTCATTTGTCTTATCCGGTCATCTTACCCTTTTCCGTTGAATACAAGTCTGACTGTACTTTACAAAAAAATTGATCAACTTACAACAAAGCTACATTCTTCTCTTCAATTTCAGTTCCTACTTGTCTCATTAATTTGGCCTTTTCTTCACTGAAATGAAAATATACAAGTCTAAAAATACATGTATATTTTTAGACAGGGAAAATGATCTCCCTTTAATCAGTAAATTTCCAACCAGGAATTAGAATAATTTTGTACTTGATGACCTGTAGTTATCAGTCAAATGACTTTTCTGGTGACAAGATATTTTTTTCTTTTTTTGTGTGATATTAAAGATTTATTAAAACCTGTAATTTGTTGTTTTAATTCAATGCTCCAATTTGAATGTACAGAAGCAGTCTCTTTCTTGTAAGGTCAATCTAATGAAAGACCAGATTTCAAGGCTTGGGTTAATAGTATTTAACGCCACTTTCAACAATATTTCAGTTATATAGTGGCGGTCGGTTTTATTGGTGGAGGAAACCAGAGTACCCAGTGAAATTCACTGACCTGTCACAAGTCATTGACAAACTTTATCACATGATGTTGTATCGAGTACACCTCGCCATGAACAGGGTTCAAACTCACAACTTTAGGAAAGACCATCCCCCTTATAGGACCGCTTTTTCATTGCTGAAGGGGTGGCCTCTTAAGAGTGTATTTTTTTAATATAACATAAAGACAATATTAGAGCAGTGTCTTAAAATATAAAGTTTATATGTAAGAGGTTTAAAATTTGCATAAAGGCAAGGTTAAATGGGCATTTTCCCAGTCTTGCAGCAAATACAAATAAACTTGTTTGAAAATTGTTCCCATAAGCATGTTTGAATGCATGTGTGCTTCATTTAGTTATTAAGTTTCAATTCCTAAGTCATGTGTCAACCTTTTGACCAATCACATGATATGGGGCTTTCCAAATGAAATAAACATTGAAAGGAACAACTTGCAAAAAGAAACAAGGCGACATTAATTTCGCTTTGGAGTCGACGGAGGGCGACTTCAGTCAATATAGGGCTTGAATTTTGCCCACTTCGCTTGGATTGGTGAGCCTTGGCATAGGTAAGTATAAGTATATGCTATACTATTGTACAATCATGACAAGAGTCTGTGGGTTCCCTGTAGGACTTTATAAGTATCGCTTAGATAATCTCTCACCTGTACATCGATGAAGCTTCATGAGCAGACATTGGCACCAGTTTCTGAAAAATATCAGGTCCTGATACTTCAGGGTCGTTCCAGTTAAATGGTATACCTTTAACTAAAGAAGCACCTGAAAAAAACAACATTACAAAAATAAAAATAATTGATAAAACTGCTAACATTGACACACCCATCTGTTACTGTTAAACAACACGAACATCATCTGATATAGAAATTGTGCTGGGGACCAGTATACGTAAATAAATACAAATATCATAGCTGACATCACAACATGGAACAATATATGTAAAGACATGTAATTGAACAAAATGTATAACACAAACCCCACTGTAAACTGGCAGTGAACACAGATACAGAATCAATAACACAAACCCCACTGAAAACTGGAAGTGAACACAGATACAGAATCAATAACACAAACCCCAATGAAAACTGGAAGTGAACACAGGTACAGAATCAATAACACAAACCCCACTGAAAACTGGCAGTGAACACAGGTACAGAATCAATAACACAAACCCCACTGACAACTGGAAGTGAACACAGATACAGAATCAATAACACAAACCCCACTGAAAACCGGCAGTGAACACAGATACAGAATCAATAACACAAACCCCACTGAAAACTGGAAGCGAACACAGGTACAGAATCAATAACACAAACCCCACTGAAAACAGGAAGCGAACACAGATACAGAATCAATAACACAAACCCCACTGAAAACTAGAAGCGAACACAGGTACAGAATCAATAACACAAACCCCAATGAAAACCGGCAGTGAACACAGATACAGAATCAATAACACAAACCCCACTGAAAACTGGCAGTGAACACAGGTACAGAATCAATAACACAAACCCCACTGAAAACTGGAAGTGAACACAGATACAGAATCAATAACACAAACCCCACTGAAAACTGGCAGTGAACACAGATACAGAATCAATAACACAAACCCCAATGAAAACCGGCAGTGAACACAGATACAGAATCAATAACACAAACCCCACTGAAAACTGGAAGTGAACACAGGTACAGAATCAATAACACAAACCCCACTGAAAACTGGAAGCAAACACAGGTACAGAATCAATAACACAAACCCCACTGAAAACAGGAAGTGAACACAGATACAGAATCAATAACACAAACCCCAATGAAAACCGGCAGTGAACACAGATACAGAATCAATAACACAAACCCCACTGAAAACTGGAAGTGAACACAGATACAGAATCAATAACACAAACCCCACTGAAAACTGGAAGCGAACACAGGTACAGAATCAATAACACAAACCCCACTGAAAACTGGAAGCGAACACAGGTACAGAATCAATAACACAAACCCCACTGAAAACTGGATGCGAACACAGGTACAGAATCAATAACACAAACCCCACTGAAAACAGGAAGTGAACACAGATACAGAATCAATAACACAAACCCCAATGAAAACCGGCAGTGAACACAGATACAGAATCAATAACACAAACCCCACTGAAAACTGGAAGTGAACACAGATACAGAATCAATAACACAAACCCCACTGAAAACTGGATGCGAACACAGGTACAGAATCAATAACACAAACCCCACTGAAAACAGGAAGTGAACACAGATACAGAATCAATAACACAAACCCCAATGAAAACTGAAAGTGAACACAGATACAGAATCAATAACACAAACACCACTGAAAACTGGCAGTAAACACAGGTACAGAATCAATAACACAAACCCCACTGAAAACTGGAAGCGAACACAGATACAGAATCAATAACACAAACCCCACTGAAAACTGGAAGTGAACACAGGTACAGAATCAATAACACAAACCCCACTGAAAACTGGAAGTGAACACAGGTACAGAATCAATAACACAAACCCCACTGAAAACAGGAAGTGAACACAGATACAGAATCAATAACACAAACCCCACTGAAAACTGGAAGCGAACACAGGTACAGAATCAATAACACAAACCCCAATGAAAACCGGCAGTGAACACAGATACAGAATCAATAACACAAACCCCACTGAAAACTGGAAGTGAACACAGATACAGAATCAATAACACAAACCCCACTGAAAACTGGAAGCGAACACAGGTACAGAATCAATAACACAAACCCCAATGAAAACCGGCAGTGAACACAGATACAGAATCAATAACACAAACCCCAATGAAAACTGGCAGTGAACACTGATACAGAATCAATAACACAAACCCCACTGAAAACCGGCAGTGAACACAGGTACAGAATCAATAACACAAACCCCACTGAAAACTGGAAGCGAACACAGGTACAGAATCAATAACACAAACACCACTGAAAACTGGAAGTGAACACAGATACAGAATCAATAACACAAACCCCACTGAAAACTGGCAGTGAACACAGATACAGAATCAATAACACAAACCCCAATGAAAACTGGAAGCAAACACAGATACAGAATCAATAACACAAACCCCACTGAAAACAGGAAGTGAACACAGATACAGAATCAATAACACAAACCCCACTGAAAACTGGAAGTGAACACAGATACAGAATCAATAACACAAACCCCAATGAAAACCGGCAGTGAACACAGATACAGAATCAATAACACAAACCCCACTGAAAACTGGAAGTGAACACAGATACAGAATCAATAACACAAACCCCACTGAAAACTGGAAGCGAACACAGGTACAGAATCAATAACACAAACCCCACTGAAAACTGGATGCGAACACAGGTACAGAATCAATAACACAAACCCCACTGAAAACAGGAAGTGAACACAGATACAGAATCAATAACACAAACCCCACTGAAAACTGAAAGTGAACACAGATACAGAATCAATAACACAAACACCACTGAAAACTGGCAGTAAACACAGGTACAGAATCAATAACACAAACCCCACTGAAAACTGGAAGCGAACACAGATACAGAATCAATAACACAAACCCCACTGAAAACTGGAAGTGAACACAGGTACAGAATCAATAACACAAACCCCACTGAAAACTGGAAGTGAACACAGGTACAGAATCAATAACACAAACCCCACTGAAAACAGGAAGTGAACACAGATACAGAATCAATAACACAAACCCCACTGAAAACTGGAAGCGAACACAGGTACAGAATCAATAACACAAACCCCAATGAAAACCGACAGTGAACACAGATACAGAATCAATAACACAAACCCCACTGAAAACTGGAAGTGAACACAGATACAGAATCAATAACACAAACCCCACTGAAAACTGGAAGCGAACACAGGTACAGAATCAATAACACAAACCCCAATGAAAACCGGCAGTGAACACAGATACAGAATCAATAACACAAACCCCACTGAAAACTGGAAGCGAACACAGGTACAGAATCAATAACACAAACCCCAATGAAAACTGGCAGTGAACACTGATACAGAATCAATAACACAAACCCCACTGAAAACCGGCAGTGAACACAGGTACAGAATCAATAACACAAACCCCACTGAAAACTGGAAGCGAACACAGGTACAGAATCAATAACACAAACACCACTGAAAACTGGAAGTGAACACAGATACAGAATCAATAACACAAACCCCACTGAAAACTGGCAGTGAACACAGATACAGAATCAATAACACAAACCCCAATGAAAACTGGAAGCAAACACAGATACAGAATCAATAACACAAACCCCACTGAAAACAGGAAGTGAACACAGATACAGAATCAATAACACAAACCCCACTGAAAACTGGAAGTGAACACAGATACAGAATCAATAACACAAACCCCACTGAAAACCGGCAGTGAACACAGGTACAGAATCAATAACACAAACCCCACTGAAAACTGGAAGCGAACACAGGTACAGAATCAATAACACAAACACCACTGAAAACTGGAAGTGAACACAGATACAGAATCAATAACACAAACCCCACTGAAAACTGGCAGTGAACACAGATACAGAATCAATAACACAAACCCCAATGAAAACTGGAAGCGAACACAGGTACAGAATCAATAACACAAACCCCACTGAAAACTGGAAGTGAACACAGATACAGAATCAATAACACAAACCCCACTGAAAACTGGCAGTGAACACAGATACAGAATCAATAACACAAACCCCAATGAAAACCGGCAATGAACACAGATACAGAATCAATAACACAAACACCACTGAAAACTGGAAGTGAACACAGATACAGAATCAATAACACAAACCCCACTGAAAACTGGAAGTGAACACAGATACAGAATCAATAACACAAACCCCACTGAAAACTGGAAGTGAACACAGATACAGAATCAATAACACAAACCCCACTGAAAACTGGAAGTGAACACATACAGAATCAATAACACAAACCCCACTGAAAACTGGAAGCGAACACAGGTACAGAATCAATAACACAAACACCACTGAAAACTGGAAGTGAACACAAATACAGAATCAATAACACAAACCCCACTGAAAACTGGAAGTGAACACAGGAACAGAATCAAAATTGTAGATGACACAGCAATACAATGGGATTTTTAAAATTTTGTTTTATCCAGCAATCCACTAACATTATCCTATAAGGCCAAAACAAATTAATTGTTAGCTTCTCAGGCACCGCTGCGTGTGTGTTTTTACTGCCGCATTGATCGTTTTTACATTGGGAAAACAAATTGTGTCTGTTTCCGGATCCGCTCCGGCCCGAAAGTTTGTTGATCACAATCATAATACAATGGGATTTTTAAAATTTTGTTTTATCCAGCAATCCACTAACATTATCCTATAACAGGGAACCATTCATTTCCTTTTCAGAATCTCTCCAACTCCTTCATAAAACTGCTATGAGGTTCAATTTCTCAATATTTTTATGTGGCAATTGTTTTGATGATGTTGGTAGAATTATTGACCATCACTGTTTAAACTTTCACTTAATAACAATTTCTCATATTGATAATCATTTATTCAAATGTTTCAGGGGAGATAATATGGAATCCCCCCATTATCCATTTCAACATTGCCAAATTTTTGTGTTTGTCCCCAGCCAGGAAATGGATTTCCAAATTGGCATATATCGTGGTTTATTTGTGTGTTTAATAGTGGTACACCGATCATCGGAAACATTGACTAATCAGCTCAATCCGATGATTGATTTTTAAACCTTGTGGTCGATTCTGATTCCTAGTGTTAAAAAAAAATATATGTTTCACTTTATTCTTTGTTTTCGTCTTCATACTCTTAAAATGGGTCTATTTGAGTATGGTAATCCAGGAAGAAAATACATGTAGGAGGTAAATGTCAACAATATTCGATCGTCGCTCAAAGTTGGTATAATGATCATTGATCCTCAAAATGTGACCGATTCCAATGACTAGTATTCAATAATTTGAGGTGAGAGAGAGTTGTATGAATTGCTGATATTGGCTAAATTTTCTTTTCATAACTAACCTTTGACCTCAGGAAGTGTGTCTGCAGCAGGAATTTTGTCATGGTAAATAAAGTCATTATCTTTCTTAGCTGACTGGTATCTATAAACAAAGTAAAAACCGTGAAGGAGCAATAAATAAATCAGGTAGACCTTCCCTTTATTAAAGATAAGTGATTGGATTTTGTTGTTGTTGATTTTTTGTGCTTAATGACACTTTCAGCAATATTTCAATTTCAGCTATATCATGGCAACCAGTTTTAGTGGTGGAAGAACCCGGAGTACCCGGAGAGAACCACCGACCATAGGCAAGCAACTGGTAAACTTTATCACTTGCGGCTGCGAGTCGAGTACACCCTTTTTTGTAATTTGCAAAGACGGGCGCTAACCCATGCCGTATTGGTGATAGGCTTGTATGAGTGGCTAGGTAATCCAACTACCTAACTCATTGAGCCACCCTGGCCCTCTTAAAGACAAGTAGAAATATGGTCCAGTTGTATTACTTTTATAATATTTTAACTACGGTACACAAACAATGTCAATGTTGTGCTTTTTCAAAATAAAATTACTTGGCCCAATGATCTTGATATACATGTAATGTGGATCAACTGCAAAAATTTTAATATTTCATGGATTGTCTGAATAACCTTATTTTTGAGCTTAGCATTTTCTTAGTTTCTTCTTTCCCAAGTTACGATTACTTGGATTACAACAGTGAACCTCACCTTTATCCCAGTTTTTAAGCCTCATACACATAAACTTTATATTTTAACACACTGCACTAATATTGTCTATTTATGTTTGCCAAAGCCATATTCAACACAAAGTCTATCTGTTTGTAAAACACCTTTAACTTCAAATAAACAGCATTCACAGAGTAATGAACACACAACAAAAACTTTGTCAGACTAATTATAATGTACTTACTTGCCAGCCACAACATCATTAGTAAACCTTAGTGACTCCTGGATATCTGACAATTCATTCTGTAACAACACAATTTATATAATCATCAATTTATTTCTTAATACTTGTAATTCAAAGAAAACAAATTAAAAAAAAAAGTTCTGAAATTTAGACTTAAATTTTTTTTTCTGTTTTTTTTCCCCAGAGATATTTCAAAGTGTTCTTGTGGTGGATACATACTTTAACTGCAGCAACCTTAGCACTAGCTGCGAAACAGGACAGAAAAGCTCATTAAAGGTTCACTTTTCTACCTGTTTCTAAAGCTTGTACAAATAAATTTATGTATATATATTGTCTATTTATTAAACAGAATAATACAATTTATTAAACAGAATTATACAATTTATTCAAATTAACATATATTAATTCATAGTAAATAAACCATACCTTAGCCATTTTTATACAATCTTTCAGTTTATCAAATGACAGTGTAAAATAAGCAACACATTCACCAAACTTTTCTTGTTCTTCCGAGTTTCTTCCCATATAGTAATTTGTAATCACTTCATAAAATAAAATCTTTAAATCTGTTCTTTTCTTCCAGTCCTAAAAAAATAAAATTGATTGAAATTGAAAATGTATAATATCATTTAAGGCTTTATACCAGGGGTGAAATCTAGTTGGAAAATAAAATAACTGAAAATAAATAAAGATAGCTGAAAACATCTACACCTCTTTTTCACAAGGTCAATTTTTTACTTATTATGACAGTGTGCTGCAACTTTGGGAAAATTTATTTTTCATAGGAAAACAGTTGAAAACTGAAAAAAGTATATTTTTCTCCGTCCTAATTTCTTGTTAATAATATTCACATGGATTGAACAGAAAATCATTTTCTAAGTATTAATGTGAATATACGCAACTGATTAATGTGAATTCATCTTTGTTCATTGAATATCAACTTTTGTTGTTTCTGTTGGTATCAGCAAATCACAAAATTTAGTGAACCATGAAAAAGCATGTATTATGTGACCTTAATTTTAATTTGCCTGTCATATTAATTAAATCTGTTGTTAACCACTACCTTATCTTATGCGACCATATTTCAATGTTCCCTTTGAAGGTCGCACTAGGCAGGTTTGAGCTTATTCTTGACCTACCTTGTATTTTCTAGATCTCAGAATAGTGTCCATATTTTCTGTTAGCGACCGCCTGTCTTATGTGACCGTATTTCAATGTGCCCTTTGAAGGTCACATAAAGCAGGTTTGACAGTAATTAAACCTGTAGTTAGCCACTACCTTGTCTTATGTGACCATATTTCAATGTTCCCTTGGAAGGTCACAAAAGGTAGGTTTGACCTTATTCTTGACCTACCTTATATTTTCTAGATCCCAGAATAGCATCCATATTTTCCGTCTGTAGAGATCTGATAACATTCTTGTAGAATTACACGACTTGTGCTGACACCTTGGCTGTAATGGTGTTCTTTCTACTGTCTATCATTGACTTCTCTAAGATACACTCCTGGGCTTGTGACTACAAATTACAAAAAGCATATAGCTTACTTAAATAAAAATAGAATAACGGCAGAAATGAAGGTTGAGACGGACATTATCACTAGTATCACAGCGAGTCAGATAAGATAGTGAAAATGTATGTGAAGTCGCCCTATTTTTTTAAAGTGAGGCGAGCCCTGAAAACAACTTTTATTATATAAACTTCGTACAAAATATAACAGATCATAATAAATTCAAAATAAACTACACAGCCAACAAACGATACTTTTAATAAACAATTCTAATGGAAATACCAGTATATAAGTATTGTGATTTCTTACATAAACTGAATTAAATTATTTTTGTAGAAAAAGTATGAATATTATACGTAACTGTTTATAGTAACGAAAAATATATATTGGCTTAAATTCATTCGTGCATTCTCTATGGACGTTTTGTTATCATTTTCAACACTTTCTTAATTTATCATTTCAAATAAACGTTAGAGAATACAGAAGGGGCAATCCAGAGAAACTGGCAACATAGGCTATACAAGACGAAGGAAAACAAAACAAAAACACAACACAAAAAGTGTTGAACACCACTATATGTAAACAAACACAAAACCCTATACTTACAAGCATTAGATGTGAGGAGGTCATGTGACATATCAAAGTTCTATACTTACAAGCATTAGATGTGAGGAGCTCATGTGACATATCAAAGTTCTATACTTACAAGCATTAGATTAACCTGGAATGTGAGGAGCTCATGTGACATATCAAAGTTCTATACTTACAAGCATTAGATGTGAGGAGCTCATATGACATATCAAAGTTCTATACTTACAAGCATTAGATGTGAGGAGCTCATGTGACATATCAAAGTTCTATACTTACAAGCATTAGATGTGAGGAGGTCATGTGACATATCAAAGTTCTATACTTACAAGCATTAGATGTGAGGAGCTCATGTGACATATCAAAGTTCTATACTTACAAGCATTAGATGTGAGGAGGTCATGTGACATATCAAAGTTCTATACTTACAAGCATTAGATGTGAGGAGCTCATGTGACATATCAAAGTTCTATACTTACAAGCATTAGATGTGAGGAGGTCATGTGACATATCAAAGTTCTATACTTACAAGCATTAGATGTGAGGAGCTCATGTGACATATCAAAGTTCTATACTTACAAGCATTAGATGTGAGGAGGTCATGTGACATATCAAAGTTCTATACTTACAATCATTAGATGTGAGGAGCTCATGTGACATATCGAAGTTCTATACTTACAAGCATTAGATGTGAGGAGCTCATGTGACATATCAAAGTTCTATACTTACAAGCATTAGATTGACCTGGAATGTGAGGAGCTCATGTGACATATCAAAGTTCTATACTTACAAGCATTAGATGTGAGGAGCTCATATGACATATCAAAGTTCTATACTTACAAGCATTAGATGTGAGGAGGTCATGTGACATATCAAAGTTCTATACTTACAAGCATTAGATGTGAGGAGGTCATGTGACATATCAAAGTTCTATACTTACAATCATTAGATGTGAGGAGGTCAGGTGACATATCAAAGTTCTATACTTACAAGCATTAGATGTGAGGAGCTCATGTGATAAATCAAAGTTCTATACTTACAAGCATTAGATGTGAGGAGCTCATGTGACATATCAAAGTTCTATACTTACAAGCATTAGATGTGAGGAGTTCATGTGACATATCAAAGTTCTATACTTACAAGCATTAGATGTGAGGAGGTCATGTGACATATCAAAGTTCTATACTTACAAGCATTAGATGTGAGGAGGTCATGTGACATATCAAAGTTCTATACTTACAAGCATTAGATGTGAGGAGTTCATGTGACATATCAAAGTTCTATACTTACAAGCATTAGATTGACCTGGAATGTGAGGATCTCAAGTGACATATAAAAGTTCTATACTTACAAGCATTAGATTGACCTGGAATGCGAGGATCTCATGTGACATATAAAAGTTCTATACTTACAAGCATTAGATGTGAGGAGTTCATGTGACATATCAAAGTTCTATACTTACAAGCATTAGATGTGAGGAGCTCATGTGACATATCAAAGTTCTATACTTACAAGCATTAGATGTGAGGAGCTCATGTGACATATCAAAGGTCTATACTTACAAGCATTAGATGTGAGGAGTTCATGTGACATATCAAAGTTCTATACTTACAAGCATTAGATGTGAGGAGCTCATGTGACATATCAAAGTTCTATACTTACAAGCATTAGATGTGAGGAGCTCATGTGACATATCAAAGTTCTATACTTACAAGCATTAGATGTGAGGAGCTCATGTGACATATCAAAGTTCTATACTTACAAGCATTAGATTAACCTGGAATGTGAGGATCTCATGTGACATATAAAAGTTCTATACTTACAAGCATTAGATTGACCTGGAATGCGAGGATCTCATGTGACATATAAAAGTTCTATACTTACAAGCATTAGATGTGAGGAGTTCATGTGACATATCAAAGTTCTATACTTACAAGCATTAGATGTGAGGAGCTCATGTGACATATCAAAGTTCTATACTTACAAGCATTAGATGTGAGGAGCTCATGTGACATATCAAAGGTCTATACTTACAAGCATTAGATGTGAGGAGCTCATGTGACATATCAAAGTTCTATACTTACAAGCATTAGATGTGAGGAGCTCATGTGACATATCAAAGTTCTATACTTACAAGCATTAGATGTGAGGAGCTCATGTGACATATCAAAGTTCTATACTTACAAGCATTAGATTGACCTGGAATGGGAGGATCTCATGTGACATATAAAAGTTCTATACTTACAAGCATTAGATTGACCTGGAATGCGAGGATCTCATGTGACATATAAAAGTTCTATACTTACAAGCATTAGATTGACCTGGAATGTGAGGACCTCATGCGACATATCAAAGCTCTATACTTACAAGCATTAGATTTTAGCTGGAATGTGAGGATCTCATGTGACATATAAAAGTTCCATACTTACAAGCATTAGATTGACCTGGAATGTGAGGATCTCATGTGACATATAAAAGTTCTATACTTACAGGTATTAGATTGACCTGGAATGTGAGGATCTCATGTGACATATAAAAGTTCTATACTTTATTACAAGCATTAGATTGACCTGGAATGTGAGGATCTCATGTGACATATAAAAGTTCTATATTTACAGGCATTATATTGACCTGGAATGTGAGGATCTCATGTGACATATAAAAGTTTTATACTTTATTACAAGCATTAGATTGACCTGGAATGTGAGGATCTCATGTGACATATCAAAGTTCTATACTTACAAGCATTAGATGTGAGGAGCTCATGTGACATATCAAAGGTCTATACTTACAATCATTAGATGTGAGGAGTTCATGTGACATATCAAAGTTCTATACTTACAAGCATTAGATGTGAGGAGCTCATGTGACATATCAAAGTTCTATACTTACAAGCATTAGATGTGAGGATCTCATGTGACATATCAAAGTTCTATACTTACAAGCATTAGATGTGAGGAGCTCATGTGACATATCAAAGTTCTATACTTACAAGCATTAGATGTGAGGAGCTCATGTGACATATTAAAGTTCTATACTTACAAGCATTAGATTGACCTGGAATGTGAGGATCTCATGTGACATATAAAAGTTCTATACTTACAAGCATTAGATTGACCTGGAATGCGAGGATCTCATGTGACATATAAAAGTTCTATACTTACAAGCATTAGATTGACCTGGAATGTGAGGACCTCATGCGACATATCAAAGCTCTATACTTACAAGCATTAGATTGATCTGGAATGTGAGGATCTCATGTGACATATAAAAGTTCTATACTTTATTACAAGCATTAGATTGACCTGGAATGTGAGGATCTCATGTGACATATAAAAGTTATATATTTACAGGCATTATATTGACCTGGAATGTGAGGATCTCATGTGACATATAAAAGTTTTATACTTTATTACAAGCATTAGATTGACCTGGAATGTGAGGATCTCATGTGACATATCAAAGCTCTATATTCACAAGCATTAGATTGACCTTGAATCTGAGGACCTCATGTAATATATCAAAGCTCCATACTTACAAGCATTAGGTTGACCTGGAATGTGAGGACCTCATATGACATATCAATGCTCTATACTTACAAGCATTAGATTGACCTGGAATGTGAGGACCTCATGTGACATATCCACGCTGAGATTAGATGATCCAAAGTGGTCTCTTAAAAATTCAAATGCCCATGCAGCACACTGGAAATGTGTACATGCTACTTTCATCCCCTGAAAAAATACAGAAATCCTTTTATGATGAGTCGGTAGAAACGATTTGGAGTGAGTCAGTGATTGTTGTTTAACACCAACTCAGCAATTTTTAAGCTTTATCATGGTGAGAACAAGTTAATTTTCAATAAGATGATGATGAGGTCTGCTTTGTACTAGACCAATGCGCTTAGCTTGATTTTTTATAGTGTTAGCTCACTGAAACAACAGTCTGTGGATAGACATGTCGCCCCACTCAGACACATTATCCTGATTCCGAGCCAACCAGTCTTTGCTCTTTCTCCTTAATGCTGCGTGTTTAGCGGAGAAGCAAAAATTCCAATTTTACAGTCTTTGGTTTGACCCGATCGGGGCTCGAACCCACGATCTACCTCACTCGAGGCGAGCATGCTAACCATTACACCACCGATGCAGTGAAACTATGTGGTATTGTAAGAGCATGGCACAGTGAATCACTACAAGCTTATGGATCTTTAATTATAAAAGACATGTGTAGCCTATCAGTATATGATGTGCATCATTAAAGTAGAAATAGGAACTAAAATGGGAAGGCATGTGTAAACTAGAAAAATCTGGCCAGGGTCCATTTCACAATCATTTTAGAGTATGAGTGATGCTCATTACTGATGACTGTAACTGCGAAATGTAATACAGCAATAAAAGCATCGTTCCTTTACCTGAATTTACTGGCAACAAGAATAAAGCATGGCCATAACTACTCAATCTAAAGATACCTAAAACTTATGTCTCCCCTTAACAAGTGATACTATTTCAAAAACAATTATTTGACCTTGAGGTCAAAGGTCAAGGTCCAACGAAGGTCATTACGGTACGCGACACACCGCCTTATGATCATGCACCCACATACCATATATCATTGACCAACCTCGAAAAACAAAAAATTATGGTCCGGACAAGCTTCGCTGAGAAGAAGCAGAAGCGGAAGAAAAAAATCAGACTAAAACAATATGTCTCCCTTCGATCGAAGGGGAGACATAATTAAAATTATATGTTGTTGTATCTTTTTCGGATATCAGCTTTTATGTGTGCACTCGGTTTTAAACTGTAGGCTCATCGTTGACTGGTCTGTTTAAAATATGATCCTTGACATGACACCATTACATGTTAACTTAGTGCATAGCCAAAAAAATTAGACCCTTGAAGGATGTTGATTCTAGAGTGTTCACAAGGATGTTACGCAGTAAATATTTGACCTGGTGACATTGACCTTGACCTTGAAAATCAATAGGGTTCCAGACTCTCCTAAGGACTAAGTATGCACCATATTTGGTCAAAATCCATTGAAGGATCTTGATTCTAGAGTGTTCACAAGGATGTTATGCGGTAAAAATTTGACCCCTTGACCTTTGACCTTGAAAATCAATAGGGTTCCAGACTCTCATAAGGACTAAATATGCACCAAGTTTGGTCAAAATCCATTGAAGGATGTTGATCCTAGAGTGTTCACAATGATGTTACGGAAGGACGGACGGTAGGGTTATTATATCCCTTCGCAACTTCGTTGGCGAGGGGATTAAAAAGATACAACAAACATCCAATTACATGAATATCAATAATCACTAGGAAAAGGATTAAATGTGTGTCAAAATGCTGGAGATCTAGAGAAGGAGGTTCGGACCCATCCATTGTCTAAACCCCCCCCCCCCCTCCATTTTTTGACATGTACACATAAGATTTAATTTGTAATACTACACACACATACTTACATCAGCACTCTGTCTTGTTTCTATACTACCCAGTATAGAATGTAATGCTCCAATGTTGTATAGGATACAGGCTTGTTCAAACTTGACATCAGGAATCGTGACTTCTCTACCGAGGAAAACATCCTCCCTACAACATATAACAAGTAACAATCATTACATTTAGATGTATTAGTCAAGATTAACTTCTCTACCAAGGAAAACATCCTCCTTATAACAGATATTAGTTAAAAATCATTAGTCAAGATTAACTTCTCTACCAAGGAAAACATCCTCCTTATAACAGATATTAGTTAAAAATCATTAGTCAAGATTAACTTCTCTACCAAGGAAAACATCCTCCTTATAACAGATATTAGTTAAAAATCATTAGTCAAGATTAACTTCTCTACCAAGGAAAACATCCTCCTTATAACAGATATTAGTTAAAAATCATTAGTCAAGATTAACTTCTCTACCAAGGAAAACATCCTCCTTATAACAGATATTAGTTAAAAATCATTACGTTTAGATGTATTAGTCAAGATTTACCGTAAACGGCTGTATATTACTCGCATTTGTGCATTATCCACACCCCTTTTGGTTCCCAAAATCTTGGATGAAAAAACCTAGTTCGGGTATATAATCCTTATCGGATAATATGAAGCAGCCAGCCGCGATACTGGTACTACAATACTGGTAATACCAGTATTTTACCAGTATCTTCCAGTATCTGCAATACTGGTACAGATACTGGTAAATACTAGTATCCCAGTATCTTCCAGAATTTTCCAGTATCTGCAATACTAGAAGATACTGGTCATTGCCAAAATATGAGTATTGTAGATACCGGAAGATTCTGGGAAATACTGGTAATACCAGTATTGCAGATACTGGAAGATTCTGGAAAATACTGGTATTACCAGTATTGCAGATACTGGAAGATTCTGGAAAATACTGGTAATACCAGTATTGCAGATACTGGAAGATTCTGGAAAATACTGGTATTACCAGTATTGCAGATACTGGAAGATTCTGGAAAATACTGGTTATACCAGTATTGCAGGTATTGGAAGATTAGGTAGAATTCCGGTTAACCCGAGTTTTTTGTCTACATTATACTAAAAGAATTGAAAATAATTCATACTCATACGTCATTTCTGCTGTACATAACATAAGAGGCAAAAGCCCTGTAATGTCAAAATATTTTGTATGGTCCCTTAGAGTTTGATATATATTGGTAAGGTAATTTGACATGACTGGGCGGAGCCTAATACTAACGGTAAATACAATGAGCTGTGATTTACAGTTAGAATTAGGCTCTGCCCACTCGTGTCAAATTGCCAGATACTAGAGTTTCCAGTATTGTGTGTTTTGCAATACTAGTATTACTGTGACCAGTATTGCTGGATGAAGAATACTGCAGCTTCCAGTATTGTGTGTTTTATAATACTAGTATCACCAGTATTGCTGGATGAAGAATACTAGAGTTTCCAGTATTGTGTGTTTTACAATACTAGTATTACCAGTATTGTTGGATGAAGAATACTGGAGCTTCCGGTATTGTGCATAGATCAACGATTCTGGTATTCCAGTATTGTAAATGCACGATACTGGTACATCCAGTATTGTATATGTACGATACTGGTATTACCAGTATTGTAACATTACAATACTGGTATTTCTAGTATTGTACAGTGTTACAATACTGGTATTACCAGTATTGTAATATTTACAATACTGGTATTTCCAGTATTGTGAATATTATAATACTGGTAATACCAATATTGTAAATATTACAATACTGGTAATACCAGTATCGCGGCCGGCCGCTTCATATTATCCTCCTTATCAACTTTTGACCCATTCATGTGGAGAACAAATGTGTGAATAAAGCTAAATATTTGGCAAGAAAAATGTGTAATGCAATGGAAAACATGTTAAACTAGTGGTAAATATTTCCATCTTTTGTGGGAAACATTTAGAAAAAAGAACAACTATATTTTTTTTTTTTACTTTCTTTTCTTATCCATTAATGTTATTTTTTCTTCTCTTCATTCGACCATTGGTGTAACAATGTTGTTTCATGTGGGGCCGTTATGGTCATGATCGCATAGTAGTTGGATTAGCAACTACCTATGCAATTAGTGCCTATCACCACTAAGGTTGTACATTAGAATCCTGCTCATGGTGAGGTATACTCGATACAACATTGTGTGATAAAGTTTGTCAGTGACTTGCACCATGTTGGTGGTTTTCTCCGGGTCCTCCGCTTCCTCAACCAACAAAACTGACAGCCACGATATAACTGAAATATTGTTGAAAGTGGCGTTAAACACCATAACCATAACCCTTAATTCTTCTTGAAAAATTGTCATGTGATTTACTAGCTAAATCAAATCATTATCCGAGTTTCATTTTACCATGATGAAGACTTACCAGATAGAATTAATGAAACATTCCCCCTTTTTCCAACCATGGGAACCGTTTACTTTAGATAAGATTCACCAAATAGAATTTATTTCTCATTTTCTTTCCAAGTAATAGTAATTCTACATCTACTTCTTTCATCATAAAGAACCCAAAAGAAAGACTTACTTTAACTTGGTAAAATTTGATTTAATATCCCCTTCCGCATATAAGAACCATCTGAGAAATGACAAGCTCCCTAGAAAACATACTTACCATGTAAAATTAATCCCACATTCTCCCTCCTCCCCCATGGGGAACCTTCCTTGTAAAAACTGCAACTGGGCATAATATTTTTTCAGTGTACTACATCCCATAAAATCATGTGAAACATGAACAGCACTCTGAAAGCACAAAAAAAAACGTTGTCCATTCTGTCATCTTTATATAATTCATGGGGTCGTTATAGTCGTGATCACATGGTAGTTGGATTTACAACTACATGTACCTGTGCAATCAGCGCCTATCACCACTAAAGTTGTCAGTTCGAACTCCGTTCATGGCGAGGTGTACTCGATACAACACTATGTGATCAAGTTTGCCAGTGTCTTATGACAGGTCAGTGGTTTTCTTCGGGTACTCCGGTTTCCTCCATCAATAAAACTGACTGCCACGATATAACTGAAATATTGTGGAAAGTGGCCTGCAACACAATTAACCAACCAACTATATAATTCAGAGACATTTGCAACTCCTCTAGGAGCATCATGGACTCGTCATTTGTGTTTGGGTCTCACTGTTATATGATTAATTTAGATTTTTTGGTGTTTAACACCATTTTCAGCAATATTTCAGCTATATCATGGTGACCAGTTTTAGTGGTGGAAGAAGCCCGAGTACCCGGAGATAACCACCAACCATGGGCAAGTAACTGGTAAACTTTATCACTTGCAGTTGCGAGTTGAGTGCACCCTTTTTTGTAATTTACAAAAACAGGTGCAAACCCACGCCGTATTGGTGATAGGTTTGTATGAGTTGTTAGGTAATCCAACTACCTAACTCATTGAGCCACCCGGGCCCTCTCACCATTATAAATCAATATTAATGAAGAATGCACTAATGGGATTTGTAGGTTGCATTTGGGACTCATCAGAACTTTATCCTACTAGGATCTCTGATAATTCCTGTTGCTGACATTGCTAATGCCATGTCAATTGGATGAAATATAGCTATAGGACATCAGTTTCTGTTTTAAAATTGTCCGTTTGTGAAAGAGTGTTGTTTAACGCCAAGTGAGCAATTTTTCAGCTACTGTATATAATGGTGAGAACAAGTTACAAGTTGATGATGATTTCCGCTTTGTACTACCGGTAGACCAACACACTTAGCTGCATTTTTATAGTGCTATCTCACCAAACAAGAGTCTTATCCCGACCCATAATAAACTGAGAATATTCCATATGCATTTGTCACAAAAGTAAAAGGCAGTTAAATATGTTGAAAGCTTCTTGACATCTATACAGACATAACTGGAACTGGTATATTGTACATGTACTTTGATACAATTGATTGATTGGTTGATTAGAGTTCCATTGATTACAAAATATATCTTAAAATACTGAAAATTAATTTTTAATATATTATTTTTACAAAAAAAAATATCGTGCATTGCATGTACACACCATAATATTTCCTATCAACTTTTCAACAATATTTTTTTTGAATTCAAACATGATTATCCCCCTTAGTAATTACCTGTCTCAGCTGTTCAAGGTCACTGCAGGCTTTATTATAATGTGCTGGATCCTCTCCATAATGGTCTCTGATGTACTAAAATAAAAAACATGAAATTGATATATACCTTGTATATTTACAATACATAATCAGGGCCTATTCTACATGTAGTAGGAAAAATGATGAATTTGCCCCAAAAAATTTAGATATTTGTTTGGAATTGTTGACCATCGCTGTTTTTAAGAAAAGTTTGAAGATCGCTAGATACGGGTTTTATTGGTAAAGGAAACAGGAGTACTCGGAGAAAAACCACTGACCTGTCACAACCTGGATCGTCTTAACGGCATTATAGGTCCCTGGGGCCATACCTAAACAACCACTCACAGGAATAAAACTGTAAATGTCGATAAAATTAAACATATATTTATTATATGTTATAAATATATTCATTATATTGGTACTTCCAACAAAATCAGTGTATAAACATTAAAAATAGTGTGAGGGTATAAATAAGTAAAAGGCGAGGGTTGTGATTCCATTAATGCCTTAACTCCGCCACTTTTTGCCCTGGTTCTGACTGAGCTATGATCTGGATATCCAATGATATATGTAGTGGTCTTCATTTTTTTCAATAATTATTTGTTTTGTTGATATTGGTTGGATTGTTGATTATAAGATTCCAATCTTTTCATAATAATGAAGGATCACAAAAATAATTTTCATCAGTTGTGATGCTTCAAAAAGTACTTCTCAGATGCAGGGTTTCAGCTGGATTTTATTATACTAAGGTCAAATGACCTAACGCATATAAATTCCTCAGGCCTTTTGTCCTGAAAGACACTTATTCAATAGGTCAGTTGTGTCCTAATTTGCCTAAAACTTATAAGTCATTTAATGATATATTAAGATGTGGTTTGATTCATTTAATGCAGCTGGAGCTTAATTTAATATTCATTTGTTTCAAACTTGCATACTTATTATGATATTTGGAATTGACAACCAGACAGGTTTTCAGAGGTCACCATCTCTTTCCAAAAGCTTAAGTGAAAATAAATAGAAATTAAAATCAAATTCCCCAATGAGGAATGAGTCAAAGACTTAAGAGAAAGCTACCCTAAATAGGTTACAAAAAGGTCTGCTTTGAAATAAACATTTTGTAGATGTTTTTTTACATTTAAATTCACAGAGAAATAACAATTTTAGCGAATCTTTTCAGCCATTTGTCTTAATCAGGAAAAAGCTTCTAATATTTGTCCATTTCAAAGGTTTCAATATTTCCCGAAAACCTAAATCAAGTCCTCTATCGTATTTTGCACAAAAGACAAGTTTAAATTTAGCACCAAATTGATATCAGATGATCTTTACGTGTCCGGTCCGGAGTGATTCTTGTTCTTATATTTCAAATATTGATATTTTCGTTCATTAAAGCGTTTCTGAGATTGCGACTTTAATTTTGTCAATGTCCTTGAACTTCATCAAAGCATGGAAAAACGATAAATGATACAATAAAAGAGTTTTGATCTGGCGTTTCACCAGGCCATGGAAACGATGATCTCTCTTGACTATTTACTCGGCCATTACAAAATAGGGGGGTGCTAATGTGTGTATCTTGTTAGGTAAATGAGTTTGCCAGATATTTATTTATGGATATATTGTGACAAAATATGGATGTAATTGTTTGAAATATATATTTCCCAAGGAGGTTTGTATTATTTTACATTCAACATACGTCTTCATTTAAAATTTGGATGTGAAGTAAAATACAATAAAATTTTGGTAAGATCAGGATCAGGAAGATTTTTAGTTAGACAAATTTTTCTGAATGGCTTTTTGTTCTTTTGTAAGGTATTTTTACCTTAATAATTATATATAAAAACAGAAAATATAGGTTATATATTTTTATGAAATAAATTAATTAAAACAAACACGTGTTTTCTTAGAATATGGTAAATCCGAGGATTTGTGATATTCAAAGCAGATGTTTGTTTACAAACAATAATTATATATATAAGTGTATTTTGTAAACAACTAATGGTACGTAGATACATTGTATCTAACATAGTTAACACTTAATCCAAATTTTATTTAGCATACATATGCATTTTGATTATTTTATTTTATGAATATAAATTGTTATTAAAAACACAGGATCTATTTAGATCATAGATGGGCTTCACACTCCTACAGGAGTACAGACAGTATTGTAAAATATTTATTTCATTTTATTTTTAAATATAAGATTATAGACAAACTGTGTTAATTACTATTGGTTCATTTTTTTTTACAAAAAGTTTTTGAGTAGCAATTTTATAATACTATACAGTACTATGATTATCTCCCTTTATTTATATTCCTCAAAAAGCATTTTCCCCAATAATTATAGTTAATTCAACTTTTTGCATTTAATTGTTATATTTTGAAATTGGTATCAATATTAAACAATAAAAAAAATTTATGTTCATATTTATATGAATAATATAGTTGGAATTATTTAAATTAAATATACCTACCTTGAAGAACTTTCGATTTATATATATAATCAACGCCCACTTTCTTATAAATATATTGCCGAATTTCCTTCGATATTTTCCCTATATTACAATTATACTTCGGTATTTTCCGATTTAGTTTGGTTGATTCTAAATTTGCATAGACACTTCAAATACGTCAAAAAATTATCCAATGAAAAGCTTCTCGATATACGAGAACTAGACGAGAATTTCCTTACTTATTATAAAATCCTTAGATACATCGAATGGTAAAATCGGCCATTTTCTAGTATCATTATTTGCTGATTCCATCCCCTGGTTTCACTTTAGTTTTAATCAAAATAAATTATGGACAAATTGGAGAATACTGGATCACGTGTCCGATGCATACGTAGTATATGTCGGTCTTTTTGGCCACTTATTTTGAAACAAACGGTCATTTTGACAGCAATGTCAAATTATTTCCTGTCATATACGCAAATTATCGGCCAATGACCGACGTCAAACGGAAACCCTGAGGTGACCCGAAATTATTACCAGGCTACTTAACTTTCATGTCTGGTGGCCAATGGGAGACTTCAATTAATATCCTACAATCATTTTGTCTCAGCAAATTGAACACTTTTAATTGTTTGAATATAACCTCTTTCACTCATTTTTTTATGCATTTTCACATGCTTTACCAATAAACTTAACCAAAACAAAAAATATTATTTGCACTAGACAATAGATTTTTTAACACAAACACAGTTACAGTAACTGGCAAAGGCCCAATATAACAAGAATTCTGAGAGTATTGCACATAGCAATACATTGTACCCTACCGGCCGCAAAAATCAGAGGACCTAAAATATTAGAAGTATCATCTTGCAGTAACTAGATTTTAAAATACAAGTTCAAGGGCCATAACTCAGCCAAAAATCATTTGACCAGAACGAAATTCGAAATTAAACTGATGAGTCGGTAGAAACGAGTTGGAGTGAGTCAGTGATTGTTGTTTAACACCAACTCAGCAATTTTTCAGCTTTATCATGGTGAGAACAAGTTAATTTTCAATAAGATGATGATGAGGTCTGCTTTGTACTAGACCAATGCGCTTAGCTTGATTTTTATAGTGCTAGCTCACTGAAACAACAGTCTGTGGATAGACATGTCGCCCCACTCAGACACATTATCCTCATTCCGAGCCAACCAGTCTTTGCTCTTTCTCCTTAGTGCTGCGTGTTTAGCGGAGAAGCAAAATTCCAATTTTACAGTCTTTGGTTTGACCCGATCGGGGCTCGAACCCACGATCTACCTCCCTCGAGGCGAGCACACTAACCATTACACAACCGATGCAGTGAAACTATTTGGTATTGTAAGAGCATGGCACAGTGAATCACTACAAGCTTATGGATCTTTAATTATGAAAGACATGTGTAGCCTATCAGTATATGATGTGCAACATGAAAGTAGAAATTGGAACTGAAATGGGAAGGCATGTGGTAAACTATAAAAATCTGGCCAGGGTGCGTTTCACACTCATTTTAGGGTATGAGTGATGCTCATTACTGAAGACCCTACTGTAACTGTGAAATGTAATACAGCAATAAAAGTGTTGTTCCTTTACCTGAATTTACTGGCAACAAGAATAAAGCATGGCCATAACCACTCAATCTAAAGATACCTAAAACTTATGTCTCCCCTTAAATATAACAAGTGATACTATATAAAAAACAATTATTTGACCTTGAGGTCAAAGTTCAAGGTCCAACGAAGGTCATTACGTTACGCGACACACCGCCTTATGGTCATGCATCCACATACCAAATATCATTGACCTACATGTATCTTGAAAGACAAAAAAGTTATGGTCCGGACAAGCTTCGCTGAGGAGAAGCAGAAGAAGTGCAAGCAGAAGAAAAAATCAGACTACAACAATATGTCTCCCTTCGTTCGAAGGGGAGACATAATTAAAATTATATGTTGTTGTATCTTTTTCGGACATCAGCTTTTATGTGTGCTCTCGGTTTTAAATTGTAGGCTCATCGCTGATTGGTCTGTTTAAAATATGACCCTTGACATGACCCCATACTCCAAGTCATTACATGTTAACTTAGTGCATAACCAAAAAAAAAAAGAAAAAAATATACAACAAACATCCAATTACATGAATATCAATAATCACTAGGAAAAGGATTAAATGTGTGTCAAAATGCTGGAGATCTAGAGGAGGTTCGGACCCATCCATTGGCTAAATCCTCCCTCCATTTTTTGACATGTACACATAAGATTTAATTTGTAATACTACACACACATACTTACATCAGCACTCTGTCTTGTTTCTATACTACCCAGTATAGAATGTAATGCTCCAATGTTGTAGAGGATACAGGCTTGTTCAAACTTGACATCAGGAATCGTGACTTCTCTACCGAGTAAAACATCCACCCTACAACATATAACAAGTAACAATCATTACATTTACATGTACACTGTTGTGTATATTTACAGTGTGTACTGCATGGTGTGTATATTTACAGTCTGTACTGCATGGTGTTTATATTTACAGTGTGTACTGCATGGTGTGTATATTTGTAGTGTATACTGCGTGGTGTGTATATTTACAGTGTGTACTGCATGGTGTGTATATTTGTAGTGTATACTGCATGGTGTGTATATTTACAGTGTGTACTGCATGGAGTATATATTTGCAGTGTGTACTGCATGGTGTGTATATTTGCAGTGTGTACTGCATGGTGTACTGCATGGTGTGTATATTTACAGTGTGTATATTTGCAGTGTGTATTTATTATTTGGGGCCGTAGCTATAATCCGACAGTCCGACAGTCTGATAGTCCGACAGTCCGATAGTCTGACAGTCCGATAGTCCGACAAATGCTTTATTTCTTTGAAAGTTTTGGACTTATAGTTCAAAAGAGAAGGAATTTGAAAATTTAATTCATTTCGAGAACTTTTCATTTTGTGTAGAATTCGTCTTAAATGCCAAGTTGAAATTGTGAGGACAACATTATCATAATTTATTTTTGCTTGAAATTACATTGATGCAAAATGCTAATAATTTCCTCTCTATCCATGTTTCCATATGCTTGCTATATTAGGAATGAATTCAAATGCTTGAGACTATTAAAATCATATTACGTCGAGTGCTCGAAATATTTTTTTCAGAAAAAAAAATGAATGCGTGTCCTAAATGTATCACCGTAGAAAAATGATAACTACCAAACCAACTTTATTATTGACGATCCATTAAGTAGAAAACAGAGGTCCCTTACTTTCGTCGACAATGCACTACATGTACTTTATACTCGTGTTTTCATTTGCAAATTTCCATCCATCTTCGAAAAACCCCAGAATTATGTCCGTCCGTCCGCCATGCATATAAGTAACCTTGTCTTAATCAAACTGATGAAAGTTTTGAAAAATAATTTGGCCAAAAATGATATATTCGTAATTTGAGGATATGGGCCATTCATTTTTATACGCCCGTCAAAATACTATAGCATACATGTACCGCTGTTTGTCCGTCCGCAGGGGTTGGAAATTTTGTTGGGCAGGCCCAAGCCCAGGGCTTTTTAAACTTTCTTAACCCAAGTCCGGTCAGTGATTTGCCAAGTCCCAATTTGTAGGATAAAATTTGAAATTTGACTTGCTTGTCAACTAAAGTTTGTGCAATTGATGCAGCAAAAGTTTTACAACCATTAATATTTCAATAGTTTTCACCCAGGTCAAGTCCATTTTTAACTTGTATTTCACATATCAATTCATAATCTGAAAATGGTTTTCCAGCTTTGACAACACCGTAGGCAGTATGTCGGTCAAAAACTAGGCTTGTATTTTTTGTGTTGTATTGTTATTTAAATATGCAGGCTATAAATAAAACTTTTCTTATCTTATCTTAGTATTAAACAAGCTTTCAAGATGTTTTCTCTGACTTTCATCTAATTTCAATAATGACTGGCCTATTAGGGTGTCAGCAAAGGCCTGTGAATGGCCAGCAGCTGCCTGGGGATCAAGTTCCTTAAACGAATGCTTGACACATAACAAGTGCTCCTGGTGTTTATCGTGTAACTTAAGTCCATCATTGCGTAAATTTTTAGTTCCCCAAGTAAGGGCATCTTTCCTGTCTGACAAGTGTGGAAATGTTCTACAGTACTTGCAGTACATTTCCTGAGCATTCTCGTCAAAGACGACCCAAGGAAATTTATCTATCCATGAGTTTTGAAATATTCTCGTTCGTTTCTCCCTATCATACTTAAGATCTTTATTTCTGGGAGTTTCAGGATTAGTTGGCTCGTCGTTCGCTTTCCGTTTTTCCGCTTTTTTGACTAAAATTAAAATTAAGCAACGACATTTTACTCAAAAGTTGTCAACATAAACATACGATTGATCATTCTGTTACCTATCTTGAATCTTCATCCACTGCCTGGATAACCGTTGTTGCCAACGTATACACCACAGAATCCAGAATCATAAATGTCTGGTATGGTGTGCCCCTATCACTTATCCCTAACTTATCTCTAAAATATCCCTATCTAGTTTAAAAAAAAAAAAAAAAAAGTATCTATTTCTATATACACGGGTCATAAAAGAGTCAGTTGTATTGATAAAAGGTAAAAAGAACCTCTTCTAGTGTGCCGCTGGATGAAACGTTATTAATATATACACTGTCCATTAAAATTTCATTCTAAAACCGTTTAAAATATCCTGGCATATCCAATTAAAATTTCTAAAAAGAAAAAGTTGTTCGTTACGATATTCAGCAAGCTTTCACCCTGCTAAATCTTATATATATATATATCAATGTTATTCCGACGCTTGACTTTACATAGGTATGTGGGAAGCGCATAGGTGATTCGGAACTCATTAATATTCATGAGGAATATATATACTATCAGGCCTATTACCGATTGAAGCAGAAATACATATAAAAGTTTTGACATTTTTTGGAAACATAACAAGATCTGAACACACCTCAATTGAATGGAGACTTGCAGAGAGGCAGCTACAAGTTAAATCATATGATAGCAATAGTTGGTTTATGGATATAAGAAAAATTTGCATAAAGTATGATATCACGGATCCATATACATATCTAGAAAATCCACTTCCAAAGTCACAATGGAAAAGTTTGATAACCAAACATGTACACCAATATTGGAAAAATGCAATTGAGGAAAATATGTTGTTATACACCAGCTTAAAATACTTAGACTCTAACTATAACATAGGTAGAATACATCCATTATTGAAATCGCAAAGTGCCAACATACAGGGCATCAGAAGAATACCAACTCGGCTAAAAATTGTTACAGGAACATATATTCTACAGACAAATAGAGCTGTTTATTCCACACATCTTATTTCTGCAACTTGTAATCTATGTAGAAATGCAGACGAAACCTTACAACATTTTGTATTATGCTGTGAGGCATTGCAGGATATTAGGGAGCCATTAATCAAGAGGATAATAGACGTAGGTAGTGAAGTATTGGCAAAAATCAAGGCAAGTCAGCCAATAGATATACTAAAACTTATTATAAGTCCGTTTATTTATGTCAATAAGTATGACAGAACCCATAAGAAGTCTCTGGATACCATTGGAGAAGTGCTGGAACCTTTATGTAGACAATTATTATACAAAATTCATAACAAACGATGCGAACTCTTAGGCTTGATGGAGAATAAGAAAAAGGAGAATGGAAAAAAGAACTGATATATTAACATATAATGAAGCTATTAATAGGTGATCAACCCGATATATGATTTCCTAATGGATGCTTATTTAGTAACCGTCCTGGAGAGTGCGCACATGGACTGCAAAATCCCACTTTATCAAATCTTTTAGATTTTAGATAAGATCCTTCTTTTATTCAAATCTTTTAGATTTTAGATAAGATCCTTCTTTTATTCAAATCTTTTAGATTTTAGATAAGATCCTACTTTTTCAAATCTTTTAGATTTTAGATTATACATTTTAGATTTTAGATAAGATCCTACTTTATCAAATCTTTTAGATTTTAGATTATCTATCTGCTAGATCTATAACAACCAGTGTATATACATATTTTATGAGTCGTTTTATGTGACTGTGATAGGAACTTTTATAAATATTTATTATACGCGTCGCTATATATTATGGTGGTGAATTGACATATTATGTGTTTTATACTGTGGTGATAGTGACTTTTATGTATCCTTGATAGTGACTTTTATATATATATATTACGCGTCGTATTTATTATAGTGGTGGATTAACCTTCCTCTTTTATTGAGGTGTGCCTTGATTGGCAGAAATTCGTCTACAGATACAGATACAGATCCGTTCAGGATGTGTATTACCGTTCTTAAAATAGCTTTTTAGTACTTATTTACAGTGAAAGGAGACGATTGACAAAAACTGGCATGTGATTTGAATTGAAAACAAGACATTTAGAAAAAAGTGGAGTTTTTATTTTATTAAAGGCATGCCCGACGGGATTTTTAAAAGGAAAAACGACAAGCCCGAAGTTTCAATTTTCTAGTCCCGGGCGTCGGACTTGAGGAATTTTCAACCCCTGGTCCGTCCACGCCTCGTACGATAACATCTCTCACTTGTTCCCCCTTTTACTGATTCATTGTAGGTCACGTCGTGACATACATTGTATTGGTAAAAGGGGGAGCAAGTGAGAGGTGTGAATTTAGTCAGTTTGGAAAACGCCAGTTTTCATATGGTATATACAATTAATTGGTTTAAATAATGCAGCATTTTAATTACTGTTCTCACGTTGAGTAACTGACCTTCGATTTTCACAAAGGGGGTGGGGGTGCGTATCATTGCACAGTTGTTTATTTTGTCATATTCCGATGCTGTTTCATTCGTGATATAAGGGGTCACTTTTGGGACAATTCCTTCAATCGTAACCTTTTATATATGCGCTTGTCGTAGAAGGCGACTGTAGCAGGATAACCTGTCGGAATCCCGGGGAATAAAATTAAGGCCAACTTGTCGTCGGAAGAGACAGAAAAACAAGTTCCCGTGTTAAGTTGTTACCCATGTTGACCAATCCCATAGTCCCCTCTTTCTGATTTTTTGTTTACAAACTTTTCTCATCCTGAATATGACTGAAATATTGCTTGCTGAACCTTAAGCAATCAATCAATCAATTCGCACACATTATTGTATCCAGCTCTATTGATGTGTCGACATTGCTTTTTAACATAATTATTCCATGATAAAGGGCGGGGGACACTAGTATGCTCTTCTTTTTGTCTTTTCCTTTTTTTTTGTATTTCTTTTTTTTTTTGTATTCATTTATTTCATCTTTCTTTTCAATAGTGACTTTTCTTGGCTGGACTCGGCTACACGCTACGTGAATAAAGCCTGAAGTAGTCGCTACTAAAAAATATACGGGATACTTACACTACCGGTTCATCACGACTGGATCCAGGTTTTTATGGAGTCTGTGTTGTTCATATACAATGTATGTGTTTTTTGAGTTCTTGTGTGGCCCTGCCAATTGTTTGTCCGTCTATGATATCGTGTTTCCGATGTTCTGGACCTTTCTTTGGTGAGTAAACGGTTCGGTTTCTGGCTCCATATTACACATGTTATAGTGTTAACTTTCAAAGAAATAAAGCATTTGTAGGACTATCGGACTGTCGGATTATAGGTCGGACCCCGTATATTTGCAGTGTACGCTGTTATATGTTGGCAAGTATTCAGTAAATCATACCATATACTTATATCTTGTTGGTATAAACATAAATTGTACAAATAATGTTGATGTCACACACTGTGTGTTGTCTCTTATATGTGTATTTTGTTTTGTTACAATGCATGTTGTTTTCTGTATTTATTTCTGTGTTTTTCTATATTTTGTTTTGTTATTTTGCTCTTTTTATTTTTCAAGTAAGACATAAATGATTTTTTTTTTCTTTTCTATCTACTCACAGTCAGCAAGGTGAGGATGAAGATCCTATGGTTTGAATGGTTAATTATATCCTTGTTTAAGTTGTTGAATAGAAATTGAGAGTGATTTCAAGTATCTCTTTTTTCAAAACTCAAATATTTTCTGGATAGAATAATGTCTTAAATAATTTTGTATCTCTGTTGTATTTAATAATCCATATATAATGTTGATAAACAAAAAATAAAAACATTTTAGAATTTTCACTTCAGATCTCCCAACACGTGGGTCAAAAACGAAGGTACAGCGCCGTCTCAAAAGTATTCGCGAAAACAAGATGGCGGACGTCAACGAGTTTGAGTTATTGCTCTTTGCACCATTAAAATACACTAGGTAAAAATGAAAAAGTTACCTTAATATTTTGTGAGGTAACCCTTCGACCGTATAATTGCCAGAATCCTGCGTGGAACGGAGGTATACAAGTTCTGAATGTAATCCACAGTAAAGTTCATCCAAATATCCTGAATGGCAGTAAACAGTTCTTGAGGAGTATTTATGTTTCCTGCTGAATTTTGTAACGATCTCTTGATGCGAAGCCACAAATTTTCAATAATATTTAAATCCGGAGACTGAGCTGGCCATGTCATGCCATGCATATCATTGTCTCGTTTGAATTCTTCAATTAAGCGGGCCCGATGGACAGGGGCATTGTCATCTTGGAAACGATAAGGTTTGTCGGCAAAATGACGGGCTAAAACGGGCCAAAGATGATTATCAAGGATGTCACGATATTTCACAGCATTTATATTACCATCAACCTTACATAAAGTTCCCACACCATACCATGTAATGCACCCCCAGATCATAACAGACACCTTCCTCTGATATGGCGGACACATGCACTCGGGGCGGTAAGCCTCATTCGAAGATCTCCACACGTACACACGGTTATTTTGTCCAATAACTATCTGCGATTCATCACTGAATATTACTTGATTCCAGTGTAAATTAACAGTCCATCTCCGTCGTTCCAGACACCAAGAAAGTCGTTTCTTTTTGTTGACCTCTCTGACCACCATTTTCTTACGAACAACACGTCTAAATATTTTGTTTTTGTGTAAATAACGCTGTATAGTCTTTGGGTGGACACGAACAACCCCTCCTTCATTGAAATCATTGGTAATTTCTCTTAAAACCTTGCCACGATTCTTTTTTACCGTCCTCAATAAACTAACCTCACCGCGTCGTGTCACTTTCCTTGGTCGTCCAACTCTGGGAATGTTTTCAACATTACCTGTGCTGTTGTACTTCTTCCAAATTGAACGAATTGTAGATTCAGGTATATGCAACCATTTCACGATCTCACAATTTCTATGCCCTTCCCGTTTCAAATCCACAACCAGTTGTTTCCGATCCTCACTCAATTCCTTTGACTTGCGACCCATCTTGAAAACACGTCTGTTTATTTGTAAACACGTAGCAGACGACCTTAAAATTACGTCACATATTTGGGGAACGTTCAAAAGGGTAGCTCAAGACAGCTTAAAACTATGTAGTTCTTTTTATTACAACGAAAAACATTGGTGACAATTTCAACTCGCACTACCGATCGCAGCCATTTTCTTATTTTCGCGAATACTTATGAGGCAGCACTGTAAATAGGAAGTAAACAAACAAGATTAAAATTAGAAACATTTATATATTTATGAAATGACACTCAAAATCCGTATTCATTTTCATTGATAAATTGTTGATTGGTTGGTGTTTAACGTCCAGCGAGCAATTTTTCAGCTATATTCAGGACGAGAACATTTCAAAATTTAAACGCCACGGGACTCGAAACAAGGAAAGGTGATGGGTATGGACGGATAATTTTGCCAGTGCAACAGGTCTCTTATGGACCACTCATCATGAGCATAATGCTCATAATGAGCTGTAACACTGGGTTCTTTAACGTGCGGAGAGGGTGGCAATCTCTCAACACGGGACCTCGGTTTTATTTACGTCTCATCCGCAGGACGGGTTGGTTGTGAATTTCTACATCCCGCACAACCGACGGACGCCCCTTCAAGCCGAAGAAGCTCTCGGTCCCATTTCTATACCCCGGGGTTCCCGCGGGGTTACTAACACGACTAACACTATATACCTATAACATGCTGCTAATATTAACGAGGCCAGGATAAGGTACTGGTACTTATGTGTTTCCACTAACAAATGTAAAGATTTCATTAAAGATAGTAAATGTGAAAAAAAAAAAAAAAAAAAAAAAAAAAAAAAAAAACATTATTAAGAATTTATTACCAGGATTTTAGCTTCATATAAATTATAGTAATTGGTCATAAGATTATACAACCTTCCTTTCATGTCATTTACGACATCATAGAACACTGACAACACTAGTAATTATATTATAAAATACCCCTTTCGGAGGACAAAAACTATAATAAAAGTGATAAATATTACAATTGGACATGCAATGACATGATTTGTCCCATCAGCCATTTTTTAGAAAACCTTTACATTTGCTTGGGCAAAAACCGTGTTCATTTTATTATATATATTCCAATGAAAACGTAGATATCTGAGTTAGTGCGCACGACGCGTTTCTGGAATAACCTTCATCGGATACGCTCAAAGTAAAGAAAAAGGAAAGCCAAATAATTTGGAAGTCTTTGGGAGCAAGTGAACCCGGGTAGATAAAATCGGAACCGGATACCAATGGAAAATGAATTTAATAGTTTTAATAAAAATTACTTTATATAAGAAATGTAAATTTTTTACTAAATAAAATAGAATAAACAATGTCAGTACCGAAGCATTGACTACTGGTACTACGATATATCCATTGTTGTGATTTCATTGTTTATTTGTCGTGAAAGAAAAGTTTTGAGAAACGACTGAGGTAGCCAGAAGCCGCAAATCGAAGAAGGATAGAAAACACAACGGGAATAAAAAGGACAAACAATGATCAATAAAGATTGGATAACACGAACCCCTCTAAAATCAGAGGTGAACTCAGGTGTTCCGGAAGGGTAATTGTTCCTGTTGCACTAGTGGCACCCGTCGTGCTTTGTGCAAGAGTAATTACATTTTCTGAACTCTCAAAAATGACAATTCAGAGAATTTATTATTGTCTGTAGTGCTTGTCGAGAGGTTACAAAGACAATACAAACGTATACATGTACATTTAATTTAATATCGACTGGTGCTCAAAGTTAAAATATTGGAAAAACATATAATTTAAAGATCTGAGAGCAGGTAAGCCAAAGGACCAAAACAGGATAGCCAAAATATTTGTCATTGAACTTAGCTTTAATAAATTATATTAATTAGGAGCAGCTATCAATTTAAAACATAAATACAGTCAAACCTGTAAACAGGTGACCTCTTAAAAGAGGTTCAACTCGGGCTCCTCTTGAATGATTTGTAATTCAAGTTAAGCATAAAGAAAGTTTAAACAGTGATTGTCGACAATTCACCAATACAAATGTATCAGAAAAACAAACAACCACCTCTCACCCCAAATGTTTTATTAATCTCATTGTATGCTGAATTATACAATGTGTGTATTCATAATCTTATTTCATGTACTTTTAAATATGACGTGTGTGGTGGTGATGGTGGGTGAGGGGGTGTCGTGAGCTCATGTGCTCCGGAAGGGTAACCGGTTCCTTCTCCACTAGTGAAACTTGTCGTGTTAATCATGTTGAAATTCTTGTAATAAATCATACGAACAATGGAAAAGATACGTAAATGTGACTACGACAAACCAAAAAGGACACGTCCGTGGTCATCCGTGAAACAGATATTTCTTGCCGACAGAATGGGTTGAAAACTAAATGGTAACATTCACATTCTTTGTAGAAATAGAAATATAATTTTGACTCACTTTAAAAAAAATATATATTATTATGATGTGTATTTAATTACAAATATAAACAGTGTCGTTAAAGGGCTTTGTACCAGCTTTGTCATCATTTAAAAACTCCCCGTTATAGATTAATCCGGTAATGAGAATTATTTGAAATACCATCAATCTACAAAAATATACCATTCATCATTTTTAACATCTGTACTTCAAAGCATAAGTATAATGTATTCTTACATTCCGCGAAATGTTCAATTTTGTATAAAATTACGAATTAAAATAAGTTTCAACTTAGCTGACCTTTGAAAGCTTCGCCAATTGTTCCGACACACGTTCAACACTCACAGAATTGCTACCCCCTGATAGAAACATATTTGCTAATTGGTCCCCTACGTTGAAAAAGTAATTAATTCACATTCAATTAAAACGATACATCTTCCGCTGGCCTTAGGGATAAGATCCCCGATAAAAATTTCCTTTTTCATACTTTTTTATATTTGACAAAAATAATGAGGCATAAATGGGATTTTTTTCAATGTCAATTCCAGTAAAAAAAAAATCATTTTTAAATATTTAAACTGGTTTGATAATAAACGTTTAGTATATCTAAATGGTTTTGATACCATGATTTAGAGAAATTATTAATTAATTATGAAAAATAAAACAAAAAAAAATTTATAACGTTTTTTTGGGTTAAAATACTATGATTTTAGGGTTTAGTCTGTCTCTCAAAAAAAAAAAAATACACGAAACACAAAAATTACACTAAATTAAAACTGACAGTCGATTGGGTAACAGATTAAATGGAAAAAAAGAAAAGAAACTAATACTTCAAATTAAACAAAAATTGAATGAAACGAACAAATTTCCTATCAGGCCTTAGTTATTTTAGCACTAACATACAAAGGGAGAAACAGCACAAGAATCTAATACGAATACACCGTCAGTTGGGCGCAATTGGAAACGAAAAAAAATAATAATAAGCAGATACACCGTTAAAAGATCTTTTAAAACTATTTCAGGAATTTATTTTTATTGCAGCTGTACATGTTATTTTTAATAATATTATACAGACACGGTAACCTTTGCATGCCTTAGTTGTACCCCGAGAGGTCTCGAACGTGTTTGTCCATCAACGTAGAGTTAATACGACTTTATGTCAATATTTAACTATAGACAACTTATACCCGAAAATGAAAGTAAACTCTAAATAAAGGTAATAACAAAATTACCGAACTCCGAACAATCTTACAAAGGGAAAGTCAAAACTCATAATTATATAAACAGACAAAATCAGTCAACAACCGGAAAACTGTGAAAACCGTAATGACCCTGACTTGGTACAGGCATTTCTAAAGAAATGGTGGGTTGAATCAGATTTTAAGGCGCCAAACCTCCCGCTCTCATTACGGTTCAAAGGTTCCGGCTGTCACTGTAACAGTATTTAAATACAGGAACAAAATAGGTAAAATAGTTGTCAAAGCAGTACCTTATTCGGTGACGTAAATGTCAAAAATATTTTTACGTCACACATTGACAAAAAAAATTCTTGACATATTTGACTCTTTATCTTTATACATTTTCACTATATGAAAATGCATCGCTTATAATTTTTTCTGCAGAGACGGAATATATTTCGACAAGATATTGGTATCGGAATATAAACTTTTTAAGAGATCGAATAAGGCGAATCTTTTTATAGCCCTGGTCCAGTAGCCTGTTTCTCAGATGAAGATGACGTTTCAGGAAATCAGAATAATTGCTACTGCCCCTTGAAATTAACACATTTTTACAATGAGGTAAATTTGAAAAGCACATTACAAGTTCAAAAGAGAAAAGACCAACAGACTGAAGGGGTTCTCCTTTGTTTGGAGGACTATACTGGTCTGGATTTATGTGTTTAAATAAACCACTTCAGTCATCAAGTAGTCCTTCCACGTTCAATTAAGTGGTTTAATACAATTAAATATGTGTATACAAAATATGTTGTGTCAATGTACGAAGAAATGTATTTAATTTTGTGAGGCGATATTGTGAAAAGAAAGTTTAAACAGTGATGGTCAACAATTTACTTCACCAATATCAACATGTATGCCTGTGATTGAGTCAAAAATAAAATTTATTTCGCTAACAACTGAACTGTTACGACGTGGTCATATACTATATAATTTCTAACAATCGCAACAACTCGTCAATTTTCACTAGTCATTCCAATGGGGAGCGCTGGAGAATGTGCCAGTAAATATATAGAGCAATTCAACGTATAGCAATGGTGCGACCATCAAGAATGTCATTTCATTTGAAAGAAGAGCTTTAAAATACCAAAGGGGTAATCAGAATCCATGACTCGAAGAAGAACAGACAAAACAATGGCCAAAAGAAAAAGGACAAACAATGATCTACAAAACATACACATAAAACTAAAGATGGAGTAACACGAACCCCATTAAAAATCGGAGATGAACGCAGGTGCTCCGGAAGGGCAAGCAGTTCCTGCTCCACTAGTGAAACGCTGGTGCAATGAGAAATTCTTTCAGCTATTCAAGATGCCAAAAAGTGGTTTATTAGAAGTCGTAAATCAATACAATACAATATTAATGACGTCAGAGATCAATACAATACAATATTAATGACGTTAGAGATCAATACAATAAAATATTAATGACGTCAGAGAAAAAGTACAATATGACAAACAATGATCTACAAAATACTAAAATACTACATAGAAATATAAATATTGAGGAACATTAACCCTACTAAGACACACACACAAATAAGTAAAAACATCCCCCCTCTCTCTCCCCGCGAAATACTACATAGAAATTTAAAGATTGAGGAACATTAACCCTACTAAGACACATACGAAAATAAGCAAAAACACCCCCCTCTCTCTCCCCGCAATATATATATATATATTTTTTAATGGGATGAACTACGGTGCACTGAAAAGACAAGCATTAGTGAAACACGAACATCATAGCAATCGTGTATATGTATCCCCAAAAAAACAAATGAGATCATAAAGATGAACCGATTATCGTTTTTACGAGGAATTCGTTGCGGACATTGGACAAAATTGGACAACACGAACACCACCGTAGTGAGCGCCATTTTGTTTTATTAATTGTAATTTAAACATCTTTTGTTGAGTCATCTATCATTTTACAAGTTAACATGACTACCCTGTCCTCATACTACGGTTTAAGATATCTCATTGAATATAGTAAGTTACAAATTAGATCAGACAGAATTGCTCTACTAGACAGTATTAAAAAAGTAGAGTCTGAGTTTGGATAGATCACACGTTTATTTATGCACTGATTTCAGTGGTTCAAGCACTTTTGCAGTTTCTGAGAAAATAATTTTTATTCACAATTCAATAGGTAACAAGGTGATGTGGTGTTTGCTGACTTAATTTGGATTTCTCATCCACACATACACACACACACAACCACACAGAGAGAGAGCATCGTAAGGGACCATCTATTGGATTCTATGAGTTGCATTTACTGTTTTAATGCAATCAAGTTTTTATTATCTGAGAAAACATTTGTTTATTTCCCCCCTATAGACAGTTCTATGTTAAAACTGTGTCCTGCGATTGCCGTCATCTTGGATTTCCGAACGACACAAACCCAGAAATTTAATCGAGGGACATACGAGGAACATTACAGCCAATTTTGCTTCCAAATGATGTAGCGGTTTCAGACAAAAATAATCGTAGCATATTTTTCGCATATGGTCCTATATGTGTTAAGACTTTGTTCTGCAGTGTCGGCCATATTGGATTTGCGATCGACAAAGAATAGAAGACACAAACGTGTTAGACTGGTCATACGAAGAACTTTCCTTACATTTATCAACCCAATTACACATGAGGTGTCTGAGAAGAATTTTGAAATTTCAGGCACTCAGAAAACATAATAATTGACCTAGCAGTCATTTTAAATTTCCGAATGACAGGAAAATAATATAAAATGTCGAAGACTATCAAAATACACACGATGTTCGGTTCGTGTTTACCTCCAGTTGTTTGTTGGAGGGTTCATGTCTTATTTATGTTATTTATTTGTTTACATATGCCCAACACATATATTTCTTACTAAATGTGATTTTTTTCTTTTTTTTTGTCTTTTTTTTTGTATTGTCCTATCCAATGAAAAAATTATTATGTGAATCAATTATATACTGTGATTTTTATTGATTATACTGCTCATTGTGGGCGTCTTGATTGACAATAAAACTGACCGCCACGATACAAGTTAAATATTATTGAAAGTGGAGTTAAACATCATAACCTTAATCAATATGGCCCAAGTAAATAATATACAAAAAATGATAATAATTATACATGTATGTAATTTTAATTAAAAATAATCAAGTATTGTAGTATTTGTGGTTTCATATATCAATACTTGACCACGATGTAATACTTTTTTCCCTAAACTTATTAACATCCACTTCTAATATTTACTAACAAACTATTTAATTGTAGAAAGTGGCGTTAAACACCATAGCTCTAATCCTGTAAACTACTATTTCACACTAGATTTGATTCAATGTGTGTGTGGTGGCAGCGGTAGATTGGAAACAGTTTACGCTGTCGGAGATTGTACGTGCAATTGTTTATAAGTTTACAAACATAAAAAAAAAAAAAAATTTAATTGTTATATTTAAGCACTCACACAAAGCGTTGAAAAATTAAATTTAAGTCTATTTTCTGTTATTTAATTGAAAGTTAACTCTGCGGATTGGCGGATTTAATAAGATACATATTCTGATAAAGATATATTGAAATAGATGATGTCTAAGTTAATATAGCTTTATTCACGCCACGATATAGCTGACATACTGATAAGGTTGGCGTTAAACTCCAATCAATCAATTAATGAAATAGATGAAACAATGAGCCAATAGTTTTTTAGGGAGAGGACAGTTGTGATAACTTTTTGTCCAATCCCATTGCTGTTTTATTTACAATAAAATAATATTAAACAACAAAAAAACAAAAAAGTTATTTTTATCGTACACGATCTGGAACGCGAATTTACAGTTAAATGTTTAATTCATAAATCCGGAGTTTTTTTTATTATGTTTTTTACGTTTCTGATAAACCTCGATAACTAAACTACTAGTTATTTATAAGGCTAAATTAAAGAACAAAAAGAAAACATTCTTACCATTTTTTTTCCTTCTGTGAATTTTCACACTAATTTAATTTCGTACCGTTTTATAGATATATATAACCCTTGATTAAATATTATACAGTCTTCCAATGAAATTTACCTATTTAAATAAATACCGTCTAGTCTATTCATTCATTATTTACATAAAATAGAGATAAACATTTCTATTGGTTTAGTTAAGCTAGAAATTAAAATACAGGGAATATACACGTGTTTTTATGTTCAATATGCAGATTACTTTTTTTCTTTATCAATTATGGCCGAAAATAAACGGGTAAGAAGAGTTTAAAAATACCAAAGGGGTAATCAGAATCTGTAAATTGAAGAACAGACAACACAATGGCCAATAGAAAAAAGGACAAACAATGATCTACAAAATACTACACAGAAAACTAAAGATCGAGCAACACGAACCAACCACTAAACACCAGGGGGTGAACGCATGTGCTCCGGAAGGGTCAGCCGTTTCTGCTCCACTAGTGACTAGTAACTATATAAAATATATTGACCCATACATTTAGCAAAGAATGACATAGTATTAATAACTAATAAATAATAATTACTGTAACCGCTTCTGTGGTGTAATGGTTGGCGTGTTTTAATTACTGTAACCGCTTCTGTGGTGTAATGGTTAGCGTGTTTTAATTACTGTAACCGCTTCTGTGGTGTAATGGTTAGCGTGTTTTAATTACTGTAACCGCTTCTGTGGTGTAATGGTTAGCGTGTTTTAATTACAGTAACCGCTTCTGTGGTGTAATGGTTAGCGTGTTTTAATTACTGTAACCGCTTCTGTGGTGTAATGGTTAGCGTGTTTTAATTACTGTAACCGTTTCTGTGGTGTAATGGTTAGCGTGTTTTAATTACTGTAACCGCTTCTGTGGTGTAATGGTTAGCGTGTTTTAATTACTGTAACCGCTTCTGTGGTGTAATGGTTAGCGTGTTTTAATTACTGTAACCGCTTCTGTGGTGTAATGGTTAGCGTGTTTTAATTACAGTAACCGCTTCTGTGGTGTAATGGTTAGCGTGTTTTAATTACTGTAACCGCTTCTGTGGTGTAATGGTTAGCGTGTTTGCCTCGAGTTGCGGCAGATCGTGGGTTCGAGCTCCAGTCGGGTCAAGCCTGATGCTATAACATTGTTAAATGTTGCTTCTCAGAAATCAGAAGAGAGTGTAAAGACTAGTTTGCTCGGAACCAGGATAATATGTCCGATTGGAGCGATAGGTCTATCCGATAACTGTTGTTTCAGTGAGCTAGCGCTATAAAAATCATACTGTTTCCATGCGTACTGTTGTCTCAGTGAGCTAGCGCTGTCTCCAAGAGGACTGTTGCTTCAATTAGCTAGCGCCATAAAAATCATACTGTCCCCAGGCAGACTGTTGTTTCGATGAGCTAGCCCTGTCTGCATGAGGACTGTTGCTTCCGTGAGCTAGCGCTAAAAAAATCATACTGTTTGCATGCGTACTGTTGTCTCAGTGAGCTAGTGCTGTCTCCATGAGGACTGTTGTTTCAGTGAGCTAGCGCTATAAAAATCATACTGTCCCCATGCGTACTGTTGTTTCAGTGAGCTAGCGCTATAAAAATCATAATGTCTCCATGCGTACTGTTGCTTCAGTGAGCTAGCACTATAAAAATCATACCGTCTCCATGAGGACTGTTGTTTCAGTGAGCTAGCGCTATAAAAATCACACTGTCCCATGCGGACTGTTGTTTCAGTGAGCTAGCGCTATAAAAATCATACCGTCTCCATGCGTACTGTTGTGTCGGTGAGCTTGCGCCGTCTCCATGCGTACTGTTGTTTCAATGAGCTAGCACTATACAAATCATGCTGTCCCCATGCAGACTGTTGTTTCAATGAGCTAGCACTATACAAATCATACCGTCTCCATGCGTACTGTTGTTTCAGTGAGCTAGCACTATACAAATCATACGTCTCCATGCGTACTGTTATTTCAATGAGCTAGCACTATACAAATCATACCGTCTCCATGCGTACTGTTGTTTCAATGAGCTAGCACTATAAAAATCATACCGTCTCCATGCGTACTGTTGTTTCAGTGAGCTAGCACTATACAAATCATACTGTCTCTATGCATACTGTTGTTTGAGTGAGCTAGCGCTATAAAATGATACTGTGTCCATGCGGACTGTTGCTTCAGTGAGCTAGCACTATAAAAATCATACCGTCTCCACGAGGACTGTTGTTTCAGTGAGCTAGCGCTATAAAAATCATACCGGCTCCATGAAGACTGTTGTTTCAGTGAGCTAGCACTATAAAAATCATACCGTCTCCATGAGGACTGTTGCTTCAGTGAGCTAGCGCTATAAAAATCATACCGGCTCCATTAAGATTGTTGCTTCAATGAGCTAGCACTATAAAAATCATACCGTCTCCATGCGTACGGTTGTTTCAGTGAGCTAGCATTATACAAATCATACCGTCTCCATGAGGACTGTTGCTTCAGTGAGATAGCGCTATAAAAATCATACCGGCTCCATGAAGACTGTTGTTTCAATGAGCTAGCACTATAAAAATCATACCGTCTCCATGCGTACTGTTGTTTCAGTGAGCTAGCACTATACAAATCATACTGTCTCCATGCGGACTGTTGTTTCAATGAGCTAGCACTATACAAATCATACCGTCTCCATGCGTACTGTTGTTCAATGAGCTAGCACTATAAAAATCATACCGTCTCCATGCGTACTGTTGTTTCAGTGAATTAGTACTATACAAATGATGCTGTCTCCATGCATACTGTTGTTTCAGTGAGCTAGCGCTATAAAAATGATACTGTCTCCATGCGGACTTTTGTTTCAGTGAGCTAGCGCTATAAAAATCATACTGTCTCCATGCGGACTGTTGCTTCAGTGAGCTAGTACTATAAAAATGATACCGTCTCCATGAGGACTGTTGTTTCAGTGAGCTAGCACTATACAAATCATACCGTCTCCATGCAGACTGTTGTTTCAGTGAGCTAGCGCTATAAAAATCATACCGTCTCCATGCTTACTGTTGTTTCAATGAGTAGCACTATACAAATCATACTGTCTCCATGCATACTGTTGTTTCAGTGCGCTATCGCTATAAAAATCATACTTTCTCCATGCGGACTGTTGCTTCAGTGAGCTAGCACTATAAAAATCATACCGTCTCCATGCTTACTGTTGCTTCAGTGAGCTAGCGCTATAAAAATCATACTGTCTCCATGCTTACTGTTGTTTCAGTGATGTAGCACTATACAAATCATACCTCTTCATGCGTACTGTTGTTGCAATGAGCTAGCACTATAAAAATCATACCGTCTCCATGCGTACTGTTGTTTCAGTGAGCTTGCACTATACAAATCATACGGTCTCTATGCATACTGTTGTTTCAGTGACCTAGCGCTACAAAAATGATACTGTGTCCATGCGGACTGTTGCTTCAGTGAGCTAGCACTATAAAAATCATACCGTCTCCACGAGGACTGTTGTTTCAGTCAGCTAGCGCCATAAAAATAATTCCGGCTCCATGAAGACTGTTGTTCCAGTCAGCGAGCACTATAAAAATCATACCGTCTCCATGCGTACTGTTGTTTCAGTGGTCTAGCACTATACAAATCATACCGTCTCCATGCATACTGTTGTTTCAGTGAGCTAGCGCTATTAAAATGATACTGTCTCCATGCGGACTGTTGTTTCAGTGAGCTAGCACTATAAAAATCATACCGTCTCCATGAGGACTGTTGCTTCAGTGAGCTAGCGCTATAAAAATCATACCGGCTCCATGAAGACTGTTGTTTCAATGAGCTAGCACTATAAAAATCATACCGTCTCCATGCGTACTGTTGTTTCAGTGAGCTAGCACTATACAAATCATACCGTCTCCATGCGTACTGTTATTTCAATGAGCTAGCACTATACAAATCGTACTGTCTCCATGAGGACTGTTGTTTCAATGAGCTAGCACTATACAAATGATACTGTCTCCATGCATACTGTTGTTTCAGTGAGCTAGCGCTATAAAAATCATACTGTCTTCATGCGGACTGTTGCTTCAGTGAGCTAGCACTATAAAAATCATACCGTCTCCATGAGGACTGTTGTTTCAGTGAGCTAGCGCTATAAAAATCATACCTGCTCCATGAAGACTGTTGTTTTAGTGAGCTAGCACTATAAAAATCATACCGTCTCCATGCAGACTGTTGTTTCAATGAGCTAGCGCTATTAAAATCATACCGTCTCCATGCTTACTGTTGTTTCAATGTGTAGCACTATACAAATCATACTGTCTCCATGCATACTGTTGTTTCAGTGAGCTAGCGCTATAAAAATCATACTTTCTCCATGCGGACTGTTGCTTCAGTGAGCTAGCACTATAAAAATCATACCGTCTCCATGCTTACTGTTGTTTCAGTGAGCTAGCGCTATAAAAATCATACCGTCTCCATGCTTACTGTTGTTTCAGTGAGGTAGCACTATACAAATCATACTGTCTCCATGCGTAATGTTGCTTCAGTGAGCTAGCACTATATAAGTCATACCGTCTCCATGAGGACTGTTGTTTCAATGAGCTAGCACTATAAAAATCATACCGTCTCCATGAGGAATGTTGTTTCAGTGAGCTAACACTATATATGTCATACCGTCTCCATGAGGACTGTTGTTTCAATTAGCTAGCACTATAAAAATCATACCGTCTCCATGATGACTGTTGTTTCAATGAGCTAGCACTATAAAAATCATACCGTCCACATGAGAAATGTTGTTTCAGTGAGCTAGCACTATAAAAATCATACTGTCTCCATGGCTACTGTTGTTTCAATGAGCTAGCAGTAAAAAATCATACCATCTCCATGAGGAATGTTGTTTCAATGAGCTAGCACTATAAAAATCATACCGTCTCCATGCATACTGTTGTGTCGGTGAGCTAGCACTATAAAAATCATACGGTCTACATGCGTACTGTTGCTTCATTGAGCTAGCACTATAACAATCATACCGTCTCCATGCGGACTGTTGTTTCAATGAGCTAGCACTATACAAATCATACCGTATCCATGCGTACTGTTGTTTCATTGAGCTAGCACTATAAAAATCATACCGTCTCCATGCGTACTGTTGTTTCAGTGAGCTAGCACTATACAAATCATACGGTCTCTATGCATACTGTTGTTTCAGTGAGCTAGCGCTATAAAAATGATATTGTCTCCATGCGAACTGTTGCTTCAGTGAGCTAGCACTATACAAATCATACCGTCTCCATGAGGACTGTTGCTTCAGTGAGCTAGCACTATACAAATCATACCGTCTCCACGAGGACTGTTGTTTCAGTGAGCTAGCGCTATAAAAATCATACCGGCTCCATGAAGACTGTTGTTTCAGTGAGCTAGCACTATAAAAATCATACCGTCTCCATGAGGACTGTTGCTTCAGTGAGCTAGCGCTATAAAAATCATACCGGCTCCATTAAGATTGTTGCTTCAATGAGCTAGCACTATAAAAATCATACCGTCTCCATGCGTACTGTTGTTTCAGTGAGCTAGCATTATACAAATCATACCGTCTCCATGAGGACTGTTGCTTCAGTGAGATAGCGCTATAAAAATCATACCGGCTCCATGAAGACTGTTGTTTCAATGAGCTAGCACTATAAAAATCATACCGTCTCCATGCGTACTGTTGTTTCAGTGAGCTAGCACTATACAAATCATACCGTCTCAATGCGTACTGTTATTTCAATGAGCTAGCACTATACAAATCATACTGTCTCCATGCAGACTGTTGTTTCAATGAGCTAGCACTATACAAATCATACCGTCTCCATGCGTACTGTTGTTCAATGAGCTAGCACTATAAAAATCATACCGTCTCCATGCGTACTGTTGTTTCAGTGAATTAGTACTATACAAATGATGCTGTCTCCATGCATACTGTTGTTTCAGTGAGCTAGCGCTATAAAAATGATACTGTCTCCATGCGGACTTTTGTTTCAGTGAGCTAGCGCTATAAAAATCATACTGTCTCCATGCGGACTGTTGCTTCAGTGAGCTAGTACTATAAAAATGATACCGTCTCCATGAGGACTGTTGTTTCAGTGAGCTAACACTATACAAATCATACCGTCTCCATGCAGACTGTTGTTTCAGTGAGCTAGCGCTATAAAAATCATACCGTCTCCATGCTTACTGTTGTTTCAATGAGTAGCACTATACAAATCATACTGTCTCCATGCATACTGTTGTTTCAGTGCGCTAGCGCTATAAAAATCATACTTTCTCCATGCGGACTGTTGCTTCAGTGAGCTAGCACTATAAAAATCATACCGTCTCCATGCTTACTGTTGCTTCAGTGAGCTAGCGCTATAAAAATCATACTGTCTCCATGCTTACTGTTGTTTCAGTGATGTAGCACTATACAAATCATACCTCTTCATGCGTACTGTTGTTGCAATGAGCTAGCACTATAAAAATCATACCGTCTCCATGCGTACTGTTGTTTCAGTGAGCTTGCACTATACAAATCATACGGTCTCTATGCATACTGTTGTTTCAGTGACCTAGCGCTAAAAAAATGATACTGTGTCCATGCGGACTGTTGCTTCAGTGAGCTAGCACTATAAAAATCATACCGTCTCCACGAGGACTGTTGTTTCAGTCAGCTAGCGCCATAAAAATAATTCCGGCTCCATGAAGACTGTTGTTCCAGTCAGCGAGCACTATAAAAATCATACCGTCTCCATGCGTACTGTTGTTTCAGTGGTCTAGCACTATACAAATCATACCGTCTCCATGCATACTGTTGTTTCAGTGAGCTAGCGCTATTAAAATGATACTGTCTCCATGCGGACTGTTGTTTCAGTGAGCTAGCACTATAAAAATCATACCGTCTCCATGAGGACTGTTGCTTCAGTGAGCTAGCGCTATAAAAATCATACCGGCTCCATGAAGACTGTTGTTTCAATGAGCTAGCACTATAAAAATCATACCGTCTCCATGCGTACTGTTGTTTCAGTGAGCTAGCACTATACAAATCATACCGTCTCCATGCGTACTGTTATTTCAATGAGCTAGCACTATACAAATCGTACTGTCTCCATGAGGACTGTTGTTTCAATGAGCTAGCACTATACAAATGATACTGTCTCCATGCATACTGTTGTTTCAGTGAGCTAGCGCTATCAAAATGATACTGTCTCCATGCGGACCTTTGTTTCAGTGAGCTAGCGCTATAAAAATCATACCGTCTCCATGCGGACTGTTGCTTCAGTGAGCTAGCACTATAAAAATCATACCGTCTCCATGAGGACTGTTGTTTCAGTGAGCTAGCGCTATAAAAATCATACCGGCTCCATGAAGACTGTTGTTTTAGTGAGCTAGCACTATAAAAATCATACCGTCTCCATGCAGACTGTTGTTTCAATGAGCTAGCGCTATTAAAATCATACCGTCTCCATGCTTACTGTTGTTTCAATGTGTAGCACTATACAAATCATACTGTCTCCATGCATACTGTTGTTTCAGTGAGCTAGCGCTATAAAAATCATACTTTCTCCATGCGGACTGTTGTTTCAGTGAGCTAGCATTATACAAATCATACCGTCTCCATGAGGACTGTTGCTTCAGTGAGATAGCGCTATAAAAATCATACCGGCTCCATGAAGACTGTTGTTTCAATGAGCTAGCACTATAAAAATCATACCGTCTCCATGCGTACTGTTGTTTCAGTGAGCTAGCACTATACAAATCATACCGTCTCAATGCGTACTGTTATTTCAATGAGCTAGCACTATACAAATCATACTGTCTCCATGCAGACTGTTGTTTCAATGAGCTAGCACTATACAAATCATACCGTCTCCATGCGTACTGTTGTTCAATGAGCTAGCACTATAAAAATCATACCGTCTCCATGCGTACTGTTGTTTCAGTGAATTAGTACTATACAAATGATGCTGTCTCCATGCATACTGTTGTTTCAGTGAGCTAGCGCTATAAAAATGATACTGTCTCCATGCGGACTTTTGTTTCAGTGAGCTAGCGCTATAAAAATCATACTGTCTCCATGCGGACTGTTGCTTCAGTGAGCTAGTACTATAAAAATGATACCGTCTCCATGAGGACTGTTGTTTCAGTGAGCTAACACTATACAAATCATACCGTCTCCATGCAGACTGTTGTTTCAGTGAGCTAGCGCTATAAAAATCATACCGTCTCCATGCTTACTGTTGTTTCAATGAGTAGCACTATACAAATCATACTGTCTCCATGCATACTGTTGTTTCAGTGCGCTAGCGCTATAAAAATCATACTTTCTCCATGCGGACTGTTGCTTCAGTGAGCTAGCACTATAAAAATCATACCGTCTCCATGCTTACTGTTGCTTCAGTGAGCTAGCGCTATAAAAATCATACTGTCTCCATGCTTACTGTTGTTTCAGTGATGTAGCACTATACAAATCATACCTCTTCATGCGTACTGTTGTTGCAATGAGCTAGCACTATAAAAATCATACCGTCTCCATGCGTACTGTTGTTTCAGTGAGCTTGCACTATACAAATCATACGGTCTCTATGCATACTGTTGTTTCAGTGACCTAGCGCTAAAAAAATGATACTGTGTCCATGCGGACTGTTGCTTCAGTGAGCTAGCACTATAAAAATCATACCGTCTCCACGAGGACTGTTGTTTCAGTCAGCTAGCGCCATAAAAATAATTCCGGCTCCATGAAGACTGTTGTTCCAGTCAGCGAGCACTATAAAAATCATACCGTCTCCATGCGTACTGTTGTTTCAGTGGTCTAGCACTATACAAATCATACCGTCTCCATGCATACTGTTGTTTCAGTGAGCTAGCGCTATTAAAATGATACTGTCTCCATGCGGACTGTTGTTTCAGTGAGCTAGCACTATAAAAATCATACCGTCTCCATGAGGACTGTTGCTTCAGTGAGCTAGCGCTATAAAAATCATACCGGCTCCATGAAGACTGTTGTTTCAATGAGCTAGCACTATAAAAATCATACCGTCTCCATGCGTACTGTTGTTTCAGTGAGCTAGCACTATACAAATCATACCGTCTCCATGCGTACTGTTATTTCAATGAGCTAGCACTATACAAATCGTACTGTCTCCATGAGGACTGTTGTTTCAATGAGCTAGCACTATACAAATGATACTGTCTCCATGCATACTGTTGTTTCAGTGAGCTAGCGCTATCAAAATGATACTGTCTCCATGCGGACCTTTGTTTCAGTGAGCTAGCGCTATAAAAATCATACCGTCTCCATGCGGACTGTTGCTTCAGTGAGCTAGCACTATAAAAATCATACCGTCTCCATGAGGACTGTTGTTTCAGTGAGCTAGCGCTATAAAAATCATACCGGCTCCATGAAGACTGTTGTTTTAGTGAGCTAGCACTATAAAAATCATACCGTCTCCATGCAGACTGTTGTTTCAATGAGCTAGCGCTATTAAAATCATACCGTCTCCATGCTTACTGTTGTTTCAATGTGTAGCACTATACAAATCATACTGTCTCCATGCATACTGTTGTTTCAGTGAGCTAGCGCTATAAAAATCATACTTTCTCCATGCGGACTGTTGCTTCAGTGAGCTAGCACTATAAAAATCATACCGTCTCCATGCTTACTGTTGTTTCAGTGAGCTAGCGCTATAAAAATCATACCGTCTCCATGCTTACTGTTGTTTCAGTGAGGTAGCACTATACAAATCATACTGTCTCCATGCGTACTGTTGCTTCAGTGAGCTAGCACTATATAAGTCATACCGTCTCCATGAGGACTGTTGTTTCAATGAGCTAGCACTATAAAAATCATACCGTCTCCATGAGGAATGTTGTTTCAGTGAGCTAACACTATATATGTCATACCGTCTCCATGAGGACTGTTGTTTCAATGAGCTAGCACTATAAAAATCATACCGTCTCCATGATGACTGTTGTTTCAATGAGCTAGCACTATAAAAATCATACCGTCCACATGAGAAATGTTGTTTCAGTGAGCTAGCACTATAAAAATCATACTGTCTCCATGGCTACTGTTGTTTCAATGAGCTAGCAGTAAAAAATCATACCATCTCCATGAGGAATGTTGTTTCAATGAGCTAGCACTATAAAAATCATACCGTCTCCATGCATACTGTTGTGTCGGTGAGCTAGCACTATAAAAATCATACGGTCTACATGCGTACTGTTGCTTCATTGAGCTAGCACTATAACAATCATACCGTCTCCATGCGGACTGTTGTTTCAATGAGCTAGCACTATACAAATCATACCGTCTCCATGCGTACTGTTGTTTCATTGAGCTAGCACAATAAAAATCATACCGTCTCCATGCGTACTGTTGTTTCAGTGAGCTAGCACTATACAAATCATACGGTCTCTATGCATACTGTTGTTTCAGTGAGCTAGCGCTATAAAAATGATATTGTCTCCATGCGAACTGTTGCTTCAGTGAGCTAGCACTATACAAATCATACCGTCTCCATGAGGACTGTTGTTTCAGTGAGCTATCGCTATAAAAATCATACCGGCTCCATGAAGACTGTTGTTTCAGTGAGCTAGCACTATAAAAATCATACCGTCTCCATGCGTACTGTTGTTTCAGTGGGCTAGCACTATACAAATCATACTGTCTCCATGCATTCTGTTGTTTCAGTGAGCTAACGCTATTAAAATGACACTGTCTCCATGCTTACTGTTGTTTCAGTGAGCTAGCGCTATACAAATCATACTGTCTCCATGCGGACTGTTGATTCATCAATGAGCTAGCACTATACAAATCATACCGTCTCCATGAGGACTGTTGCTTCAGTGAGCTAGCGCTATAAAAATCATACCGGCTCCATGAAGACTGTTGTTTCAATGAGCTAGCACTATAAAAATCATACCGTCTCCATGCGTACTGTTGTTTCAGTGAGCTAGCACTATACCAATCATACCGTCTCCATGAGGACTGTTGCTTCAGTGAGCTAGCGCTATAAAAATCATACCGGCTCCATGAAGACTGTTGTTTCAATGAGCTAGCACTATAAAAATCATACCGTCTCCATGCGTACTGTTGTTTCAGTGAGCTAGCACTATACAAATCGTACCGTCTCCATGCGTACTGTTATTTCAATGAGCTAGCACTATGCAAATCATACTGTCTCCATGCGAACTGTTGTTTCAATGAGCTAGCAGTATACAAATTATACCGTCTCTATGCGTACTGTTGTTTCAATGAGCTAGCACTATAAAAATCATACCGTCTCCATGCGTACTGTTGCGTCAGTGAGTTAGCACTATACAAATTATACTGTCTCCATGCATACTGTTGTTTCAGTGAGCTAGCGCTATAAAAATGATACCGTCTCCAAGCGGACTGTTGTTTCAGTGAGCTAGCGCTATAAAAATCATACTGTCTCCATGCGGACTGTTGCTTCAGTGAGCTAGCACTATAAAAATGATACCGTCTCCATGAGGACTGTTGTTTCAGTGAGCTAGCGCTATTAAAATCATACTGTCTCCATGCGGACTGTTGTTTCAGTGAGCTAGCACTATAAAAATCATACCGTCTCCATGCAGACTGTTGTTTCAATGAGCTAGCGCTATAAAAATCATACCGTCTCCATGCTTACTGTTGTTTCAATGAACTAGCACTATACAAATCATACTGTCTCCATGCATACTGTTGTTTCAGTGAGCTAGCGCTATTAAAATCATACTTTCTGCATGCGGACTGTTGCTTCAGTGAGCTAGCACTATAAAAATCATACCGTCTCCATGCGTACTGTTGTTTCAGTGAGCTAGCGCTATAAATATTATACTGTCTCCATGCTTACTGTTGTTTCAGTGAGGTAGCACTATACAAATCATATTGGCTCCATGCGTACTGTTGCTTCAGTGAGCTAGCACTATATAAGTCATACCGTCTCCATGAGGACTGTTGTTTCAGTGAGCTAGCGCTATAAAAATCATACCGTCTCCATGAAGAATGTTGTTTCAATGAGCTAGCACTATGAAAATCATACCGTCTCCATGAGGAATGTTGTTTCAGTGAGCTAACACTATATATGTCATACCGTCTCCATGAGGACTGTTGTTTCAGTGAGCTAGCACTATAAAAATCATACCATCTCCCTGAGGAATGTTGTTTCAATGAGCTAGCACTATAAAAATCATACCGGCTCCATGCATACTGTTGTGTCGGTGAGCTAGCACTATAAAAATCATACCGTCTCCATGATGACTGTTGTTTCAATGAGCTAGCACTATAAAAATCATACCGTCCACATGAGGAATGTTGTTTCAGTATGCTAGCACTAAAAAAAATCATACTGTCTCCATGGCTACTGTTGTTTCAATGAGCTAGCACTAAAAAAATCATACCGTCTCCATGAGGAATGTTGTTTCAATGGGCTAGCACTATAAAAATCATACCATCTCCATGCATACTGTTGTGTCGGTGAGCTAGCACTATAAAGAGCATACTGTCTCCATGAGGACTATTGTTTCAGTGAGCTAGCACTATAAAAATCATACCGTCTCCATGAGGAATGTTGTTTCAATGAGCTAGCACTATAAATATCATACCGTCTCCATGCATACTGTTGTGTCGGTGAGCTAGCACTAAAAAATCATACTGTCTCCATGAAGACTGTTGTTTCAGTGAGCTAGCACTATACAAATCATACCGTCTCCATGCATACTGTTGTTTCAGTGAGCTAGCACTATAAAAATCATAATGTCTCCATGAGGACTGCTGCTTCAGTCAGCTAGGACTATAAATATCATACCGTCTCCATGCCTAGTGTTGTTTCAGTAAGCTAGCACTATAAGAATCATACTGTCTCCATGCGTACTGTTGCTTCAGTGAGCTAGCACTATAAACGATCCTACTAAACATGTTGATCTAGGACAAAGCGGACATAATCACCATCATGCCCCTTAATCTATGGAATTAACACATCATTAGAAGCTTGTAATTTTTCCGTTTTTCGTCCTTTCTTTGTTAGTTTTTAGGCCAAATAATAACTTTACTTAAAGTAGCTATCCAATAAATTTTACAAAATACACCACTATTTGTCTATGAAAAAATGCTTGAACCAGCATAGGGGCCGTCGTGGTCGTGATTGCATTGTAGTTGGAATTACAACTACCTGTGCAATTAGTGCCTATCACCACTAATGTGGTGAGTTTGAATCCCGCTCATAGCGAGGTGTACTCGATACAATATCATACCGTCTCCATGCATACTGTTGTGTCCGTGAGCTAGCACTAACAAATCATACTGTCTCCATGAGGACTGTTGTTTCAGTGAGCTAGCACTATACAAATCATACCGTCTCCATGCATAGTGTTGTTTCAGTAAGGTAGCACTATAAGAATCATACTGTCTCCATGCGTACTGTTGCTTCAGTGAGCTAGCACTATAAAAGATCCTACTAAACATGTTGATCTAGGACAAAGCGGACATCATCACCATCATGCCCCTTAATCTATGGAATTAGCACATCATTAGAAGCTTGTAAATTTTCCGTTTTTCGTCCTTTCTTTGTTAGTTTTTAGACCAAATAATAACTTTACTTAAAGTAGCTATCTAAGATTTCATTTCCAATATAATACATTTGTAGTATGATATGAAGTTTGGTGAGGGACATATATTTTAATTTGAAAAGGGGAAGGCTAAAAGCCTGTGGTTTTACCACTGAGTCAATTTTGTTTTATTTCTTTATCGAGAAGTGACGAAATAAATTTTACAAAATACACCATTATTTGTCTATGAAAAAATGTTTGAACCAGTATAGGGGCCGTCGTGGTCGAGATCGCATTGTAGTTGGATTTACAACTATCTGTGCAATCAGTGCTTATCACCACTAAAGTTGTGAGTTTGAATCCCGCTCATAGCGAGGTGTACTCGATACAATATCATATGATAAAATTTGCCAGTGACTTGCGGCAGGTTCGTGATTTTCTCCGGGTATTCCGGCTTCCTCCACCAATAAAACTGACCGCCACGATATAACCGAAATATTGTTGAAAATGGTGTTAAACACTATTACCCTTACCATAACCCACAATCATCTGAATCATTATGAAGAAGAGGCTTACCATGCTTAGATTACTGTACACTTGTATACTCAAGGTACATCTCTGTGCCGAGTTTAAATAAGGTGGTCGTCTTTGATAATCTTGGTTGTAGAATAATTGTTGTTCGATTGATTGATTGATTGATTTGCGTTTAGCATCAAATTTAGCAGTATTTCAGCTATATCGTAGCATGAGCAAATTTTATTAATTAAGGGCTATGGTTATTGTGGCTAAGGCCACTTTCAACAATATTTCACCACACATTTATAAAAAGAACCCACAGCTTCTTAGCTTCCAGTCAGATTTGAACTGACATCTTTCCAACATTATTGAAATACACTACCTTATAATATAGAAGGCGTAATGATTGTTAGTGTTACTGACAATACAGAAAACACATTTACAGATAAATAAAAGTATTTTGGAATCCAGCAAAAGCAAGGTAAGAAATCTTTAATTTTCTTAAACTATTATAGCACACATGTGATACTTTCAGCTTGAGAATATTGGAGCAACTGAGTTCATCTCCGGTTTTTAGTGGGGTTTGTGTTACTCGATTTTTTTAGCTTTATTTGTATGTTTTGTAGATCTTGTTTTTTTTCCATAGTGTTGTCTGTTCTTCTTCGCTTTACAGATTCTGATTATCCCTTTGGTATCTTCAAACTCTTCTTGAAATTTTTATGGGAATTTTGACATCTTTTGAGGAGATTTTTTAAGTGTGCCATGAATGGTAACTTTTCCCATTTTATATATTCCGTTGGTCAATCAGTGTATCTATAAATTAGAATATAGGCAATCAATCAATGAAATGAATTGTCTGTTTAATTTTTCTGATGTCTGGAGTAACGGTTGGAAGCCATGCAAACCTAAGGTTTGGTTAGGTTTATGGTGTTTAACGCCACTTACAACAATATTTCAGCTATATCGGGGCGGTCGGTTTTATTGGTGGAGGAAACCGGAGTACCGAGAGAAAACTACTGACCTGCCGCAAGTCACTGATAAACTTTATCACATAATGTGGTATCGAGTACACCTCGCCTGAACAGGGTTCGAACTAACAAGGTTAGTGGCGATAGACACTAATTGCACAGGTAGTTATAAATTATCTGGAATCAGGATCAGAAGTCATGCAAACGTAAGAATTAACATTCTGTCAAGACTCATTTCATAAAGAATATTCAGTATTGTTCATTTGAAAATATATTTTATTTATCTTTATTTAAAATGTTTCATCTCATTGTGCTGTAACTTACACTGCTAAGCCATAAGTGTACCATAGTCATAGGAATCTCACATACATGTAAGGACAAAATGCAAGATTTGAAAAGATTGCAGTAGATTTGAGATATACAGGGATGCATATTTTTTTAAACATTATACCTTAAATGATATAATGCTTAAATATATTTGAGATATACAGGCATGTATATTTGTTTAAGCTTTATATCTTAAATGTCTGTATATCTCAAATCTACTAAAAGAGCATAAAGCATATTCATTTTAAATGTGGATAGAAAATTACAGCAATCATGTAAATATATATCATCCTTGATCTTTTGCAGGAATATATTTCTCAGAGCAATATCACACTGAAAGCTTATGTGAAGGGAATTCTTACATATGTTTTAAATCGTAGATATAATACAGGGGCGGATCCAGGGGGAGGGGCGCACCAGGCGCGCGCCCCCCTAAAATTCGTAAAAATATGATTTTTTGGCGTAAAATCGTGATTTTTCACACGAAATATCCCAACAATTTTCGCGCCTCCCTCCGCTCGGCGCCATTCTTTTAAGTGCGCCCCCTAACTTGAAATCCTAGATCCATCCCTATGATATATGTACTACATGTACAAGAAAGGATATGGTAGTACTCTTATTTCTTGTAGTAAAAATTAAATTGTTTGTACATATTTGTAATTGTACAACTTAAATTTCCTACACATTTAATACACTGTACAACGTACATCTACTAGTACCACAGGAAACAGTTGAACACTAAATAGTCTTACTATGATAAGAAAGCTTTAATATTGATAGTCAAGAATTCCACCAATATCAATAAAAACAACCAACCATCTCTCACCTTAAACCATTGAACACAAAACACTATGACATTGAAAATAAATCTCCTGTCTTAGGACAGGCACACAAATATGGCTGGGTTAAACCTGTTAATGGCATCATTGTTCATTTGAGAGAATATAAATTATTTCTCCTTGAGTTATTCCCCTTTGACCTTGTCTCTTGGAGTTATTGTCTTTGTAAAATGGGTAAGGTTAGGTTTATGGTGTTTAACATCACTCTCAACAAATATTTCAGTTATATCGTGGTGGTCCTATATTCTTTGATTATAAGTAATTGTAATATGGAGACGCCAAGAAAACCACTGAGTAAATACTGGTGTTTGAGTCCCCACTGTAATATAGTATTAAACTGTTTCGACCCAGCTAAGGGTACTCATCAGGTGGCTAATGCTATCACAACAGTTTTTTTTCTCTAAATTTATGATTGAAAATATTTTAATTCATGTTGGTAAATTTCTATATGTAAATATGTCATTGAATACCTATAATAGAAAATAAACAAATCTTTGTTGCCAAACCAAATTTATTTTTAGTTCTTTGGATTTTGGTACCCTAATTTAGCATTTAAACATGAAGGTTTCATTGTGTACATTGACACAGGAAGACCAGTGCCTAACATTCCATCAAAATTACGTTGCCTGGCAGATAAAAATAAAATACTTTTGACGGAATGGAAATTATTCAAAACAAGCGTATTGGCCCAGTGGTTTAGAGTAGAAGATTGAAAACAGACAACACCCTTTTGACATCTTTGGGGCTCTTGCTTATTTCATGTATTTCCATTCAACTAAAAAAAAAACCCTCAACTTTCTAGGACAGTCCTACACAGTTTGGTGTCCATTGGCCCTCTGGTTTCAGAGAAGATTAAAATGTAAGTGTACATACGATGACCAAGTGGACGATGGTGTATGATGACTACGACGTACGCCAAGTGATGGTAATACTTCAAAAACTAAACTTTGTAGGGGACCATCATTCAATGAACATTCCTACCAGGTTTGGTTCCAACTGGCTTCGTGGTTTCAGACTGAGAAGAGAAGAGTAAAATGTAAAAGTTATGGACGATATCACCGACGATGACAGACGCCAAGTGAAGGTGAGCTAAAAAAAGAACCTCAACAACAAATTGTATGCTTAACCTTCTTTTGACATTGAAAGGATTTATCTTAAAGAAACAATATTCATATTAAATCCAAATGGCGAGATGATATAATCAACTACACATCATGACCAATCATTCTACCAAATATGAAAGATATCGGACCAATGGCATTAGAGGAATTGGATTCATAAAGTGAAATGGGAAGGACGAACGAATAACAGACGAACAGTCAAAAAGAAAAAAATATATGCCCTGCATACTATCGGGAGCTTATGGTGTTTAGCACCACTTTCAACAATATTTCAGCTATATCGTGGCGGTCCATTTTACTGGGGGAGGAAATCAGAGTACCCAGAGAAAACAACTGACCTGTCGCAAGTCACTCACAAACTTTATCACATAATGTTGTACAGTGCTCCAGCTAGAATTTGAAAGGTACAGGGTGCCAACAAAGGACAGGGCATTTTTTTATTGATAAAAAGGGCACTTAGAGAACTGTATCAATGTCATCATCCAAATTATAAAAATGAAAATAATTTGCTGAGTACTTTGGTATCGACGTAAACAATGCATGGCCGCTCACTTTTAAAGCGTCATCTGTCTATAAAATAGAGCTACGTCCCTTGATTTCGGGATTTTACTTTGCATTGTTGGGGGTACGGAATCTGTGCATGGCTTCCAGACTGACAAAACGACCGCTGCATCTTCACAAGAGATAGTCGAAGGGAGGTCATGATATTTTTTGAAAAGAATAAGGTCTTGGGAGTTGAAGCAAACAGAGTTTTGAATATATTAGAAGAAATTTAAAAAAACAAACAAGACTTGAAGCGAGCGGGGGTAAAACTAGAGGCTCAGTGGGCTGCGCCTGTGTCGCTCACCTTTCATTCTGCTTTGAGGAAGCTTAATACAGAACCTTCCATAGGTGCTTCCCACCAAGTTTCGGTTCATTTGGCCAAACAGTTTCAGAGAAGAAGAATGTTAGAAATTAACCAACCAGAAACAAGAATTGCCTATGGCAGCCATGTTTGTTAACAGATCGGGATGAAATTAGTATTCTTCATAGAGAACCTTCCATAGATGCTTCCTACCAAGTGTCGGTTCAATTGGCTAACCAGGGAAGAAGAATTTTAGAAATCGACCAATCTGAAACAAGAATTGCCTGTGGCGGCCATGCTTGTCAATGGATCGGGACAAAATGAGCAATCGTTATAGAGAACCGTCCATAGATGCTTCCTACCAAATTTCAGTTCATTTGGGAAAGTGGTTTCGGAGGAGAAGATTTTTTAGAAATCAACCAATCAAGAATCAACCAAGAAAAAAATAAAATAATCTAAACAGGCAGCATATAGCCAGTCAATGGTGTTTGCAATTAATATTTCGCATGCACAATAGCGACCCTACACCACAAGGTGTGGAAAATAGAAATTTGTTGCTGTCGTTTAAATGCGTATTAACTGCATTACATGTAAACTGTATGATTCTGTTTGATAAAGTCCGTTAACTAGAACAGGAAAAAAATATACACTTGAGTGAAATATATTAATAGTGTTGTAATAACAGATCGTGAACGTGATGTAGAAGTTTTAAAGAATGTCAAGGTATATTTTAAATGAGGTGAAACAACTCGCCATTTGATATCAAGTCGGATGTATTTCATTTTGACGATTTTAATTACGGAAGACGATCACAACCATATTTATTTTTAACAATTGCACCTCAGCTGTTTTTTTTTCATAACCTATAATAAAATGAAAAAATATATATCACACTGTCGGAACAGTTCCAGCATTCAATAGAAAAATCGTAGAAATATGTAAATTCGCTATCCCTATTAAGTTTGTCCTCATAATCTTCATATACTTTTGATAAGACAATAATATGAAGATTATAACAACAAACTTCAACACATTTAGCAATTCAATCAATTCAATTCAATATTTTATTTAAGTCTCATCTCTCAATTACAGATCATAATACACAAACAAATCATACAACAATAAATTAGAGAGCCATTCTTTACAGAATTATAAGAGACTATAATTAAAACAGTATCTATAGCACAACAATATAAAACAATCGTATATCAATATATTACATACATATATATACAAAATCAACATTATTTACAATAATAAACATTTCTTCTTTCATTTAAAATTAAATTACAGGTTTTGGCGCATATCCTTATCATATTAAAATCTGGGAATAAAAACCCTAGTTTCCGATTATCAATTTGTATTGAGGACACCTCAACATGAGCGGGACTCAAACTCTCAACTTTAGTGGTGATAGGCAATGATTGCACCGGTAGGTGTAAATTTAACTTTCATACAATCAAGATCATAAGGGGGCCCCGCACGCATACTATCAATGCAGGCACAAAAATAAAACTGTAAATGAGGAAAATTGTTTTGTAAACAATAACTTATAAAAGCATAGTTGCAGAAAAGTTATTCATAAGAATCATAAAACAAATATATTTATAATAAAATAAAACAATAAATGTATAATATTTAAAAAATAAAACAAAACAAAATTCATCTTAACAAAACAAGTCTTCTCAGCATCAAGGCAGTTGTCCGTTTTTTCTTCTTTTTTCTGTTTCTGTCTGAAAAATAATTAAAATATACAAGATTACACTTACTGATTATATTCATGATTAGAAAAACTAGATGTTCTTAGGAGCCTGTAATCGCTCACCTGGTTTTTAATTTTACTTCTAAATTTCATAGTACAATTTCAGCTGATTCTTTTCTTTTTTGCCATTTGAAATTTCTGCTAATAGTAATGGCAGCCATCTTGGATCAAAGATCATTTCAGCTCAAGTTTCTATGCAGAATATTTTAAAGTGATTTTGTCTCTCTCAAAAGATGCAAAATCGGTATAAATCGGTTGAAAAAAATTCACACAAAAACCAAAATATATGTTAAACTACCAACATTGCCATGATGTAGCTGCTGTTAAAATTTGAGCTCATTCTGAGTTATAGTGAATAAAAAATTCCAGCCAATCAGAAGCAAGAATTTCCCATGGTAGCCATGTTTGTTTTCCAATCTGGACCAAACGAGGACACTTTATACAGAACCTTCCATATGTGCTTCCTACGAAATTTCAATCAATTTGGGCAAATGGTTTTAGAGAATTTATTTTAATTGGTCAATCACAAACAAGAACTGCTATGGCGGCCATATTAGAACTTTGTCTGATTGGCATGGAATATGGAAATCTTGTACAGGACATCTCATACAACTTTCCTATGAAGTAACAATTCATTGTGTCTCCTAGTTTCAGAGGAGTAGATTTAAAAAAAAGAGGGAGAGGCGTTAAGGTGCAAAATTGGCCCCACATTTTATTAAAAAATAATGCTTGACATAGAATAAAAACAATTTACTAATTTAATTGTTATATAAACAAATTTTCAAAAAATATATCTTTTCGTGAAATTAATTGGTCAATCACATATGACGTCATAATGACATCATAATCAGACGGATAATGCAAAAAATGGACTATAAACGACATATTCAATGTACATTTTAGCTATTTTATATACCTCCACAGTCTTCCACCTACACCAAATTGAGCAGTTGTTTTGAGTATAGAGGGTTAATGATTGTATCAAAATATGTTGTTGGTGGAGGATTGTGGAGGTTGTTAAATATTAATTTATTTATAACCTCGGCCAGACCCTTAATATCGATATGTTCACTCTTCTGATTGAATACTAGTATATGAGACCATTATGTATATATACACAATCTCTGTACATTTTATGATTCATTTCAAGTAATGAAATTCATCAGTAAATAACTTATGTTTCTGTAAATAATTGTATTTATTTTAAATACAGTTTGTGTACATTGAAACCAGGAGAAAAACTCAATGCATGCAATCCGGCGTCAATGCGATAAAAAGAACTGGGGACTATAAGTGTCATATATGGCCCCATATTTAATGAATCATTATCTTAGAATATACTTGATTAAAATTTGATGTGTTTTATTTTATAGACGACATCATACTTTTGATGTTAAAACTTGTTTCCAACAAAATCGACACGTATTTGACGTCATTGTGACGTTATGAGCGTTATTTGTTTTTTTGTATTTCGTGGAATTTTGCCCGCGATATTTCGACGGTTTTTGAAGAAATTAAGCACCTCCGTAGTCGTGCACCAGAAACATATTTTACCAGATTATTAAAATAAATAAAACACAAATACTGTTAAAGTATTTTTTTGGTGCACGAGGTGTTAAATTTCTTGAAAAATGACGGGAAAATGTTCAAATATTAAAGGACGAAGTCCTTCTAACGGTAAGCTGTCCGATTTTTCCTTCTATACTGATAGCCAAAAATCTGCTCACCGGAAGTTTAAAAAATAGATCAATTGATAATTTAGAAACGCAAAAGTAATCTATTTCAATGAAAAATTCCCAATTCTTTGATTATTTACTCTATGCAAAATCGAAATAAACTTTTAATAAAATTCTAATAAAAAAATGTCTTTCTACGAAACTCCCGATGGAACAGCGGCGTAGGTAAAATGAACGCCATATCAAATCGGCTACACAATTCATTCAAAATAAAAGATAATAGCCTCACTGGACGCAATTACGAACGAAATAAAAAGTATATCCCCTAATTGTTCCTTCAAAACATGAATTAAAAAAATGCTTTTATAAATAGATACCCCGCTAAATTACTCGTGTTTTGGGAGAAAATTATTCATGCACAGTTGTTGAATGTTGCAGAAGACGGGTTTTCATATTTGTAAACAGAAAACGATCGACAATTGCAATTGGAATCTATCGCTAAAATTCATTGAGGTACGCATATTTTGTTATCTTATGCCTGTAATTGGAAAGAATATGATCTCCTGGTTCTATGCATATGTAGAACTCATTGAAATTAAAACAAAAACAGTCAATATAATACATTTTCCTTACCTTGATCTATCCCAAAATGTCAAAATCCGTGATGTACCTTATTCATTGAAGAGTCCAAGGAATTCCGAATGCAAACTGGCACACATTTATGGTATGAATAAAGGAAAGGTTTTTATATCATGTGTATTATATACAAATAGATATGTGAACGTAAATGAATGAATGCTCTTTCAATTTTAACAGTTGTCATTAAATAATTTACACTAGAAAGGTTATTATGATGTCGTTCGAAATTGTGTCCGGATCTAGGTCACAGAGTGACTAGAACGGGGTCATGAAAATCTGTTCCAAGTTAAAACCTGTAACAATGCATTGAATAATATATGGGCTATGATTCAAAAGGAATATTGGTGTTTAATCTGAAATATGAACATGTAATCAGCTTCATCAATTTGGTCAAATTTATAAATTATTATCAAATGCCACGGTCAATGTCATCGAAATTGTTCGTAATTGCGTCCGGTGAGGCTAACGTGTACGGATCATCGTATTATTGAAATTTTAGGACTTCGTCCTTCAAACAGGTTGCCTGTCTCATATTAGAAGCGCTTAAATGACGTTTTGATGTTTGAGAAATAATCATTGGCTTAAAAAACGATGGTATGTCGGCACGTAACAGTTATATAAGATAAAAATAAAATAAACACCACTTCATCCAAAATCGTTTTTTTTCATAAGGCCCCAATTATTGGCTATATGTTTTCTTCCGGGATATTGAAATAGTTATTACTACTTGGATACTGAGGTAGGTTTAATGGTATATCGATGCTACTTCTAAAATGAAGTAAAATACGCAAAATGTAGTTTGATCCAAAAGGAGTAGATCATTTTTGGGCACAATCCAACATATCCTTAAGAAGAGTTTGAAGTTACCAAAGGGGCAATCAGAATCCGTATATCGAAGAAGAACAGACAACACAATGGCCAAAAGAAAAAGTACAAAAGGACAAACAACGATCTACAAAACATACATATAAAACTAAAGATCGAGTAACACGAACCCCAGTAAAAATCAGGGGGTGAACTCAGGTGCTCCGGAATGGTAAGCAGTTCCTGCTCCACTAGTGGAGATGTCTGCACAGGCTGGCCTAGGCGTGTGGAGATGTCTGCACAGGCCGGCCTGGGCGTGTGGAGATGTCTGCACAGGCCGGCCTCGGCGTGTGGAGATGTCTGCACAGGCCGGCCTCGGCGTGTGCAGATGTCTGCACAGGCCGGCCTCGGCGTGTGGAGATGTCTGCACAGACCGGCCTCGGCGTGTCGAGATGTCTGCACAGGCCAGCCTCGGCGTGTGGAGATGTCTGCATAGGCCGGCCTCGGCGTGTGGAGATGTCTGCACAGGCCGGCCTGGGCGTGTGGAGATGTCTGCACAGGCCGGCCTGGGCGTGTGGAGATGTCTGCACAGGCCGGCCTGGGCGTGTGGAGATGTCTGCACAGGCCGGCCTGGGCGTGTGGAGATGTCTGCACAGGCCGGCTTGGGCGTGTGGAGATGTCTGCACAGGCCGGCCTAGGCGTGTGGAGATGTCTGCACAGGTCGGCCTAGGCGTGTGGAGATGTCTGCACAGGCCGGCCTAGGCGTGTGGAAATGTCTGCACAGGCCGGCCTAGGCGTGTGGAGATGTCTGCACAGGCCGGCCTAGGCGTGTGGAGATGTCTGCACAGGCCGGCCTAGGCGTGTGGAGATGTCTGCACAGGCCGGCCTAGGGTGTTTGAGCAACGGGCGTGAACACCTCATTGCACTAAAAGATCAAACAACAAAAATGTATCAAAGTTCTCGAGAAATGTGTTTACGGAAATCAGGTGTGAGATATGCATAAACCATTTTGTCGAGATTATTTTCACACTTTCATGTGCAGTTGTAGATATTAATTTATTACAAATAAATTGTGGTCAGAATGTTTTGTTAAAAATGTGTAAAAAAATTGTACAGACATCAATTGGTAGATATAAATAATATAAACGTACCCGGACAAATGATTTGTTCACACTTTCACTGTGCAGATACCTCGGGCAGATGCAGAGATTGTTACAAATAAATTGCCGCTATTTTTTTATTTTTTTTTATTAATATGTTACTTTTGTATTTTAATGTACAATATACCAACGCGTATGTTTACTGATCTTTACTTGAAAAGTAAAAGGCAACATTTTCGGGTATTTGTATACAAATCAAACTTATTTTTTTTTTCATATGAAATTGCAGAATTTCGAATTCAAGAACTATTTGAACCATTATTTAAAGAGAAGTGACCATTTTCTTGGGACACTCAAGTTTCTACACACTGTCTCAGTTTCATCATCTGATTCTCTCGTTATAGGTTTTCGTTGTATGTTTTATAAATGAGATCAATTGTTAAATTAATTATTCGAAGTATTGATTGAATTTACTTTTTAGTTTACCTTTGACTTTTCTCGTCTCGTCGAGGAATAAGAAATGTATCCAATCTTCCTTGTTTTCTTGGCCTAGAATTTTCGTCCATTTTATAATTTCTAAATAGCACGTGTACATGTAGTTGTAAAATTGACTGCAGAAATAATGTTTAATTAGCGTGAGAAAATAGTTGATGTCTGGTACCTCGGAACCAATCAGAATGGAATAATCTTTGAACTACTGACGGCGAATACATATATGAATCAGCGAACACATCCAACGTGTATTTACAATGTGTAAGAATTTTAGGGGGGGCGCACGCCCCGCACGCCCCCTCTAAATCCGCCACTGCATACGACCACGACGGCTCAAGTTCAGTTAAGATGAAAGGTAATTGTTTTATTGATATTGATGGAATTTGTGATTATCACTGTTTATAAACTTTCTTTTCATATCAATCAATGAAAATAATTGGCTTGCTGATAGTATGTTTTTTTGTTGGGGTTCATTGGATGGAATTTGTATCTCATGTGAAGTTCCGTCAATTGCAGACACAACGTTAAGCATATTATAACAATACCCTTTCTTTTGCCACCAGACTGGGATGATTGGCCACTGAATTTTACGATTACACACTTTCTATAAGTCTACCCATGTTGAATTTAAAACTCTGTCAACAGTTGAAACAATGACACCAAAGCATAAATAAATAAATAAACAAATAAATAAATATTGCACGGACCATGTTATTTATCTTAGTGAATCTCATGATCATCGATGAGCTAAAACAATTGACGAAGGTGGTCCGTTGCTGAACATGAGCAGTATAAAACTGGGGCTCTGAAAAGAAAACGACAAGTAAAACAAAGTGGAAATATTTTGAAATAACATTACTATCATTTGAAATATACATATGTATAATATGTAGAAAAAAGTGTAGAAAAGTAGATGAATGGATTTGAATCTGAGGATCTCTAAAATTCACATCACCTTTTCATAAATTAAATAAAGTTTCCCCTTTTGCGCCCAAATTAAACTTTTAACTTCTATCAGTTCCATTCTCTTAAATCAACGGGAACTATCCATCCAGTGCCTTGGAAATGCGTTCTGTCATGTGTATAAGTTATTGTTTGCATGATTGACAGACAATATTCATCATATTTTTTCTAGCTTCTGAACTGTCGATCGAGAAAAAAATAAAATATTCTAGACAGGCAGCATATAGCCAGTCAATGGGGTTTGCAATTAATATTTCGCATGCACAATAGCTACCCCACACCACAAAGTGTGGAAAATTGAAATATTCTTCTGTGGTTTAAATGCGTATTAACTGCATTACATGTAAACTGTATGATTCTGTTTGATAAAGTCCTTCAACTAGAACAGGAAAAAAATGTACACTCGAGTGTTGTAATAAAAGATCGTGAACGTGATGTAAAAGTTTGAAAGAATGTCAAGGTATAATTTAAATGAGGTTGAAACAAGATAAAATTTGATATCAATTCGGTTGTATTTCATTTTGACGATTTTAATTACGGAAGACGATGACAATCGTATTTTTTTTTAACAATTGCAACTCAGCTGTTTTTTTTCATAACCTATAATAAAATGAAAAAAATATATATCACACTGTCGGAACAGTTCCAACATTCAATAGAAAAATCGTAGAAATATGTAAGTTCGATATACCTAACAAACATATACATGACCCCTCCTGGCTTAGTTCAGGTACTTCAATAAAAAGTGACGGGGTTAAACTAAGCATACAGTAGATTTTTCTAAGGCATTTCTCTTATTTAATAAAAACAATAGAAAGCGAAAATCACACGATTTTTGCACAACAATCGGTCAATGGTCGGGCGACCGTCGCCGATAAGGTATAAATAAGCCTAAAAAGGGCTATTATTTTACCATGGGACAGACAAGTTTTGGGATAATGGAATCATTTATTTTTCTTTACATATGAAATCAGAAATGTTCCATTCAATATCCAGTTTTACATAACTATCATACTGCTTGATTTTCCTTAGTCAGATTATTTTTTTTCTCCCAAGTCTGGCAAAATTATTTATTTGTGCGAAAATTTAAATCAGAAATATAAAAAAAAAATATAAATAAATTTGAAAAGCACCCCTCCTTGAAGTATATCTATAAATAGCGTTTGAGGAAAATATGTATTTTGTATGCAAACTGTAAAACCATTATCTGGCCAGTGATATTAATTTTTAACTGTTTTAAACACCGAAATAAAAAAAATATATATGTAATCACTTACACTCAATGAACAATTGAAGACAACTGTTGCAATAAGGTCTCCCTCAAAAGATCTTTACGTAAATTAACATTGTTTCATTATGTTACGCGAAGCTACGTTCGTTCGTCGAGAAATCTCTATTAATGGAATCCAGTTAGCAAAGTTCGTATTATTAATTGGCAGAACATCATTAGTATACCTGGGAGTGAGATTAAAGGCTTACTTTCGTCTTTGCTAAGTTTTTGTATAAACTCAGACTCAGAGGAGAATAGAAAAAGTTGGAGAGGAGAGGGGCATAGTTTGTTCTCATAGGGATGATTAGCTATGATTTGTTTAAAAATGTGCCATTCGAACTCGACAAATATATGTTATCGATAAGGAACTCCAATATTTTTATGACTTCATTTTATGTGTAGCACTTTTTACCTTTCGTTTCGTGCTTGAGAAAATAAGTTAATTCGTGATCCAATACTATAAACTTGTAACGATACCACCATTTTTTAAAATAAAATGCGTTGTGAATAATTTACTTTAAAGAGGAAATGAAAGTGTAAAAGGTAAAAAAGTCAAATATTTGGCTAAATGAAATTTTCGAGAATTAACACTATCCTCTTCTTTCAGTATCCACTTTTGATTGATTGAGTGAGTGAGTGATTGTTGTTTAATGCCAATTCAGCAATTTTTCAGCTATATTATGGCGAGAACAAGTTAATTATCAACGAGATGATGATGAGGTCTGCTTTGTTCTAGACCAACACGCTGAGTTGGATTTTTATAGTGCTAGCTCACTGAAACAACAGTCCGCGGGTAGAAATGTCATTCCATTCGGACACATTATTCTGATTCCGAGCCAACCAATCTTTGCTCTTTCTCCGTAATGCTGCGTGATTAGCGGAGAAGCAACAAATACCAATTTCAGTCCTTGGTTTGACCCGATCGGGTCTCGAACGCACGATCTACCGCACTCGAGGTGAGCACGCTAACCATTACGCCACCGATGCAGTGCTTTTGATTGATGTTACCACGTGAATATACTTTGTCACAGTATGATAGTAGTCCTCTTTGACTGCATGCACAATTTTAGTCATACTTATAGATAGTTCTTTTGTTGAACAAGTAGAAGAATATACCTGTTTAAATACTGATTCTTCTGAAATTTTTGTATCCAATATAAAGTAGATAATTCACAATTTTCTTCATTTATCGGAATATTCAGTGATGACATGAATGCCTTGTGATTTGCCAAAATGTCCTCTTTGTCAAAATTAGTATTTTGTAAGGTTTACCAGAGTTCTTGGAAATATGAAGTTCTCCATATTGCTCGTTTGGCGTTAAACAACAATCACTCACTTCATTACTTATTTACCAAACCTCATTTCTTGTAATTTTTCAGTATTTTTATGATGTTTACCTATTTGAAATTAAGCATGTTTGTAAGCTCAACTGGACAAAACGGCCAAGTGAAGTATTATCATTTAGTGTCCGTCGTCTGTTATCCATAACCTTTCATATTAATATTTAATCTTTTTCTTAGAAACTGCAAAACCAAATGCTTTAACTATTTTACTTTATCAAGTATTGGGACTATTTTGTAGCGCGTGCATATATAGTACATGTTTATACAAAACGCACATGCATCAACGCTTACCTCACCATGACCAAACACAATGGGTCATGTAAGGTATTATCATCACATTGCGTCCAGCGTGGTCTGTAAATCTTTAACATTAACATTGGAGGGATGCAGGATATGTGTGTGTTCACGGGACAGTTGCACGGGGGCCCACGAGCATATGGGCCCCATGCTTATCTATGTATGTTTTTCTAAGGTTTAAATACTGGCTTTGTTGGAAATACGGATACAATATATAAATGTTAAATTTTATATATGTAAGACTCAGATCGACGTCCAGTCTCTAATCGACGTCCAATTACGTCACTGACGTAATCTTCAAATGACGTCACAGCCGTTAGGACATGGTTTTGAAACAATGATGGAGAAGGGACAAGACCGGATTCAGAGTACATTGTACTTCTACTTTGGCGAACCCTAACCCTAATCATAACTTACCCTTAACTCTAACCCTAACCTTAGCCCTAACCCTAACATTAGCCCTTACCCTAACCTTAATCCTAACCCTAACCCTAACATTAACCCTAACCCTAACCCTAATCCTAACCCTAACCCTAACCCTAATCCTAACATTAATCTTAGCCATAACCCTAGACCTAACCTTAACCCTAAATAATATTAATGAATGGGAAAATGCTTTAAAAACACACAAAACAAAAAACAACAACTTTAAGAAAGAGATAAAAAAAAACAACAACCTGTCATTACATTTATTTTGATGGCAAACATTGATCGTGTAAACGGGCCTATAGATATAGCGAGTTTAGAAAGGACGCCGATTTGAGAATATCCTTAAATTGGACCGTGATTTGAGATAATGACGTTAGTAGAAGCCGATTTGAGGAGTGGACGTCGATTAGAGACTGGACGTCGATCTGAGTCTATCATATACATTTACAGTTTTATTCCTATGAGTGGTTGTGTAGGTATGGGCCCCAGTGCACTGCTTTTCCCGGTGGCCTGTGGTGCTGTTAAGACGATCCTGCTTCTATTGTTATTATCCAAAAAGCAGTAGAGAGGGTCTATACATGTAAAATGCTACGGTAACCGGGGTTGTTGTTTAGATATTTCAGCAGATAAACAATACAAATTAATTTGTGAGGAAGGAAACTTTTAAATCACATCTATAAAACATGCATTTAAGGAAATTTTTGACTACGCTCATTATTAAGTGAAAATGAAAACGACGATTGCATTACATGAATATTTACGGAATATTTACACGTCCGCAATCGATATTACAAAATTCCTGCGTCCTTTAAATGTTTTAAAATAATCGTTTTTTAGAGCATTTGTTTATTAAATTTTAAAAAATGCAATAGAACAACGGCATTCCGATGACTGATCTTGGAAAAATTTTAACAGTCAACAGACTTTATCATTAAATACGATATTTTCATGTGGCAAAGAATACAGGGATTGCACGTTACAAGAAAAATCTCATAGAACTCGGAAAAATGAGGACTTCTTGCATATTTGGCCTTTCAATCTATTCGCACATTTAATTAAATGAAATTCAACACTTTGCCACGCATTTTTCTTGAAGAATAGGATATCCCCAATCCGCCGGTTCCTTCATTACTTGTATTTAACATCGTTATGCCGTTGTTCTGCTCGGTTTCTCTTTAATGTGATCATACCTCTGTGATTGATTCCTCATATTTATTTGTTTTCATTTTGAGTAGATCACACATAATGTTATTGGTTTATGGCTTAAATGATTAAAATTAATGCATTTTCGCGTGTATTGAACCAAAAAGTAAAACACGTTTTTTTTCATGGATTTCCAATTGATGGACACGCTTAACATGACTGCGAATTTGGCATAAATAAAATAACAAATGGCTTCCTCTAGGAAAACGCCGACTTTATGTGAAAGGGACACCAGAGAGCTGTGAGGAACGAATTTAATACACCCCTTAGCGCGGGATGTAAAGGACACACTCCTTACACGTAAAAGACAACATACAGCAGATGCTAAACCCCCCTCATAGAGGGTGTGCCGGGGGTAGAATAGGCACCAGCACCAGGTTTCTCCGCCCTAGAGGCACTAGTCCTCTAAAAGGGGTCAACCCCGCGGGAACCCCGGGGTATAGAAATGGGACCGAGAGCTTCTTCGGCTTGAAGGGGCGTCCGTCGGTTGTGCGGGATGTAGAAATTCACAACCAACCCGTCCTGCGGATGAGACGTAAATAAAACCGAGGTCCCGTGTTGAGAGATTGCCACCCTCTCCGCACGTTAAAGAACCCAGTGTTACAGCTCATTATGAGCATTATGCTCATGATGAGTGGTCCATAAAAGACCTGTTGCACTGGCAAAATTATCCGTCCATACCCATCACCTTTCCTTGTTTCGAGTCCCGTGGCGTTTAAATTTTTAAATGTTCTCGTCCTGAATATAGCTGAAAAATTGCTCGCTGGACGTTAAACACCAACCAATCAATCAATCAATCAGCAGATGCTGATAGCAACAGTTTATCAGGAGTGTTGTTGTTGGTTTGTCACAAAGCAAAATAATATCTACCACCTCCTCTTTTTCTAGTGACAATCAAAACAATCATACATAGACTCATGGCAGCGACACACATTTTACCTACACGATTAATCATATGGTTGTAAACTTGTTCTCACCATAAATATATATGAATTACTTGATTGTAAAACAATTATCTATCGACAACCACTTTCCATGGGATATCTGATTCCAAGGCTTGTTATCAGTTTATCAAAAAAACAAAAATAATTCTCACAGGTTGCTAGCTAGAATCGTTACACATTAAACATTTGGCTTCACACCATTTCCCAAAATATTTCCATATGATAAAAAAAAGCGATCTTTAAATATTGGACTTCTCTCAACCCGCACCTTGGCATTTTTTTTTATAGATTTGTGATGTTGTCCGTAAAATTGCACTGGAATATATCATCGCATTGGTTGTTGTTAAGAATAAAGTACGGTTAAAAAAGTGTTTAAACATTTTTCAAATATGACAAAGTTCTATTGTCCAAATAAATCTATCTATTACTTCTTTAACGGGGCATTATCTGACAAAATCGGAACTTTTTGTTACCCATACAAACTATCAGATATGATTGATGCCTTAATAAAACGTGTTTCTGTAACTTATAAATGTTATGAAATGTACGCGCATCGGGGGGAAAAGGTGCAAACTGCTCGTGTTTTGAGATCGATCAAGAAATGGACGCCATCTTATTAATTATCGGCATTGTTTACGGAGTTTGCCGAATCGTCATTAAATCAGTACAACAATGCACTTATTTCTTATTTTCTGTGAATCTGCTTTTAGTCAGCGTTAATTACGGACAAAGAACCATGCAAGTTTGCAGTTAATAGTTGACAAAATACAAATTATTCGTTTTTACCTGTCACTAGTAAGGTCAGTTGCATACGGAGAAAGCGAGGTCAAATCATTTGCCTGCAAAGAAATAATAAATCGATGGTAATTTTCGTTCTCAAAAGGCCAAAGGTGGTACGATAAGCTGTTTAATGTGAACTATTTACCTTTATTTCATCATTTTAAAGCTATTTACCAATTTCCAAAACATATAATTTTTTGGGTCAAATTCGTAGCTAATGGTTAAGGTTAATACCAACATTTCGACCAGTTTTCGACAATCAATGTTAATAAGTTTCTGAATTGATATCACCTCAATATGCACATTATCAATGTCATAGCAGACGATGAAACCAAAATTGGTCTGTATGAGATCTATGTTTTAGATGATTAAAGCTTTGTTAAAGTGACGAAAAAATGAATTACGAAAAATACAATTTGAACGTGAAATAATAGATGTGGTCTTACATTTAAAGATGACATTCTTAGATCAGATTTCTTGAGATCATTCATGCAATTTCAACATCATAATATAACCTCTGACAAATGAAGCGATCAAAATAATGAGTGATTTTATCACGTGAAGCAAACCGTCGAAAACAGGAGATCGTCGAAAATGGGTGACGTTGCGACATTACTATTCGTTCACTTTAATTTCTTAATACAGCTTCGGAGCATCGTTTTTATTCCTGAAATCAATCGACATTGCATATTAAGTCAAATTTAAGCTTTGTTTATTGAGTTTTATTATGCTTTGTTTTTGTTTTTTAAAGATATGCATTATAATACAATGATACGTACGTTCTGTACGTTCTGAAAACAATGACGTTCGGTGCTTTTCATTACCTGACTTTGTTGGTCCGCTGTGAGGAATTAGATGCACATATTAACTAATTGTATTCATTTCTGAAAAGCACATATTGTGAATACATTTTGGAGGAAATTTTATCGACATCTGAGGTGGGGTCGATTTTGGCCCTTATAGCTCCCAGTCTTTTCAGCCAATCAGAAACAAGAATTGCCCATGACGACAGGTGCCACATGTATAACAGGAATTGTCTACCCTTTCGAAGCAACTGAGCTTTTTGTGTTGAATATGCCTTCTTGTTTACCTGGAGAAAACCTGTCACAAGTCACTGACAAACTTAATCACTTCATATTGTATCGCCATGAACGAGGTTCGAACTCATAATCTTAGTGGTGATAGGCACTGATTGCACAGGTAGTTGTAAATCCAACTACCATACGATCACGACCACGGCGGTCTCCTCTACAAAAGAGAGCTGAAGGCCTCAATCATCACTTAAATATAAAATTCCAGAGGTAATATTGAGAACATATATGTTAAAATTCTATTAAATTGTAGCGAAACAGAAAAAAGGTCCTCACAAGACTGCAAATTAGTCAATGCACAAACGTAAAATAAATCACAATTGTGGAAATAAAAATACATACATGTACATTGTAACTATTGATGAAAATAGAAAATAGTTCAAAACTGTCCACATTGAGAATTGTGGTGGTTGTATGTGCTGGTTCCATGTCAACTCGTACCTTTTCCAACTCGTACCCTACCAACTCGTACCCTACTATTTACCAACTCGTATTTTACTGTTAACCAACTCGTACCCTACTATTTACCAACTCGTACCCTACTATTTACCAACTCGTATTCTACTATTTACCAACTCGTATTCTACTGTTTACCAACTCGTACCCTACTATTTACCAACTCGTACTCTACTGTTTACCAACTCGTACCTTCACTATTTTACCCATAAATAGTGCCTTTTTTTAACCAACAAATACTCATTATCAACTCGTACGCTATCTTCAATATAAACTGTACATGTATTTTCGTAGCCAATCTTATGTTATTTATCAACAAGAACCTTTACCAACTCGTACCCTCTGTGTGACAAACTCCACCCTAATGTTTGCCATATCTTTACACACATTTAGCATTGCGAACCTGTAATATTTTACCGAAAAAGTATTGTTAGTGTCACTTTTATCATGTACAAATTCTGGTTTTATCTCATTACCGTCTAATTCTTTTTTCTATGCTTTATCATGTTTTGTGTATATATAGTGTAATGCTATACATAACTGATAGTTTGTACTCTTTGTCAGTGTATATTAGTTTTATCAGGCAATATTTATTATATATAATATATTTGACTGGTGCTCCACTATGTTATTAAATAAAAGAATAATATGATTGTTTTTATTCATTTATTATAAATATAACAACGATAACAACAATGCACAAGGCACAAAGTACTTAAAATACATCATACATATGTTGCTGAGGTTCACTTAATCACGTTAAACAAACGTCATAACAGCGTATTTAGCGGTCTGATGATAGTCCATTGAGTTGTCCACAGGTACGAAGTAGCTGACTGGCAGAAAGCTGACCGTTCTCGTAGAGTTCCCATACTTCGAAGTACTTGGACTGTAAGTAGCGGGATGACGACCTTTGTTGTCTGGTCAGCTTGGCCTCTGTCACCATCTTCAGTTGTGTAGGCAGAAGTGTTGCTTCTTCGTGAAGAAGTGGGACAAGGAGGTAGAATGGCTTCTTCTCGTATGTGGCCTTTTTGTTGATGCGGCAGTGCCAACACTCTACATCATTGTTGGTCCTTGCAGGCTGGTTGTTTACAGACCAGGACTCGACGGACCAGATGGTGTTGTGGATGCAGTTGGTTTCAACGTAGTCTACCAGACGCTGAAGTGGTGTTGTCTGCAGTTGTCGGAGAAACCTAAAGGCAGGCTGGATGCGCTCTGCAGGCAGGAAGGGTAGAGCCATCAACTTGCGTATATATTTGAAGACATTGTCTTGTTCACGGTATGCTGGCTACAAAACAAAAACACAATTGTAAATAGCGAGTTATGATAAAGGCTAAAATTTAAACGTATTGATCAGAGTATACAGTAATCATATTTATAACTTATAAATGCAATAACCAATATGCAATATCTAATGCTTGTACACTTTCATCTTGTTTTGTGTTTCCATTATTTTACCAGATGATGTGAATATGTCTGCACTAGCCTGGGTCTTAGCCTGAAATAATTAAATATAACCTGTTATTTACAGTACATCTCATTTTATATTGTCAAAAATAAACCTTCACAAATAACCAAATACAACGGATGCAAAAAATCATATGTACTGCTTCAACAACTGAATCGATGTAGCACAACAGTATAATGCTCTGATGTGATATTAGTTACGAAAATTATGCTCACTGTCTACACTGAGAATTGTGGTGGTTGTCTGTGTTTCCTGGTCAACACTGAGAATTGAGGTGGTTGTCTGTGTTTCCTGGTCAACACTGAGAATTGTGGTGGTTGTCTGTGTTTCCTGGTCAACACTGATAATTGTGGTGGTTGTCTGTGTTTCCTGGTCAACACTGATAATTGTGGTGGTTGTCTGTTTCCTGGTCAACACTGATAATTGTGGTGGTTGTCTGTTTCCTGGTCAACACTGAGAATTGTGGTGGTTGTCTTGTGTTTCCTGGTCAACACTGAGAATTGTGGTGGTTGTCTGTGTTTCCTGGTCAACACTGATAATTGTGGTGGTTGTCTGTTTCCTGGTCAACACTGAGAATTGTGGTGGTTGTCTTGTGTTTCCTGGTCAACACTGAGAATTGTGGTGGTTGTCTGTGTTTCCTGGTCAACACTGATAATTGTGGTGGTTGTCTGTTTCCTGGTCAACACTGATAATTGTGGTGGTTGTCTGTTTCCTGGTCAACACTGAGAATTGTGGTGGTTGTCTTGTGTTTCCTGGTCAACACTGAGAATTGTGATGGTTGTCTGTTTCCTGGTCAACACTGATAATTGTGGTGGTTGTCTTGTGTTTCCTGGTCAACACTGATAATTGTGATGGTTGTCTGTGTTTCCTGGTGATTGATACTACATCAAAAGAAGTTGCCGATACACCGATACTGCTAGGGTTATATTTCACCGTAATTTCTCCAAAATTTCACGATGATTGTCGGTGGGTGTCCGGACCACACAAGCATTTGTCTGTGAAAATTTATCAAACACGAGCGATTTTCAACAGAGTTACCACTTGTTGTTGGGTACATTGTAATAATGCAAAATAGCGCTAGTAAAAAATGTACAGCAGAAATTGCATTCAATACTTATGATTACATTTTTACATTATTATTTGTTATTATATTCCACAGTCGTAACTTGTGTTGTGTGTAGTAATTTGTTTTCATGACGTTGTAACTTGCGTAGTAATTTGTTTTCATGATGTTGTGTAGTAATTTGTTTTCAAGACGTTGTGTAGTAATTTATTTCCATGGCGTTGTGTAGTAATATGTTTTCATGACGTTGTGTAGCAATTTGTTCTCATGACGTTGTGTAGTAATTTGTTTTCATGACGTTGTGTAGCAATTTGTTCTCATGACGTTGTGTAGTAATTTGTTTTCATGACGTTGTGTAGCAATTTGTTCTCGTGACGTTGTGTAGTAATTTGTTTTCATGACGTTGTAATTTGTTTTCAAGACGTTGTGTTAGTAATTTGTTTTCATGACGTTGTAATTTGTTTTCATGACGTTGTGTTAGTAATTTGTTTTCATGACGTTGTGTAGTAATTTGTTTTTATGGCGTTGTGTAGTAATATGTTTTTATGACGTTGTGTAGTAATTTGTTTTCATGACGTTCGATCGAATATTGTTCACAGAAGTGGGTGTGGTTGAATGTGAGCTTCACAGACTGAAGACATTACAATTTGGAAGTCACGTATGAACCTATTGAGAACATCAACCGGGTTTTCAAAATCAAACACAATTGCAATATTGTTCATTTCTTGTAAAAATAATATATAAATACTAAACTGTATGTGAAATTTAAAACTTAATAATACGGTGTTTTCTAGTCATTTCCATTCCAGCGAAAATTCCGGTATTTTTATTTATTGATCACGTGGATTGACGTAAACTTCAGGCACCACAACTTCTGGTTTGGTTAGTGACGCTTAACGTAATCGTAAATAAAATGTCTTTCACAGTAATATGGATAGGCCCAAGCCTACAAAGGATTGGTGCTGTGTCCCACAGTGTAAATCGGATTGAAGGAAGTGTGGGAAATATCCGTATATGAGATATGTCAAGTTTGTTTTGGGGACAGAAAATAAACCCCAAGTTGAGAAAAAATAGTGTTATGTGTAATTGGTCATAATCATTTGTTGACGTAGCAGTCTCCAACTGACGTTCCTGTGCTCGTTCACACAATTTAACCAAATCAGGGCTGTACAAATGACAAGTGATGCCTCTTTGTTTATCCCTTTAAATCAGGTACCTGCCATCCAAAGAAGTCACCTTGCTATCCACTATAAACAGAAGTTGTCATTGATTTGCGGTAGGTCGGAGGTTTTCTCCGGGTACTCCACTTTCCTCCATCAATAAAACTGACCGCCATGAAATAACTGAAATATTGTTGAAAGTGGGGTTAAACACCATGACGCTATACCCTCTTCATAAACCGGGGTTTCTACGATATGCTAATCGCGCCTCCAATTTGAAAACCGAATAAACTCGAAAATCCTCTATTCTGTTCTGTTCTGTTGTAGAAGTTTCCTCCGCTTTCTGGAGAACCACAGTATAAATATAAGTATTATCTATACTGTCAAGTATAAGGCAAAATAATAAACAAAACGTAAATATCAATTTGCCGACAGCCCGCCGTACGTGATGGACGCCGAAATTATTATTAACAGAAAAATGTTATGTTACATGTCACTTGTAATCAATTCACAATGTACACAACCAACATTTCAAACAAAACTATATATTGCATAATTATTAGAATTCCGTCACAGATGGGCAAAGCCGTCCAGGAAAAACCGAAGTAATTTGGAAACCTGTATCCGATGACAATGCTCGAACCCATCTCTGGACAATCAGGTGTCGGACCTCACCTTAAAAAATTTGCAACAAAGATGCAAATAGTAAATAATGTAAGACTAACATACAGACATATTTTTTGTTGCTACACGTATGCACGACGGCTAGAAAGTGAAGAGAACCAAAACGAACACCCCTAAAATTCCAACCGCGTGACAATGTTCTCATTGGTCAATTTCTACCATCACCGTATGAATATTCATTAGTATCAAACCGACAATACAATATATTCCCGCTATACTTCGAACCGCGGGAAAATATTAATATATATATCTTCTGTGTCGGTCTAATCCGTGAATATTAATTTCAGTCCATGAATATATGGTATTATATGATATCACGCAAATTATGATGTACATGTATACTAGTACATGTATATAAAATGTTCTTCAAGGCAATGATGAATATTTGGCGTACATCCATCAGCTTATAGCAGATGACTATGAAATGTTCACGGCCTTCTTCTCCGCAATTACACAACGGGCAGACAGGTCTAACCTCATATTTATTAAATTTCTGACGATTTGATTGTAGTATATAAGTTCCAAGTAATAATTTTATTTTAATCATGGCTTTTGATACTGACACAGTTTCATATCCAGCTGCTTCCCATACCATATGTGCCTTCCTTATTTCCATATTATCGATATTGAGATATTTCAAAGTGTTTTTAGTATATGCTTCTTCCTTCAGTTTATTTTCCCAGTATTGATTCACTGCACTGTATACTATGTTCTTCCATGATAATTTCCCAGGTGGATTCAATAAGAGATCGTGGGACGATGATGGCAAGTCATACTGCTCAAGAATTTCAGATACTAGTATTGCTTTCTTACTTCTTTTTTATGGAAAACAATAAATTATTGGAAGTCAAATTCAAGGTCGATTTTGGACCAACAAATAGGATACCGTATCAGTGGCTTTTTTTGCGGGTATCTAGTTTTCGCTTTATTCGCGACAGTCACCGATCAGCTAATGAAAGAACCCGCGTAAATTGCTGTCCTTTACTACATAAATATTTTTATTTTTTAAAGAATCGTACAAGATCTGTCTCCCCTAATATGGCTGTATATAACGAATATTTAACAATTATATGGTCACTGCCATTCTTAAAATTGTTGAAATGACGCTCTTAAAATATCTTACAAAGGGGGGGGGGGGGTGGGGGTAGGGTGGAAATCATTCCCGAAAAAACAATGCATTTTGTGACAAATACAATGTAACAGGACGTATTTTTTTTACATGTAGTTAATTACCATTTTATTTTCAAAACACTAATTGCCGTGAATAGTTGTTGCTGTGTAAACACACCTTTTTAAATTAATATTAGCATTACGATCAATTGATTTTTAATTGCCTGTAAATTCCCAATTGTTGGTGTTAATTAACTGATCACATTTTATTTCGGAGTCTGTTAATGATACTTATTTGTGTTTATTTTTTGTAAATGTGTTGTGATAATACATGTATGTTAAAATTATATTATATGCCCTTACGCAATTTTCAATAAATGAACATGTATACAATTCTAAAACACCGATCGCATACAAAAAAAATCTTACTCAATTTATCTTAAAACAAATACTATTTTGAATTGTTGGTCAAGCAGTTCAGAAAATATTATTCTAATATAATGGTCAATCCGCTAAAATTTTAGTTTTGTTAAAACTCAGGATCGTGAAAATTAAATACCACTAAAAAAAAATTCGGAAGAAAAGCACGAAATTTGCCTCCCGCGGTAAAATCCACCTATACAGTACTATATGACTCTTGCAATCAACAACATGTTGCTCAAGGATCTTAAAAAAAAGATGCAAACAACAAGATGCTACGTAAGGTCCCTTTGCCTCTCATATAACAACAAGATGCTACGTAAAGTCCCTTTGCCTCTCATATAACAACAAGATGCTACGTAAGGTACCTTTGCCTCTCATATAACAACAAGATGCTACGTAAGGTCCCTTTGCCTCTCATATAACAACAAGATGCTACGTAAGGTCCCTTTGCCTCTCATATAACAACAAGATGCTACGTAAGGTCCCTTTGCCTCTCATATAACAACAAGATGCTACGTAATGTCCCTTTCCCTCTCATATAAGAACAAGATGCTACGTAAAGTCTCTTTGCCTCTCATATAACAACAAGATGCTACGTAAGGTCCCTTTGCCTCTCATATAACAACAAGATGCTACGTAAGGTACCTTTGCCTCTCATATAACAACAAGATGCTACGTAAGGTCCCTTTGCCTCTCATATAACAACAAGATGCTACGTAAGGTCCCTTTGCCTCTCATATAACAACAAGATGCTACGTAAGGTCCCTTTGCCTCTCATATAACAACAAGATGCTACGTAATGTCCCTTTCCCTCTCATATAAGAACAAGATGCTACGTAAAGTCTCTTTGCCTCTCATATAACAACAAGATGCTACGTAAGGTCCCTTTGCCTCTCATATAACAACAAGATGCTACGTAAGGTCCCTTTGCCTCTCATATAAGAACAAGATGCTACGCAAGGTCCCTTTGCCTCTCATATACCAACAAGATGCTACGTAATGTCCCTTTGCCTCTCATATAACAACAAGATGCTACGTAAGGTCCCTTTGCCTCTCATATAACAACAAGATGCTACGTAAGATCCCTTTGCCTCTCATATAACAACAAGATGCTATGTAAGGTCCCTTTCCCTCTCATATAAGAACAAGATGCTACGTAAGGTCTCTTTGCCTCTCATATAACAAGATGATACGTAAGGTCCCTTTGCCTCTCATATAACAACAAGATGCTACGCAAGGTCCCTTTGCCTCTCATATTTTTTTAATTTTTTTTTTCATCATGATCACTTCTGTGTTTGCAAGTTTAAGGTTTACCTATATAAGGAGTGGTTCATGTTACAGTTTATTGCAGATGATCACTGCTGTAACTTTTTAGTTTCAATAAAGCGTGCACGCATATATTCAATATTTTAATAACTTGTGACATTTTGTCTGAAAAAGAATTTGCTTCCCTGATAGTGATGTAATAACACAGGTGATGTAGTTCTATATTCTAGATAAAAAACAACCAGTTAAGCTTTTTATTTGGATGCCAGAATTTACATCCTATTTGATTTTCAGAGGCCCAACAAAATGCCCAATGGTGTATTAGTTTTCCTTAATTTCATTAATGTTGCTTTCGGCCTAAGCAAATTATCAATTACACTCGCATGCTGTCAACAAGAGACACTGTTTGGTTTAATTTTCAGACGTATATAATATTTAGTATTAACCTAGTATCCTTTAAAGTAACTTTGAGATCCAGTGGGACAGACATATTGTATGGTTGTCACTTGCTTCTAGACGCTTGTATAATATACTTTATTTCCTGTGACTGTATAATGAATTTTTCATTATCCTTTACAATATATCAAAAATTGCTGAGTTAGATTGCTGTCAAATTATAATATTAAGTATATATGTACCATCTACACACGCTTATACACATGTCTTATGCCTATCCCTAAATTTGCCTTACGAGAAAAGGTAACACTACGATTATTGAAGCTCCTTTTTTTAGGGAGTGGATGTGGTCGAGTGGTCTAGGGCGCTGGAGGTAAGGCTAAGCGAATGGTGCTGCAGTGTATCAATGGTTTGGCTTCAAATCCCGTCGAGGGAAGAACAAAATTTGACAGCTCTAAAATCTAATTCTAACACTGTTTGGTTTAATTTTCAGACGTATATAATATTTAGTATTAACCTAGTATCCTTTAAAGTAATTTTGAGATTCAGTGGGACAGATATATTGTATAGTTGGCACTTGCTTCTAGACGTTTGTATAATATACTTGATTTCCTGTGACTGTATAATGAATTCTTCATTATCCTATACAATATATTAAACATTGCTGAGTTAGATTGCTGTCAAATTATAATATTAAGTAAATATGTACCATCTACACACGCTTATGCACATGTCTTACGCCTATCCCTAGATTTGCTTTACGAGAAAAGGTAACACTACGATTATTGAAGCTCCTTTCTTTAGAGAGTGGATGTGGTCGAGTGGTCTAGGGCGCTGGACGTAAGGCTAAGCGAATGGTGCTGCAGTGTATCAATGGTGTGGGTTCAAATCCCGTCGAGGGAAGAACAAACATTTGACAGCTCTAAAATCTAATTCTAATACTGTTTGGTTTAATTTTCAGACGTATATAATATTTAGTATTAACCTAGTATCCTTTAAAGTAACTTTGAGATCCAGTGGGACAGACATATTGTATGGTTGTCACTTGCTTCTAGACGCTTGTATAATATACTTTATTTCCTGTGACTGTATAATGAATTTTTCATTATCCTTTACAATATACCAAAAATTGCTGAGTTAGATTGCTGTCAAATTATAATATTAAGTATATATGTACCATCTACACACGCTTATACACATGTCTTATGCCTATCCCTAAATTTGCCTTACGAGAAAAGGTAACACTACGATTATTGAAGCTCCTTTTTTTAGGGAGTGGATGTGGTCGAGTGGTCTAGGGCGCTGGAGGTAAGGCTAAACGAATGGTGCTGCAGTGTATCAATGGTTTGGGTTCAAATCCCGTCGAGGGAAGAACAAAAATTTGACAGCTCTAAAATCTAATTCTAACACTGTTTGGTTTAATTTTCAGACGTATATAATATTTAGTATTAACCTAGTATCCTTTAAAGTAATTTTGAGATCCAGTGGGACAGATATATTGTATAGTTGGCACTTGCTTCTAGACGTTTGTATAATATACTTGATTTCCTGTGACTGTATAATGAATTCTTCATTATCCTATACAATATATTAAACATTGCTGAGTTAGATTGCTGTCAAATTATAATATTAAGTATATATGTACCATCTACACACGCTTATGCACATGTCTTACGCCTATCCCTAGATTTGCTTTACGAGAAAAGGTAACACTACGATTATTGAAGCTCCTTTCTTTAGGGAGTGGATGTGGTCGAGTGGTCTAGGGCGCTGGACGTAAGGCTAATCGAATGGTGCTGCAGTGTATCAATGGTGTTGGTTCAAATCCCGTCGAGGGAAGAACAAACATTTGACAGCTCTAAAATCTAATTCTAATACTGTTTGGTTTAATTTTCAGACGTATATAATATTTAGTATTAACCTAGTATCCTTTAAAGTAACTTTGAGATCCAGTGGGACAGATATATTGTATGGTTGTCACTTGCTTCTAGACGATTGTATTATATACTTTATTTCCTGTGATTGTATAATGAATTTTCATTATCCTTTACAATATATCAAAAATTGCTGAGTTAGATTGCTGTCAAATTATAATATTAAGTATACATGTACCATCTACACACGCTTATACACATGTCTTACGCCTATCCCTAGATTTGCCTTACGAGAAAAGGTAACACTACGATTATTGAAGCTCCTTTTTTAGACGTAAGACATGTGTATAAGCGTGTGTAGATGGTACATATATACTTAATATTATAATTTGACAGCAATCTAACTCAGCAAATTTTTATTATATTGTATAGGATAATGAAGAATTCATTATACAGTCACAGGAAATAAAGTATATTATACAAACGTCTAGATGCAAGTGACAACCATACAATATATCTGTCCCACTGGATCTCAAAGTTACTAAGGGTACTAGGTTAATACTAAATATTATATACGTCTGAAAATTAAACCAAACAGTGTTAGAATTAGATTTTAGAGCTGTCAAATTTTTGTTCTTCCCTCCACGGAATTCGAGTCCACACCATTGATACACTGCAACACCTTTCGCTTAGCCTTATGTCCAGCGCCCTAGACCACTCGACCACATCCACTCCCTTAAAAAGGAGCTTCAATAATCGTAGTGTTACCTTTTCTCGTAAGGCAAATCTAGGGATAGACGTAAGACATGTGTATAAGCGTGTGTAGATGGTACATATATACTTAATATTATAATTTGACAGCAATCTAATTCAGCAATTTTTTATATATTGTATAGGATAATGAAGAATTCATTATACTGTAATAGACGGTCGAGTGGTTTGTTGTCCATTAAAATACATGTAAAGGCGATAAAGACTACGAATATTGTCTATAAAATGTTGTATTCATTTCTGTTGATGTTCATCAGTAATAATAAATTTCTACAGCATACGCTTATATAATAATAATAACAATAACGAAATAAACAAGTAGGATGTTGGCCTTCCTTTGTAAAACTTGATTAATAGTTGTGTTCCAAACGATTATCCAAAAATTCCAAATACTAGTAAGCAAATCAGGGCATCAGTGTGGTGGGAGATCGCATCGTATATATGACATGCAAATATATTTTAATATTCCATATAAATCTTTAAAAGCTCTTCGTAATGTTGTATTCTTTAACAGTAATGACTCTATGATCTTTAATGAAAAGTCCGAAACGGAAGTAAATGTAAACAATCGCCATCTTGATTGTTGCCGAATACTTTTGAAACGATAGATTTAATTATTCTTTAAAGTGGTGGAAATATTGTTTTAAATATATATTGTTTCCATTATTGGTTCATTTCCTTATAAATTTACTTGTAGATGTACCTAAACTTATAAAGATGTCTCTTGTTGTTATAAATTTTATTTGGCTATTTTTATCTGCTTTTGGCTCTTGATGTGTCCAGTACCAAGACTGGGATGCGATATGCCATCTTCTGAATTCGCGCCGTATGTATACCCTTCTCTGACCAATCAGTGCTTGTCATTCTGGTTGACAGGTGCCTGACAAATTCATACTTGACTGACAACTAACTATTTCCCCCTAATACATCGAAATAATTCATATTTCCCTTGTCAGCCAAGGTGGAAAACAGATAATATTTAATAAAAAATCTTATATTCAAATTTTCCCGGGTTCTTAAACTTTATGACGTGAACTGACAAAAAAACGCTTCATCTGTTTGTCAGGGACGTGACAACGTCAGTAAATTAATCCGCATCAAAACATAGTTCTTAGCAAATGCACATGAATATAAAATTAACCAACAAACGTATTTATAAATACGATTCTGGAAGGCCAACCAATATTCTGAATACTTTGTCAGCTTCAAAAATGTAAAATACACCCCAAAAATTAACAAATGAAGACGAACTATAAACCGGAAGTACGATCGCCGATGAATATTTTGTTGCCAAAATGAAGTTTGTAAAAAAATTTAACAATGGAATTCCGTCAATTTCTCAGTCAATATTGGCTGAATCTCAACATTATGAGAAATATGAGTAGCTGCAGGTATAATCATTAGACATTGTGTCAAGATCCAAAACTACGAAAAATTTATCTGTAGTAATGCTTGTCCCAGTTCAAAATTTAGCGCAAAGCAACTTCCAATTTTATCGATCCTGTTAAAATGAATTTATACTTAAGTAAATTCAACCAGATAAAAAGATTTCTACTTATTTCGAAATACTACTGATAATTATTGTTAATTATCAGACTAAAATAATTTCTTCTATGAAAATTAAATAAAATACTTGACATAATTTACTGATGAATCCAATTTTTAATAAAAATCTAAGCTTTCATATAAAAGAAAGTTAACCAACCCCAATATATTACAATACAGTCACAGGAAATAAAGTATATTATTTGCCTTACGAGAAAAGTTAACACTACGATTATTGAAGCCCCTTTTTTAGTGAGTGGATGTGGTTGAGTGGTCTAGGGCGCTGGACGTAAGGCTAAGCGAATGGTGCTGCAGTGTATCAATGGTGTGGGTTCGAATCCCGTCGAGGGAAGAACAAAAATTTGACAGCTCTAAAATCTAATTCTAACACTGTTTGGTTTAATTTTCAGACGTATATAATATTTAGTATTAACCTAGTATCCTTAGTAACTTTGAGATCCAGTGGGACAGATATATTGTATGGTTGTCACTTGCATCTAGACGTTTGTATAGTATACTTTATTTCCTGTGACTGTATAATGAATTCTTCATTATCCTTTACAATATATTAAAAATTGCTGAGTTAGATTGCTGTCAAATTATAATATTAAGTATATATGTACCATCTGCACACGCTTATGCACATGTCTTACGCCTATCCCTAGATTTGCCTTACCAGAAAAGGTAACACTACGATTATTGAAGCTCCTTTTTTAGGGAGTGGATGTGGTCGAGTGGTCTAGGGCGCTGGAGGTAAGGCTAAGCGAATGGTGCTGCAGTGTATCAATGGTGTGGGTTCGAATCCGTCAAGGGAAGAACAAAAATTTGACAGCTCTAAAATCTAATTCTAACACTGCTTTGGTTTAATTTTCAGACGTATATATATATATATACAAATGGGCAGGTTGGTCGAAACGTTTGGTATATTTTATATGGGTTTGGGTGACATTTTTATTTGGGCGAAAAAAATCGTTTCCTCCTAAATTTCAAAGTCATTTAATAACAATTTATGTGTGTTTAATAGCTTATATGAAGCGGTTGGTAGTAGAGGGGATAGCAATCTAGTACATAGTTTCTATCTAGCTAGATATTTTCAGCGGTTACTGAGATTTTCAACTTAAAGTCAAATCGTGTTATATTAGCCTTACTCAAAAGATGCTTGTTGTGGATAAAGCTACAAAAACGCAAATATATTTCTTATTTGGATAATATATTTTGCTGAAAATGATACTACACGTAAAGAGTGTTTGCCCCTAATTTTCTGTCATATTCCAAGCAGTGTAATTTTCTTTATCTATTTGTGAATACAATTATTCGTTTTTAACACGAAACATAACATTTTTAGTAGAGGTATCAATTACACTTGAATTTGATTTGCTGAGAAAGGATAATTGACACATGACGTAGTCATACTATATATGGCTATTGTAAATAACAACAACTAAAGCGTAAATACATACTAGTGAGCTGGTTTAAGTTGCATGCCATAGTAAAATATACATACAACCAATAGTATGCATTACGTAATCATGCTAATATTTGTTTGACGATAAGACACAACAATAAAGGTGCAGTCAGTGTAATTATTTATCAAGGCTATATTACAGTAATTTGACATTGATAGACATTCACGCAGAGTAAGCGATATGGGAATAATATTAACTTCAGGGATGGATCCAGAGACTCTGTTGACGAGGGGCTCAGTTATGAAGCAATATTTTCAATAATTGATGGAACCAACTGTAGTCCCAAAGCGGTTCTGGCGTGTAGGTCGATAAACCTGTTTTCATTTCATTTAGCGTACAGTAGAGAAAAGGTACAGTTATTGACTTCCTAAAGTAGTCTTCCGGACACTCTGCTTCAACATTATCTCTCATTATTTGTCTCCCACATATTCTAGGTTTTTTAACCTCTATGTCTAGCGGTTCACATATTTTAGCACTCCTCTCAAAACACTGGTAGTTGAATTGTTCAACATTTGCTCTGCAGTCTAGTGAGCTCTGAATTAAATTCACGCTTTATAAGGCTCTGTGATCTCTCTTGTAGTGATCTTGTAGAAGACCTTTGTAAGTTGGAATAACTTGTGTCCGATCCAAATGTTATATAGTTAACAATAAAATAAACTTAATCTAAATCTAGTGATCTGCTGAGCCCTTTCTTAAAAGCCAGGCACATTTGAACAATAATAATGGTTACCACAAAATCAAAGTTGCAATTGGAATTCAACAAAGAAGTTACATCAGCTTCTTCTGGTCTGGTGTATGTGTGTTTTGGCAGTTTTGTAAAGTGCTCAAGGGTTTCAGCAATAGCAGGGGAAAAAATCTAATTTAAGTATATTTTATTTCTAATTAATTTTAATTATTTTATATGTATTTATATTTTCATCAAAACGGAAACTCGTGTATGCTTTGTTTGTTTTTGTAATACAGCAAAATTTGCCTTAAATAAATGATATTTAAAAAAGAATTTCTTTGAAAGAGCCTCAATTTACAGGTGTTGGTGGTTATACCTATATGGTTATACCTATATGAAATTGTAACACTAGACATGTTTATATAACGGCTTAGACAATACCTGATAAATTGGTATTTTGACAATACATTCATAAAAACTTCAAATAAACTTGAAAATTTTATTTAGCATAATTACTTATAATTACCTCTTTGAAGATTAATTCAATACAAAGAAATTAGTTTGTATTTTATTTTACTTTCATCACACAGATCGAAACCATTCAATTAAAAGCCATATCGTGACGTTAACTAACCCTGAAAAGCGTATGTTAATATATGTGCTTGACTTATTCGACGGGGAGGCCGAAGCCCCCAAAGCCCCCTCGCCCCTTGAATCCGCCACTGAACTTCGTCCTAGGCAGGCAATTGCGAGAATTCATATTAAAATCTAAAATGACAAAGATCCCTTTGGTTATTTAACAAATATTTTACTCAATATGATGTACATATTGCATGCATGGATTAGGAAATGGCAACATATGTCATTAAAGGGACATAATGATCTAACCTGATCTATTTATCTGATTTTTGGAGTTCGTGTTGACCGAGTCTTTACCCTTTTTTTAAGTGTTTTTACCTAATTTTTTGTTTTTGTTTTTTATTTTTTTTAAATCCGGATCGTTCCTTTATTCGAATATCTTTCGGAATCTTGTACTTTTGAGATTGTCTTATTATTTAGTGAATAACACAAATTACTTGAGACAATAGGCAGCGGAACCAGTGAGGTGGACAAATTGGGGTGGCCAATTCTCAGAAGTAGGTGGCAAAATTATGCCGAAGAAACAGAAAAGATGAAAGAGAAGCAGAGGTAACTTTTTTAAATGGAAAGCATACAATTAGTACTAATAGGAAACACATATATTGACAGTGTAGCAATTTTGGCATCAGCCAAGAAGAGTCAGTTTAAAAGTAGAAAAATGTATAGTACATGCTTGAGGATATAGCTAAAAAATTACGAGCATCGACCTAAATCAAACTACTGGTATACACAAGTAGCTTTGAATTTAGTAAATTAAGTTAAATTAAACAACAAAATTGTATGAACATTGAAAAAGCAGGTAAGAAATACTATAAACAATCCAGTACGTTCAATTCAAAAACCTTATTAATAAAATGACAGTGGAAAAAGAAAGAGAAAACAAGATACAATGCATTAAAATTTAATAATTTCAAATTTTCAAATGTAATCAACAACTATCAAATATATACCAATTATTTCCGTCGTTGTTTTTTTTTATAATTTTTTTTTGTGACGAAAAGATGTCTAATATTTAAGACGACGATGAATATTTTGGGCACATTGACAACCTATGAATCAATAATATTGAGTGAGTGAGGGATTGTTGCTTAGCGAGAACAAGTTATTTTTCAATGAGATGATGATGAGGTCCGCTTTGTTCTAGACCAACACGCTGAGTTGGATTTTCATAGTGCTAGCTTACTGAAACAAAAATCCGCGGGTAGACATGTCACTCCACTTCCACACATTATCCTGATTCTGATCCAACCATTATTTGCTATTTCTCCTTAATGCTGCGTGCTTAGCGGAGAAGCAACATATACCAATTGTATAGTCTTTGGTTTGACCCAACCTGGGCCAGAACCCTCGGTCTACCGCACTCGAGACGAGCACGCTTACCACTCTTGTGTGAATATCAAGAGTTGAGGGATGCAAGGACTGCCTAATCCAAAAATACAATCATGATGCAACACACCATCCTAAAAGATTCGTGACCAAGATTTAGATGTGCAATTTAATGTGCAAAGAGAGAAGGAAAGCATGGTGCGCTATGATAAAGAGGGTGTGGACTCAATATATTTTAACTATGGTGTGTGGATATGCCCTCATTGTTCTCATTGATGTAGGTAGTACATGTACGTCATATCTTAAAGGCCAATGGTGCAAGAAACTAAAATGACAGACATACACATAGGGGTGAGACTGTGGTCACTCACTTCATTACTCTTTCTTATTTAGCAAACCTTATTTTTTCCAGTTTATGAATATTTTTTATGATGTTTAGCTATTTGAAATTAGCATGTTTGTAAGCTCAACTGGCCAAAATGACCAAGTGAAATATTATCATTTAGTGGCCGTCGTCTGTTATCCATAACTTTTCATATTAATATTTAACCGTTTTCTTAGAAACTGCAAAACCAAATGCTTTAGCTATTTTACGTTGTCAAGTTTTAGGACTATTTTGTAGCGCGTGCATATATAGTACATGATTATACAAAACGCACATGGATCAACGCTTACCTGGCCATGACCAGACCCAAAGAGTCATGTAAGGTATTATTATCACATTGCGTCCAGCGTGGTCCGCAAATCTTTAACATTAACATTGGAGGGATGTTGAAGAGGTGTGTATTCAGTACCATCTTAGCGCATGGGCACGCTGGGCAGTTGCCGGGGGCCCACGAGCATAGGGACCCCATGCTTATCTATGTATGTTTTGCACTGTATGTTTTTCTAATGTTTAAACACTGACTTTGTTGGAAATACTAATACAATATATATATATGTTTAATGTTATGTACATTCAGGCGCGGATCCAGGAGGGGCGCACTCGGCACGCCTCCCCCCAAGGGATTGGCGTCACTGGGCTGACAATCGCTCAAGGTATGTTAAATAACATCTTCGCTAGCCAAGGGTTATGATCCGCTCCTCTCCTCTTCACCATTGGCAGATTAAGTCGGAATTGTGGGTCCTCGCGGTTTACTTTGCTATTTGATGCAGCTGTGGATAACTGCATCCAATCAAAATGCGTCTAGCAAAAGATCACGCAACGATCACATGTAGAGAAAGAAAATATAAACAAAGGGGACATCTGGAGAAAACTGTAGACTTTGTCATGAATCTTTGCCCCCCAAACACAGAAGAACGATATTTACAGAAACTTTTAAAGTATTTGCCCAATTAACTGACGTCGTAGGCACCACCCCTCCGAACAGGTAATAGTACAACGTTCTCATTGGTAGATAATGATGTAATGCAAATGGGCTGTACTTCATAAATCCGCTAGAGGGCGATACGCCGGAATTACACAATTCTGACTTAATCTGCCAATGGTGAAGAGGAGAGGAGCGGATGGTAACCCTTGGCTAGCGAAAATGGTTAAATACGTGATATTAACACTTTGTTCTTTAGACTCATCTCTCCTGTGCAATGTATAAAACAATGTGTATGTGTTTTGGTTATATGTGCATACTATTGTTTCGGTTTGGTAATGTTCTACAATTTTTTCATTTCGTGCTATATTTGTTTGAACACGTAGTATATAATTCTTCCCTAGGATTACCAATTATTGATGAATTTTAAAGCATACGTCACGGTTTTCTGAAAGCCATGCATGCGGCGTAAGCTGAGAATATTTTTCACCTGTTCTTTTCCATTCTGTTTATTTCAAACATACGAATTAGTTCTTTCTCTTTTGAGCGAAGGGATATAGGGTAATGTGCATTGAACAAATCACACATATTTTCCTGGAACAAGAAAAAGCCCCTGATTTCTGTTCTTCATATTGAAGTCGTAGCAAGGCCTTACGTCATGAGTAAAATATCATACTTCATTGTACGTACCTTCGATGTGAAGCATCATGCCGCACATGGTACAATTTTAATCAATTTCGGTTCAGAAAAGAGGTCCTATATTTTCTAATTCCCAGGAGTTTACGGGGGCTTCGCACCACTCACTCCCCGCACCGGGCGCTACCCTGGTCCCACAGGGGACCTAGATGTTGACCCCTCGCCAAGAAGTGCGCCCCCTAACGTAAAATCCTGGATCCGCGCCTGACATTTACACTTTTATTCCTATGAGTGGTTGTGTAGGTATGGGCCACAGTGCACTGCTTTGCCCGGGAGCCCGTGATGCTGTTGAGACAGTCCTGCTTCTATTGTTATTATCCAAAAAGAAGTCAGTAGAGAGGGTATACACATGTAAAATGCTACAGTAACTTGGTTGTTTAGATATTTCAGCAGATAAACAATGCACATTAATTTGTGAAGAAGGAAGCTTTTATAAGCACATCTATAAAACATGTATTTAAGGAAAATTGTTACTACGCTGATTATTAAATGAAAATGAAAACGAAGATTGTATTACATGACGTTTACTGTGACGTAACTTATCCGGAATATTTACTTGTCCGCAGTCGATATTAAAAGAACCCTACGTCCTTTAAGTGTTTTAAAATAATCGGATTTTTGAGATTTGTTTATGATGTAAATTTTAAAAAATGCAGTAGAACAACGGCATCCCGAAGACTGATCTCGGAAAAATGTTAACAGTCAACAGACTTTATTATTAAATACGATATTTTCATATTTTTTTTTGTAGCAATTTATCATTGCATAACAATTGATGCATATTGAGAATTACATACAAGTTATTACACACATACAAATGATTATTATAATTATATATATATGGATAGATATATATTCACAAATTGATTAACATTTATAGTATACACGATTTAAAATGTTTGTGGATGTTCTTCACATTATTTAACAAAAATACTGATCACATTACAAATGATTTACATATATCACACAGGCACTCGTTTCATATATATATTTGTTTACCATCTACGTCTATCCATGGATAGACGTAGATAGTAAACAAATATATATATGCACCGAGTACCTGTGATATATCAGTATGATCTACAGTATATCATATTTATCTCAGTTTCAAATTTGATTATACATCACTGAAATAATCAATTTAATTAAAATTGATTAATGTCAAGACAAACCTCAGTTTAATACTTAAAATATTTATCTCAGTCGACATTTTTTTTCACATCCTATTAGTAGATTATCAAAAAACAAAATGTTATTAGATAGGTAGATAGTAGTATCTGCTGAATTTATACTTCTTTTATTTTGTTTTTTTGAATTTTTTCAAAATTGAAAAAAAGCCACAATCTAGCAACTCATCCATTACATTTGGGTTCTGCAACATATGAGCTTTATGTACAAGGGGTATGAACAAAGCTGAGGATTAAATTTTCCTAAAAAATATTGAACCAAACGATATCATGTTCTTAGTAGAAACACATATAGGATACAACTCCAAAATTCATAACATAGGTAATTTTCATTATCGTTCTATTTGTCGAAATGTATCGAATAATGATAGACATTTTGGGGGTATAGCAATTTTAATTAAAGGCTACATTAAGCCAGATGTGAAAATCTTAAAAAAATACAAATGTAGATTATCAGCGGGTAAAACTGGAAAAGACCTTCTTTGGTTTCAAAAAAGATCTATTCATCTGTGTTACTTATAATCCACCTATTTCTTCTAAATACACTCAGGAGCTAAAACATGATATTCTTGATTGCATAGCAAAGGATATAGCACATTGCAATACGCTTGGAAATATTTTACTATGTGGAGATTTTAATGCAAGAATATCATGTGAAAATTATTTCATTCTTATCGATGAATTAAAATTTACTCCAATTTATGAGGATTATAAAACAGATAAAAACATACTTAAAAGACAAAGCAGAGACACACAAATAGACCAAAGAGGAGACGAGCTTCTTGATCTTTGCATAAATAACCAATAAAGAATTCTCAATGGGAGAGTCCTTGGGGAAAAAATTTGGTAACTACACTTGCTATACCCCTAATGGTGCCAGTGTGGTTGTAAATGTACTTGTGTCGGAGAATATACTTGAGCAAATTTCTTTTTCATGTATCTTCATTTGTTCCTACTCTATCTGATTTTCATTGTAAATTAGAGTGGGAAATATCTGCAAATTATTGTGCTTCTGGAGAACTAGATGCCCCAATTAAAACATATGACATATCACAAATTTTATTTGGTCTGATGACTCGGCAACTGAATGTCAATGTGCTTTATCGTCAGACCAAATTCAAAACTGTATATCCAAATTTAACAATATACAAATACAACAAAATCAGACTTCTGTCGATGATGTTGCAGCGGAACTGTCAAATATATTTATTTCAGCTGCAACTATGTCACTGAAACGTCGATTTAAAAAGATAACAGATAAACAGAAAACAAAATTGGTTTGATGCAAATTTACATAAAGTAAGAGGAAATTTGCTTAATTATGGGAAAAATATTCAAAATTTCCAAAAGACCCTGTAGTAAAAAATCACTTTTATTAGTTAAATCGTGAATGTTCAAAGCTTAGAAAATATAGATATATACCATACAGATAGTCTCTAATTCACAAATTGGATTCTTTACGTGATAAAAATCCTAAGCTTTACTTGAATATTAAAGTGAAAAAAGTGGCAGTTGTGCTGTACCATCATCAACTTTAGTATCACACTTCAAAACTTTGTCTGACTTGAAAAGTGAATTTCATAATAGATATGCACAGCTCAGTGAACAATTAAAAGAACTGGAAAAAATAAACTTCTTCAATGAATTGGATTAAATTATTATAGAACTATCAAAACCTATTTCACATTTAAAAAGTAATAAATCCCCAGGCCTGGATAATATAAAGGACCGACCATTTAACTTGAAGGGGGGGGGGGCGGGGTTGGGGGTTATGGTTTTATGTTTCGTTCAGATTTTTTTTTTCCGACAACACATGAGTTAGAATATTTGTTTTCTTTTGTCACGCAAAGCGATAATTTTTTTTCCAGAATTAAACATTAGGTCATAAGACAAATACTCTGAATCAGATTATTTTTTTTTCCTCTACCAAAATCAGAATATTTTGTTCAGCAACATTGGGATTCAGAATATTTTTTATTAGAAAAAAAACATAACCCCCCCCCCCCCCCCCCATCAAGTTAAATGGTCGTTCCCTAAGTAACAATATGATTAAACATAGCCAAACTGTTTTATTGAGTAGATTACAAAATAAAATTTATTTCTGCCTTTCATCATGAATTCATCCAAATTCTTAGGCAAATGGATACATAACAGCAATACATAAAGGCAATGATCCAACGGATCCAAATAACTACAGGGGAATAACCATAACTGATGCAATTGGTAAAGTATTTAATAGAGTCCTGAGTTTAACATTGGACAAGTTTCTCCAGGATCACAATATTATACATGAATCACAAATTGGTTTTACAACAAAAGCCAGAACAGCAGATCATATGTTTGTTATTAACTGTCTTATCAACAAATATTGTAGTTCAAAAGATGGGTGATTATTTGCATGTTTTGTAGATTTAAAAAAAGCTTTTGATACGATAATACATGCTGGGATCAAAATTAAATTGCTTGACATAGGAGTAAGTTCCTTGTTTTATAATATTATAAAACAGATATACGACATAAGTAAATCTTGTGTGAAAATTCAGAACCAAATCAGTGATTTTTTTCCCGCTGAATGTTGGGGTTAAGCAGGGAGACAATTTAATCCCTAGTTTATTTAAAATATTTGTGAACGATTTGCCAAGTTATCTATCAAACACATCAGACCCAGTAAATGTAAATGGGAAGGACGTACATTGTCTTATGTATGCAGATGATATTATATTACTGTCTAAATATGCCAAAGGTTTACAAGAAAAACATGATATACATGTACTTAATACATACTGTAAAGACTGGTGTCTCACTGTCAAAACAAGTAAAACTAAAATTCTTATTTTCAATAAGGCAGGCAGACTTATTAAACATAGTTTTAGGTATGGAAATGAAAATATTGAATGTGTATCAAATTGTAAACATCTAGGACTTTGGTTTAGTTCATCTGGTTCCTACTCCTATGCTCAAAATGAATTATATAAAAAATCTCTAAAAGCATTTTTTAAATTAAAAAAAGATCTACTGTCACTCAATCCAAATATTAGAACTAGCATGCATGTGTTCGACCATACTATTAAGCCTATTTTGTTATATGGTAGCGATATTTGGGGCATGCTCAACCCATTTACTATGAAATGCAAAAAAGAAAAACCTATCTTTTGACAATATCTATTCTGGATCATCATGTGAGAAAATACATTTAAAGTTTTGTAAATTCATTCTTGGTGTACATAAAAGAACAACCAGCATTGCCGTATTGTCAGAGCTAGGTAGATTTCCATTATATTTCAACATAATTAAATGCATGTTATTATATTGGTATCGCTTAGAAAATCTTGGAAAGGAATTTCCAATATCAAAAGAAGCATATAATGAAACCAAACTGTTGTATCTTTCTAAAAAACCAACATGGTATGAATCAATTAATATCATTGTGAACATACTTAAGACAACAAGCACTGATATTAATCTTCTTCTAAGAAAAAAACACTTGACAAATTCAAAAATAATGTTAACATGTTTTTTAAATCATTATTTATCACGGAATGGAAAAAAACAAATTAATAAATTCTCTGACAGTAAGTTAAACATATATAATATATGCAAGAATAATTTTGGTCTTGAAAAATATCTCACCATAGTTAATAATTTTGAGCTCAGGAGAAGTTTTACAAAACTGCATACATCCCCACATTGATATCAAGGTGTTCCCCGACACAACAGAGTATGCACAAAATGTTCTTCAAATGTTATTGAAGGTGAATTACATTTTGTATTTGAATGCTCAAAATACGATGAAGACCGTGAATCAATGTTGTTTGAAATTACAACTGCATGTAGTAACTTTAGAAATTTGAAGTCGAAGCAAACTGATTTGACTTTTAAACTCTGAAAATATTGAATTATTGAAAACATTATGTAAATTTATTTTGAAGCATGATCTTCCTTAAAAGTTGATACATCTTGTCATTTAATTATAACACAAAATCAACTGTATGAGTAAATTAATATAGCATTGAGGCACCGTCCCCTGGTGTTTACTACATTCAGGCTACCTTATTCGTTAACTTGTTTGCTTTAAACACGGGAAGGATAATTAATTCATACAATTAAATATGTGGGTATCAGCTAACATCCTTTTAGCATCGTTCCCATGGTGTCTTCTGCTGAAGGGCAACCTATGTGCTTGCCTTTCTGCTTTAGACACAGGGAGGATATAAATGGCTCATACCTCAAAATTAAGGGTTGACTATCATCCGTTTAGCACCGTAACCTGGTGTCTCCTGTAGAAAGGTTATCATTGTGTTTGCCTCTCTGCTTCAGACACGGGTAAGATACAAATAGTCGGCTCTATCTATTTATTTTTCATCGTATTTATATGATACATATATCATAGCTGGATGTATTAAAACATATCAACCACACTGAGCATATAAATGACATGTTATAAGTATATGTTATTGTATCTTTGTCTTTGTTAAGAATATGTTATATTTTGAATACTTATATATGTGAATATTCATGCCCCTCGTGGACCCATAATTGGTAAATAAAAGTATATTCTTCTTTTTCTTCTTCTTCTTCTTCTTCTTCTTCTTCTTCTTCTTCTTCTTCTTCTTCTTCTTCTTCTTCTTCTTCTTCTTCTTCTTCTTCTTCTTCTTCTTCTTCATATGGCAAAGAATACAGGGATTGAACGTTCAATGTATCAAGAAAAATCACATAGACCTCGGAAAAGAGGGGTTTCTTGCATATTTGGTCTTTCAGTCTATTCGCACATTTAATTAAATGAAATTCAACACTTTGCCACGGATTTTTCTTGAAGAATATGATATCCTCAATTCACCGGTTCCTTCATTACCTGTACGGAACATCGCTATGCCGTTGTTCTGTTCGGTTTTAGTGGTCACGATGCTACTTTCTCTTTAATGTGATCACGTGACCTCTGTGATTGATTCCTAATATATTTATTTTTTATTTTGAGTAGATCACACACAATTGTATTGGTTTATGGCTTAAATGAGTAGAATTAATGCATTTTCGCGTGTATTGAACCAAAAAGTAAAAACACGTTTTTGTTATGGATTTTCAATTGATGGACAACCTTAACATGACTGCGTTGGCTCGGAATCAGAATAATGTGTCCGATTGAAGCAATATGTCTACCCGAGGACTGTGGTTTCAGTGAGTTAGCACTATAAAAAAATATCCAACCCAGTGTAACCGGACCTCACCATCCTCTCATTGAAAATTAACTTGAACTCACCATAATATAGTTGACATTTTCTGAATTGACGTACAACAACCAATCAATAAATCCTCAAAGTTAATTTAGCGCAACATATCTGCTGCAATCATGAGCAGAGATATGAATTTCATCACATCTTGTCTCATCGTTGTTCTGTTTGAATTTTTGATACGCTTCATATGAGAGAATGAAGGTTCAGTTTGTAATTTGTGACCATTAATGTTAAGATATACGCAAGCTAATATCTACGTTTGGAAAACGCACTCAATATTGTCTTCTACAATTACTTTATTCAGCATGACTGTATCTAGCTTTTTCAACTTTTGTTGCACTACACTTATGTCAAAAATATGAGTGAAACTGTTGAAGCTCAGTAGATGTATTACTGTTCAAGTCATCTAGATAAACATCAATTAGATTTTGACAACACTCTGAATACCTTTACTTTTTTACTAGCTTGAGTGAATGAGGAAGTTGCCTTTTCTGACACATCAATCAGGTTATTTTTGGTGTGTTTTTAGCCTAATATCTAGCTGATTAAATAAATTGTCTTGTGGCCGGCCGGATGTTTGTGCTGCCCCCTCTTGTTGCCCACTGATGCTCTCAGCACGTGCTTTGAATTAGAATTTGACAATGTGCAGTTTCTTACAAAATCAATTCTTGCTTTGTTAGATAATATATCGTATTCTGATTTTAATATATGTTTAGTCGTCACAGAGAATTCCATTTTGTTTTTTTCCTCACGTATTTCTTGCACACAACACATTGAAACTTTGGGTTAGGGCTAAGGTGTTTAACGCCACTTCAAAACAATATGTCAACGATATAGTGGCGATCAGTTTTATTGGAAAGAAACCTCAGTACCCGAGGAAAACTACCGGCCTGCCGTAAGTCACTGAACACATTTATCACATAAGGTTGGATGGAATAATCTTATGTAGAAATTATTTATCTTTGTGTTGAAGTTATTGTTATGTACGATTATTGATCTATTTAAACTGGTTTTTTAAATATATTTTGGGGGATAGGCCTACTAATTACGTAGTTAAACAAAATCACCTCTAAAAACAAAATATTGGCAATTAGGATTTGTTACACCGTAATGCACAATGTTGATATTTTTACTTGAATAGTTTAAGCATATTTTTATTAATTAATAAATATTGTACAATAAGATACATTTCAATATGATATAATACACATAATTAAAGGGATTCGAAAACAAGCTTAATTTAAAATGCACATATATTTATACTATTTCTCAATATCATAGGATGTATATATAGTTCAGAATATTAATGAGCATACAATGTATTAATAGTCCTTCAAACAGGGGAGATAAGCGACACATCGTCATCACTATCGATCACCTGATATGGGTGGAAGTGTGTACACGGGAGTCAACTGGTCAGTCATTTGAATGGTACGAACATGTTTTAAGTGAATAACACAAAGGTAACATAATTTACTTATTATAAACATCATTTATTTATGATAAATTGTATTTTGTCAACTTTTACAAGATGTTGAATTTTCACAACCATTGCACGCAATGGAAAACGCAAGTGAAAAAAATAATAATCAAATAGTTTTGTTTAAAACTGTTACACATAATATTTCAGATTATTTCCGTCTTACATATGTCAGTATATTTTAAACTTTAGATAATTAAATCGTATGACAAGAAGAGAAAATACAAATAACCTTGGTCAAAATTTTGTCCTAGATATGTGTCACTGCGTGGGTTTTCCCATAATAAATTGAAAATCTACGTGTGTTTTTTTTTCAGTTGTGTGTGTCAGTAAAAGGTGATATCTATTATCTTACATCCTATTTTCTCACATGATCGGAAGTGACGTCATTTTCCCCCGCGCTTTTTTCTTACTATAGTAGTAGTACATTTTGATATGGGAAATATGGATGAAAAGTAAGTTGAATAGTGAAAATATATGGAAAATATGGAAGTAAAGTAAGTTGAATAGTGAAAATATATGAAAAATATGGAAGTAAAGTAAGTTGAACAGTGAAATGATATGGAAAATACGGATGAAAAGTAAGTTGAATAGTGAAAATATATGGAAAATATGGAAGTAAAGTAAGTTGAATAGTGAAATGATATGGAAAATATGGAAGAAAAGTAAGTTGAATAGTGAAAATATATGGAAAATATGGAAGAAAAATAAGTTGAATAGGTAAAAGATATGGAAAATGCGAAAGAAAAGTAAGTTGAATAGTGAAAAGGTATGGAAATTCTGGAAGAAAAGTAAATTGAAAAATATTGAAGAAAAGTAAGTTGAATAGTGAAATGATATGGAAAATGCGGAAAAAAAGTAAGTTGAATAGTGAAAAGATATGGAAAATATGGAAGAAAAGAAAGTTGAAATGTGAAATGGTATGGAAAATATGGAGGAAAAGTAAGTTGAATAGTGAAAAGATATGGAAAATGGGAAAATGTACTACTACTATACTAAGGAAAAAGCGCGGGAAAGTGACGTCACTTCCGGTCACGTGCCCGACGTCACTTGCCTTCCAATGCCGTCATTTCCGGTGATGCAACTTCCGGTTATATTTTGAAAACCAATAATCCGTTTTTGTTTGTTTTGGGAACCTCTATACTGTAATGCATTTTATGTAATATAGTCACTGCTATTGTTGTCTGTGTCACGTAAACAGGATCCACACATAAACATTTTAATTGGACACCAGTTATTTAATGATGATTTTATAAATGATGGGAAATGTTTTACTACATAGTATCAGATAACAAATGGTGAGATGTATCAACGATCGTACCGTGTTTTCAACCGCAGACGTTCACTGTGGGGTGATCAGCAATTGGTCAAATTTATCAATATATTTCAGCCTGGTAGTAGATTGGAAAGACAATTCATATTTAATCTTCAGCTTTTGTAGAGGTGCTAAGACCATCACATTGGGAAACATTGTATTACTATGGTTGCTTTTAGAAGCTATAGCATGCTGTAGTATTGGTATATTTTGTAGTAGAAACAGATAAAATATAAAACTTGTAACAAATAGATTCTGTGACGAAAATTTGTTTTTGAAAAAGTACGGGAAAATGTTTGATAACATCATACAAGTAACGAAGTATTTCAAACGTTGCGATTTGAACAAGTACAGGAAAATGATACGCGGAAAACAAATAACGAAGTATTTCAAACGTTGCGGTTTGAAAAAAAATACGGGAAAATAATACGCGGCAAACAAGCAACGTTTCATTTCAAACGTTGTGGTTTGAAAACAATACTGTAAAAGGAAATGTTTTTATTATGTCATCCACGCGGAAAACAAGTAAGTTGAATTTTTCAAGCGTTGTGGCTTGTGCTATTTGTGAAAAGAAGATTATAATTAAGAAATTACATTTTTTAAATAAGTTTTGTTTCAATGTCTGATAATTATCTTAGAAAATGGTTTATCGTTATACACTGATTTAATTTTTTTTAAAATATGTGTTTGGCCCTTAAAAGGGCGTTAAAATACGATGAATGGATTGACGAAGAAATCCAACTATCGTTCTTGTCGGGTTGCAGGAATCTGGATGTTGCAACACAGAGGTATGCTGTGATGACTACCTGGTCCAACCCAAGGGCTGGATTTCCAACGCCCTATGTTACTATTCCCCTTATTTTGTGTGTTCAGTGAGTTAAGGTAGGAGATGATTGTTCTTTTTTAGTCCCTTACCGGCGAGAGCCGAAGGGGACTATAGTTTTAGGTTCCGTCCGTCTGTCCTTCCGTCCGTCTGTCCGTCCGTCTGTCTGTCCGTCTGTCACGTTAAAATTTTAAGTTCTCCGGACTTTTTATTTTACGTCCTTTGATATATTGACTTGATATTTGGTATGTGGCTATATCTAGATGAGTTACGGTTTAAGTTCGAATTTTGTTCCGGTCGAATAATTGTTGGCTGAGTTATGGCCCTTGAACTTGTATTTTTTGTCCAAAATTTAAGTTGTCTGGACTTGTTTTTGACGTCCTTTGAGATATTGACTTGATATTTGGTATGTGGCTATATCTAGATGAGTTACAGTTTAAGTTTGAATTTCGTTTTGGTCGAATGATTTTTGGCTGAGTTATGGCCATTGAATTTGTATTTTTTGTTCAAACTTTTGGTTTTCCGGACTTTTTATTGACGTCCTATGAGATATTGATTTGATATTTGGTATATAGCTATATCAACATTTAACTCTACCACTAATGGCAGTCACAAAAATATGTAAAAAATGTAAAAATATAATACATGTAATATATTATTTGCTTTGTAATTGGTTTCCTCAACTGCTATCTGTATGTCATTCCACATCAATTACTAGTCAAGACTGTTTTTGGAAGTGATTTGAGATACATGTGTTATTGAGTCGATATTTTACTGATTTATAGCTATATCTAGTTAAGTTCAGATAAAATTCAAAGTTCTGTCTTTTTGAATTATTTTTGCCTGTAATAGTTAAGATAAAATTAAAATTTCTGTCTTTTTGAATTATTGTTGCAAGAATTTTGGCCCTTGAACTTGTAATTTAAAATCTAGTCACTGCAAGGTGATACTTCTAATATTTTAGGTCCTCTAATTTTTGTGGCCGGTAGGGGATAATGTATTGCTATGTGCAATACTCTCAGAATTCTTGTTAGATATAGTGGTGGAATTGTTGACCATCACTGTCTAAGCCTTCATTTCATATAATGTTATTATCTTTTCTTGTTGTCTGTGCACCCTGATTACCCAAGCTAGTCATGATTTATTTTTTACAGAACAATATTAATACTGCATGTAAGGTGAGCTTTTGCCATCACTTGGCGTCCGTCGTCTGTCGTCCGTTAACTTTTCACATTTTAATCTTCTCCTCTGAAACCCCTCAGCCAAATGAACTGAAACTTTGTAGGAAGCATCTATGGAATGTCTTCTATTATGATTGCAAACTGCGTCCCAATCCATCAACAAAAATGGCCGCCACAAGCAATTCTTGTTTCTGATTGGCCTATTTTTTTAAATCTTCTCCTTTGAAACCACAAGGCCAAATGAAATGAAACTTAGTAGGAATCATCTATGGCAGGTCCTCTATAAAGATTGCTCATTTTGTCCCGATCCATTAACAAACATGGCCGCCACAGGCAATTCATGTTTATGATTGCATGATTTCTGAAGAAAGAAAAAACTCTGTGCAAAGGGAGATAATTCTAATTTAAATATAGATATTATCAAAATACAGTTACTTTAGCAATGAATTGAATTACAGATAAATATGTCTCTAAAACCCCTCAGCCAAATGAACTGAAACTTGGTAGGAAGCATCTATGGAAGGCCCTCATTGTTAATTTCGTCCCGATCCGTTAACAAACATGGCCGACATAGGTGATTCTTGTTTCTGATTGGCTGATTTAAAAAAATTCTTCTCTTCTGTAACCGTTTGGCCAAATGAACTGAAACTTGATATGAAGCATCTATGGCAGGTTCTCTATCAAGATTGCTTATTCCGTCCCGATCCACTAACAAACATGACCGCCACAGGCGATTCTTGCTTCTGATTGGCTGATTTTAAAAATCATTCTCCTCTGAAACCGTTTGGCCAAATGGACCGAATCTTGGTATGAAGCATCTATGGAAAGTCCTCTGTTGCGATTGCTTATTTCGTTCCGATCCGTTAACAAACATGGCTGCCACAGGCAATTCTTGTTTCTGATTGGCCTATTTTTGAAAATTTTCTCTGAAACCGCTTGGCCAAATGAACCGAAACTTGGTAGGAAGCATCTATGGAGGTACTCTATAAAGATTACTCATTTCGTCCCTATCAGTTAACAAATATGGCTGCTAGAGGCAAGTCTTGTTTCTTATTGGTCAATTTCTAAAACAGCTTTTCCTCTGAAGCCGCTTGGCCAAATGATACTAGTGAAACTTGGTAAGAAGCATCTATGGAAGATCGTCTATAGAGATTACTCATTTCGTTTTGATCCATTTACAAACATGGCTGCCACAGGTAATTCCTGTTTTAGATTGGTCAATTTCTAGAAATCTTCCTATCTGAAACTGCTTTGCTAAAATGAACCGATATTAGGTGGGAGGCACCTATGGGAGGTTCTGCACTAAATTTCCTCAAAGCAGAATGAAAGGTGAGCGACATAGGCTCAGCCCACTGAGCCTCTAGTTTAAGTTTACATTATGCTCTACAGTAAGGAGGAATAACTCTGTATCTGAAGGGAATAACTGCAATAGGGGACATAACTCTATATGTGGGGAATAAGTTACTACAACTCTGTATGTTCAAGGATAACTCTTTATGTGGAGGTTTAACACTGCAGTAGTGGACACAACTATTTATGTGGGGATAACACTGCAGTAGGGGACATAACCCTGTGTGTGGAGGTTTAACACTGCAATAGTGGACACACCTATTTATGTGGGGATAACACTGCAGGAGGGGACATAACCATATGCATGTGTATGGAGGAATAACACTGTAGTCGGAGACATAGCTCTTTATGTGGAGGATAAAGGAGGTCATCACTCTGTATCTGGACATATACCTGTGCAGCAAGAGAATAATATATAATACGTATCAAGAAAATGATATTTGGAAACCGATTGTTACACTTATATACAGAGAGTTACCTGCTCTTGGTAGGAAAATAGATATATTTAAACTTATATACAGATATTTGCTTGCCTTTGGTAGGTAAATATATACTAAAACCCTGTTCAGGAAGTAAGTTTTCTTACTGCTCTAAAAATAGAACACTGTATCAGGCTGTTATAAAAAATAAATTTGAACGTGGGAATTTTAAACTCACCAAGATAGGGAACTAACTAGCAAAAATTGAATAAAATCTATAATTCTGATACAAATGTAGATAAATAGGTAGGTAGGTATATGCCTTTGTAAATAAAGGATTAGATGTATGGTGTTTAATGCCACATTCAACAATATGACAGTTATATCATGGCAGTTTGTACATAAAGGAGATATCATAACTGTTAATGTTTGTTTCTGATAATTGGAAAACCTTGCCCAATACCATTTTCAAATAGCTGGAGAACACAATATATTTTAGAGCAACGGGTATTCTTTGAAATAAATTTAAATCACAGGAGAATTTTAAAACTTAATTATGTTGGGAATATCATTGAGTTGTGTAAGTGAACGAGTAAGAAAAACAAAACAAAATTTTTTTTACATGGTGAAAAAATTATTCTCCAATTTAATTTAAAAATAAACAAGAACATTTAAAAATAGAAAAGACAATTTTAAAATAAACAAGAAAAATGCCAATGAAATTTAACAACGAATTGAACTGAATCTACATTGAATATAAAAATAAATAAATAACAGTAAGGAATGGACAAATATATATCACAGCACTGACAGATTGTCACAAGTCAGATCTATTATGACAAGTAAAAAAGATGATTTTCCTTTAAAAAGAATAATTTACTTTAAAAATAATTTAAAAAATAATATCAATAAATATATTATAGTTCCAAATTCTCTGTGTGAATTAAAAACAACATAAAATTAAAATGGAGAAAATCTATTCAGTTTCCGTGTTACTTATGTTGTATTTGTTAAAAACAAGTTAATTGTTCAAATATTGATTTTTTTTATCATTCATCAAGAAAAATGACGAGGAGATGAAAAAAAAAACACTTTTCCATTGATAAATGACATAATAATTTAAGGTTACAAGAAAAAAAATTGAAATTTTTATTTAAAAATAAATTGAAAAAATATTCATGAATTTTGAATTTACAGGAAAAAAAAATTTTCCATTGGTAAATGCATTAATAATAATATTAGATCACAAAACCTTTTATTTTCTTTAAGAAAAAATGAATTCTGAAATAAATTTGAATAAAATAACTACAGATTTACAGCAAAATAACAATTGGAATGTAATAACAATAGAAAATGTATTAAACAATAACAAACAACATCCAGTCAACACTGCTGTCTGACATTGAAGAAATACTTCAACTAAAATGGTAAATATGTTTGTTTTACATTAAATAAGGGTAATAACAAAATTACCGAACTCCGAGCAATCTTACAAAGGGAAAGTCAAAACTCATAAGTACATAAACAGACAAAATCAGTCAACAACCGGAAAACTGTGAAAACCGTAATGACCCTGACTTGGTACAGGCATTTCTAAAGAAATGGTGGTTTGAATCAGATTTTAAAGCGCCAAACCTTCCCCTTTCATTACGGCTCAAAGTTTCCGGCTGTCACTATAACAGTATTTATAACAATACTTGAACAAAACAGGTAAAACAGTTGTCAAGCAGCACCAAACTCAGTGAAGTGAATGTCAAAAATATCTTTACGTCACACATTGATAACAAAATATTTTTGACATTTTGTTCTTGACCACTTATCTTTATACATTTTCACTATATGAAAATCCATTGTTTATAATCTTTTCTGCAGAGATTAAAATTGAAATCGTCCCGTTTATCATATATTTTAGTACTGATTTGACCACTGTCGTCAAATTCGAGGTATAAGACCAAAAATGATGCGGACGAAGCGGTATCTGTGGTCCCTTTAACTTCCAGCTCTGGGGGATATATCAATGGAAGAAATTCTGCAAATCTAGAATTATTGATAGATAAAACGTCATCAATATACCTGTATGTGAAATTAAAGGCTCTAGCCTCATGAATCTTCTTATCTTTCACAAGCTTTTGAAGAAACTCCGACTCGTATGAGTATAAAAGTAAATAGGCTAGAAGAGGTGCACAATTCGTACCCATTGGTATGCCGACGACCTGCTGAAACAGTATCCCTCCAAAGGAGACAAATATGTTATCGATGAGGAACTCCAGCATACTGATCACTTGTTCCTCGGAGTAGCATGTTTTACCTTTTTGAATTTTGTTTGAAAAATATGTGGAATTAAAATGATACAGAATATGAAGGAAGATAAAAATATAAATTTACAGTTACTGAGATTTTGGGAAAACGACAAAGTTCCTACCAAAGTCGGTGTCAGCTTGTCTTTGTCATAGTGCAAAGTCGTGCTCTTCTTTTATCAACACAGTGTGGTGATGCCACATCTTGTAAGACAGGCTACTTTCTTTAAATTTAAAGGAAAACGTGGAAATCAATATAAAACATTATCTTATATAATTATTTTAAAGAGTTCACCAGTGAAGGAAACCCGAGATAACCATCTGACCTAAGCCACATTAAAAAAATGTTCAATGCCCGATATTTAATTGTTATTCACTCATTTACAATTTCTAGTTGAAATATTTGTATGGCCTTAAAACGGCCGTTAAATTACTTAAAGGGATTTATGAAGAGAGGTGGACAAGTCTTTGTTGTGGAGCAAATAAGAGTCGTGCTAAAGATGTCCACGTCAAAATACGATGGTTAGATTTCTTTGTTTTGTTATAGGAATACTTAAAAGATATTTAATCAACTAATATAATTTATTAACCACCACAATTTTGAAGATAATGTTATGCAGTTGATATTAGTTAAAATTAAGTGACATATTAGGAAATATTGATTCCAAAAATACCAAATTAAAAACAAAAAATGTATTATCACAATGAGTTTGATATATATTACAGAACGGCACTATCATTGATCTTGTGACGTCGTGTTTACTGTGACGTCATCGACGAATGACGCTTGATGCAAAGCCTATAAATAGACTTGGCACTCGAGGGGTGGTTTGAAAAGCCTAAAAATATGCTCTTTGGACATGTAAGGGTTATATAAGTTATTCATTAATATATACATGTCACACACCGTAGACTGGAGATATGACCTGGGTGAAGACATTTCACATCAGGAAGAACTTTGTGCCTAATGGAGAATGGGCATTGCATCCTATGAAGCGAGGAATGACCTTGAGTCTTTACGAATGGAAAGAACTGAAAAAGACCATACCTTTATTTGAAGACAAAGAGCCAGAACTGAAGACAATGAACAATAAAGTGACTGGAGAAGATTAAATAAAAGAGACTGAGAAACAGAGCTTGAACTTAATGTGAACAATAAAATATGAAACTTGATTTCTGTGTTAGTCATAATTACATCCAAAGAAACCTCCTCCTCCTCCTCTGCCCTACCTCCCTATCTCCTCCTCCTCCTCTGCCCTACCTCCCTCTCTCCTCCTCCTCCCTCTCCTCAAAATAGTGATTAAGATGTTGAATAAACACGAAAATTAGAAAAAGGAATCAAGAAACGTCGTTATAGATAGAAAGTTTACGAAAAGATATTGGTTATTTAGTAGAAATACTTGGAGTACTACACAACATATATATATATATATATATATTATATGAAAATAAAATGGCGGGAAAGGGGTAGATAACTAGGGCTAGTTCCGGTAACCATGCTAAATATAGGACGCGGATGGCTAATTCCAGTAACCATGCTAAATATATGACGCGGACGTCGTAGAGATCACCCCCAACCTTCTGTACTAAAAAAAAAGCAAATTGTTTCGTTTCTTGTTTTAGTATTTATCTGCGTGTAATTACTAATTCAAGGAACTGTTTCGTTTCGTTCCGGTTCCGTTTCGTTTCTTTAATAAGTAAAAATACACACACTACTTTCTATATTTATTTTACCATTAGTTCACATTAGACCTAAGCTGCGATCACAGGGACTTTTATTTAAAAATACTACACCCTAGGTTAGTATACAGAGGTTGGTATTTTTAAATAAAGTTGTGTATATCCTAAAGACAAGCCCATGTGGCTGCGATTCTTTTATAATATCAAGACTAGAAAATACCGATCATTATCATTTCCTACATACTTTGCTCTATAATGCCAACACAGACATATACCGATAATTCAAGAGGAAAGGTAGTCAATATCATTCCCAAAGAACCATACGCCATGCACACAATCAAAATGCACTGAAAACTGATGAAAAAAGAGAGCAACCCACTTAAGACCCACCAAAATACTTTAGTTTCTCATCCCGCCCCAAAACTGCCTTCCGCCTCAAATTTGTCGACGTTTTAAGATCAATGAATTAACAGATTTTATTTATTTTGACCGCCTTTGTCAAAACATCTTCAGCAAATTTTTCATCGCAAAATTTACCAAAACTTCAGGTATCATGAACATCATATACAAATAAAAACCGCCTGGCCGCCTTGAATTTTCAGGAAAAGTTCATGAGAAACTACAAAGTTTCTGAATTGCCCAAAAACTAGGATATTCCGCAAGGATAAGCAGTTCCTGCTCCACATGTGGCACCCGTCGTGTTACTCGATTAAGAGTTTCGACCAGAGAAAGGATCGAAATCAAGACCAAGGAAATGTATTAATGGCTAATAAAGTCGTTTTCGGCCATAAACATTTCGGAGAGATACATTCTGCTTTACTGGAAGGAACTTTCGACTCAACAGCTTTCATCACTGTTCATAAAAAAAACTCTCAAATAAAGATCAAGATATGTTCTTGTTAATGTCGAAAACAAACAAAAAAAAGTCTGAAAGTGATTACAAATGTTGTAAATTGGAGATTTACAAGCTAACACCGAGTTTTAGAAATTCGCGTCTGTCTTCCTCGGAGAGACTTTGTTGGGTTGTGTGGTCTATTACTAGGTCCTTCACTTTAATTTACCCATATCCGGTTTTTTTTCATTTTGAAATACGTACTTTGTCATAAATGAAGAAAAGTCCCAAATTTCTTACATTACTGTGTATGGCATAAGCCATCATCAAAATGATACACGGACACAGTCTTTGTGCAAATCCCTACTTTTTTTGTTTTTTTTTGTTTGTTTGTTTGTTTGTTTTTTCGATTTTGGCCAATTTATATATAAACTTTGAAACTGGAAAATTGCCTGCACATGAAAGAAACAATTTCATATTTCACGTAAATATGCATTTCTGTAATATTGTCTTGTTTCATAAATGCAGATATTGAGTATTGGCGACCCAGTGTATCATACTCTACAAAATTGTGCAATTTTGTGGTAAAATGAGCAAACATGTTAGCTGTGAGACAATTTTTATATGATACGGCATACGATTACAGGTGAATGTTGTACCACAGTGTCGTAACACCTTGCAGTATGTAGTTTCATATGTAAAGTTTCTGGAGGATTTCGCTCAAACTAAGTACTGCTCTTCAAACGAAAAAAAAGTATGATACGCTGGATCGTATTTACAAGTTTGAAGACAAACAGATGCAAACTGGCATGACTCTGTGCCAAAAATGTTTCGTCACACAATTTTCGACAAAAGAGGTGCTATACTATGATGATTTTTGAAGAACTACTGAAAGTTGTTACATGGCTTGTTGGATTCCGATATCAATTATCTATGATTTCAGCTTTAATTAGAAAGTATATTGCAAATTTTAGGTGAAAACAAGTAAAAAATCTGCCGTGTGTCGTACAATAAACAACTCATCCGCCGAACGCTCAAATAGCGCGACTACACCGTGTACAAATGTAGGTCGGTCGTGTCTTGGTCGGAACAAAGTAACTAAGTACAGTCCACCTATAGGAAATTACTAAAGCACGAAACGGAATAGTTTCGTTTCTTAAAATAAGGATATCCCTATAGTAATTACCAAAACAAGAAACGAAATCATTCCGTTTCGTTTCGTTTCGTTCCGTTCCGTTACACGAAATAGTATCACCCTGTGGAGGGAGCTGATTTAGGATAATATGCAAGTTTATGCACAGCTTTTTAAGGCATGAGCTCCATAAACCTTTTTAGGTCACCTGGCCAAAGGCCATGTGAGCTTTTGCCATCAGGTTTCGTTCGTCGTCCGTCGTCTGTCGTCGTCGTTGTCTGTCGTAAACTTTTCACATTTTAATCTTTTCCTCAGAAACCACTGAGCCAATTTAGACCAAACGTTGGTGGAATGGTCCTTGGATGGCCCCCTTCCAAAATTGTGTCGGTTATCCCGTCTTCCAACCAAGATGGCCGCCAAGCTAAAAATAGAAAAAAGGGGGATGTAATTTTAATTGTCCATTGCTGCTTACATATAAATCAAAATGAGCTCAAATTTTAACTGCAGCTAAATGACAAGGAGTTTAACATATATTCCGGGTTTTTCTATGAAATTGTTCTTTCAGTCGATTTATACCGATTATGCAAATTAAGCATATTTTGATAAAAGATCACATTTAAATCTTCTCCTCTGAAACCGCTCAACCAAATTAAACCAAACATGGCAGGGATGGTCCCTGGGTGGGTCTCTTTCAAATTTGTGTCCGACAGTCCCGTCCCCCATTCAAGATGGCTGCTGTTACTTAAGATAGAAATTTCTTCAATTGTCCATTGCTGCTTTACTAGCAATCAAAATGAGCTCAAATTTTAACTGCAGCTACATGACAAGGAGTAGTTGAACATATATTCCGGGTTTTGTTGTGACATATTTCTTTCAGCCGATTTAAACCGATTATGCAAATTAGGCATATTTTGATAAAAGATCACATTTAAATCTTCTTCTCTGAAACCGCTGAACCAAATTAAACCAAACCTAGCAGGGATGGTCCCGGGGTGGGTCCCTTACCCAATTGTGTCCGACAGCCCCGCCCTCTATTCAAGATGGCTGCTGCTGCTAAAATTAGAAATTTCTTTAATTGTCTATTGCTGCTTTAGTATAAGTCAAAGTGAGCTCAAATTTTAACTGCTGCTACATTGCAGGGAGTAGTTTAACATATATTCCGTTTTTAGCTCACCTGGCCTTTAGCCCATGTGAGCTGTTGTCATCACTTTTCGTCCGTCGTTCGTCCGTCCACATTTCACATTTTAATCTTCCCCTCAAAATCCACTGGGCCAATTGCAACCAAACTTTGGTGGAATGGTCCTTGGGTGGCCCCCTTCCAAAAATATGTCCGGTGATCCCGACTTCCAACCAAGATGGCCGCCAAGCTTAAAATAGAAAAAAGGGGGATGAAATTAAAAAAAAGTCTTCTCCTCTGAAACTACTGAGCCAATAGCACCAAGCTTTGCTGTATTGATCCTTGGGTGTTCCCCTTCCTAAAGTGTGTCCGGCATTTCAGATCTCCGACCAAGATGGCCGCCACAGCCGAACTTAATTTAACATAGGACCCTATGGGAAATTCCCATAAAAATCTTCTTGTCTGAAACCATTTGCTCAATAAGAACTAAATTTTTATGAAATAGTCATTGGATGGTTCTCTTCCAAAAATGTGTCCGGCGGTTCGGCCCTTCAATCAAGATGGCCCCCACAGCCGAACTTAGTTTAACATAGGACCCTATGGGAAATTCACATAAAAATCTTCTCTTCAGAAACCACTGGGCCAATTGCAACCAAACTTTGGTGGAATGGTCCTTGGATGGCCCTCTACTAAAATTTTTCCGGTGATCCCGACTTCCAACCAAGATGTCCGCCAAGCTAAAAATAGAAAAAAGGGGGGATGAAATTTAAAAAAAATCTTCTCCTCTGAAACTACTATGTTAATCTCAACCAAGCTTTACTGAAATGATCCTTGGGTGGTCCCCTTCCAAAATTATGTCCGGCATTTCAGACCTCCGACCAAGATGGCCGCCAGAGCCGAACTTAATTTAATATAGGACCCTAGGGGAAATTCCAATGAAAATATGTCTGAATTCATTTGCTCAATAAGAACTAAATTTTGATGAAATAGTCATTGGATGGTTCTCTTCCTAAAATGTGTCCGGTGGTTCTGCCCTTCGCCCAAAATAACACCCACAGCCGAACTTAGCTTAACATAGGGCCATATGGGAAATTCACATAAAAATCTTCTTCTCAGAAACCACTGGGCTAATTGCAACCCAACTTTGAGGGAATGGTCTTTGCATGGCCCCCTTCCAAAATTGTGTTCGGTGATCCCGACTTTCAACCAAGATGGCCGCCAAACTAAAAATAGAAAAAAGGGAGATGAAATTAAAAAAATATATTTTCCTCTGAAACTACTGAGCCAATCTCAACCAAACTTTGCTGAAATGATCCCTTCCAAAATTGTGTCCGGCATTTCAGACCTCCGACCAAGATGGCCGCCACAGCCGAACTTGATTTAACATAAGACCCTATGGGAAATTCACATACAAATCTTCTTGTCTGGAACCAGTTGCTCAATTGGAACCAAACTTTGATATAATAGTCATTGGATGGTCCTCTTCCAAAATTGTGTGTGGTGGTCCCGCCCTCTGACCAAGATGGCTTCACAGCTGAGCTTAGTTTAACATAGGACCCTATGGGAAATTCACATAAAAAACATCTTGTCTGGAACCAGTAGCTCAATTAGAACCAAACTGATGGAATAGTCATTGGATGGTCCTTTTCCAAAATTAGTCCGGCAGTTACGCTCTCCCACCAAGATGGCCGCCACAGTGCAGTTGCGTTGTTATTGAAAGCAGCTTTGATCCAGGTGAGCGATTAAAGGCTCCTGGGAGCCTCTGGTATTAGCACCTTTGTAGTAGTCTCAGTAATCTTGTGTCAAGGAACATTTTGATTAATTAGTCATGGGAAATAGTGATGAATAATTTGTAATGTACATAATAATTAATTCAAGGACTGATTTGAGAACAAAACAAAACACCACTAGCAGATTTAACATTTATATTAATAAAAGAATATCACTTTTGAATTGATATTATTATCCCTGTATTTGTATACTGAAAAACATGAAAATTCAGGGTAAACAATTATATGTATTCATGCAGTGTACTTGTATTGACATAAACATGGCTGAACTCAGAGAGTCTGGCGAAAGTATGCAGTTCCTGAAAGTTATAGAGCATGCTAACGCCAGACTAACAATAAAAGAGGCAACAGAACCACCAACCTTTGGCAGGTAACTGACCAATCCTATAATTACATACACTCGCGTACACATTTTTTTTATGCACAAAGCAGGGATTGAACTATTACCATAGAGGTTATTGACTGATGGTCAACAGTAGTCGTATTTAAACTAGCAACTTAGTCTACTCGGCCACCTAGGCCCCCACTAGCCGTTTCTAAGCACAATTTCATTACAATCCTTGAACACAGCATAATTTTATAGGAATTAGCTTTTACAGTACATAGGTGCATTTTATTTCTATTCAAATGCTTTTGAAAAAAAACAATGGTTTCAGGCATTTATTTCATATTTCAATAAGGTAAAAATAAGTTTAAAATATAGACACATAAAATAAAGATTCAACCAAATGATGTTTGCATAAATTATTGCATAAACAAGACTTGATTCTCAAAATCTGTGTCCCTCCAAAACAGGTGAGTCCCCCAGACCAAAAAGTTGCAGATAATTGTTTCTTATGATAAAAATAGTCTAATCCTCACCAGCTTCACATTATTTTTTTTTCAAATCTGAAATTTTCGGCTCATCATAAGCTAGTTATTTCATTAAAAACAAGAATTAATTCTCAAATTCCGGCCATAATTTTCAAAGAAAACTAGAACTGTTTCAGAGGATTAAAACCCATGGCTCCCATTCATGAAACTCTCAAGTAAAATATTTGACCTCAAGGTCAAAGTCAAGATCAAACTGTGATCATGATGGTACGTGAGACACTGTCTCATCATTATACAACCACATACCAAATATCATTAACCTATCTAAAAAGGCAAAAGGTTATTGCCCAGACACAAACACACTTACAAAATATCAATTATTTGACCTTAAAGTTAAAGGTCAAACTGAGGTCACGATGGAACGCGACACACCGTCTCATGATTATACACGGTACATTAAAATACCAAATATCATTAATCTATCGTAAAAGACAAAAGACTCGGACACCATAACACTTAAAAAATATCAATTATTTGACCTAAAGGTAAAAGGTCAAAGACAAAATGTGGTCATGTTGGTACAGGATTATACACCTACATAACAAATATCATTGACCTATCTGAAGAGACAAAAAAGTTATGGCCCGACAGTACATTTGCAAATCCATTCAGATTGAACAAAGAGTTAACTCCCTTTTTTGTCTATTTTCTTGTATAATTTTACTTATATCTTTTTTATTTGGAATGTGACCCACCAATTTTTGAATTTTACCTTTCTAAGAAACATTTTAACCATTCAATTACAAAAAATCTGAAAATTCTATGGATTAGAAATGGAGAACATTCACCCAAATTTACTCAACAGGTGTCGCTCGAGTACCAACGGTGGTTAGCGGAGCGTTTTATTATCGCTTAGACGTTTGTAACCTATGTACACTATTATCTCAAACACAATTTCTATCTAATTATCCAACAATAATTATTTTTTATTTGTATAACAATATTCCTCAAGTTAACAACAAATGCATCATAAGTTGTAACCATCTTCTGACATGTTATACTAAAGTGATCACGTCATTACGTTGAAATAAGACAAGGACAAGGTTGCAATCATATCTGGGTCACGGGCACCTGTTACTAACTGTGAATGCGAATATAAAATAAAATTGAATACATTCTTATTAATTTGTTCTTATATGTTCTCCATGAGCAAAAATCAATAATTTTGTAATTAGTAAATACGCATAGCATATGTACAATAACTGTTGAATGAGGAGACTATATAATACACGTGTACGTACGTTGTTAAACAAAGTTTGATATTTGTTCACATTCTTTGTATTTCCCTTTTTAAAAGATTTTCGTGTTGGTTTCCTAGTTTTGTTGTATCGTAATTTTCTACTTTCATGGTAAATAATCGTTTAATGGTTAGAATCAAATAATTTCGATCAATTTCACGTACATTAATGGGGTTCACCTACGATTTTTACGCTAATAGGTGGCGCATGTGTTACATCAGTCATTACTTTCGGAACTCCTCGTCTAGCATCAATAACGTAACTAATGTAAACTACGATATTGATTTACAAAGAATAAAAATCGTTTATTTTCCACTATGTCCATATTTTAAAGTAGACCTGAATACACCTCAGTGCCTATAATCCTAGCTATTTTATTAGTTTTTCTCAACAAGCACAGTCTTGGAATATCTGCATGCCCAATATTAGATACGATAACGTAACCCTCAGTCCACTTTTGCTCCCAGCGAGGGTTACGAATCGGTCCCATTCAATGTCCTAATTCCGTTGGAAGTGGTTGGAAAAATTAACGGGGGTGAAAGATAAATATATTTAGGTAAACCTTGCGGTGTGAAGTAATCGCTGCATCAATCCATGGTAGACTTATATCCATCTGAAAATTTGAATGCATGAAATCTTCTTTCTGTCCGACATTTTGCTTACAAGTTGCTATTTCACGTGCACTTGCCTCGTTTTGGAGATATCCTTATTTGGATCAAACTTAGTAAAACACATCGTACTATTCGTAGTAAAGTTTTCCATATTTGGAATTCAGATCCATATATGGATAGGCTCCGCCCATCACGAGAGAATACGTAAGGTGCCAAGGCGGACAAGAAACAAATTTCGAATACCAAATTTAATTGTGAAGGTAGAAACAGGTATTGTAACACGTGTTTCGTATCGCCATTACTTAAAAATTGTAGGGAATAATAAGTTATGACCAGATATGCAAAAAGAAAGTTGAAATATTCACTTAACGAAAATTGTAATTTGCACCCATACGTTGAATGGGACCGATTCGTAACCCTAACTGGAGCACAAGCGGAATGAGGGTTACGTTATCGTATCTAGCCCAATATATCCAATGCAAAAAAAACATCCTGGTCACATTTACCTAACCTTTTTCACAGGGTTACCGGTAACCCTAAACACACAATTATTTGCTTAGGTCTCGTATGCATGTGTCTTTCATCTCATGTATGTATAAAAAATATTCTTGATCTATCCGATGCTTAAAAAAAAAAATTGGATTGTCTACCGACAGACATAAAAAATCTCATGCCCCCCTCTCTCTTTCACTAATAAAATTGTTGGGTGTCTAATAAAAAAAACAAGTGAGTGGGAAGACATGTCACTCCACTCGGGCACACTAATTAATATTCCGATTCCTAGCCGGCCAGTCTTTGTTCTTACTTGCATGATTTAATAGTAGAGAAGCAACAAATACCAATTGTATAGTCTTTGGTTTGACCAGACTGGGGCTCTATCCCATGGATCTAACACACTCAAGGCGAGAATGCTAACCATTACACCACCGATGAGATAGGAAACCATTTTGTCTACAGAACAATAACATAATACCACCACAACAAAATTTATGTGGTCGTATAAAAATCACACTGAAAAAGGAGCAGTCCTTCAAAATTTTCATTAAGCAAGGGACTAGTGCCCAAGTTGCGTAGTTGAAGTTAGTTAATACAGTCAATGTCATCAAAAACACATTAAAAAGATAATAGATTAGCTTCCAGTCAGATTTGAACTTTATTAAAATGTACTACCTTGTACTATAGAAGCCATAATGATTATAATGTTACACAAAGTACACATACAGATAAATAAACCACTCAAACAAGTACTTCAAAAGCATCTTGTACAAAGGACTGTATTTACGACATATTATTAACTACAGATGTACATGTATTTTAATCTTCACCATAGGATAGTTAAATGTTTAAATTGTGTATTTATTGACACTGATTACATCAGGTAATAATATTCATTAAAAAGTTGTTAATGTTTTCGTGATTCATGAAACCTTTTTTTCTCTAGCTACTGTTAGTAGCGACTAGCCCCTTCGCTTAAATAGTCTTAAACTTAAAGGGTCAATATATTACTTTAATAACAATATATGATATAAATATACAAGTATAACATGACAAAAAGACAAATATTTAATAACAAAAAATTACGAATACCCAGAAAACTGAAGACTGAGACGCTCAAACAACTAAAAATCCGAACTGACATGAACTCAGATGCTCCATATGAGTCTGCAGTTCGAACTCCACTAATACCATTTCAAGGGCGAAAGAGCTGGGGGCAATTTTAAAAATTGAGGGAGGGGGGGATAGTTTTGCTCCCCTTTTTGGCATTAAATTTAAGAAAAACAACTTTTTTACTTTATTATGGAAGCATATATTGTCCATTTAGCCAAGGGTATAAGGATATTTGGACAAGGGTATGCTTTGAAACCATAGTGACTTTTTATCTTTTTTTTTATTGCTGCACAGTTTTAAAAATATTCCAGACAAATAAGGAATACATTTTTTGTACAAATTTCATAAAGATGTATACCGAATGTAATAAGCATCATTTAAATTAGTATATTTATTGAGGTAATTACACATGATTGTGTATTTATATTTCAAAGATAAAAAAAATTGTGAAAATTGTGAAAAAAAAATAGCGTACCTGTAAAATGCGAAACGAAATCGAAACGAAACGAAACGAAATAAATTGAAACGAAATTCTCCGAAACGAAACGAAATTTACCGAAACGAAACGAAACGAAATAAATCGAAACGAAATTGACCGAAACTAAACGAAACGGAATAATTCAAAATGAAATAATACCTATTTTAACGAAACAATTCCTTGGGGAAATACAAGACAAAAATTAAACGAAATAAATATAGAAAGTATCATTTAAGCGTGGAAAATGATAGTAGAAAAGTTCATTGTTTTCAAGGTTATATTTTAAAAAATCGTTCTTCATCTAGCAATGACGAACTGATTGATTCATCGATTGTTGACTGCTAAACGCCACATCAGTGATATTCCAGCTATACTGTGCCGAATGACAAAAGGAAAATGACTGTTACGTGGGGGTATTACTTCCTATATACATGGTGAATTTCTGACAAGCGGGGTCCTATTATTGATTATATGTCTGACATGGGGTAATCTTTTTGTCACAAATTGTTGAAAAGGAGTATATGTTTTTGCTTGGACTATTCTACAAAATTGGGGCTTAAAGAGGCTTTAGTTAGACAACAGTTGAGATTGGGTCTAAAATTGGCATCAGAATCCGCATGCACAGGGGTCGGGGTCCAGCGGTCCCGGAAGACCCCCCCCCCCCCCCCCCCCACCCACCATTTTGTAAGGTAGGCCGGGTACTGTTACTTGAGAATGTTTATTAGTGCCGCTTCGAAATAATTGAAAAAATACCGTTGTTGTTTAATTATTCAATTATTTATTATATGTATTTTTTTCAGTTTTTGCCCGTGACAATTCTGTTCATTGTTTTCTTAAAGTTTACCCCTTGCTAACGATGAGATAAACAACATATATTCATATTCAAATATGCAACAAATTATGGCTTCTATTATTATAAAAAAGACTGTCGAGATAAAAAGACATTTTAAATCGGTGACCAATCTGGCAAAATTTAAATGGCATACTGCACAAAACGGTACACTCATCTTGCAAAACTACATGTTAAATTTCGTTTTTAGGACTTGGGGGCCGGCCATTAGCTTAAAGAGGGGAGGGGACATGCACATAGGAAGGGGCTGCGAGGAGTGCGAGCGCCACCTCTCCCTTAATTTTAGCAAGAAGTAAAAAAGAATCAAGTTCAGACACAATACTTGGGAATTTTACGTCTATATGACCTGAAAGCTTAACAATCGTGAAATGTTATATTTGTTTCTAACATATACCCAGCCAAATAACTAAAAAAAATAATTACTTTTGATTAATTACTTTTTTCTTCCCAGCTTCAGAATCGGAAAATTTGATGGAAATTTGATGGAAAAAATGACATGTCCCCCACCCCCCTTTTAAGTTAAATACATGCAATTTCGTTTCGATTTATTTCGTTTCGTTTCGGTAAATTTCGCTTCGTTTCTATTAATTTCGTTTCGTTTCGTTTCGTTTCGCATTTTACAGGTACCCAAAAAAATAATGTTTTTTTTTTAAATGTAAAATGTTTCTAAAAAAACGTATGAGGATAGAAAAGCCCCATAATTTGAAAGCCCCATAATTTTTTTCTATTGAAAATATGCCCCGTTTTTTCACATTCTGAATGATGACATGTATATGATGCTTTCAGTGTGTTGTTTTTAAATATTTAATAAAAAGAAAAGGTGTGTAAAAAGCTGGGTCAGTTTTTTTAATAAAAATGATTTTTTTTCCTCACCTATGCCTGGATATGAATCCCATCTGCCATGATCTGGTTTTATAAAGGCGGTTAACTTCAAAATCTTCTAATTCAATTATAATGGATAGCATAAATATGACAAATTCTCCTGGTCTTGTCTCTGAATCCTGTCACGAAAGCACATTCAAACTGATCCGTCATCACAATTTTAATGATGTTTTCTTTACAGTCGGGGCAACTTGGACATTCAACAAATACAATAATATTGAAAAGTAGCGAACATAAATCGTATGCTTGGGTTTTCGGTGTAATATGTACCTTTCAATCAAGCCAGTTTTTCGAACGTTTGTCGATGCATTTCGGAGTAGTAGATCATATTCGAGCTTCGGCACTGACCACAGCCAGGGGATTATAGTATGCCACAGCTGATCGCCGTCCGCCATCTTGGAATCGAATAACTGATAGTACACATGCGCCACCTGTCGGGAATGGGATAGGTGAACCCCATTATTCTTGGCGAATTGTATGTACTGTTCTGTTCCGGATTCCATTCACAGTGGCTTGTCTTTAAGATATATAACTTTATTAATAAAAAATATGCACCCCTATATCATTTTAAAGATATATATATATATTATAAAAAAAAACAACAACTAAGCGTGTTGGGACCTCATCTTCATCTCATTGAAAATTTACTTGTTCTCGTCGTGATATAGCTGAAAAATTGTTGTAAACAACAATTACTCACTGATCCCCAACATGATGTTAAAAACATATTCTGTCTCAAACATAAATATCTACATGTATTAATCTACTATTTAAGTGGTTATTTTCAAAGGGGTGTTAATTTTGCGTTTTTTAGTCAAACTGTTCGCATGGGCTCTAATTTTGCGAAAATTGAAAAAAACAAAAATTAAATATTTTACGATTTCAGCTTTATCTTTAGCCATTAATTTAATAATATTTCATTGTACATAAACAATAGGATTGGACAGCAAGTTATACCATCTTATATGAAGTCCTCTCCTTACAAATTATACACATGAATTAATGACAGCAAAACAAAACAGAGACAATAGACATTTAAAATGTTGACACTGGAAGAAAGTAAGTAGTACAAGTGAAAAAGTGAAAAAGTGAAAGATTCCTGACATTAGCCCTGAAATCTTTTTGATTGATTTATAAAAGTTCGAACTTTTCCAAATATTTTGGAGTTGACGCCATAACTATACTTATCGTTCCCAAAGAGCAAAGTTTCAATATTGATATTGATATCGTCGCAATTACTCAGAAGTGTTCTTCTTTCGTTCAGGTATAAAGGACATTCCAGAAAATAATGTATAGCATCTTCAAAAGAAGCACCGCAATTACATTTAAAATTATTTACTATGTATTTTTGACAGATCGGCATTGAGTGAGCTGCATTGGTGTCTAAGTCTAGTATGTAATATACTTAGTTTCCGTGGGCCTTCATTATAATACTTTGGGGTTTTATAGATATCAACTTTCACTCTATTTTTAAACGAAGATAATGTAGGGGAATTTCTTATTGATATGTCTAGATTGTTCCAACGCGAATCTTGAGCCATTCAAATAAAGGCATCACAAATTCTGAAGATTTTGATAAAAGAAAATTCAAACGTGAATACCTGGGTCGTATTACGTATTATAGATAATGTTGATTTTTTTCATGAACAGTCATGTGCACATTTTATTTTCATCAACAGTCATGTGTGGATTTTATTTTTCATCAACAGTCGCTTGACTATTATCAATTGGTGATAATACTAATTTGATTTCTATGTGATAAAGTTTGTCAGTGACTTGCGGCAGGTTGGTGGTTTTTTTCAGGGAACTCGGGTTTCCTCCACCAATTAAACGGGCCGAATAAAACTGACCGTCACGAAACTAGAAGTGTACTGTTTCATTTCAAAGGTAATACAAGCTATTTAACAACCTCTACACTAAATACAAAATATATTTGGGCGGTGTTGATTAAATTACATGATAGTGCTACATATGATGATAGAAGAAAATCATATGAATGGTTAAAGCACCAAGCATTAAAATGCAACTTATCTCTTTGAAGGTTTACTTTTTAAGGAATCAATCTTATCGGGACAAATCCGCGAATCAGAAGCAATATTTAAACTGTTGAACTTTCTTGCATAAGGTTCTTGAAATCCGGACACGTATGCAAAAATATCATTAATCCGGCCCTACAGTTCTCAACGAGAAATTTATGATAAAAATTTGAAGGGAAATTACTGATTTTTGTTTATGTCCAAAAAATAAAAATCTGATTTTTGTTTCCTGTGAAAATATATCGCTGTGGGGGAAATGATAGTTTTCTGTGTAGTGTTTTGTAGATCAGTGATTGTCCTTTTTCTTTTGGCCATTGTATTGCTTGCCCTTGCACTTGGGGATCTTAAAACTCTTCTTGCATTGTTTTTGAAGCAAAAGTGAGTACGCAAATTTACATGGTTAAACCCTATACAGTGTGAAAAAAATACGTGTACAATTTTCAATCGGGTTCAATTTAGTCTGAAATCTCGTGTGCAATTTTATGTCATTAGACAACAAATGAAGTAAAAAAAAATCGTGTGCAATATTACGTCATTAGACACCAATGAAGTAAAAAAAACACATGCAATTTTACATTGCCATTGCAGGCATTGGGCCCTATGGCTATAGGCTATGATTGTTACCGATCACTGTGAAATAAACTAGAAAAAAGGTATTGGAAATATCAAATTAAAATCTATTATGTTCACTTCCGTCTTCTCTATAGGCCGTGCATACCGTCATATTAGGCAACGTTTCAGATCAAGGACACCACGTAGGTATAGACGTTTTCGCGATAATTTCGGCACCTGCGCAGGAACACTTCCGGACGGCAAAGCTGCCCGATTCTATAGATTGACGAGTTATGTCCCCTGGCTCGTACCTCGGCTAAAGGGACAGATAAACACTAATCTGTCGCAGTGGAATTTCTACTTAGGTGACGTCATCACCATAAAATCCTTGATATTTTTTATCTTTAATTTATCTTAACTTATACAAATGAGTATTTTATAGGTAAAGAGTTTATTTTTCTATAAAAATCATGAAATAAAATAAAAACGTTTTTGCATAAATGTTGAACTTCCGGTGTAAACAAACGGGAGAAATATTCAAACAGCTGAGAAGATGTTGTAAACATGAGTTCGATCAGCTTGACGCCGACCAAATCAACAAAAGTGTGCTGTGTTTGCGGCGAAAATAAAAAAGAGGTACGCTCTATAGAGTCAGAAAAGGGAAAAGAAAGAAAATTGAGTCAATTGCTCTTAAAATATGGTGACCTTAATCTGGTACAAGGGATTTTCACTGCATACCGGAGACGACTTTTCCCCGTATTTGTAACTAAAAATAGCTCTACCAATCAAAAAAGAGCTAAGTAAGAACCAATGAACGCCAACGACAAATTAGTCTTTCTCTGTCTCTATATCCAATAGATTGAGACAGGCAAATGTCAGTCTACCCGATTCTATATCTATTGCAAAGTATTGTTTACATTGGCTACGTTGATTACGTTATGGCTAAGCGGGAGAATTTAAACAAGTTAAACTTGAGTTTACTGAAAACCCTGACGTTGAAAGAAGAACTAGTGAAGGAAATTTAACTTGTCAGACTGAAGTTTCACTAGTGTCAGTGATCCATCAATGATCAAGCTTATGAAGTTGAAGCGATAGCACCATCTTTCATCACTCGTCAACAAAGTTAGCTCTGTTACTAGAATATATGACTTTATGATTAGGCATTAGTCGTGAGAGAGTGTCAGCACCACTTCAAAGGTCTGGACAGGGCAGTGAAGCACTACAGTACAGTGCAGGAGATGTGGAAATACATGGATTTGTCCAGGTATTTAACCAAATTATTACCATTTTAAGCACTCCTACATGTTTAAACTAGGAGTAAGATATCTGACCAACCATTTAATTTAATGACAGTTGCATTACATGTTTTTTTTAAACTTTCTGAGAAAAATATTAGTATGCAAGAATTTTATTAAATAGTGAAAAGAATCCAATATGCTTCACTGTCAGCAAAAAAATTATTGACCTCAGGATTACAGCTAGTTCTAATAATAAAACCCTAAATGCTCGCTTACTCGGCAGAAGCTTGTCACAGGAGCTACATTATTGCAGCTAGGTTACAGCCTTAGTCCCCTCCTCAATTAAAATGGTTGGTGCATTTATAATATTTATGTTCATTAAGATAATGGTTGAAAATTCATCCTTTCTCAAACATTACAAAAACAGGACATAAATTCAATACAAAAGATTTTTAAAGTTTTGTCATAAATGGCTAATTTTAAATTTTTACTGTTACCCTTTTATGATTTTTCTTTCCAGATTGAAGAATCCATTACTTATGTAAAAGCAAGCTACCATGCTTCCACGAAGAAGCGCACTTATGATGTATATGTGTGCAATTCAAAGTCAGATGACAGGGACTCACAAGTAGTATACATGTATGGATACTGGCAGTGTCCTATAGGGTAAATATATGATGTACTTCCTTTGTGTTAAGTTTAAACAAAATCTATTAAGCAGTTAATTAGGAGTTGCATGACATGGTCTTTTGCATCTAATAAGAATAAAAAAATTAAGCTCCAATTTCCCTGGGATTTCTCAGAACTGATTGATATGAGATTATGCACATGAACATATTATGTACTTTCTTTGTGTAACGTTTCATCAAAATTCATAACGCGGTTTAGGAGGAGGTTTTTTTGTAGGTGTGGGGTTATAAAAATGCTGAGATGTCACATATCAATGACCTTCTATTTTAATATTGTAATAATTAAGTAATTCTTTGATAATCCAATAACTGTAAACTTTAAATTAATAATATAAATTTATAATCAAATTGTTTGCCTCAAATTTGATCAGAATGCCCAGGTAATAATTTAATAGAAAAAACCCTTACAGAGTATAAATGATACTGATAAACAATTTATGAATATTGGTCCAAATTATTTAAGTTGCATATGAAGCCAACAGCAAACTTCTTAGTCCTAACATACATTAATCATTTTTTCCCTGAAACATCTGAAATGGATTTGAATTTCCCTGACTGCTGATCAGTATTCATAAAATATGTACATGCACATATACTTTGTAAATGATTCAACTCTGTAACTTTTGTAACTTATTATAGGGCAACAAAAATTAAACAAATATTCATTAAAAAGAAATATTTATTGGAAAAACAAAACATTTAATGTGGAAAAGTGAGTTTTCTCCCAATAAGTGGGTTTTTGAAAAGTCGCCCAATATACATTTATTACCATCATTGATACAAATACATCCTTATTTTTGGTGTAAATATTATTACACAACGACACTATTTATTTGTCTTTTTCTGTATGTGGAAATTTTGCTTTATCTAGTGGGAAAAGTTTTGGATAATAAGTAAATACTCATTAAAGGCAGTTTCAGACCCAATCGAACAAAACTGTCATGATATATCGAAACTGAAGTAGTTGAAAAGTCCAACTTTTCAAACATGAAATCAGCAAAGACAAATCATGGTTTAAAGACAGTATTTTACTTGTCAATATTTGATGATTTATAAAGATTTGATCAGTCACACAAAATACCAACCATTTAATTTTTACTGTTTTCATGTGCTAAAATGATTTTGGTTTTTATTTTTAGGAATTAGAAGTACCACAATGTGCTAAAATATTAGGCAATGAATTTGTGATCAAATTTGTCAGCCAAAGAACAAAAGCATTTCAAAATAAGGAAGCAGACTTTCAAAAGGAAAACCACCAAGTCCTAGTATTAAAAGAACTTATTGGAAGTTTGGGTTCTAATAAAACAGAACATGCAATTATTACAGTATCAAAAGCAGCCCCTGTCATTCAGGATATGAGTTAACAATGTTGACCAAATGATCAATGTAGAGAGCAAGCAGTCAAGCCATAAGAAAAAGGTTTTAAAGAAGATGTCATGATTATTTTAAGAGAAATCATCAAATTAAACCCTTGGACTAAAAATGATGGCAGTGCATTTTTAAACTTTGAAGGAATCAGTAAAACCCCTTTAACTTTTGACAAGAATAAATTTGAATCTGTTGTTCTACTACATGTGTAGCGAAGTAAACGATGCCAATTCCAATGAGGAAAACAGATAGAAATCAGTTGCACCCTTCTTTGGAAAGAAATAACCTGTTATAGGTTTCATTAGACAGTGAACTGAAAACTATGACTGTATGATAAAATGTAAAATATGTAATTGTTAATGCTACTTTATTACACAATGAAATAACTGAACAATAAAATTAAGAAGATACCAAATTAATTACATGTACTTTTACAAAACGAGCAACATCTTCTCTTATTTCTATTGTACAACATATTACTGAATCCAAAATAGTTTAATAATTTCTTACAGAAACATGTCATCATCATATTTTTGAATATTGTTTTTTTTTAATAAACTTTTATATAAATATTTTGACTGTCTGAGTTGGACCATACAATGTCTGGGTTGTTATAGTTTAATACATTTTCCAGATTTACAGTAGCTGTGGCTGTCAATACCAAATAAACAGAGATCTCAAAAATACATGTTATTTAACCAACTTTCCTGAAATCAGGTCTAAGCTCATCATCACCCCTAAGGTGTGAAATTATCAACCCCTGATTGATTATCCCTCCAACTAATTACTCTTATAGGTTAACATATTGATTGATTGATTGATTTTTGGTGTTTAACGGCACTTTCAATAATATTTTAGCTATATCATGGTGACCAGTTTTAGTGGTGGAAGAAGCCGGAGTATCCAGAGAGAACCACCGACCATGGGCAAACAACTGGTAAACTTTATCACTTGCGGCTGCGAGTCGAGTGCACCCTTTTTGTAATTTACAAAGCCGGGCACGAACCCACGTTGTATTGGTCTTAGGCTTGTACATTTTTTTTGTATGAGTTGTTAGGTAATCCAAATACCTACCTCATTGAGCCACCCAGGCCCTTTAACATATAGAGACATTACAACTATTAAACATGAACATATACACATTAATTTTGGTTGTGTGTCATATTCCCACAAAATAGTATTACATATACCAGCAAATTATTTTCAAAGTTTCCTTAGCATCTGATATCCACAGCGAGGAATCAAACCTCGGTCTTCTGTCATGTAGACAGACGTAATAGCCTCTATACTACTGAGGATGGTTTCAGATGTATGTCAGGTACAACATTTAAAATTAGAACTTGCAGACGGATATAGGTCCTTATATTACAATAATACATACCATTTTGACACCATATGCACCTCATCTATCAAGTCTTGCAGACATAACTTTTATTTACCAACCTGAAATACCAGTTACTAAAAACTTTGTCTTAGCACCTCTAACATCATCCTTAGGTGACATCAACCGCAAGTTTAACTTACATGCCGAAAAACATAGCTAGCTCCTCCTTCTTTCCTGTTTTCGCCAGATCGCTCATCGTCAAGTACTCTCTAAGATTCTCAATTTTCCAACATCTAAACTCTTCGGGAGTCAGTGTAGATTTGCTCACAAGGATCCATGTGCAAATAGTTGAATAAAACTTCGAAAAGGTTAAAAATGAAGTGGTAGTCGAAATTCTGCGCATCGCCATGAAATAATCCAAACAGTAAGGCTGATTACCACCTGCATTTAACTCCGATTGGACTTTGGACTAAGACCGCTTACAACAAAGAATAGGTTAATGTGAATTTGGTCTATTAACTGTATATTTATATTAAAAGAAATTGAACTAAAAACCTGTAGTGTAGCAGTCATGGATACATAGGGTTGGTTGGTTGGTTTTATGGTATTTAACACCACTTTCAACAATATTTCAGTTATATCGTGGCGGTCTGTTTTATTGGTGGAGAAAACCACAGACTTGTTGCAAGTCACTGACTTTAACACATAATGTACAATGAATATACACCTCGCCTTGATCGGGATTCGAACTCATGTCAGTGGTGATAGGCACTGATTGCAGAGGCAGTTGTAAATCCAACTATCGTACAATCAAGGCCACCTGGATACTAAGGGATACAAGGTTAAAAATCTTTAAAATTTATAGGAAATTCTTCCATGGCTCCCTCTATGAAGAAAATCTGGATCAACCATTTGGTAGGGCCCTTCATGTACCTGTATATGGAATTTCAGAAATCTGATAGTTTATTGCTGAACTTCTGCAATCTAATATATAATTGCTGTACTTAGCTTAGGAAATTTTGTATGTCCACTACATGGGCTTGTTAAGATTTTTTTTATCCCTCGACTGATAACTCTAAAAACCACAACGGGCGCAAGGGAGGAATGTCAAATTTTCGTGTTGTCAGTCGAGGGATAAAAAAAATCGTAAACTGTCGATTCAAAAGCTCACTAGAGCTTATGCTATGTGCTATAGATATTTCGACTTTAAATAAAACTTATTTGATTTATTTGAAACCACTATCATGGCCTATGGCTATGGCGCTATGTCACTGAGTATTAATGGCGTGTTGGCAAAGGAGGGGGCAAATTAATCACCTGCAGGTCCAATCAGTTTTGTATTTTTCGTTGTATGAAAAGACTGGGTCATGACTGACACTGTGCCATCCATCAACAAATGCGACGAACATAATAAAATTACTGAATATTTCATGTGCAGATGTGATGACCAGTCTGTCCTGTTGACAGCATTTACCCAAGACTTTCTCTTCTTCACATTCTTGGGGAAGATAAAACAAAACTGATACCATTCTCTTTAGCAGCACTGTTTTGCCGATTTGAGCACTTGTAAACAACGCAATGCATATTACTAGTTTGTGTTAAAAAATGTTGCCGTCCGGAAGCGTTTGTGCACATGCACCGATAACAGCTCCGCAGTTACCGTGAAAATGTCTATTGCCATTTGATTACATTGGTTACCAGCGTTTATCGGAAAACAAACGTTTTCCTAACCACCGTTGGTACAGCAATGCCACCTGGGGGGAAATGGGTGAATGGTCTCCATTGATATGTTCATCAGATAAATGCATCCAATAACGTGTTTTCCTTCATTGTCTATTAATGTTGCCCCAAAATGCCATTTTCCCTTCAATTTTGAAATTAAAATTTTGATCTTGGAATGCTGGTGACCCTCATTTTTTATCTTGTTTATTTGGAAGGGCATATTACAATGAAGCTTACTTTAAAAAATCAAAAAAAATCTATTGATACAAAATTAGACACCCCATCTACCTTAAGGCAAATTCAAGAATTTAATACAATGATTATGGATTGATTACATTGATTGGAAGATGACAACATTTTATGAAATAAGACATCATTTGACTTGTGTAGTCCTATCACATACGTATACCCGTAGTACCTCGGGTGGCGATATTTACTGTTTGTTTTCTATTTGCTGCCTCCGCATGAAACAAAAAATGAAAAAATCCCAATGAAAACGTAAAATATGAAAATGGAATGTGAAGTCGTATGTTATATAGGACTATTGGCTGTGTTGTTCGCATGCAAACGTCCACGTGGATCACAGGGACTTGCTCCCGGCCTTTCGCTAACAATAATTGTAACCCTACTATTAATTATTATTGATAACGAAAAGGCCGGGAGCAAGTACAAACATAATCTTGATAATTAATGTAATGATATGTATTTACTTTGTATTGATTTGAACACTCTCACCCTGTAACCTTTGTAACATTTATTAGCTTAGAGAATAAAGTTATATACACAAACAGTCATCTGTCAAAAGTATTCGGAAATATAAAAAAAAATCCCTATATAATCAACCAAAACCATATTTAAAAAAAAAAATTCTTGTGAAGTCATTTCTGGATAAATTTTAACATATTTTACACCAAAACATTCGGAATTGTCTATATTTTGTGTTTTTATTTGCTCATTATGTTTATATGAGTGGTTTTAATTGGTACATAATTTTTCCCTGATTTTTTATTTTTAGGATTTATTTTTAGTGGGAAAATCAAAATCAATTTTTATTTGTTGTGTTTAAATTATGTACAAATAAAAATCACTCATAACTACATAATGAGTAAATAAACAATAAAAAAAGCAACTATTCCGAATGTTTTGGTGTAACATTTGTTAAAATCTATCCAGAAATGACTTCTTAATAATTTTTTGAAAAAATATGGTTTTGGTTGATTATATAGGGATTTTTTTTACATTTCCGAATACTTTTGACAGGTGACTGTGTTGTTTGAATATATCGTGTAAAAAGCAATATTGACTTTCCGTTACAAGTAATTTAATTTTGCTCTACATCAAAGTACTGTATTAAGTTTGAAGAAGAATTTGAAGATACCAAGGGGTAATCAGAATCCGTATATCGAAGAACAGGCAACACAATGGCCAAAAGAAAAAGGACAAACAACGATCTATAAAACATACACATAAACGTGCAAATAAAATATATGTATTGCTTTTTATTGCACATTTTCATTAGCTTCAACCCCAGGACTACACACCAAATCTCGCAATCCCAAGCAATGCAAGTTTGAACCCATTTGAGACCCCAAAGCCCATTGCACAACTCGCTAGATTTGCTTAGTGCTCTGCATTTAAATCATGGGCATAGTACGGCATTCCCAGCACTTTGGTAAGTGGGTGAGGAAAAAGGGGGGGGGGGAGGGACTACTGCACTTGTTATGGCAGAAATTTAATCAGCAACTGTATTTTCAGCATGAAAGCAAAAACAAAATGTTAAGTTGCCAGCCTCTGTGTTTGTTTGTTTTTTTTGTTTTTATTTATTTACGTGTTATTTTTGCAAGCTTTCACCCCTCGTGTCAACTCCAAATGAGAGCTCCACCCTACCCCCCCCCCCCCCCCCCCCCCCACCCCACCTTCCGATTCATTTCTAAAACTTGATCTTCGCATCTGTAACCATTTGCTACTCCACTGCATATGCATAATGCACAGAAAACATCGGATTGGACGATTAGCAGTCGGGCTATCAGAGATTAAAATGTCGATATTTCAAGATTATAATGGTGATTTCTTTTTATTAAAAATGTTAAGATTTTTTTTTATGAATAATCAATGTCATAATATTTCTACTTGTAGATCCATCATGGGATCAAGAATACCACCATCTTCTAAAATAAACTGTGAAATACACACAGACGTCCAGATTGGTTATTTCTGTAGTCAACATGATGTTGTATGCTGTAGAGCTTGTCTATCGGATGGTCATAGGTCTTGTGAGTCTCTTTTACCTTTAGACTCTGCTTCAAAGGACGTCAAAAATTCATCTTTACTTTCCGATACGTTAGAAGAACAAGATTATATGACTGAAACATTGCAGAAAATGGAAGAAAATAGAGACGAGAATCGAAAATTACTGAAACAGAGGAAGTCATTGATAATAAAGCAAATCAGTGCAGCTAAATCAAAAGTTCTAAAATATCTAGATGAGATTGAAGAAAGATTAATAACTGAAGTAGGGTCTGTACAGGAAAAAAATGAGGAGAAAATAAACAGAGAAAAACATGAAATTTCTCAATTAACATCGATTTTAAAAGACAATAAACAAGAACTAGAATTCCTAAAAGACCATGGCTCTAATAATCAGCTATTTTTAACTTTACGAAAACAAATAACAAACATCCAGAAAACAGACAAGCAGATTCATGACATGACGTCTGCTATTAATGAAATTGACATGGAGTTTGAAGAAAATAAGAATGTCAACATTGAAACAATCGGATCATTGTCACAAATTACCCGACCTTGTCCTATTAAATATAAATCAATGAAAGCACAACATCAACAGGTACAACAAGATAGAAGACAAACACTGACCGAATTCATCGAAGAAGGTGAAGTTAATCTAAAACATGGCGAACAATACGAGTTAACAGACATGGCTGTCACTTCTGACAACAAATTACTACTTTATAATCGTCAGCCATCTCATAAGAAGGTATATATATACAAGGATTATAAAACCTATGAAGATGAAATATCGTTTACCAGTCCACCTGATTGTATTACTGTAGTACCATGTACAGATAAAGCAGTTGTTACTCTTCCATGGGAGGGATCCATACAATTTATCAACACTACTAACAGTACAAAGGACAACAAGATAAAGATAGGAGAAATGTGTTGGGGTGTCACTGCTGTAAAGGACAAACTTTACATCGGTGGAAATGATAAAGTTTTAATTTTAAATACAGATGGATCTCGTGTAAGAGAGATAACAACTGATGGTTATAATTACAACTTATTGTATAATGAAAGGAATGATCTGTTGTTGTTAAGACAGGATGGTGAGAGATTGTGTTGTATCAATTTAGATGGCCACGTTATATATAGATACGACATATTAGGAGTCTATGGACTGGCTGTGGATCAACAAGGTCATGTATACACAAGTGGACTTGAATCACACGACATACACAGGTTGTCACCAGATGGAACATTCCGTGATATAGTATTAAGTAAACATGATGGTGTTGACAAACCACTGGGTATAACATTTAACAATGACTTTACAAAACTGTTCATTATAAATGGAGGAGGTAAGACTGTATTAGTTTATAGTTGTAAATGAAAGATTTTATATTTTGTAGATGAAGAATTTTTATATTTTGTTGATGAAAGATTTTTATATTTGGTAAATGAAGGATTTTTATATTTTGTTGATGAAGGATTTTCATATTTTTTGTAAATGAAGGATTTTTATATTTTGTTGATGAAGGATTTTTATATTTGGTAAATGAAGGATTTTTATATTTTTGTAAATGAAGGATTTTTATATTTTGTTGATGAAGGATTTTTATATTTGGTAAATGAAGGATTTTTATATTTTTTGTAAATGAAGGATTTTATATTTTGTTGATGAAGGATTTTTATATTTGGTAAATGAAGGATTTTTATATTTTTTGTAAATGAAGGATTTTTATATTTTGTTGATGAAGTATTTTTATATTTTGAGGACATGAATGATATTGACTAGTCACATTTTTTATTTCCAATCAAGGAGCCCTTTCGGGCAGAACAATTAACAAGAATTTAATACAATGATTATGGATTGATTACATTGATTGGAAGATGACAACATTTTATGAAACAAACAAATCAAAATTTAATCATACAAACCACTGATATAACATTTAACAATGACTTACAAAACTGTTAATTATAAGTAGAAATAAGACTGTATTAGTTTATATTTTGTAGATATCATGAAGGATTTTTATATTTTGTAAATAAAATATTTTTTGTTTATTTTGTGGACAAGATGGTATTGAAAAGTCACAAACCACTGATATAATATTTAACAATGACTTACAAAACTGTTAATTATAAGTAGAAATAATTCTATATTAATTAGTTGATAGCTTTAAATGAAGATTGTTTTTTACTTTGTGATAACAATATGTTTCCTCATGTGTATGTACTGTAGATAAAAGTAGTAAAATATAGATCTAATTAATTTTACTGGATAATTTTAATTTGAATTGTGTTAATTATTGGAGTATAAAGTATGCTAATTAAAGGATTATTGCTAACATTGTACATCTTGAGGTGAAGCTTGGAACTTTTGCTCATTTACAATGAAGTACCTGTACCAAACCACCAAAATACTAGTAGTTGATTTGGGAATTGCTCCCAAAGTGTGGTGGTTTTTTTTTTTTTTACATTTTATCACAACATTTGGATCATTTAGAACGGTTGGACAATTTAGAACATCCCGCTCATGTATATGGACAATTAACAACCGTTGGAGTTTTACAACATTTGGACAATTTACAACATTTGGACAATTTACAACAATTTGGTCATTACAACATTTGAACTATTTAGATTAACCATAGTGTGATTATTTACAACATTTGGACAATTTATAACATTTGGACCATTCACAACATTTGGACAATTTACAACATTTGAACTATTAACAATATTTGGACTATTCACAATATTTGGACCATTCACAACATTTGGACAATTTACAACATATGGATCATTACAATATTTGGACAATGTATAACATGTTTTTATAGAATATTGCATACATACAATTTATATATAAAGTATAACATGTACAATGTGTCTATTTATAGCATATCAAATACACATTTATTATAAGTCCAATTCATAACAGATATATCATGGCAATCGGAAACACACATATTTTTTTTTTGGCCTAAAATTAAATAAAAATAAAATTATAGATAATATATATTAAGGATTTATGGTATTTAACGCCACTTTCAACAATATTTTAATTATATCGTGGCGATCAGTTTTATTGCTGACAGAGTTCCCAGAGAAAACAACAGACATGTCGCAAGTCACTGACAAACTTTATCACATAATGTTGTATCGAGTACACCTCGACATAAATTACTTGCTGTTCCATATAATGTTCATCCGTAACAGCTTAACCTCATATTTTGCCTTATTAATAAAATGAGGGAAATTACATTTTACAAGACATTATCAATACTGAGATCACTATGATAGTTTGATATTAAATCAGTGCCTATCACCACTAAAGTTGTGCGTTCGATTCCCGCTTTTGGCGAGGTGTACTCTATACATCTTTATCATGTCTATGTAATCAAGTTTTAGAGATTTATTGCAGGTCAGTGATTTTATCGATATTCCAGTTTCCTTCACCATATTGAACCACCATCTCATAGGTAGCATATTGCTACAAGTGATGTTAAGCACTAATTAGTCTAGCGATTTTAAATTAATAATGATCTTATGTGTATCAATTGTTAATGGTGGTTGTTAGTGAAACCTGATCATTCAGAAACAACACACACACAATTTTTACAATTTGTACAGACATAGAGAAAAACATAGCAATTTTCTTAATCACCTGTCGTCTGTTGTCCGTTTATCATTTTCGTCAACACTTTATCTAACCTAATTATAAAGAAGCATGGAAGTTGTCGCTCACATTAACCTCTCTTTGTCTTCGATGGCCCTTTCAAATTTTAATGTTCTAATCAAAATCGCTGACACAGAATGAACCATACTATATTTACATTCTCACTTTTCAAATGTCTGGATTGATGCGAATCAACACTGAAATAAGATCCTGATTGACTCCCATGTCAAATATAAACTTTAGTACATTGTAAGAATATTTCTTCTTGCATCAAGTTTTTAGCTCACCTTGCCAATGGAAATGTCAGCTTTTTCCATCACTTGGCATCCGTCGTCCGTTAACTTTTCACATTTTAATGTTCTCCTCCAAAACCGCTTGTCCAAATGAACAGAAACTTAATAGCTATAGGAATGATCTATGGATGGTCTTCTATTAAAATTGCTCATTTTGTCTTGATCAGTTAAAAAACATGGCCACCACAGACAATTCTTGTTTCAGATTGGTTAATTTCTTAAATTTTTTCTCCTCTGAAACTCAGTTGCCAAATGAAGAAAAATTTGGTAGGAAGCACCTTTGGAAAGTTCTGTATAAGGTTTCCTCAAAACAGAATGAAAAGTGAGCAACAAAGTGTTTTAGCTCCCCGACACGTGACAGTTTTTAACATAGGAGCCTATTGGGAAATGAATAACAGCTTTCCTTAAGAAGAGTTTCAAGATACCAAAGCCGAAAGGGGTAATAAGAATCCGTAAATCGAAGGACGGACAACACAATGGCAAAAAAGGACAAAAGGACAAACAATGATCTACAAAGCATACACATAAAACTAAAGATCGTGTAACACAAGCCCCACTAAAAACCGGGACTGAACTTGGGTGCTCGAGAAAGGTAAGCTGTTCCTGCTTCACTAGTGGTATTCGTCGTGTTAATCTGATTACAAATCCGGGGATAGTTCATGAATGAAGAAAGGACCGGTGTCATATGGTATTTTGACCCCCATGGTATATTGATCCCCCTGTATGGTAAATTGAACCCCTATGGTATTTTGACCCCCTCATTTCTAATCAAGAGATAGGCAGGGGGTCAAAATATCATGGGTAGGGGGTTCGATATACCATGGGTACTGTAAGGAGGTAAAAATACCATGGATAAGGGGGTCGATGTACCATGGGTATGGGATCAAAACACCATGGGTAGGGGGTCTAAATACCATGGATAGGGGGGTCGATATATATGTACCATGGGTAGGAGGGTCAAAATACCATGGTAGGGGTAGATATACCATGGGTAGGGGACTCGATATGCCATCAGTAGGGGGTCGATATACCATAGGTAGGGAGTCAAAGTACCATGGGTGGGGTGTCGATATACCATGAGTAAGGGGATCAAGATACAATAGGTAGGGGGTTGATATACCATGGGAAGGGGGTTAAAATACCATGGGTAGGAGGGTCGATATACCATGGTTAGGGGGTCATCAGAAATAATCTTCCAATGAAGGGAATTAAGGGAAATCATGATTTATATCTATAACATGTAATAAAGGATGGTCAGGTAGCTAATTTTCATGAATATTACTTTAATACCTATATCACACACATGAGTAATGCAAGGTAGTTTATTTTCACGGATAACACTTTGATACCTACGTCATACCATGAACAGATTCAATGTAACTTATTTTCATGAATACAATTTCGCTACCTGAATCACACACCGACATCATTTTGAGTAGCTTATTTTCACTTTCTGATACCTTTGTGAAACACTGGAGAGATGTAAGTTTTCACTAGCAACATTTTGTTACCTGAATAGTGAATCTCACGCTGGCGAGACATAAGATAGCTTATTGTCATGGGCAACCTTCTGAAGCTATATCTGTCGAATTTGTGTTCTTCTCTCGATGGGATTTTAACTCACACTATTGTTGCACTGCAGCACCAATCGATTAGCCTTAGGTCCAGCGCCCTATACCACTCGACCACATCCGCTCCATATATATATATATATATACTCATTAAGTTCTATGGTTGGTAGATTCCCTTAGACTTTATGTGTATATCGAGGTAAATAAAAAATATCTCTGAAAATTTATTCGGAGCTTTCGGCCGCACAACCCGGCCTTCTTCAGCGGAACTTTATTATGTTATGGTACATTTGAATTTGTCATAATGGATAACCTCACAAAGTAAATAATTTTTTTTTACGGGAAATAGAATGTTAAGTTTTTGTATTTAATCCATGGGGTTTGAATGTTCGCAGTTTATTCATTCACAGTTTTTCGATTGACTCTCGGTAAGAATTATCGCCGCAATTTTTTTCTAAAGCCATAATTTCATAATCATTCACGGAATGTTCAGTCGAATTAAAATATATTGCTATTGGATCAGGTTTCTGCCTTCTGATTAGTGATAAATTTAACAAATGTCTTTGGTACAGGGTGTCCCCGGTTTCTCCGACGTAAATACATTTGTCACAATGCTTACAAAATAAAGCGTAAACCTCATTTGCCGTTGTACAATTAAAATAATTTTTTACGTTAAATGTTTTTCCTTCAAAATTGGGGAACATACGGACAAATAGCACAGTTCCTACTGCAGGTTCACACTTATGTTCCTGTTTAAAAAACAGAGAATTATGCTTTTTGTGAACTATAATATCTTTTAAATTCGTCTGAATGCTAAAATTTGTGGTTTTATGCACCAACAGTGAGACCGATCCAGTAATTTCGGAACATACAAACATTGAATTATTGCACCATATGCGGATTTCAACAACTTATATCTCATCAGTGCGGATTGAAGCCAAATGAATGAAAATCCAAAAAGCATTAAAACACGAAGAGTAATTAAACACAAATTAGAAACTCTTATAGCAAGCTTGCAGCTAAAATTAAATAAAGTTCAAAAAAGCAAAACGCCCCTGATCCTAATAAGTAGTTATTTTTTCATACCAATATACCTATTTTTTGACTGAATCGTTTCAAACACGTAAATGAGTGAATGTTGTTTAACTTTAAATGACTTTTAGTTCAACTATATCGTGGGAAGACCATATTAATTTGTTTATGAGATGGTGCTGTCCGCTTTGTACTAGACCAACAGGGTTGGATTTTAATAGTGCTAACTCATTAGAACAACAATGCACGTATAATATGTCGCTCCATGGGGTACATTATACCGACTCCGAGCCAACTAGTCTTTGCCTTTATTCTTTAACGCTATGTGTTTATATTACTTTTACGTCTTTGGTTTGACCCCATGTCTATCGAACACACGATCTACCCACGTAGATATACGGCACTTGAGGCGATTACGCTAACCATTACACCATCGTAACTCTGTATAGCTTGTTTATTATGATAACTAACCTTCTTGTTACATTCGAATATTGTCGGAAAACAGAAAATGCATTATCTATTTCATAATAGCAATTTACTTAAATTCGTTTTCAAATATATATATCTATATATATATAGTTAATCTTTGTTAGACTTGAATGTATTTAGATTTGTAAATCTATTATTATAAATGAAATAATGGATTTTTATCCAGATGTAAATGAACAGGAGATTGGTATATCCATTTCGGGGATGAATCTATCTGATTAAAATTAGATATCGTCACTTACTTCTTCTCCTCCCCACCCCACCCCCATTTCATTCACAAATTGTATCTAGAAAAGCCTTATATCAAGCGGGCGCATTTGTTTTCTAGACTTCTATTAATTTATCAGAACTTGGCAAAAGGGGAATAACTGGAATGGTATTTTTAAAGTATTGTTGAGATAGCAAATTTTCATGTCTATCATTTGGAACAACTCTGTGGTTTAGGAAAATTTCATTCCAAATGACAAAAAGTAGCTTGACTTTACTGTAGCTCAGATTCATCCGACACCGGGTTTAACTATGATTGGATTTTTTGCCAATCAGACAAATGTCAGCGTACTAGTATCGGACAAAATAAATCAGTAATAAAGTGCCAAAATATTCCTTCTGAATAGAAGATCATAGAATATATATTTACGGTACTAAATTTATTTCTATTAGTGTTAGGGATAGGACTATGGTGTTTAACCACGGACCTATTGCAAGTCACTGAAAAACGTTATCATATAACGTTGTATCGAGTACACCTCGCCGTTATAGGGATTCGAACTCACAACTTTAGTGGTAATAAGATAGTTCTAAATCCAACTAACATACGAACACGACCACGACTGCCCCTATCTTTCTATTAAAATGTAATGACATGAAAAAAAGAAATGATGATAATTAATCTGTATTTCATCAAGCAAAGGTCAGTTGTATTGAGTAAAGTGATATTGTTATAAATGTCAAATATTACAAAATAACAAATATACACGTTTAAACAACCAAAAATGGGGGTGGGGGGGGGGGGGGGGGTGTCAGCCAGATATATAGTTTATCATTTGACCGAGTAAAGAAACAAAGAAAGTGTATTAGATATACCCAACATCAAAGAAACAAAACGTAAAGAGGTACCAAAAGGAGAGTGATAATATTACCTGATCGCGACACAAATAAATAAACAAACTGGTTATAATATTTTCTAAAGGCAAAGAAATATTCGGTTGAATATAGTATATATATTGTGTGTAACTGCACGGTCTAGTAGACAAGTATTTAAATTGCAAACAGGTATCTACTTCCGCATTTCAGAACTGATTGAAATATTAAAATGTTGGGACTAATTTTATTACTGATTTTCTCATTAAGCATTGGTAAGTGGTTATTTAGAAAGAAAAGTATTTGTAACTTAAAATTGTGTAATTGATCAAGTATTATGTAATATAAACATATACATAATATCCCCATATACATGTACAGCTTTTTAAAACCTTTCATCTGTTTTCGTAGCTGTTCAATGCTTATAGTTTCTTCAGTCTTTAACTTAAACCGTCATGTAATCTTAGATAACGGCATAACATTACACTTATGATATCATACGTAATTCGCTTACTCCAAAATGAGAGGGAACGTACGGTTGGGATGTTTCAAGCCGAATGTCACAAACAGAGATAGCAAACCATTTTATTTGCTCAAGAATGACAATTTACACCTTGCTCGTTCGTGTAAGAGCAACCGGCACAACATCTGATCGTCGACGTAGTGGTAGACCACGAGAAACGACGTTACGTCAAGATAGACACATCACACTAATCCACTTACGTAATCGCTTTGTTACTGCCATGGACACAGCAAGGCGAAACCATGGTATACGTAACAACAGAATTTCTGACCAAACAGTTCGTAATCGGTTGCGTCAGTCTGGTCTCCGTTAAGGTCGCCCTCTGAAAGGTATGGAGTTGAAACGTCGACACAGGATTGCTAGGCTTCAATGGGCACGTGCACGTCTTCGGTGGAGGCGAAACACTTGGCAGAACTTTTTGTTTTCTGATGAATCCAGTTTAATTTGAAATTTAGCGACGGAAGAGTGCGTATTTATCATCGTCGTAGGGAACGTTTCGCTGATCGTTGTGTAAAGCAAACCGACCGATTTGGAGGCTGTGGTGTAATGGTATGGGGTGGGATTAGTGATATTGGAAAGACTAACCTTAAAATAGTGGTTGGAAACTTAAATGGCATTCGTTATCGTGACGAAATTTTGGCTCCAATTGTTCTCCCGTTTATTCGAACACATCACTTCAATCATTTTTTTCGGCAAGATAACGTTAGATGCCATATTTCACGTGTTGCCATGAACTTCCTTAATGATAACCACATTCGCACTCTACCTTGGCCGGCATTATCACCAGACTTAACTCCCATCGAACATTTGTGGGATGAGCTTGGAAGACGCGTCCGTATGCGAGTTAATCCCCCGGAATCTATTGATCAGCTTCAAAGGGCACTCACAGATGAGTGGAACAACATTCCACAGGCATTTGTCATGCGTCTTATAGGATCTATGCGCCGTAGATGTCTAGCTGTCATCAATGCAAGAGGAGGACACACACGCTATTAAACAGTTATTTACGTTTTTTGGGTGTTCCGTTTTGTTGCGCTCCTTTACAGTTAAAGTTGAACTGAAATGAATTGTGTGCACATGTTTATATTCATAACGACATGAAAACTTGAAAACAATAATTTATCATAAAATATTGTTTGCATTAAAAATGTAATAAAAATAGAGAGAGGTGTAGCGTTTCTTTTTTTGACTACTATATATATATATTTTTTACAGTGAAATGAGGGAGTTTTAGATTTTTAATACGTCACACTTTGTCACCTGACTATTTAGTGAGCTGTAATTATACCATCTAATCTTTACAAACTCAGTCTAACTTTGATAGACACTGCAGAAGGTCATGTGTTGATCGAAAATGTTGTCAATATATTTTTTGTAACATCTTTATCTGTATCGTTGCACAATCGTCTAGGAAAATATATATTTATTAAAAAAATATGGACCCCTACATATTATACCCAACAAGGGAGGAAGGCTGTAATACTGGAAAATATCCACCTTATCGTGTCAATCCTATATTTTACGCACTTACGTCACATTGCATGGTGTTTCTTCACTCTTGAAATGATTTTTCTAAACGGCAAAGCATACGCAACCCTCTTTACTACTGTTTTCCAGCTTTACTGTTGTTTTACAGCTTTACTACTGTTCTCCAGCTTTACTACTCTTCTCCAGTTCTACTGCTTTTCTCCAGCTTTACTGATGTTCTCCAGCTTTACTGTTGTTCTCCAGCTTTACTGTTGTTCTCCAGTTTTACTGTTGTTCTCCTGCTTTACTGTTCTTCTCCAACTTTACTGTTGTTCTACAGCTTTACCACTGTTCCCTAGCTTTACTGTTGTTCTACACCTTTGCTACTCTTCTCGAACTTTACTATTGTTCTCCAGTTTTCCTGCTGTTCTCCAGCTTTACTGTTGTTCTCCAGGCTTACTGGTCTTCTCCAGCTTTACTGTTGTTCTACACCTTTACTGTTGTTCTCCAGCATTATTACTCTTCTCCAGATTTACTCTTGTTCTCCAGCTTTACTACTGTTCTCCAGCTTTACTGTTGTTTTCCAGATTTCCTGTTGTTCTTCAGATTTACTGCTCTTCTCCAGATTTACTGTTGTTCTTCAGCTTTACCGTTGTTATCAGCTTTACTACTGTTCTCCAGAGTTAGTGTTATTCTACAGCTTTCCTACTGTTCTCCAACTTTACTACTGTTCTCCAGCTTTACTATTGTTCTCCAGCTTTACTCCTGTTCCCCAACTTTGCTGTTGGTCCCCAGTTTTACTGTTGTTCTCAGCTTTATTGTTGTTCTCCAGCTTTACTATTGTTCTACAGATTTACTACTGTTCACCAGCTTTACAGTTGTTCTACAGCTTTACTGCTGTTTTCCATCTTTAATGTGGTTCTACAGCTTTACTACTGTTCTCCAGTTTTACTGTTGGTCTCCAGCTTTATTGTTGTTCTCAGCTTTACAACTGTTCTCCAGCTTTACTGTTGTTCTACAGCTTTCCTACTGTTATCCAGCTTTAATATTGTTCTACAGGTTTACTACTGTTCTCCAACTTTACTACTGTTCTTCAGCTTTACTTTTGGTCTCCAGCTTTACTGTTGTTCTCCTGCTTTACTGTTGTTCTACAACTTTAATACTGTTCTCCAGCATTACTGTTGTTCTACAGCATTTCTACTCTTTTCCAGCTTTGCTGTTGTTCTTCAGCTTTACAACTGTTTTCCAGCTTTACTCTTGTTCTACGGCTTTGCTACTGTTCTCCAGCTTTACAATTGTTCTCCAGCTTTACTGTTGTTTTTCAGCTTTACTGTTGTTCTTCAACTTTACTGTTGTTCTCCAGCTTTACTGTTGTTTTCTACAGCATTACTTTTGTTCACCAGCTTTACTGTTGTTCTTCCACTTCACTATTGTTCTCCAGCTTTACTGTTGTTCTCCAGCTTTACTACTCTTCTCCAACTTTACTCCTGTTCTCTAGCTTTACTACTATTCGCCAGCTTTACTCTTGTTTTCCAGCTTTACTGTTGTTCTCCAACTTTGCTCTTTTTCTTCAGCTTTACTGTTGTTCTCCAGCTTTACTGTTGTTCTCCAACTTTACTACTGTTCTCCAGCTTTATTGTTTTTCTACAGCTTTACTACTGTTATATAGCTTTACTGTTGTTCTACAGCTTTACTGTGGTTATGCAGCTTTACTGTTGTTCTTCCTCTTTACTACTTTTCTCCCGCTTTTCTGTTGTTCTCCAGGTTTACTACTCTTTTCCAGTTTTACTGTTGTTTTCCAGCTTTCCTGTTGTTCTCCAGATTTACTGTTGTACTACAGCTTTCCTACTGTTCTGCAGCTTTACTATTTTTCTCCAGTTTTACTGTTGTTCTTCCACTTTACTACTGTTCTCCAGCTTTACTGTTGTTCTACAGCTTTACTGTTATTCTCCAGCATTCCTGTTGTTCTTCCACTTTACTACTGTTCTCCAGCTTTACTACTCTTCCCCAGCTTTACCGTTGTTCTCTAGCTCTACTACTGTTTTCCAGCTTTACTGTTGTTCTCCAGCGTTGCTGTTGTTCTATACCTTTACTACTGTTCTCAAGATTTAATGTTGTTCTATAGCTATACTACTGTTCCCCATCTTTACTGTTGTTCTCCAGCTTTATTGTTGTTCTCCAAGTTTACTATTGTTCTACATCTCTATCACTGTTCTCCATTTTTAATGTTGTTCTCCAGATTTACTGTTCTACAGATTTACTGTTGTTCTCCAGCTTTACTATTGTTTTCCAACTTTACTGTTGTTCCACATCTTTACTGTTGTTCTCCAGCTTTACTCTTGTTCTTCCACTTTACTACTATTCTCAAACTTTACTGTTGTTCTCCAGCTTTACTACTCTTCCCCACCTTTACAATTGTTCTCCAGCTTTATTGTTGTTCTTCAGCTTTGCTACTGTTCTCCAGTTTTACTGTTGTTCTACAGCTTTACTACTGTTCTCCAGCTTTACAATTGTTGTCCAGCGTTAATTCTGTTCTTTAGCTTTTTCATTATTCTCCAGTTTTACCGTTGTTTTCCTGCTTTCCTGCTATTCCCCAGCTTTACTGATGTTCTTCAGATATACTGTTGTTCTACTGCTTTACTATTGTTTACCAGCTCTGTTGTTGTTCTTCAGCTTTACTGCTGTTCCCCAGATTTACAGTTGTACAGCTTTGCAACTGTTCTCCAGCTTTATAATTCTTCTTCAGCTTTTCTGTTGTCCTACAGCTTTACTGTTGTTCTTCAGCTTTACTGTTGTTCTCCAGCTTTACTGCTGTTCTGCAGCTTTACTACTGTTCTCCAGCTTTATTGTTGTTCTACAGCTTTACTACTGTTATATAGCTTTACTGTTGTTCTACAGCTTTACTGTGGTTATGCAACTTTACTGTTGTTCTTCCTCTTTACTATTTTTCTCCCGCTTTTCTGTTGTTCTCCAGCTTTACTACTCTTTTCCAGTTTTACTGTTGTTTTCCAGCTTTCCTGTTGTTCTCCAGATTTACTGTTGTAATACAGCTTTCCTACTGTTCTCAGCTTTACTATTTTTCTCCAGCTATACAACTGTTCCCCAGTTTTGCTGTTGGTCTCCAGTTTACTGTTGTTCTCAGCTTTTTCATCGTTCTCCAGCTTTACTACTGTTCTACAGCTTTACTACCGTTCTCCAGCTTTACTGAAGTTCTACAGCTTTACTACTGTTTTCCAGCTTTACTGTTGCTCTACATCTTTACTACTGTTCTCCTGCTTTACTACTGTTCTCCAGTTTTACTGTTGGTCGACATCTTTACTACTGTTTTCCAGCTTTGCTGTTGTTATTCAGCTTTTCAACTGTTCTCCAGCTTTACTGTTGTTCTCCAGCTTTACTGTTGTTCTACAGCTATACTGTGTTCTCCAGCTTTACTGTTGTTCTTCCACTTTACCACTGTTCTCCAGCTTTACTGTTGTTCTACAGCTTTACTACTTTTCCCCAGCTTTACCGTTTTTCTCTAGCTCTACTACTGTTTTTCAGCTTTACTGTTGTTCTCCAGCGTTGCTGTTGTTCTATAGCTTTACTACTGTTCTCCAGATTTAATGTTGTTCTATAGCTTTACTACTGTTGCCCATCTTTACCGTTGTTCTCCAGCTTTACTGTTGTTCTCCAGCTTTACCACTCTTCTCCAGCTTTATTGTTCTTCTCCAAGTTTACTATTGTTCTACATCTCTACTACTGTTCTCCATTTTTAATGTTGTTCTCCAGATTTACTGTTCTACAGATTTACTGTTGTTCTCCAGCTTTACTATTGTTTTCCAGCTTTACTGTTGTTCCACATCTTTACTGTTTTTCTCCAGCTTTACTCTTGTTCTTCCACGTTACTACTATTCTCCAGCTTTACTGTTGTTCTCCAGCTTTACTACTCTTCCCCACATTTACAATTGTTCTCCAGCTTTATTGTTGTTCTTCAGCTTTGCTACTGTTCTCCAGTTTTACTGTTGTTCTACAGCTTTACTACTGTTCTTCAGCTTTACAATTTTTGTCCAGCGTTACTGTTGTTTTCCAGTTTTACAGTTTTTCTCCAGCTTTACATTTTTTCTCCAGCTTTACTGTTGTTCTCCAGCTTTTTCATCGTTCTCCAGCTTTACTACTGTTCTACAGCTTTACTACCGTTCTCCAGCTTTACTGAAGTTTTACAGCTTTACTACTGTTTTCCAGCTTTACTGTTGCTCTACAGCTTTACTACTGTTCTCCTGCTTTACTACTGTTCTCCAGTTTTACTGTTGGTCGACATCTTTACTACTGTTTTCCAGCTTTGCTGTTGTTATTCAGCTTTTCAACTGTTCTCCAGCTTTACTGTTGTTCTTCCACTTTACCACTGTTCTCCAGCTTTATTGTTGTTCTACAGCTTTACTACTTTTCCCCAGCTTTACCGTTTTTCTCTAGCTCTACTACTGTTTTTCAGCTTTACTGTTGTTCTCCAGCGTTGCTGTTGTTCTATAGCTTTACTACTGTTCTCCAGATTTAATGTTGTTCTATAGCTTTACTACTGTTGCCCATCTTTACTGTTGTTCTCCAGCTTTACTGTTGTTCTCCAGCTTTACCACTCTTCTCCAGCTTTATTGTTCTTCTCCAAGTTTACTATTGTTCTACATCTCTACTACTGTTCTCCATTTTTAATGTTGTTCTCCAGATTTACTGTTCTACAGATTTACTGTTGTTCTCCAGCTTTACTATTGTTTTCCAGCTTTACTGTTGTTCCACATCTTTACTGTTGTTCTCCAGCTTTACTCTTGTTCTTCCACGTTACTACTATTCTCCAGCTTTACTGTTGTTCTCCAGCTTTACTACTCTTCCCCACATTTACAATTGTTCTCCAGCTTTATTGTTGTTCTTCAGCTTTGCTACTGTTCTCCAGTTTTACTGTTGTTCTACAGCTTTACTACTGTTCTTCAGCTTTACAATTGTTGTCCAGCGTTACTGTTGTTTTCCAGTTTTACAGTTTTTCTCCAGCTTTACATTTTTTCTCCAGCTTTACTGTTGTTCTCCAGCTTTACTGTTGTTCTTCCACTTTACTACTGTTCTCCAGCTTTACTGTTGTTCTCCAGCTTTACTACTCTTCTTCAGCTTTACTGTTGTTCTCTAGCTCTACTACTGTTCTCCAGATTTAATGTTGTTCTACAGCTTTACAACTGTTCTCCAGCTTGTATACTGCTCTTCAGCTTTACTGTTGTTCTCCAGCTTTATTACTGTTCTCCATCTTTACTGTTGTTCTCCAGCTTTACTCTTGATCTACGGCATTATGATAGTTCTCCAGCTTTACCTTTGTTTTCCAACTTTACTATTGTTCTCCATCTTACTGTTTTTCTTCCACTTTACTTTTTTTCTTCCACTTTACTACTGTTCTTCAGCTTTACTCTTGTTCTTCGGCTATACTACTCTTCTCCAACTTTACTGGTGTTTTATAGCTTTGCTACTGTTCCCTAGCTTTACTTTTGTTCTCCAGCTTTATTGTTGTTCCCCATTTTACTGTTGTTCTCCAACTTTGCTGTTTTTCTTCAGCCTTACTATTGTTCCCCAACTTTACTGTTGTTCACCAGATTTTCTCTTGTTCTCCAGCTTTACTAATTTTCTAAAGCTTTACTGTTGTTCTTCAGCTTTACTACTCTTCTATAGCTTTACTGTTGTTCTACAGCTTTACTCCTCTTCTCTAGCTTTAATATTGTTCTCCAGTTTTACTGCTATTCTCCAGCTTTTCTGTTGTACTCCAGGCTTACTGTTGTTCTCCGACCTTACTGTTGTTTTACAGCTTTACTTTTGTTCTCCTACTTTACTACCCTTCTCCAGCTTTACTGCTGTTTTCCAGCTTTACCGTTGTTTTCCAGTTTTCCTGTTGTTCTCCAGATTTAGTCTCGTTCTACAGCTTTACCGTTCTCAGATTTACTACTGTTTTCCAGCTTTACTATTGTTCTCCAGCTTTACTACTGTTCCCCAGCATTGCTATTGGTCTCCAGTTTTACTGTTGTTCTCAACTTTACTGTTGTTCTACAGCTTTTCTATTGTTCTCCAGTTTTACTGTTTTTCTCCTGCTTTACAGTTGTTCTCCTGATCTACTCTTGCCCTATAAGTTTACTACTGTTCTTTAGCTTTATTGTTGTTCTACAGCTTTACCACTGTTTTCCAGCTTTGCTGTTGTTCTACAGCTTTACTACTGTTTTCCCGCTTTTTCGTTCTTCAGCTTTACTACTGTTTTACAGCTTTGCTTTTGTTCTTCAGCTTTACTACTGTTCTCCAGATTTACTGTTGTTCTACAGCTTTACTACAGTTCTCCAGCTTTACGTTTGTTCTTCCACTTTACTGTTGTTTTCCAGCTTTAATACTCTTCTCCAGATTTATTGTTGGTCTCTAGCTTTACTGTTGTTCTCCAGCTTAACCGGTGTTCTCCAGCTTACTGTTGTTCTCCACCTTTGCTGTTTTTCTTCATCTTTACTGTTGTTCTCCAACTTCACTGTTGTTCTACAGCTTTACTACTGTTCTCCAGATTTATTGTTGTTCTACAGCTTTTATACTGTTCTCCAGCTTTACTGTTTTCTCCAGCTTTATTACTGTTTCCCATCTTTACTGGTGTTTTTCAGCTTTACGGTTGTTCTTCAGCTTTGTTGAAGTTCTCCAGCTTTACTGTTTTTGTCCAGCTTTACTGTTGTTCTCCAACTTCTCTACTCTTCTCCAGCTGTACTGTAGTTCTCCAGCTTTATTATTGTTCTACAGCTTTACTGTTGTTTTCCACCTTTCCTGTTGTTCCCCAGATTTAGTCTTGTTCTCCAGCTTTATTGTTTTCAGCTTTACTACTGATCTCCAGCCTTACTATTGTTCTACAGCTTTACTACTGTTCTCCAGCTTTAGTGTTGTTCTACAGCTTTACTACTCTTCTCTAGCTTTACTATTGTTCTCCAGTTTTACTGCTATTCTCCAGCTTTACTGTTTTACTCCAGGCTTACTGTTGTTCTCCAGCCTTACTGTTGATCTACAGCTTTACTGTTGTTCTCCAACTTTACTACTCTTCTCCACCTTTACTGTTGTTCTCCAGCTTTACTACTGTTCTCTAGCTTTACTGTTGTTTTCCAGCTTTCCTGTTGTTCTCCAGATTTATTCTCGTTCTCCAGCTTTACTGTTCTCAGCTTCACTACTGTTCTTCAACTTTACTATTGTTCCCCAGCTTTGCTATTGGTCTCCAGATTTACTGTTGTGCTCAGCTTTACTGTTTTTCTACAGTTTTTCTATTGTTCTCCAATTTTACTGTTTTTCTCCTGCTTTACTGTTGTTCTCCAGTTGTACTGTTGTTCTTCTGATTTACTGTTGTTCTACAAGTTTACTACTGTCCTCTAGCTTTGCTGTTGTTCCTCAGCTTTACTACTGTTCTCCAGCTTTACTGTTGTTCTTCAGCTTTACTACTTTTCTCCAGCTTAACTGTTGTGCTTCAGCTTTACTACTTTTCTCCAGCTTTACTGTTGTTCTACAGCTTTACTACTGTTTTCCAGCTTTTTTTTCTTCAGCTTTACTACTGTTTTATAGCTTTGCTGTTGTTCTTCAGCTTTACTACTATTCTCCAGATTTACTGTTGTTCTACAGCTTTACTACTATTCTCCAGCTTTACTTTTGTTCTTCAACTTTACTGTTGTTTTCCAGCTTTACTACTCTTCTCCAGCTTTACTGTTGGTCTCTAGCTTTACTAGTATTCTCCAGCTTTAATGTTGTTCTCCAGCTTTACCGCTGTTCTCCAGCTTACTGTTGTTCTCCAGCTTTAATGTTGTTTTAGAGCTTTACTACTGTTCTCCAGATTTAATGTTGTTCTACAGCTTTAATACTGTTCTCCAGCTTTACTGTTTTTCTCCAGCTTTATTACTGTTCCCCATCTTTATTGTTGTTCTCCAGCTTTGCTCTTTTTGTCCAGCTTTACTGTTGATCTACGACATTACCACTGTTCTCCAGTTGTTGTTCTACAGCTTTACTCTTGTTCTCCAGCATTAATGTTGTTCTACAGTTTACTGATGTTTTCCAGCTTTACTGTTGTTCTCCAACATTACTGTTGTTCTACAGCTTTACTACTGTTCTCCAGCTTTTTTGTTTTCCAGCTTTACTACTGTCCTCTAGCTTTGCTGTTGTTCTTCAGCTTTACTACTTTTCTCCTGCTTTACCATTATTCTACAGCTTTACTACTGTTTTCCAGCTTTTTTTTCCTCAGCTTTACTACTGTTTTATAGCTTTGCTGTTGTTCTTCAGCTTTACTACTGTTCTCCATATTTACTGTTGTTCTACAGCTTTACTACTGTTCTCCAGCTTTAATGTTGTTTTCCATCTTTACTGTTGATTTACAGATTTACTGTTGTTCTCCAGCTTTAATATTGTTCTCCCGCTTTACTGTTTTTCTCCAGATTTATTGTTGTTTTTCAGCTTTACTATTTTTCTCCAGCTTTACTGTTGTTCTACAGCTTTACTTTTGTTCTTCCACTTTACTCTTGTTCTACAGCTTTACTACTCTTCTCTAGCTTTAATATTGTTCTCCAGTTTAACTGCTATTCTCCAGCTTTTCTGTTGTACTCCAGGCTTACTGTTGTTCTCCATCCTTACTGTTGTTCCCCAGCTTTACCGTTGTTCTCCAACTTTACTGTTCTCCAGCTTTATGGTTGTTTTCCAGCTTTCCTGTTGTTCTCCAGATTTAGTCTCGTTCTCCAGCTTTACTGTTCTCAACTTTACTGTTGTTCTACAGCTTTTCTATTGTTCTCCAGTTTTACTGTTTTTCTCCTACTTTACTCTTGTTCTCCAGCTGTACTGCTGTTCTCCTGATTTACTCTTGTTCTACAAGTTTACTACTGTTCTCTTGCTTTATTGTTGTTCTACAGCTTTACCACTGTTTTCCAGCTTTACTGTTGTTCTACAGCTTTATTACTGTTTTCCAGCTTTTACGTTCTTCAGCTTTACTACTGTTTTACAGCTTTGCTGTTGTTCTTCAGCTTTACTACTGTTCTCCAGATTTACTGTTGTTCTACAACTTTACTACTGTTCTGCAGCTTTGCGTTTGTTCTTCCACTTTACTGTTGTTTTCCAGCTTTAATACTCTTTTCCAGGTTAACTGGTGGTCTCTAGCTTTACTGTTGTTCTCCAGCTTAACCGGTGTTCTCCAGCTTCACTGTTGTTCTACAGCTTTACTACTGTTCTCCAGATTTTAATGTTGTTCTATAGCTTTAATACTGTTCTCCAGCTTTACTGTTTAACTCCAGTTTATTAATGTTCCCCATCTTTACTGTTGTTCTCCAGCTTTTCTGTTGTTCTTCAGCTTTGTTGAAGTTCTCCAGCTTTACTGTTTTTGTCCAGCTTTACTGTTGATCTACGACATTACCTCTATTCTCCAGCCTTACTGTTGTTCTACAGATTTACTGTTGTTCTCCAACTTTTCTACTCTTCTCCAGCTTTACTGTAGTTCTCCAGCTTTATTATTGTTCTACAGCTCTACTGTTGTTTTCAAGCTTTCCTGTTGTTCTCCAGATTTAGTCTTGTTCTATAGCTTTACTGTTCTCAGCTTTACTACTGTTCTCCAGCCTTACTATTGTTCTACAGATTTACTACTGTTCTCCAGCTTTAGTGTTGTTCTACAGCTTTACTACTGTTCTATAGCTTTACTGTTGTTCTATAGCTTTACTGTTGTTCTACAGCTTTGCTACTCTTCTCTATCTTTACTATTGTTCTCCAGTTTTACTGCTATTCTCCAGCTTTACTGTTTTACTCCAGGCTTACTGTTGTTCTCCAGCCTTACTGTTGTTCTACAGCTTTACTGTTGTTCTCCAACTTTACTACTCTTCTCCACCTTTACTGTTGTTCTCCAGCTTGACTACTGTTCTCTAGCATTACTGTTGTTTTCCAACTTTCCTGTTGGTCTCCAGATTTATTCTCGTTCTCCAGCTTTACTGTTCTCAACTTCACTACTGTTATCCAGCTTTCCTATTGTTCTCCAGCTTTACTACTGTTCCCCAGCTTTGCTATCGGTCTCCAGATTTACTATTGTTCTCAGCTTTACTGTTGTTCTACAGTTTTTCTATTGTTCTCCAGTTTTACTGTTTTTCTCCTGCTTTACTGTTGTTCTCCTGATTTACTGTTGTTCTATAAGTTTACTTTATTTTCTTCAGCTTTACTGTTGTTCCTCAGCTTTACTACTGTTTTACAGCTTTGCTGTTGTTCTTCAGCTTTACTACTGTTCTCCAGATTTACTGTTGTTCTACACCTTTATTACTATTCTCCAGCTTTACTTTTGTTCTTACACTTTACTGTTGTTCTACAGCTTTACTACTGTTCTCCAGCTTTAATGTTGTTCGCCATCTTTACTGTTGATTTACAGATTTACTGTTGTTCTCCAGCTTTAATATTGTTCTCCAGCTTTACTGTTTTTCTCCAGATTTACTGTTGTTTTTCAGCTTTACTATTTTTCACCAGCTTTATTATTGTTCTACAGCTTTACTACTGTTTTCCAGCTTTTTTGTTTTTCAGCTTTACTACTGTTTTACAGATTTGCTGTTGTTCTTCAGTTTTACTACTGTTCTCCAGATTTACTGTTGTTCTACAGCTTTACTACTGTTCTACAGCTTTACAATTGATCTCCAACTTTACTGTTGTTCTCCAGCTTTACTTTTGTTCTTCCACTTTACAGTTGTTTTCCATCTTTACTACTCTTCTCCAGCTTTACTACTGTTCCCCAGCATTGCTATTGGTCTCCAGTTTTACTGTTGTTCTCAACTTTACTGTTGTTCTACAGCTTTTCTATTGTTCTCCAGTTTTACTGTTTTTCTCCTGCTTTACAGTTGTTCTCCTGATCTACTCTTGCCCTATAAGTTTACTACTGTTCTTTAGCTTTATTGTTGTTCTACAGCTTTACCACTGTTTTCCAGCTTTGCTGTTGTTCTACAGCTTTACTACTGTTTTCCCGCTTTTTCGTTCTTCAGCTTTACTACTGTTTTACAGCTTTGCTTTTGTTCTTCAGCTTTACTACTGTTCTCCAGATTTACTGTTGTTCTACAGCTTTACTACAGTTCTCCAGCTTTACGTTTGTTCTTCCACTTTACTGTTGTTTTCCAGCTTTAATACTCTTCTCCAGATTTATTGTTGGTCTCTAGCTTTACTGTTGTTCTCCAGCTTAACCGGTGTTCTCCAGCTTACTGTTGTTCTCCACCTTTGCTGTTTTTCTTCATCTTTACTGTTGTTCTCCAACTTCACTGTTGTTCTACAGCTTTACTACTGTTCTCCAGATTTATTGTTGTTCTACAGCTTTTATACTGTTCTCCAGCTTTACTGTTTTCTCCAGCTTTATTACTGTTTCCCATCTTTACTGGTGTTTTTCAGCTTTACGGTTGTTCTTCAGCTTTGTTGAAGTTCTCCAGCTTTACTGTTTTTGTCCAGCTTTACTGTTGTTCTCCAACTTCTCTACTCTTCTCCAGCTGTACTGTAGTTCTCCAGCTTTATTATTGTTCTACAGCTTTACTGTTGTTTTCCACCTTTCCTGTTGTTCCCCAGATTTAGTCTTGTTCTCCAGCTTTATTGTTTTCAGCTTTACTACTGATCTCCAGCCTTACTATTGTTCTACAGCTTTACTACTGTTCTCCAGCTTTAGTGTTGTTCTACAGCTTTACTACTCTTCTCTAGCTTTACTATTGTTCTCCAGTTTTACTGCTATTCTCCAGCTTTACTGTTTTACTCCAGGCTTACTGTTGTTCTCCAGCCTTACTGTTGATCTACAGCTTTACTGTTGTTCTCCAACTTTACTACTCTTCTCCACCTTTACTGTTGTTCTCCAGCTTTACTACTGTTCTCTAGCTTTACTGTTGTTTTCCAGCTTTCCTGTTGTTCTCCAGATTTATTCTCGTTCTCCAGCTTTACTGTTCTCAGCTTCACTACTGTTCTTCAACTTTACTATTGTTCCCCAGCTTTGCTATTGGTCTCCAGATTTACTGTTGTGCTCAGCTTTACTGTTTTTCTACAGTTTTTCTATTGTTCTCCAATTTTACTGTTTTTCTCCTGCTTTACTGTTGTTCTCCAGTTGTACTGTTGTTCTTCTGATTTACTGTTGTTCTACAAGTTTACTACTGTCCTCTAGCTTTGCTGTTGTTCCTCAGCTTTACTACTGTTCTCCAGCTTTACTGTTGTTCTTCAGCTTTACTACTTTTCTCCAGCTTAACTGTTGTGCTTCAGCTTTACTACTTTTCTCCAGCTTTACTGTTGTTCTACAGCTTTACTACTGTTTTCCAGCTTTTTTTTCTTCAGCTTTACTACTGTTTTATAGCTTTGCTGTTGTTCTTCAGCTTTACTACTATTCTCCAGATTTACTGTTGTTCTACAGCTTTACTACTATTCTCCAGCTTTACTTTTGTTCTTCAACTTTACTGTTGTTTTCCAGCTTTACTACTCTTCTCCAGCTTTACTGTTGGTCTCTAGCTTTACTAGTATTCTCCAGCTTTAATGTTGTTCTCCAGCTTTACCGCTGTTCTCCAGCTTACTGTTGTTCTCCAGCTTTAATGTTGTTTTAGAGCTTTACTACTGTTCTCCAGATTTAATGTTGTTCTACAGCTTTAATACTGTTCTCCAGCTTTACTGTTTTTCTCCAGCTTTATTACTGTTCCCCATCTTTATTGTTGTTCTCCAGCTTTGCTCTTTTTGTCCAGCTTTACTGTTGATCTACGACATTACCACTGTTCTCCAGTTGTTGTTCTACAGCTTTACTCTTGTTCTCCAGCATTAATGTTGTTCTACAGTTTACTGATGTTTTCCAGCTTTACTGTTGTTCTCCAACATTACTGTTGTTCTACAGCTTTACTACTGTTCTCCAGCTTTTTTGTTTTCCAGCTTTACTACTGTCCTCTAGCTTTGCTGTTGTTCTTCAGCTTTACTACTTTTCTCCTGCTTTACCATTATTCTACAGCTTTACTACTGTTTTCCAGCTTTTTTTTCCTCAGCTTTACTACTGTTTTATAGCTTTGCTGTTGTTCTTCAGCTTTACTACTGTTCTCCATATTTACTGTTGTTCTACAGCTTTACTACTGTTCTCCAGCTTTAATGTTGTTTTCCATCTTTACTGTTGATTTACAGATTTACTGTTGTTCTCCAGCTTTAATATTGTTCTCCCGCTTTACTGTTTTTCTCCAGATTTATTGTTGTTTTTCAGCTTTACTATTTTTCTCCAGCTTTACTGTTGTTCTACAGCTTTACTTTTGTTCTTCCACTTTACTCTTGTTCTACAGCTTTACTACTCTTCTCTAGCTTTAATATTGTTCTCCAGTTTAACTGCTATTCTCCAGCTTTTCTGTTGTACTCCAGGCTTACTGTTGTTCTCCATCCTTACTGTTGTTCCCCAGCTTTACCGTTGTTCTCCAACTTTACTGTTCTCCAGCTTTATGGTTGTTTTCCAGCTTTCCTGTTGTTCTCCAGATTTAGTCTCGTTCTCCAGCTTTACTGTTCTCAACTTTACTGTTGTTCTACAGCTTTTCTATTGTTCTCCAGTTTTACTGTTTTTCTCCTACTTTACTCTTGTTCTCCAGCTGTACTGCTGTTCTCCTGATTTACTCTTGTTCTACAAGTTTACTACTGTTCTCTTGCTTTATTGTTGTTCTACAGCTTTACCACTGTTTTCCAGCTTTACTGTTGTTCTACAGCTTTATTACTGTTTTCCAGCTTTTACGTTCTTCAGCTTTACTACTGTTTTACAGCTTTGCTGTTGTTCTTCAGCTTTACTACTGTTCTCCAGATTTACTGTTGTTCTACAACTTTACTACTGTTCTGCAGCTTTGCGTTTGTTCTTCCACTTTACTGTTGTTTTCCAGCTTTAATACTCTTTTCCAGGTTAACTGGTGGTCTCTAGTTTACTGTTGTTCTCCAGCTTAACCGGTGTTCTCCAGCTTCACTGTTGTTCTACAGCTTTACTACTGTTCTCCAGATTTTAATGTTGTTCTATAGCTTTAATACTGTTCTCCAGCTTTACTGTTTAACTCCAGTTTATTAATGTTCCCCATCTTTACTGTTGTTCTCCAGCTTTTCTGTTGTTCTTCAGCTTTGTTGAAGTTCTCCAGCTTTACTGTTTTTGTCCAGCTTTACTGTTGATCTACGACATTACCTCTATTCTCCAGCCTTACTGTTGTTCTACAGATTTACTGTTGTTCTCCAACTTTTCTACTCTTCTCCAGCTTTACTGTAGTTCTCCAGCTTTATTATTGTTCTACAGCTCTACTGTTGTTTTCAAGCTTTCCTGTTGTTCTCCAGATTTAGTCTTGTTCTATAGCTTTACTGTTCTCAGCTTTACTACTGTTCTCCAGCCTTACTATTGTTCTACAGATTTACTACTGTTCTCCAGCTTTAGTGTTGTTCTACAGCTTTACTACTGTTCTATAGCTTTACTGTTGTTCTATAGCTTTACTGTTGTTCTACAGCTTTGCTACTCTTCTCTATCTTTACTATTGTTCTCCAGTTTTACTGCTATTCTCCAGCTTTACTGTTTTACTCCAGGCTTACTGTTGTTCTCCAGCCTTACTGTTGTTCTACAGCTTTACTGTTGTTCTCCAACTTTACTACTCTTCTCCACCTTTACTGTTGTTCTCCAGCTTGACTACTGTTCTCTAGCATTACTGTTGTTTTCCAACTTTCCTGTTGGTCTCCAGATTTATTCTCGTTCTCCAGCTTTACTGTTCTCAACTTCACTACTGTTATCCAGCTTTCCTATTGTTCTCCAGCTTTACTACTGTTCCCCAGCTTTGCTATCGGTCTCCAGATTTACTATTGTTCTCAGCTTTACTGTTGTTCTACAGTTTTTCTATTGTTCTCCAGTTTTACTGTTTTTCTCCTGCTTTACTGTTGTTCTCCTGATTTACTGTTGTTCTATAAGTTTACTTTATTTTCTTCAGCTTTACTGTTGTTCCTCAGCTTTACTACTGATTTACAGCTTTGCTGTTGTTCTTCAGCTTTACTACTGTTCTCCAGATTTACTGTTGTTCTACACCTTTATTACTATTCTCCAGCTTTACTTTTGTTCTTACACTTTACTGTTGTTCTACAGCTTTACTACTGTTCTCCAGCTTTAATGTTGTTCGCCATCTTTACTGTTGATTTACAGATTTACTGTTGTTCTCCAGCTTTAATATTGTTCTCCAGCTTTACTGTTTTTCTCCAGATTTACTGTTGTTTTTCAGCTTTACTATTTTTCACCAGCTTTATTATTGTTCTACAGCTTTACTACTGTTTTCCAGCTTTTTTGTTTTTCAGCTTTACTACTGTTTTACAGATTTGCTGTTGTTCTTCAGTTTTACTACTGTTCTCCAGATTTACTGTTGTTCTACAGCTTTACTACTGTTCTACAGCTTTACAATTGATCTCCAACTTTACTGTTGTTCTCCAGCTTTACTTTTGTTCTTCCACTTTACAGTTGTTTTCCATCTTTACTACTCTTCTCCAGCTTTAATGTTGGTCTCTAGCTTTTCTAGTGTTTTCCAGCTTACTGTTGTTCCAACTTTCCTGTTTTTCTTCATCTTTACTACTGTTCTACAGCTTTACTCTTGTTCTCCAGCATTACTGTTGTTCTACAGTTTACTGTTTTTTCCAGCTTTACTCTTGTTCTCCAGCTTTATTGTTGTTCTCCACTTTTACAACTGTTCTCCAGCTTTACCGTTGTTCTACAGCATTACTACTTTTCGCCACCTTTACTGTTGCTCTCCATCTTTTCTGTTGTTCTACATCTTTACTACTATTCTGCAACTTTGCTGTTGTTCTCCAGCATTACCGTTGTTCTACAGCTTTACTTTTGTTCTACAGCTTTTCTATTGTTCTCAGCTTTACTGTTGTTATCCAGCTTTACTGTTGTTCTCCAGCTTTACTGTTGTTCTCCAGCTTTGCTTCTGTTCTACAGCTTTAAGACTGTTCTCCAGCTGTATTGTTGTTCTACAGCTTTACTGTTGTTCTACAGCTTTACTGCTGTTATCCAGCTTTACTGCTGTTATTCAGTTTTACTGTTGTTCCCCGAGTTTACTGTTGTTCTCCAGCTTTACTACTGTTCTACAGCTTTAATACTGTTCTCCAGCTGTACTGTTGTTCTACAGCTTTACTACTTATCTCTAATTTTACTGCTGTTATTCAGCTTTACTACTGTTCTCCAGCTTTGATATTGTTCTCCAGTTTTACTGTTGTTCTATAGCTTCTGTTCTCCTGCTTTAATATTGTTCTCCAGCTTTACTATTGTTCTACAGCTTTACTGCTGTTTTCCAGCTTTACTGCTGTTCTCCAGCTTTACTACTGTTCTCCAGTGTTACTGCTGTTCTCCGGCTTTACTGCTGTTCTCCAGCTTTACTACTGTTCTCCAGCTTTACTACTGTTCTCCAGCTTTACTACTGTACTCCAGCTTTAATACTGTTCTCCAGCTTTACTGCTGTTCTCCAGCTTTACTAATGTTCTCCAGCTTTACTGTTGTTTTCCAGTTTTATTGCTGTTCCTATCTGTATTTCTTCCTTTTAGATTGTATTAATATTCGTCGGCCTTTCTGTCGTTCGTATTGCATGTATTAAGGTTCTTACTCTACTACTAATCTGCACTTTTGCTTCTTTTGGTCTTCGTCAAGAATACAAAACAAATCATGTATGTTCAACATTGAGAAAATAAATCAATGAAATTTGATAATGCACGGAACAAAACATATATTGTTTTCCTACTTATTAATTGCAAACTGTCTAGACGAAATCATGTGTAAATACAATATTAAGTTTAGCTTAGATATCTGAAAATTCAAAGAGAAATGTTGTTCCAGGGGTGTTTGGTTTCGACATTGATGTTTAGCTGTCTGTATACACCTGATAACAGATTGACACGTTGCACGGCAAATGTCTTAGAAAAAAAAAGAACTGTTACAGGCACCCGTGTTCACCCCGGTTGTTTGGTGGGGTCCGTGTTGTTCATCTTTTTAGTTTTATATGTTGTGTTGTATTTTGCTTGTCTTTGTTCCGTGACTTATGCCCAATATGTTCCGCTTCTCTGTTGTGTCTGATAGGAACTAGTTAAGCTTACTCGTCCGCTCTTAGCTGATAACAAATGTTACCTCATATACATGTGTCAAAAATATATCCGACAACTAGGTCGGACTTCGTTATTCGAAATTCTCTCTTTTATTTGTTTATACTGATATGTGTTTCTATTCCATGCTAGTTGAGACGACGGAATCCTCAGCACCTTTCACGACAGAAATAGGTAAGGCAGCAATTTTATTAATAATACGGAGATACATTACCTTCGTTAGCTTCGAAGTATACCCATCCATTAAGGGAATGAATTGTTAATTAGTCTGAGCTTGCTGTAGGGTTAGGGGTTAGGGGTCACAGGGTCTTGTTTTTAAGAAATACATACATCTGTGTAGATTATTAAAACAATATGCACCCCTACATCATTTATATGACTTATATATATATTTATATAGGGAGTGGATGTGGTCGAGTGGAATAGGGCGCTGGACGTAAGGTTAAGCGAATGGTGTTGCAGTGTATCAATGGTGTGAGTTCAAATCCCGTCGAGTGAAGAAAAATAATTTGACAGCTCAAAAATCTAATTCTAACACTGTTTGGTTTAATTTTCAAGACGTATATAAGCACAGTATAACCACTTCTTTCCCTTAATTGGTACTACGTTTATATATTATATTTAAAGCAATATGCAACCCTATATCATTTAAGATATATATATAACTTTACTGAAAAAATATCCACCCCTACATATTATACCCAACAAGGGATGAAGGCCGTGATTTTGGAAAATATCCACCTTGGCGCTTCAATCCTATATTTTCCACACTTACGTCAGATTTTGTAGTGTTTTTCAACCTAGAGATGATTGTTCTAAACGGCAAAGCATACACAACCCTCTTTACTACTGTTTTCCATGTTTACTGTTGTTCTACATCTTTACTCTTGATCTCCATTATTACTGTTGTTCTACAACTTTACTACTGTTCTACAGCTTTACTACTGTTCTCCAGTTTTACTGCTGTTCTCCAGCTTTACTGTTGTTCTCTAGCTTTACTGTTGTTCTACAGCTTTACTAAAGTTCTCCAGCTTTACTGTTGTTCTCCAGCTTTACTACTGTTCCCAAGCTTTACTGTTCTTCTCTAGTTTTACTGTTATTCTACAGCTTTACTAATATTCTACAGCTTTACTAATATTCTCCAGCTTTACTGTTGCTCTACAACTGTACTACTGTTCTCCAGCTTTACTGTTTTGCTACAGCTTTACTACTGTTTTCCAGCTTTGCTGTTGTTCAACAGCTTTACTACTGCTCTCCACCTTTACAATTGTTCTCCAGTTTTACTGCTGTTCTCCTGTTTTACTGTTGTTCTTCAGCTTTACTGTTGTTCTCCTGCTTTTCTGTTGTTCTTCAGCTTTACTTTTGTTCTACAGCTTTACTGTTGTTCTCCAGCTTCACTATTGTTCTCCAGCTTTACTCTTGTTCTTCCTCTTTGCTACTGTTCTCCAGCTTTACTTTTGTTTTCCAGCTTTACTACTATTCTCCAGCTGTACTGTTGTTCTCTAGCTTTACTACTGTTCTCCAGCTTTACTGTTGTTCTCCAGGTTTACTGCTGGTCTCCAGCTTTACTCCTTTTCTCTAGCTTTACTGTTGTTCTACAGCCTCACTACTGTTCTCCAACTTTACTGTTTTGCTACAGCTTTACTACTGTTTTCCAGCTTTGCTGTTGTTCAACAGCTTTACTACTGCTCTCCAGCTTTTCAATTGTTCTCCAGTTTTATTGCTGTTCTCCTGTTTTACTGTTGTTCTCCAGCTGTACTGTTGTTCTCCAGCTTTACTGTTTTTCTCCAGCTTTACTGTTGTTGTTCTCCAGCTTCACTGTTGTTCTTCAGCTTTACTCTTGTGCTTCCTCTTTGCTACTGTTCTCCAGCTTTACTGTTGTTTTCCAGCTTTACTACTCTTCTCCAGCTTTACTGTTGTTCTCTAGCTTTACTACTGTTCTCCAGCTTTACTGTTGTTCTACAGCTTTACTACCGTTCTCCAGCTTTAAAATTGTTTTCCAGTTTTACTGCGTTTCACCAGCTTTATTGTTGTTCTCCAGCTTTACTGTTCTTCTGTAGCTTTGCTATTGTTCTACAACTTTACTGTTGTTCTCCAGCTTTACAGTTGTTCTTCAGAATTACCACTGTTCTTCAGCTTTACAGTTGTTCTCCAACTTTGTTGTTGTTCTATGGCATTATCACTGTTCTCGAGCTTTGCTGTTGTTCTCCAACTTTACTGTTGTTCTACAGTTTTACTACTGTTCTGCAGTTTTAGTATTGTTCTCCAGCTTTACTGTTGTTCTACGGCTTTGCGGTTGTTCTCCAGCATTACTGTTGTTCTACAGCATTACTACTGTTCGTCACCTTTACCGTTGTTCTAAAGCTTTATTGTTGTTCTCCAGCTTTTCTCTTGTTATCCAGCTTTACTGTTGTTCTCCAGCTTTACTACTGTTCTACCGCGTTAACACTTTTCTCCAGCTTTATTGTTGTTCTACAGTTTTACTGCTGTTCTTCAGCTTTATTACTGTTCTCCAGCTTTGCTATTGTTCTCCAGTTTTACTGCTGTTCTCCAGCTTTACTGCTGTTCTCCAGCTTTGCTACTGTTCTCCAGCTTTACTACTGTACTCCAGCTTTAATACTGTTCTCCAGCTTTACTGTTCTTCTACAGCTTTACTGCTGTTCTCCAGCTTTACTGCTGTTCTCCAATTTTACTGCTGTTCTCCAGCTTTACTGTTGTTTTCCAGTTTTATTGCTGTTCCTAACTGTATTTCTTCCTTTTAGATTGTATTATTATTCGTCGGCCTTTCTGTCGTTCGTAATGCATGTATTAAGGTTCTTACTCTACTACTAATCTGCCCTTTTGCTTCTTTTGCTCTTCGTCAAGAATACAAAAACAATCATGTATGTTCAATATTGAGAAAAGAAATCAATGAAATTTGATAATGCACGGAACAAAACATATATTGTTTTCCTACTTATTCATTGCAAACTGTCTAGACGAAATCCTGTGTAAATAAAATATTAAGTTTAGTTTAGATATCTGAAAACTCAAACAGAAATGTTGTTCCAGGGGTGTTTGGTTGAGACATTGATGTTTAGCTCTCTGTATACACCTGATAACAGATTGACACGTTGCACGGCAAATGTCCTAGAAAAATAGGAACTGTTACAGGCTCCCGTGTTCACCCCGGTTGTTTGGTGGGGTCCGTGTTGTTCATCTTTTTAGCTTTATATGTTGTGTTGTATTTTGCTTGTCTTTGTTCCGTGACTTATGCCCAATATGTTCCGCTTCTCTGTTGTGTCTGCTAGGAACTAGTTAAGCTTACTCGTCCGCCCTTAGCTGACAACAAATGTTACCTCATATACATGTGTCAAGAATATATCCGACAACTAGGTCGGACTTCGTTATTCGAAATTCTCTCTTTTATTTGTTTATACTGATATGTGTTTCTATTCCATACTAGCTACAACAACTGAGACGACGGAATCCTCACCACCTTCCACGACAGAAATAGGTAAGGTAGCAATTTTATTAATAATACGGAGAAACATTACCTTCGTTAGCTTCGAAGTATACCCATCCATTATGGGAATGAATTGTTAATTAGTCTGAACTTGCTATAGGGTTAGGGGTTAAGGGTCACACGGTCTTGTTTTTAAGACATACATACATCTGTGTAGATTATTAAAACAATATGCACCCCTACATCATTTATATGACTTATATATATATTTATATAGGGAGTGGATGTGGTCGAGTGGAATAGGGCGCTGGACGTAAGGCTAAACGAATGGTGTTGCAGTGTATCAATGATGTGAGTTCAAATCCCGTCGAGGGAAGAAAAAAAAATTGACACCTCAAAAATCTAATTCTAACACTGTTTGGTTTAATTTTCAGATGTATATAAGCACAGTATAACCACTTCTTTTCCTTAATTGGTACTACGTTTATATATTATATTTAAAGCAATATGCAACCCTATATCACTTAAGATATATATATAACTTTACTGAAAAAATATGCACCCCTACATATTATACCCAACAAGGGACAAAGGCTGTGATTTTGGAAAATATCCACCTTGGCGCTTCAATCCTATATTTTCCACACTTACGTCAGATTTTGTAGTGTTTTTCAGCCTAGAGATGATTGTTCTAAACGGCAAAGCATGCGTAACCCTCTTTACTACTGTTTTCCATGTTTACTGTTGTTCTACATCTTTACTCTTGATCTCCATTATTACTGTTCTTCTACAGCTTTACTATTGTTCTCCAGCTTTACTGTTGTTCTACAGCTTTACTGTTGTTCTACAGCTTTACTGTTGTTCTACAGCTTTACTGTTATTTTTCCTCTTTACTACTTTTCTCCAGCTTTACTGTTGTTCTCTAGCTTTACTACTTTTCTTCCGCTTTCTTGTTGTTCTTCAGATTTACTGTTGTTCTGCAGCTTTACTGTTGTTCTACAGCTTTCATACTGTTCTCCAGCTTTACTAATGTTCTCCAGCTTTACTATTATTCTCCAGCTTTACTACTGTTCCACAGCGTTACCTTTGGTCTCCAGCTTTACTACTGTTCTCCAGCTTTTTTATTGTTCTCCAGTTTTACTGTTGTTTTCCTGCTTTATTACTGTTCCCCAGCTTTACTGGTGTTCTCCAGTTTTACTACCGCTCTCCAACTTTACTGTTGTTCTACAGCTTTACCACTGTTTTCCAGCTTTACTGTTGTTCTAGAGTTGTATTACATTTCTCCAGCTTTACTGTTGGTCTCCAGTTTTACTGTTGTTCTCAACTTTATTATTGTTCTCCAGTTTAACTATTGTTCTACAGCTTTACTACTGTTCGCCAGCTTTACTGTTGTTCTACAGCTTTATTACTGTTCTCCAGCTTTACTACTGTTTTCCAGCTTTACTGTTGGTCTCCAGTTTTACTGCTGTTCTCCAGTTTTTTTTTATTGTTCTCCAGTTTTACAATTCTTTGCCAGCTTTACTGTTGCTCTCCAGGTTTACTGTTGTTCTTCAGGTTTACAGTTCTTATACAGCTTTACTGTTTTTCTCCAGCTTTACTGTATTTCAACAGCTTTACTACTGTTCTCCAGCTTTACTGTTGTTTTACAGCTTTATTACTGTTCTCCAGCTTTATTACTGTTCTCCAGCTTTACTACTGTTTTCCAGCATTACTGTTGGTCTCCAGCTTTATTGCTGTTCTCCAGATTTTTTTTATTGTTCTCGAGTTTTACAATTCTTCGCCAGCTTTACTGTTGTTCTCCAGCTTTACTGTTGTTCTCCAGGTTTACTGTTGTTCTCCAGCTTTACTGTTGTTCTACAGCTGTAATGTTTTTCTCCAGTTTTATTTCTGTTCTTCAGCTTTTTCATTATTCTCCAGTTTTACTGTTGTTTTCTTGCTTTACTGCTGTTCCCCAGCTTTACTGATGTTCTTCAGATATACTGCTGTTTTCCAGCTTTCCTGTTGTTCTCCTGCTTTACTGTTGTTCTACAACTTTACTACTGTTCTACAACTTTACTGTTGTTCTACATCTTTACTATTGTTTTCCAGCTTTGCTGTTGTTCTTCAGCTTTACTGCTGTTCTCCAGATTTACTGTTGTACAGCTTTACAACTGTTCTCCAGCTTTATAATTCTTCTTCAGCTTTTCTGTTGTTCTACAGCTTTACTGTTGTTCTACAGCTTTACTGTTTTTCTTCAGCTTTACTGTTGTTCTCCATCTTTACTGCTGTTTTGCAGCTTTACTTCTCTTCTCCAGCTTTCTTGTTGTTCTGCAGCTTTACTACTGTTATATAGCTTTATTGTTCTACAGCTTTACTGTGGTTATGCAGCTTTACTGTTGTTCTTCCTCTTTACTACTTTTCTCCCGCTTTTCTGTCGTTCTCCAGCTTTACTACTCTTTTCCAGTTTTACTCTTGTTTACCAGCTTTCCTGTTGTTCTCCAGATTTACTGTTGTACTACAGCTTTCCTACTGTTCTCCAGCTTTACTATTTTTCTCCAGCTATACAACTGTTCCCCAGTTTTGCGGTTGGTCTCCAGTTTACTGTTGTTCTCAGCTTTATCTTCGTTCTCCAGCTTTACTACTGTTCTACAGCTTTACTACCGTTCTCCAGCTTTACTGTTGATCTACAGCTTTACTACTGTTTTCCAGCTTTACTGTTGCTCTACAGCTTTACTACTATTCTCCTGCTTTACTACTGTTCTCCAGCTTTACTGTTGGTCTACATCTTTACTACTGTTTTCCAGCTTTGCTGTTGTTATTCAGCTTTTCAACTGTTTTCCAGATTTACTGTTGTTTTACAGCTTTACTACTCTTCTCCAGCTTTACTGTTGTTCTATAGCTTTACTGTTGTCCTCCAGCTTTACTGTTGTTCTTCCACTTTACTACTGTTCTCCAGCTTTACTTTTGTTCTCCAGCTTTACTACTCTTCCCCAGCTTTACCGTTGTTCTCTATCTCTACTACTGTTTTCCAGCTTTACTGTTGTTCTCCAGCGTTGCTGTTGTTCTATAGCTTTACTACTGTTCTCCAGATGTAATGTTGTTCTATAGCTTTACTACTGTTCCCCATCTTAACTGTTGTTCTCCAGCTTTACTGTTGTTCTCCAGCTTTACTGTTGTTCTCCAGCTTTACTGTTGATCTAAGGCATTACCACTGTTCTCCAGCTTTATTGTTGTTTTCCTAGTTTACCATTGTTCTACATCTCTACTACTGTTCTCCATTTTGATTGGTGTTCTCCAGATTTACTGTTCTACAGATTTACTGTTGTTCTCCAGCTTTACTATTGTTTTCCAGCTTTACTGTTGTTCCACATCTTTACTGTTGTTCTCCAGCTTTACTCTTGTTCTTCCACTTTACTACTATTCTCCAGCTTTACTGTTGTTCTCCAGCTTTACTACTCTTCCCAACCTTTACAATTGTTCTCCAGTTTATTGTTGTTCTTCAGCTTTGCTACTGATCTCCAGTTTTACTGTTGTTCTACAGCTTTATTACTGTTCTCCAGCTTTACAATTGTTGTCCAGCGTTACTGTTGTTCTCCAGCTTTACTGTTTTTCTCCAGCTTTACTGTTGTTCTCCAGCTTTACTGTTGTTCTTCCACTTTTACTACTGTTCTCCAGCTTTACTGTTGTTCTCCAGCTTTACTGTTGTTCTCCAGCTTTACGACTTTTCTTCAGCTTTACTGTTGTTCTCTAGCTCTACTACTGTTCTCCAGATTTAATGTTGTTCTATAGCTTTACTATTGTTCTCCAGCTTGTATACTGCTCTCCAGCTTTATTACTGTTCTCCAGCTTTACCGTTGTTTTCCAGCTTTCCTGTTGTTCTCCAGATTTAGTCTCGTTCTCCAGCTTTACTGTTCTCAGCTTTACTACCGTTCTCCAGCCTTACTATTGTTCTACAGATTTACTACTGTTCTCCAGATTTAGTGTTGTTCTACAGCTTTCCTGTTGTTCTCCAGATTTAGTCTCGTTCTCCAGCTTTACTGTTCTACAGCTTTACTACTGTTCTATAGCTTTACTGTTGTTATGCAGCTTTACTACTCTTCTCTAGCTTTACTATAGTTCTCCAGTTTTACTGCTATTATGCAGCTTTACTGTTTTACTCCAGGCTTACTGTTGTTCTCCAGCCTTACTGTTGTTCTACAGCTTTACTGTTGTTCTCCACCTATACTACTCTTCTCCAGCTTTACTCTAGTTCTACAGCTTTACTACTCTTCTCTAACTTTACTATTGTTCTCCAGTTTTACTGCTATTATGCAGCTTTACTGTTTTACTCCAGGCTTACTGTTGTTCTCCAGCCTTACTGTTGTTCTACAGCTTTACTGTTGTTCTCCAACTTTACTATTCTTCTCCATCTTTACTGTTGTTCTCCAGCTTTATTCTCGTTCTCCAGCTTTACTGTTCTCAGCTTCACTACTGTTCTCCAGCTTTACTATTGTTCTCCAACTTTACTATTGTTCCCCAGCTTTGCTATTGGTCTCCAGATTTACTGTTGTTCTCAGCTTTACTGTTGTTCTACAGTTTTTCTATTGTTCTCCAGTTTTACTGTTTTTCTCCTGCTTTAGTGTTGTTCTCCAGTTGTACCGTTGTTCCCCTGATTTACTGTTGTTCTACAAGTTTACTACTGTCCTCTAGCTTTGCTGTTCTTCTTCAGCTTTACTACTGTTCTCCAGATTTACTGTTGTTTTACAGCTTTACTACTGTTCTCCAGCTTTACTTTTGATCTTCCACTTTACTGTTGTTTTCCAGCTTTATTACTCTTCTCCAGCTTTGCTGTTGGTCTCTAGCTTTACTAGTAATCTCCATCTTTACTGTTGTTCTCCAGCTTTACCGCTATTCTCCAGCTTACTGTTCTCCATCTTTACTGTTGTTTTAGAGCTTTACTACTGTTCTCCAGATTTAATGTTGTTCTACAGCTTTACTACTGTTCTCCAGCTTTAATATTGTTCTCCATCTTTAATGTTGATTTACAGATTTACTGTTGTCCTCCAGCTTTAATATTATTCTTCAGCTTTACTCTTTTCTTCCAGCTTTACTGTTTTTCTCCAGCTTTACTGTTGTTCAGATTTGCTGTTGTTCTTCAACTTTACTACTGTTCTCCAGATTTACTGTTGTTCTACAGCTTTACTACTGTTCTAGAGCTTTACAATTGTTCTCCAACTTTACTGTTGTTTCCCAGATTTACTGTTGTATTACAGCTTTACTGTTGTTCTCCAGCTTTACTTTTGTTCTTCCACTTTACTGTTGTTTTCCAGCTTTACTACTCTTCTCCAGCTTTACTGTTGGTCTCTAGCTTTACTAGTGTTCTCCAGCTTTACTGTTGTTCTCCAGATTTACTGCTGTTCTCCAGCTTACTGTTGTTCCCCAACTTTGCTGTTTTTCTTCATCTTTACTGTTGTTCTCCAGCTTTAATATTGTTTTCCAGCTTTACTGTTTTTCTCCAGCTTTAATTTTGTTCTCCAGCTTTACCGTTGGTCAACAGCTTTGCTACTGTTCTCCAGCTTTACTGTTGTTCTCCAGCTGTACTGTTGTTCTACAGCTTTACTCTTGTTCTCCAGCATTACTGTTGTTCTACAGTTTACTGATGTTTTCCAGCTTTACTGTTGTTCTCCAGTTTTACTCTTGTTCTCCAGCTTTACTATTGTTCTCCTACTTTACCGTTGTTCTACAGCATTACTACTGTTCGCCACCTTTACTGTTGTTCTCCATCTTTTCTGTTGTTCTACAGCTTTACTACTATTCTCTAACTTTGCTGTTGTTCTCCAGCATTACCGTTGTTCTACAGCTTTACTGTTTTTCTCCAGCTTTATTACTGTTCCCCATCTTTACTGTTGTTCTCCAGCTTTACTGTTGTTCTTCAGCTTTGTTGTTGTTTTCCAGCTTTACTGTTTTTTCCAGCTTTACTGTTGATCTACGACATTACCACAGTTCTCCAGTTGTTGTTCTCCAGCATTACTGTTGTTCTACAGTTTACTGATGTTTTCCAGCTTTACTGTTGTTCTCCAACTTTACTGTTGTTCTACAGCTTTACTACTGTTCTCCAGCTTTAATATTGTTCTCCATCTTTACTGTTGATTTACAGATTTACTGTTGTTCTCCAGCATTTATATTGTTCTCCAGCTTTACTGTTTTTTTCCAGCTTTACTGTTGTTTTTCAGCTTTACTATTTTTCTCCAGCTTTACTGTTGTTCTACAGCTTTACTACTGTTTTCCAGCTTTGTTGTTCTTCAACTTTACTACTGTTTTACAGATTTGCTGTTGTTCTTCAGCTTTACTACTGTTCTACAGATTTACTGTTGTTCTACAGCTTTACTACTGTTCTACAGCTTTACAATTGTTCTCCAACTTTACTGTTGTTTCCCAGATTTACTGTTGTATTACAGCTTTACTGTTGTTCTCCAGCTTTACTTTTGTTCTTCCACTTTACTGTTGTTTTCCAGCTTTACTACTCTTCTCCAGCTTTACTGTTGGTCTCTAGCTGTACTAGTGTTCTTCAGCTTTACTACTGTTCTACAGATTTACTGTTGTTCTACAGCTTTACTACTGTTCTACAGCTTTACAATTGTTCTCCAACTTTACTGTTGTTTCCCAGATTTACTGTTGCATTACAGCTTTACTGTTGTTCTCCAGCTTTACTTTTGTTCTTCCACTTTACTGTTGTTTTCCAGCTTTACTACTCTTCTCCAGCTTTACTATTGGTCTCTAGCTTTACTAGTGTTCTCCAGCTTTACTGTTGTTCTCCAGATTTACCGCTGTTCTCCAGCTTACTGTTGTTCTCCAACTTTGCTGTTTTCCTTCATCTTTACTGTTGTTCTCCAGCTTTAATATTGTTTTCCAGCTTTACTGTTTTTCTCCAGCTTTAATTTTGTTCTCCAGCTTTACCGTTGGTCAACAGCTTTACTACTGTTCTCCAGCTTTACTGTTGTTCTCCAGCTGTACTGTTGTTCTACAGCTTTACTCTTGTTCTCCAGCATTACTGTTGTTCTACAGTTTACTGATGTTTTCCAGCTTTACTGTTGTTCTCCAGCTTTACTGTTGTTCTCCAGCTTTCCAATTGTTCTCCAACTTTACCGTTGTTCTACAGCATTACTACTGTTCGCCACCTTTACTGTTGTTCTCCATCTTTTCTGTTGTTCTACAGCTTTACTACTATTCTCCAACTTTGCTGTTGTTCTCCAGCATTATCGTTGTTCTACAGCTTTACTGTTTTTCTCCAGCTTTATTACTGTTCCCATCTTTACTGTTGTTCTCCAGCTTTACTGTTGTTCTTCAGCTTTGTTGTTGTTCTCCAGCTTTACTGTTTTTGTCCAGCTTTACTGTTGATCTACGACATTACCACAGTTCTCCAGTTGTTGTTCTCCAGCATTACTGTTGTTCTACAGTTTACTAATGTCTTCCAGCTTTACGGTTGTTCTCCAACTTTACTGTTGTTCTACAGCTTTACTACTGTTCTCCAGCTTTAATGTTGTTCTCCATCTTTACTGTTGATTTACAGATTTACTGTTGTTCTCCAGCTTTAATATTGTTCTCCAGCTTTACTGTTTTTTTCCAGCTTTACTGTTGTTTTTCAGCTTTACTAATTTTCTCCAGCTTTACTGTTGTTCTACAGCTTTACTACTGTTTTCCAGCTTTTTTGTTCTTCAGCTTTACAGATTTGCTGTTGTTCTTCAGCTTTACTACTGTTCTCCAGATTTACTGTTGTTCTACAGCTTTACTACTGTTCTACAGCTTTACAATTGTTCTCCAACTTTACTGTTGTTTCCCAGCTTTACTGTTGTATTACAGCTTTACTGTTGTTGTCCAACTTTACTTTTGTTCTTCCACTTTACTGTTGTTTTCCAGCTTTATTACTCTTCTCCAGCTTTACTGTTGGTATCTAGCTTTACTAGTGTTCTCCAGCTTTACTGTTGTTCTCCAGATTTACCGCTGTTCTCCAGCTTACTGTTGTTCTCCAACTTTGCTGTTTTTCTTCATCTTTATTGTTTTTCTCCAGCTTTACTGTTGTTCTCCAGCTGTACTGTTGTTCTACAGCTTTACTCTTGTTCTCCAGCATTACTGTTGTTCTACAGTTTACTGATGTTTTCCAGCTTTACTGTTGTTCTCCAGCTTTACTGTTGTTATCCAGCTTTACAGTTGTTCTCCAACTTTACCGTTGTTCTACAGCATTACTACTGTTCGCCACCTTTACTGTTGTTCTCCATCTTTTCTGTTGTTTTACAGCTTTACTACTATTCTCCAACTTTGCTGTTGTTCTCCAGCATTACCGTTGTTCTACAGCTTTACTGTTGTTCTCCAGCTTTACTGTTGTTCTCCAGCTTTACTACTGTTCTACAGCTTTAATACTGTTCTCCAGCTGTACACTTGTTCTACAGCTTTACTGTTGTTCTACAGGTTTACTGCTGTTATCCAGCTTTACTGCTGTTATTCAGTTTTACTCTTGTTCTCCAGCTTTACTGTTATTCTCCAGCTTTACTACTGTTCTACAGCTTTAATACTGTTCTCAAGCTGTACTGTTGTTCTACAGCTTTACTACTGTTCTCTAATTTTACAGCTGTTCTTCAGCTTTACTACTGTTCTCCAGCTTTACTGTTCTTTTCCAGTTTTATTGCTGTTCCTCTCTGTATTTCTTCCTTTTAGATTGTATTATTATTCGTCGGCCTTTCTGTCGTTCGTATTGCATGTATTAAGGTTCTTACTCTACTACTAATCTGCCCTTTTGCTTCTTTTGCTCTTCGTCAAGAATACAAAAAAAACATGTATGTTCAATATTGAGAAAAGAAATCAATGAAATTTGATAATAAACGGAACAAAACATATATTGTTTTCCTACTCATTCATTGCAAACTGTCTAGACAAATCCTGTGTAAATGCAATATTAAGTTTAGTTTAGATATCTGAAAACTCAAAGAGAAATGTTTTTCCAGGGGTGTTTGGTTGAGACATTGATGTTTAGCTGTCTGTATACACCTGATAACAGATTGACACGTTGCACGGCAAATGTGTTAGAAAAAATAGGAACTGTTACAGGCTCCCGTGTTCACCCCGGTTGTTTGGTGGGGTCCGTGTTGTTGATCTTTTTAGCTTTTTATGTTGCGTTGTATTTTGCTTGTCTTTGTTTCGTGACTTATGCCCAATATGTTCGCTTCTCTGTTGTGTCTGCTAGAAACTAGTTAAGCTTACTCGTCCTCCCTTAACTGATAACAAATGTTACCTCATATACATGTGTCAAAAATATATCCGACAACTAGGTCGGACTTCGTTATTCGAAATTCTCTCTTTTATTTGTTTATACTGATATGTGTTTCTATTCCATACTAGCTACAACTGAGACGACGGAATCCTCATCACCTTCCACGACAGAAATAGGTAAGGTAGCAATTTTATTAATAATACGGAGAAACATTACCTTCGTTAGCTTCGAAGTATACCCATCCATTATGGGAATGAATTGTTAATTAGTCTGAACTTGCTGTAGGGTTAGGGGTTAAGGGTCACACGGTCTTGTTTTTAAGACATACATACATCTGTGTAGATTATTAAAATAATATGCACCCCTACATCATCTATATGACTTATATATATATTTATATAGGGAGTGGATGTGGTCGAGTGGAATAGGGCGCTGGACGTAAGGCTAAACGAATGGTGTTGCAGTGTATCAATGGTGTGAGTTCAAATCCCGTCGAGGGAAGAAAAAAAATTTGACACCTCAAAAACCTAATTCTAACACTGTTTGGTTTAATTTTCAGATGTATATAAGCACAGTATAACCACTTCTTTCCCTTAATTGGTACTACGTTTATATATTATATTTAAAGCAATATGCAACCCTATATCATTTAAGATATATATATAACTTTACTGAAAAAATATGCACCCCTACATATTATACCCAACAAGGGACAAAGGCTGTGATTTTGGAAAATATCCACCTTGGCGCTTCAATCCTATATTTTCCACACTTACGTCAGATTTTGTAGTGTTTTTCAGCCTAGAGATGATTGTTCTAAACGGCAAAGCATGCGTAACCCTCTTTACTACTGTTTTCCATGTTTACTGTTGTTCTACATCTTTACTCTTGATCTCCATTATTACTGTTCTTCTAGAACTTTACTACTGTTCTACAGCTTTACTATTGTTCTCCAGCTTTACTGTTGTTCTACAGCTTTACTGTTGTTCTACAGCTTTACTATTGTTCTCCAGCTTTACTGTTGTTTTTCCTCTTTACTACTTTTCTCCAGCTTTACTGTTGTTCTCTAGCTTTACTACTTTTCTTCCGCTTTCTTGTTGTTCTTCAGATTTACTGTTGTTCTCCAGCTTTACTACTGTTCTCTAGCTTTACTGTTGTTTTCCAGCTTTCCTGTTGTTCTCCAGATTTATTCTCGTTCTCCAGCTTTACTGTTCTCAGCTTCACTACTGTTTTCCAGCTTTACTATTGTTCTCCAACTTTACTACTGTTCCCCAGCTTTGCTATTGGTCTCCAGCTTTACTGTTGTTCTCCAGCTTTACTGTTGTTCTCCAGCTTTACTGTTGTTCTCCAGCTTTACTGTTGTTCTACAGCTTTACTGTTGTTCTCCAGCTTTACTGTTGTTTTTCCTCTTTACTACTTTTCTCCAGCTTTACTGTTGTTCTCTAGCTTTACTACTTTTCTTCCGCTTTCTTGTTGTTCTTCAGATTTACTGTTGTTCTGCAGCTTTACTGTTGTTCTACAGCTTTCATACTGTTCTCCAGCTTTACTAATGTTCTCTAGCTTTACTATTATTCTCCAGCTTTACTACTGTTCAACAGCTTTACTTTTTGTCTCCAGCTTTTTTATTGTTCTCCAGTTTTACTGTTGTTTTCCTGCTTTATTACTGTTCCCCAGCTTTACTGGTGTTCTCCAGTTTTACTACCGCTCTCCAGCTTTACTGTTGTTCTACAGCTTTACTACTCTTTTCCAGCTTTACTGTAGTTCTAAAGCTTTGCTACTGTTCTCCAGCTTTACTGTTGTTCTAGAGTTTTATTACACTTCTCCAGCTTTACTGTTGATCTCCAGTTTTACTGTTGTTCTCAACTTTATTATTGTTCTCCAGTTTAACTATTGTTCTACAGCTTTACTACGGCTCTCAAGCTTTACTGTTTTTCTACAGCTTTACTACTGTTTTCCAGCTTTACTGTATTTCTACAGCTTTACTACTGTTCTCCAGCTTTACTGTTGTTCTACAGCTTTATTACTGTTCTCCAGCTTGACTACTGATTTCCAGCTTTACTGTTGGTCTCCAGTTTTACTGCTGTTCCCCAGTTTTTTTTTTATTGTTCTCCAGTTTTACAATTCTTTGCCAGCTTTACTGTTGTTCTCCAGCTTTACTGTTGTTCTTCAGGTTTACCGTTCTTATACAGCTTTACTGTTGTTCTCCAGCTTTACTGTATTTCAACAGCTTTACTACTGTTCTCCAGCTTTACTGTTGTTCTACAGCTTTATTACTGTTCTCCAGCTTTACTACTGTTTTCCAGCATTACTGTTGGTCTCCAGCTTTATTGCTGTTCTCCAGATTTTTTTTATTGTTCTCGAGTTTTACAATTCTTCGCCAGCTTTACAGTTGTTCTCCAGCTTTACTGTTGTTCTCAAGGTTTACTGTTGTTCTCCAGCTTTACTGTTGTTCTACAGCTGTAATGTTTTTCTCCAGTTTTATTTCTGTTCTTCAGCTTTTGCATTATTCTCCAGTTTTACTGTTGTTTTCTTGCTTTACTCCTGTTCCCCAGCTTTACTGATGTTCTTCAGATATACTGCTGTTCTCCAGCTTTCCTGTTGTTCTCCTGCTTTACTGTTGTTCTACAACTTTACTACTGTTCTACAACTTTACTGTTCTACATCTTTACTATTGTTTTCCGGCTTTGCTGTTGTTCTTCAGCTTTACTGCTGTTCTCCAGATTTACTGTTGTACAGCTTCACAACTGTTCTCCAGCTTTATAATTCTTCTTCAGCTTTTCTGTTGTTCTACAGCTTTACTGTTGTTCTACAGCTTTACTGTTTTTCGTCAGCTTTACTGTTGTTCTCCATCTTTACTGCTGTTCTGCAGCTTTACTTCTCTTCACCAGCTTTATTGTTGTTCTGCAGCTTTACTACTGCTATATAGCTTTACTGTTGTTCTACAGCTTTACTGTGGTTATGCAGCTTTACTGTTGTTCTTCCTCTTTACTACTTTTCTCCCGCTTTTCTGTCGTTCTCCAGCTTTACTACTCTTTTCCAGTTTTACTCTTGTTTTCCAGCTTTCCTGTTGTTCTCCAGATTTACTGTTGTACTACAGCTTTCCTACTGTTCTCCAGCTTTACTATTTTTCTCCAGCTATACAACTGTTCCCCAGTTTTGCGGTTGGTCTCCAGTTTACTGTTGTTCTCAGCTTTATCTTCGTTCTCCAGCTTTACTACTGTTCTACAGCTTTACTACCGTTCTCCAGCTTTACTGTTGTTCTACAGCTTTACTACTGTTTTTGAGCTTTACTGTTGCTCTACAGCTTTACTACTATTCTCCTGCTTTACTACTGTTCTCCAGCTTTACTGTTGGTCTACATCTTTACTACTGTTTTCCAGCTTTGCTGTTGTTATTCAGCTTTTCATCTGTTTTCCAGATTTACTGTTGTTTTACAGCTTTACTACTTTTCTCCAGCTTTACTGTTGTTCTACAGCTTTACTGTTGTCCTCCAGCTTTACTGTTGTTCTTCCATTTGACTACTGTTCTCCAGCTTTACTGTTGTTCTCCAGCTTTACTACTCTTCCCCAGCTTTACCGTTGTTCTCTATCTCTACTACTGTTTTCCAGCTTTACTGTTTTTCTCCAGCGTTGCTGTTGTTCTATAGCTTTACTACTGTTCTCCAGATTTAATGTTGTTCTATAGCTTTACTACTGTTCCCCATCTTTACTGTTGTTCTCCAGCTTTACTGTTGTTCTCCAGCTTTACTGTTGATCTAAGGCATTACCACTGTTCTCCAGCTTTATTGTTGTTCTCCAAGTTTACCATTGTTCTACATCTCTACTACTGTTCTCCATTTTTAATGGTGTTCTCCAGGTTTACTGTTCTACAGATTTATTGTTGTTCTCCAGCTTTACTATTGTTTTCCAGCTTTACTGTTGTTCCACATCTTTACTGTTGTTCTCCAGCTTTACTCTTGTTCTTCCACTTTACTACTATTCTCCAGCTTTACTGTTGTTCTCCAGCTTTACTACTCTTCCCCACCTTTACAATTGTTCTCCAGCTTTATTGTTGTTCTTCAGCTTTGCTACTGTTCTCCAGTTTTACTGTTGTTCTACAGCTTTACTACTATTCTCCAGCTTTACAATTGTTGTCCAGCGTTACTGTTCTTCTCCAGCTTTACTGTTTTTCTCCAGCTTTACTGTTGTTCTCCAGCTTTACTGTTGTTCTTCCACTTTTACTACTGTTCTCCAGCTTTACTGTTGTTCTCCAGCTTTACTACTCTTCTTCAGCTTTACTGTTGTTCTCTAGCTCTACTACTGTTCTCCAGATTTAATGTTGTTCTATAGCTTTACTACTGTTCTCCAGTTTGTATACTGCTCTCCAGCTTTATTACTGTTCTCCAGCTTTACTGTTGTTTTCCAGCTTTCCTGTTGTTCTCCAGATTTAGTCTCGTTCTCTAGCTTTACTGTTCTCAGCTTTACTACTGTTCTCCAGCCTTACTATTGTTCTACAGATTTACTACTGTTCTCCAGATTTAGTGTTGTTCTACAGCTTTACTACTGTTCTATAGCTTTACTGTTGTTATGCAGCTTTACTACTCTTCTCTAGCTTTACTATTGTTCTCCAGTTTTACTGCTATTCTCCAGCTTTACTGTTTTACTCCAGGCTTACTGTTGTTCTCCAGCCTTACTGTTGTTCTACAGCTTTACTGTTGATCTCCAACTTTACTACTCTTCTCCACCTTTACTGTTGTTCTCCAGCTTTACTACTGTTCTCTAGCTTTACTGTTGTTTTCCAGCTTTCCTGTTGTTCTCCAGATTTACTGTTGTACTACAGCTTTCCTACTGTTCTCCAGCTTTACTATTTTTCTCCAGCTATACAACTGTTCCCCAGTTTTGCGGTTGGTCTCCAGTTTACTGTTGTTCTCAGCTTTATCTTCGTTCTCCAGCTTTACTACTGTTCTACAGCTTTACTACCGTTCTCCAGCTTTACTGTTGTTCTACAGCTTTACTACTGTTTTTGAGCTTTACTGTTGCTCTACAGCTTTACTACTATTCTCCTGCTTTACTACTGTTCTCCAGCTTTACTGTTGGTCTACATCTTTACTACTGTTTTCCAGCTTTGCTGTTGTTATTCAGCTTTTCATCTGTTTTCCAGATTTACTGTTGTTTTACAGCTTTACTACTTTTCTCCAGCTTTACTGTTGTTCTACAGCTTTACTGTTGTCCTCCAGCTTTACTGTTGTTCTTCCACTTGACTACTGTTCTCCAGCTTTACTGTTGTTCTCCAGCTTTACTACTCTTCCCCAGCTTTACCGTTGTTCTCTATCTCTACTACTGTTTTCCAGCTTTACTGTTGTTCTCCAGCGTTGCTGTTGTTCTATAGCTTTACTACTGTTCTCCAGATTTAATGTTGTTCTATAGCTTTACTACTGTTCCCCATCTTTACTGTTGTTCTCCAGCTTTACTGTTGTTCTCCAGCTTTACTGTTGATCTAAGGCATTACCACTGTTCTCCAGCTTTATTGTTGTTCTCCAAGTTTACCATTGTTCTACATCTCTACTACTGTTCTCCATTTTTAATGGTGTTCTCCAGGTTTACTGTTCTACAGATTTATTGTTGTTCTCCAGCTTTACTATTGTTTTCCAGCTTTACTGTTGTTCCACATCTTTACTGTTGTTCTCCAGCTTTACTCTTGTTCTTCCACTTTACTACTATTCTCCAGCTTTACTGTTGTTCTCCAGCTTTACTACTCTTCCCCACCTTTACAATTGTTCTCCAGCTTTATTGTTGTTCTTCAGCTTTGCTACTGTTCTCCAGTTTTACTGTTGTTCTACAGCTTTACTACTATTCTCCAGCTTTACAATTGTTGTCCAGCGTTACTGTTCTTCTCCAGCTTTACTGTTTTTCTCCAGCTTTACTGTTGTTCTCCAGCTTTACTGTTGTTCTTCCACTTTTACTACTGTTCTCCAGCTTTACTGTTGTTCTCCAGCTTTACTACTCTTCTTCAGCTTTACTGTTGTTCTCTAGCTCTACTACTGTTCTCCAGATGTAATGTTGTTCTATAGCTTTACTACTGTTCTCCAGTTTGTATACTGCTCTCCAGCTTTATTACTGTTCTCCAGCTTTACTGTTGTTTTCCAGCTTTCCTGTTGTTCTCCAGATTTAGTCTCGTTCTCTAGCTTTACTGTTCTCAGCTTTACTACTGTTCTCCAGCCTTACTATTGTTCTACAGATTTACGACTGTTCTCCAGATTTAGTGTTGTTCTACAGCTTTACTACTGTTCTATAGCTTTACTGTTGTTATGCAGCTTTACTACTCTTCTCTAGCTTTACTATTGTTCTCCAGTTTTACTGCTATTCTCCAGCTTTACTGTTTTACTCCAGGCTTACTGTTGTTCTCCAGCCTTACTGTTGTTCTACAGCTTTACTGTTGATCTCCAACTTTACTACTCTTCTCCACCTTTACTGTTGTTCTCCAGCTTTACTACTGTTCTCTAGCTTTACTGTTGTTTTCCAGCTTTCCTGTTGTTCTCCAGATTTATTCTCATTCTCCAGCTTTACTGTTCTCAGCTTCACTACTGTTTTCCAGCTTTACTACTGTTCTCCAACTTTACTACTGTTCCCCAGCTTTGCTATTGGTCTCCAGATTTACTGTTGTTCTCAGATTTACTGTTGTTCTACAGTTTTTCTATTGTTCTCCAGTTTTACTGTTTTTCTCCTGCTTTAGTGTTGTTCTCCAGTGGTACTGTTGTTCCCCTGATTTACTGTTGTTCTACAAGTTTACTACTGTCCTCTAGCTTTGCTGTTGTTCTTCAGCTTTACTACTGATCTCCAGCTTTACTGTTGTTCTTCAGCTTTACTACTTTTCTCCAGCTTTACTATTCTTCTACAGCTTTACTACTGTTTTCTAGCTTTTTTGTTCTTCAGCTTTACTACTGTTTTACAGATTTGCTATTGTTCTTCAGCTTTACTACTGTTCTCCAGCTTTACTGTTGTTTTACAGCTTTACTACTGTTCTCCAGCTTTACTTTTGATCTTCCACTTTACTGTTGTTTTCCAGCTTTACTACTCTTCTACAGCGTTGCTGTTGGTCTCTAGCTTTACTAGTAATCTCCATCTTTACTGTTGTTCTCCAGCTTTACCGCTATTCTCCAGCTTACTGTTGTTTTCCAGCTTTACTGTTGTTTTAGAGCTCTACTACTGTTCTCCAGATTTAATGTTGTTCTACAGCTTTACTACTGTTCTACAGCTTTACAATTGTTCTCCAACGTTACTGTTGTTTCCCAGCTTTACTGTTGTATTATAGTTTTACTGTTGTTCTCCAGCTTTACTTTTGTTCATCCACTTAACTGGTGTTTTCCAGCTTTACTACTCTTCTCCAGCTTTACTGTTGGTCTCTAGCTTTACTAGTGTTCTCCAGCTTTACTGTTGTTCTCCAGATTTACCGCTGTTCTCCAGCTTACTGTTGTTCTCCAACTTTGCTGTTTTTCTTCATCTTTACTGTTGTTCTCCAGCTTTAATATTGTTTTCCAGCTTTACTGTTTTATTCCAGCTTTAATTTTGTTCTCCAGCTTTACCGTTGGTCAACAGCTTTGCTACTGTTCTCCGGCTTTACTGTTGTTCTCCAGCTGTACTGTTGTTCTACAGCTTTACTGTTGTTCTCCAGCTTTACTGTTGTTCTCCAGCTTTCCTATTGTTCTCCAACTTTACCGTTGTTCTACAGCATTACTACTGTTCGCCACCTTTACTGTTGTTCTCCATCTTTTCTGTTGTTCTACAGCTTTACTACTATTCTCCAACTTTGCTGTTGTTCTCCAGCATTACCGTTGTTCTACAGCTTTACTGTTTTTCTCCAGCTTTATTACTGTTCCCCATCTTTACTGTTGTTCTCCAGCTTTACTGTTGTTCTTCAGCTTTGTTGTTGTTCTCCAGCTTTACTGTTTTTGTCCAGGTTTACTGTTGATCTACGACATTACCACAGTTCTCCAGTTGTTCTTCTCCAGCATTACTGTTGTTCTACAGATTTACTACTGTTCTCCAGCTTTTCTGTTGTTCTCCATCTTTACTGTTGATTTACAGATTTACTGTTCTCCAGCTTTAATATTGTTCTCCAGCTTTACTGTTTTTTCCAGCTTTACTGTTGTTTTTCAGCTTTACTATTTTTCTCCAGCTTTACTGTTGTTCTACAGCTTTACTACTGTTTTCCAGCTTTTTAGTTCTTCAGCTTTACTACTGTTTTACAGATTTGCTGTTGTTCTTCAGCTTTACTACTGTTCTCCAGATTTACTGTTGTTCTACAGCTTTACTACTGTTCTACAGCTTTACAATTGTTCTCCAACTTTACTGTTGTTTCCCAGCTTTACTGTTGTATTACAGCTTTACTGTTGTTCTCCAGCTTTACTTTTGTTCTTCCACTTTACTGTTGTTTTCCAGCTTTACTACTCTTCTCCAGCTTTACTGTTGGTATCTAGCTTTACTAGTGTTCTCCAGCTTTACTGTTGTTCTCCGGATTTACCTCTGTTCTCCAGCTTACTGTTGTTCTCCAACTTTGCTGTTTTTCTTCATCTTTACTGTTTTTCTCCAGCTTTAATATTGTTTTCCAGCTTTACTGTTTTTCTCCAGCTTTAATTTTGTTCTACAGCTTTACCGTTGGTCAACAGCTTTACTACTGTTCTCCAGCTTTACTGTTGTTCTCCAGCTGTACTGTTGTTCTACAGCTTTACTCTTGTTCTCCAGCATTACTGTTGATCTACAGTTTACTGATGTTTTCCAGCTTTACTGTTGTTCTCCAGCTTTACTGTTGTTCTCCAGCTTTACTATTGTTTTCCAACTTTACCGTTGTTCTACAGCATTACTACTGTTCGCCATCTTTACAGTTGTTCTCCATCTTTTCTGTTGTTCTACAGCTTTACTACTATTCTCCAACTTTGCTGTTGTTCTCCAGCATTACCATTGTTCTACAGCTTTACTGTTGTTCTACAGCTTTACTATTGTTCTCAGCTTTACTGTTGTTATCCAGCTTTACTGTTGTTCTCCAGCTTTACTGTTGTTCTCCAGCTTTACTACTGTTCTACAGCTTTAATACTGTTCTCCAGCTGTACTCTTGTTCTACAGCTTTACTGTTGTTCTACAGCTTTACTGCTGTTATCCAGCTTTACTGCTGTTATTCAGTTTTACTCTTGTTCTCCAGCTTTACTGTTATTCTCCAGCTTTACTACTGTTCTACAGCTTTAATACTGTTCTCAAGCTGTACTGTTGTTCTACAGCTTTACTACTGTTCTCTAATTTTACAGCTGTTCTTCAGCTTTACCACTGTTCTCCAGCTTTACTGTTCTTTTCCAGTTTTATTGCTGTTCCTATCTGTATTTCTTCCTTTTAGATTGTATTATTATTCGTCGGCCTTTCTGTCGTTCGTATTGCACGTATTAAGGTTCTTACTCCAGATTTACCGCTGTTCTCCAGCTTACTGTTGTTCTCCAACTTTGCTGTTTTTCTTCATCTTTACAGTTGTTCTCCAGCTTTAATATTGTTTTCCAGCTTTACTGTTTTATTCCAGCTTTAATTTTGTTCTCCAGCTTTACCGTTGGTCAACAGCTTTGCTACTGTTCTCCGGCTTTACTGTTGTTCTCCAGCTGTACTGTTGTTCTACAGCTTTACTGTTGTTCTCCAGCTTTACTGTTGTTCTCCAGCTTTCCTATTGTTCTCCAACTTTACCGTTGTTCTACAGCATTACTACTGTTCGCCACCTTTACTGTTGTTCTCCATCTTTTCTGTTGTTCTACAGCTTTACTACTATTCTCCAACTTTGCTGTTGTTCTCCAGCATTACCGTTGTTCTACAGCTTTACTGTTTTTCTCCAGCTTTATTACTGTTCCCCATCTTTACTGTTGTTCTCCAGCTTTACTGTTGTTCTTCAGCTTTGTTGTTGTTCTCCAGCTTTACTGTTTTTGTCCAGGTTTACTGTTGATCTACGACATTACCACAGTTCTCCAGTTGTTCTTCTCCAGCATTACTGTTGTTCTACAGATTTACTACTGTTCTCCAGCTTTTCTGTTGTTCTCCATCTTTACTGTTGATTTACAGATTTACTGTTCTCCAGCTTTAATATTGTTCTCCAGCTTTACTGTTTTTTCCAGCTTTACTGTTGTTTTTCAGCTTTACTATTTTTCTCCAGCTTTACTGTTGTTCTACAGCTTTACTACTGTTTTCCAGCTTTTTAGTTCTTCAGCTTTACTACTGTTTTACAGATTTGCTGTTGTTCTTCAGCTTTACTACTGTTCTCCAGATTTACTGTTGTTCTACAGCTTTACTACTGTTCTACAGCTTTACAATTGTTCTCCAACTTTACTGTTGTTTCCCAGCTTTACTGTTGTATTACAGCTTTACTGTTGTTCTCCAGCTTTACTTTTGTTCTTCCACTTTACTGTTGTTTTCCAGCTTTACTACTCTTCTCCAGCTTTACTGTTGGTATCTAGCTTTACTAGTGTTCTCCAGCTTTACTGTTGTTCTCCGGATTTACCTCTGTTCTCCAGCTTACTGTTGTTCTCCAACTTTGCTGTTTTTCTTCATCTTTACTGTTTTTCTCCAGCTTTAATATTGTTTTCCAGCTTTACTGTTTTTCTCCAGCTTTAATTTTGTTCTACAGCTTTACCGTTGGTCAACAGCTTTACTACTGTTCTCCAGCTTTACTGTTGTTCTCCAGCTGTACTGTTGTTCTACAGCTTTACTCTTGTTCTCCAGCATTACTGTTGATCTACAGTTTACTGATGTTTTCCAGCTTTACTGTTGTTCTCCAGCTTTACTGTTGTTCTCCAGCTTTACTATTGTTTTCCAACTTTACCGTTGTTCTACAGCATTACTACTGTTCGCCATCTTTACAGTTGTTCTCCATCTTTTCTGTTGTTCTACAGCTTTACTACTATTCTCCAACTTTGCTGTTGTTCTCCAGCATTACCATTGTTCTACAGCTTTACTGTTGTTCTACAGCTTTACTATTGTTCTCAGCTTTACTGTTGTTATCCAGCTTTACTGTTGTTCTCCAGCTTTAGTGTTGTTCTCCAGCTTTACTACTGTTCTACAGCTTTAATACTGTTCTCCAGCTGTACTCTTGTTCTACAGCTTTACTGTTGTTCTACAGCTTTACTGCTGTTATCCAGCTTTACTGCTGTTATTCAGTTTTACTCTTGTTCTCCAGCTTTACTGTTATTCTCCAGCTTTACTACTGTTCTACAGCTTTAATACTGTTCTCAAGCTGTACTGTTGTTCTACAGCTTTACTACTGTTCTCTAATTTTACAGCTGTTCTTCAGCTTTACCACTGTTCTCCAGCTTTACTGTTCTTTTCCAGTTTTATTGCTGTTCCTATCTGTATTTCTTCCTTTTAGATTGTATTATTATTCGTCGGCCTTTCTGTCGTTCGTATTGCACGTATTAAGGTTCTTACTCTGCTACTAATCTGCCCTTTTGCTTCTTTTGCTCTTCGTCAAGAATACAAAAAAAAACATGTATGTTCAATATTGAGAAAAGAAATCAATGAAATTTGATAATGCACGGAACAAAACATATATTGATTTCTTACTCATTCATTGCAAACTGTCTAGACGAAATCCTGTGTAAATATAATATTAAGTTTAGTTTAGATATCTGAAAACTCAAAGAGAAATGTTTTTCCAGGGGTGTTTGGTTGAGACATTGATGTTTAGCTGTCTGTATACACCTGATAACAGATTGACACGTTGCAAGGCAAATGTGTTAGATAAAATAGGAACTGTTACAGGCTCCCGTGTTCACCCCGGTTGTTTGGTGGGGTCCGTGTTGTTGATCTTTTTAGCTTTTTATGTTGTGTTGTATTTTGCTTGTCTTTGTCCCGTGACTTATGCCCAATATGTTCCGCTTCTCTGTTGTGTCTGCTAGGAACTAGTTAAGCTTACTCGTCCTCCCTTAGCTGATAACAAATGTTACCTCATATACATGTGTCAAAAATATATCCGACAACTAGGTCGGACTTCGTTATTCGAAATTCTCTCTTTTATTTGTTTATACTGATATGTGTTTCTATTCCATACTAGCTACAACTGAGACGACGGAATCCTCATCACCTTCCACGACAGAAATAGGTAAGGTAGCAATTTTATTAATAATACGGAGAAACATTACCTTCGTTTGCTTCAAAGTATACCCATCCATTATGGGAATGAATTGTTAATTAGTCTGAACTTGCTGTAGGGTTAGGGGTTAAGGGTCACACGGTCTTGTTTTTAAGACATACATACATCTGTGTAGATTATTAAAATAATATGCACCCCTACATCATTTATATGACTTATATATATATTTATATAGGGAGTGGATGTGGTCGAGTGGAATAGGGCGCTGGACGTAAGGCTAAACGAATGGTGTTGCAGTGTATCAATGGTGTGAGTTCAAATCCCGTCGAGGGAAGAAAAAAAATTTGACACCTCAAAAACCTAATTCTAACACTGTTTGGTTTAATTTTCAGATGTATATAAGCACAGTATAACCACTTCTTTCCCTTAATTGGTACTACGTTTATATATTATATTTAAAGCAATATGCAACCCTATATCATTTAAGATATATATATAACTTTACTGAAAAAATATGCACCCCTACATATTATACCCAACAAGGGACAAAGGCTGTGATTTTGGAAAATATCCACCTTGGCGCTTCAATCCTATATTTTCCACACTTACGTCAGATTTTGTAGTGTTTTTCAGCCTAGAGATGATTGTTCTAAACGGCAAAGCATACGTAACCCTCCTTACTACTGTTTTCCATGTTTACTGTTGTTCTACATCTTTACTCTTGATCTCCATTATTACTGTTCTTCTAGAACTTTACTACTGTTCTACAGCTTTACTATTGTTCTCCAGCTTTACTGTTGTTCTACAGCTTTACTGTTGTTCTACAGCTTTACTATTGTTCTCCAGCTTTACTGTTGTTTTTCCTCTTTACTACTTTTCTCCAGCTTTACTGTTGTTCTCTAGCTTTACTACTTTTCTTCCGCTTTCTTGTTGTTCTTCAGATTTACTGTTGTTCTCCAGCTTTACTACTGTTCTCTAGCTTTACTGTTGTTTTCCAGCTTTCCTGTTGTTCTCCAGATTTATTCTCGTTCTCCAGCTTTACTGTTCTCAGCTTCACTACTGTTTTCCAGCTTTACTATTGTTCTCCAACTTTACTACTGTTCCCCAGCTTTGCTATTGGTCTCCAGATTTACTGTTGTTCTCAGCTTTACTGTTGTTCTACAGTTTTTCTATTGTTCTCCAGTTTTACTGTTTTTCTCCTGCTTTAGTGTTGTTCTCCAGTTGTACTGTTGTTCCCCTGATTTACTGTTGTTCTACAAGTTTACTACTGTCCTCTAGCTTTGCTGTTGTTCTTCAGCTTTACTACTGATCTCCAGCTTTACTGTTGTTCTTCAGCTTTACTACTTTTCTCCAGCTTTACTATTCTTCTACAGCTTTACTACTGTTTTCTAGCTTTTTTGTTCTTCAGCTTTACTACTGTTTTACAGATTTGCTATTGTTCTTCAGTTTTACTCCTGTTCTCCAGCTTTACTGTTGTTTTACAGCTTTACTACTGTTCTCCAGCTTTACTTTTGATCTTCCACTTTACTGTTGTTTTCCAGCTTTACTACTCTTCTACAGCTTTGCTGTTGGTCTCTAGCTTTACTAGTAATCTCCATCTTTACTGTTGTTCTCCAGCTTTACCGCTATTCTCCAGCTTACTGTTGTTTTCCAGCTTTACTGTTGTTTTAGAGCTCTACTACTGTTCTCCAGATTTAATGTTGTTCTACAGCTTTACTACTGTTCTACAGCTTTACAATTGTTCTCCAACGTTACTGTTGTTTCCCAGCTTTACTGTTGTATTATAGTTTTACTGTTGTTCTCCAGCTTTACTTTTGTTCATCCACTTAACTGTTGTTTTCCAGCTTTACTACTCTTCTCCAGCTTTACTGTTGGTCTCTAGCTTTACTAGTGTTCTCCAGCTTTACTGTTGTTCTCCAGATTTACTGCTGTTCTCCAGCTCACTGTTGTTCTCCAACTTTGCTGTTTTTCTTCATCTTTACAGTTGTTCTCCAGCTTTAATATTGTTTTCCAGCTTTACTGTTTTTTTCCAGCTTTAATTTTGTTCTCCAGCTCTACCGTTGGTCAACAGCTTTGCTACTGTTCTCCGGCTTTACTGTTGTTCTCTAGCTGTACTGTTGTTCTACAGCTTTACTGTTGTTCTCCAGATTTACTGTTGTTCTCCAGCTTTCCTATTGTTCTCCAACTTTACCGTTGTTCTACAGCATTACTACTGTTCGCCACCTTTACTGTTGTTCTCCATCTTTTCTGTTGTTCTATAGCTTTACTACTATTCTCCAACTTTGCTGTTGTTCTCCAGCATTACCGTTGTTCTACAGCTTTACTGTTTTTCTCCAGCTTTATTACTGTTCCCCATCTTTACTGTTGTTCTCCAGCTTTACTGTTGTTCTTCAGCTTTGTTGTTGTTCTCCAGCTTTACTGTTTTTGTCCAGGTTTACTGTTGATCTACGACATTACCACAGTTCTCCAGTTGTTCTTCTCCAGCATTACTGTTGTTCTACAGATTTACTACTGTTCTCCAGCTTTTATGTTGTTCTCCATTTTTACTGTTGATTTACAGATTTACTGTTCTCCAGCTTTAATATTGTTCTCCAGCTTTACTGTTGTTTTTCAGCTTTACTATTTTTCTCCAGCTTTACTGTTGTTCTACAGCTTTACTACTGTTTTCCAGCTTTTTTGTTCTTCAGCTTTACTACTGTTTTACAGATTTGCTGTTGTTCTTCAGCTTTACTACTGTTCTCCAGATTTACTGTTGTTCTACAGCTTTACTACTGTTCTACAGCTTTACAATTGTTCTCCAACTTTACTGTTGTTTCCCAGCTTTACTGTTGTATTACAGCTTTACTGTTGTTCTCCAGCTTTACTTTTGTTCTTCCACTTTACTGTTGTTTTCCAGCATTACTACTCTTCTCCAGCTTTACTGTTGGTATCTAGCTTTACTAGTGTTCTCCAGCTTTACTGTTGTTCTCCAGATTTACCTCTGTTCTCCAGCTTACTGTTGTTCTCCAACTTTGCTGTTTTTCTTCATCTTTACTGTTGTTCTCCAGCTTTAATATTGTTTTCCAGCTTTACTGTTTTTCTCCAGCTTTAATTTTGTTCTACAGCTTTACCGTTGGTCAACAGCTTTACTACTGTTCTCCAGCTTTACTGTTGTTCTCCAGCTGTACTGTTGTTCTACAGCTTTACTCTTGTTCTCCAGCATTACTGTTGATCTACAGTTTACTGATGTTTTCCAGCTTTACTGTTGTTCTCCAGCTTTACTGTTGTTCTCCAGCTTTACTATTGTTTTCCAACTTTACCGTTGTTCTACAGCATTACTACTGTTCGCCACCTTTACAGTTGTTCTCCATCTTTTCTGTTGTTCTACAGCTTTACTACTATTCTCCAACTTTGCTGTTGTTCTCCAGCATTACCGTTGTTCTACAGCTTTACTGTTGTTCTACAGCTTTACTATTGTTCTCAGCTTTACTGTTGTTATCCAGCTTTACTGTTGTTCTCCAGCTTTACTGTTGTTCTCCAGCTTTACTACTGTTCTACAGCTTTAATACTGTTCTCCAGCTGTACTCTTGTTCTACAGCTTTACTGTTGTTCTACAGCTTTACTGCTGTTATCCAGCTTTACTGCTGTTATTCAGTTTTACTCTTGTTCTCCAGCTTTACTGTTATTCTCCAGCTTTACTACTGTTCTACAGCTTTAATACTGTTCTCAAGCTGTACTGTTGTTCTACAGCTTTACTACTGTTCTCTAATTTTACAGCTGTTCTTCAGCTTTACCACTGTTCTCCAGCTTTACTGTTCTTTTCCAGTTTTATTGCTGTTCCTATCTGTATTTCTTCCTTTTAGATTGTATTATTATTCGTCGGCCTTTCTGTCGTTCGTATTGCACGTATTAAGGTTCTTACTCTGCTACTAATCTGCCCTTTTGCTTCTTTTGCTCTTCGTCAAGAATACAAAAAAAACATGTATGTTCAATATTGAGAAAAGAAATCAATGAAATTTGATAATGCACGGAACAAAACATATATTGATTTCTTACTCATTCATTGCAAACTGTCTAGACGAAATCCTGTGTAAATGCAATATTAAGTTTAGTTTAGATATCTGAAAACTCAAAGAGAAATGTTTTTCCAGGGGTGTTTGGTTGAGACATTGATGCTTAGCTGTCTGTATACACCTGATAACAGATTGACACGTTGCACGGCAAATGTGTTAGAAAAAATAGGAACTGTTACAGGCTCCCGTGTTCACCCCGGTTGTTTGGTGGGGTCCGTGTTGTTGATCTTTTTAGCTTTTTATGTTGTGTTGTATTTTGCTTGTCTTTGTTCCGTGACTTATGCCCAATATGTTCCGCTTCTCTGTTGTGTCTGCTAGGAACTAGTTAAGCTTACTCGTCCTCCCTTAGCTGATAACAAATGTTACCTCATATACATGTGTCAAAAATATATCCGACAACTAGGTCGGACTTCGTTATTCGAAATTCTCTCTTTTATTTGTTTATACTGATATGTGTTTCTATTCCATACTAGCTACAACTGAGACGACGGAATCCTCATCACCTTCCACGACAGAAATAGGTAAGGTAGCAATTTTATTAATAATACGGAGAAACATTACCTTCGTTAGCTTCAAAGTATACCCATCCATTATGGGAATGAATTGTTAATTAGTCTGAACTTGCTGTAGGGTTAGCGGTTAAGGGTCACACGGTCTTGTTTTTAAGACATACATACATCTGTGTAGATTATTAAAACAATATGCACCCCTACATCATTTATATGACTTATATATATATTTATATAGGGAGTGGATGTGGTCGAGTGGAATAGGGCGCTGGACGTAAGGCTAAACGAATGGTGTTGCAGTGTATCAATGGTGTGAGTTCAAATCCCGTCGAGGGAAGAAAAAAAATTTGACAGCTCAAAAATCTAATTCTAACACTGTTTGGTTTAATTTTCAGACGTATATAAGCACAGTATAACCACTTCTTTCCCTTAATTGGTACTACGTTTATATATTATATTTAAAGCAATATGCAACCCTATATCATTTAAGATATATATATAACTTTACTGAAAAAATATGCACCCCTACATATTATACCCAACAAGGGACAAAGGCTGTGATTTTGGAAAATATCCACCTTGGCGCTTCAATCCTATATTTTCCACACTTACGTCAGATTTTGTAGTGTTTTTCAGCCTAGAGATGATTGTTCTAAACGGCAAAGCATGCGTAACCCTCTTTACTACTGTTTTCCAGGTTTACTGTTGTTCTACATCTTTACTCTTGATCTCCATTATTACTGTTCTTCTAGACCTTTACTACTGTTCTACAGCTTTACTATTGTTCTCCAGCTTTACTGTTGTTTTACAGCTTTACTGTTGTTCTACAGCTTTACTGTTGTTCTACAGCTTTACTGTTGTTTTTCCTCTTTACTACTTTTCTCCAGCTTTACTGTTGTTCTCTAGCTTTACTACTTTTCTTCCGCTTTCTTGTTGTTCTTCAGATTTACTGTTGTTCTGCAGCTTTACTGTTGTTCTACAGCTTTCATACTGTTCTCCAGCTTTACTAATGTTCTCCAGCTTTACTATTATTCTCCAGCTTTACTACTGTTCCACAGCTTTACCTTTGGTCTCCAGCTTTACTGCTGTTCTCTAGTTTTTTTATTGTTCTCCAGTTTTACTGTTGTTTTCCTGCTTTATTACTGTTCCCCAGCTTTACTGGTGTTCTCCAGTTTTACTACCGCTCTCCAACTTTATTGTTGTTCTACAGCTTTACTACTGTTTTCCAGCTTTACTGTAGTTCTAAAGCTTTGCTACTGTTCTCCAACTTTGCTGTTGTTCTAGAGTTTTATTACACTTCTCCAGCTTTACTGTTGATCTCCAGTTTTACTGTTGTTCTCAACTTTATTATTGTTCTCCAGTTTAACTATTGTTCTACAGCTTTACTACGGCTCTCCAGCTTTACTGTTTTTCTACAGCTTTACTACTGTTTTCCAGCTTTACTGTATTTCTACAGCTTTACTACTGTTCTCCAGCTTTACTGTTGTTCTACAGCTTTATTACTGTTCTCCAGCTTTACTACTGTTTTCCAGCTTTACTGTTGGTCTCCAGTTTTACTGCTGTTCTCCAGTTTTTTTTATTGTTCTCCAGTTTACAATTCTTTGCCAGCTTTACTGTTGCTTTCCAGCTTTACTGTTGTTCTCCAGCTTTACTGTATTTCAACAGCTTTACTACTGTTCTCCAGCTTTACTGTTGTTCTACAGCTTTATTACTGTTCTCCAGCTTTACTACTGTTTTCCAGTATTACTGTTGGTCTCCAGCTTTATTGCTGTTCTCCAGATTTTTTTATTGTTCTCGAGTTTTACAATTCTTCGCCAGCTTTACTGTTGTTCTCCAGCTTTACTGTTGTTCTCCAGGTTTACTGTTGTTCTCCAGGTTTACTGTTGTTCTCCAGCTTTACTGTTGTTCTACAGCTGTAATGTTTTTTCTCCAGTTTTATTTCTGTTCTTCAGCTTTTTCATTATTCTCCAGTTTTACTGTTGTGTTCCTGCTTTACTGCTGTTCCCCAGCTTTACTGATGTTCTTCAGATATACTGCTGTTCTACAGCTTTCCTGTTGTTCTCCTGCTTTACTGTTGTTCTACAACTTTACTACTGTTCTACAAATTTACTGTTGTTCTACATCTTTACTATTGTTTTCCAGCTTTGCTGTTGTTCTTCAGCTTTACTGCTGTTCTCCAGATTTACTGTTGTACAGCTTCACAACTGTTCTCCAGCTTTATAATTCTTCTTCAGCTTTTCTGTTGTTCTACAGCTTTACTGTTGTTCTACAGCTTTACTGTTTTTCTTCAGCTTTACTGTTGTTCTCCATCTTTACTGCTGTTCTGCAGCTTTACTTCTCTTCTCCAGCTTTATTGTTGTTCTGCAGCTTTACCACTGTTATATAGCTTTACTGTTGTTCTACAGCTTTACTGTGGTTATGCAGCTTTACTGTTGTTCTTCCTCTTTACTACTTTTCTCCCGCTTTTCTGTCGTTCTCCAGCTTTACTACTCTTTTCCAGTTTTACTCTTGTTTTCCAGCTTTCCTGATGTTCTCCAGATTTACTTTTGTACTACAGCTTTCCTACTGTTTTCCAGCTTTGCTGTTGTTATTCAGCTTTTCAACTGTTTTCCAGATTTACTGTTGTTTTACAGCTTTACTACTCTTCTCCAGCTTTACTGTTGTTCTAGAGCTTTACTGTTGTCCTCCAGCTTTACTTTTGTTCCTCCACTTTACTACTGTTCTCCAGCTTTACTGTTGTTCTCCAGCTTTACTACTCTTCCCCAGCTTTACCGTTGTTCTCTATCTCTACTACTGTTTTCCAGCTTTACTGTTGTTCTCCAGCGTTGCTGTTGTTCTATAGCTTTACTACTGTTCTCCAGATTTAATGTTGTTCTATAGCTTTACTACTGTTCCCCATCTTTACTGTTGTTCTCCAGCTTTACTGTTGTTCTCCAGTTTTACTGTTGTTCTCCAGCTTTACTGTTGTTCTCCAGCTTTACTGTTGATCTAAGGCATTACCACTGTTCTCCAGCTTTATTGTTGTTCTCCAAGTTTACCATTGTTCTACATCTCTACTACTGTTCTCCATTTTCAATGGTGTTCTCCAGATTTACTCTTCTACAGATGTACTGTTGTTCTCCAGCTTTACTATTGTTTTCCAGCTGTACTGTTGTTCCACATCTTTACTGTTGTTCTCCAGCTTTACTCTTGTTCTTCCACTTTACTACTATTCTCAAGCTTTACTGTTGTTCTCCAGCTTTACTACTCTTCCCCACCTTTACAATTGTTCTCCAGCTTTATTGTTGTTCTTCAGCTTTGCTACTGTTCTCCAGTTTTACTGTTGTTCTACAGCTTTACTACTATTCTCCAGCTTTACAATTGTTGTCCAGCGTTACTGTTGTTCTCCAGCTTTACTGTTTTTCTCCAGCTTTACTGTTGTTCTCCAGCTTTACTGTTGTTCTTCCACTTTTACTACTGTTCTCCAGCTTTACTGTTGTTCTCCAGCTTTACTACTCTTCTTCAGCTTTACTGTTGTTCTCTAGCTCTACTACTGTTCTCCAGATTTAAAGTTGTTCTATAGCTTTACAACTGTTCTCCAGCTTGTATACTGCTCTCCAGCTTTATTACTGTTCTCCAGCTTTACTGTTGTTTTCCAGCTTTCCTGTTGTTCTCCAGATTTAGTCTCGTTCTCCAGCTTTACTGTTCTCAGCTTTACTACTGTTCTCCAGATTTACTGTTGTTTTACAGCTTTACTATTGTTCTCCAGCTTTACTTTTGATCTTCCACTTTACTGATGTTTTCCAGCTTTACTACTCTTCTCCAGCTTTGCTGTTGGTCTCTAGCTTCACTAGTAATCTCCATCTTTACTGTTGTTCTCCAGCTTTACCGCTATTCTCCAGCTTAGTGTTGTTCTCCAGCTTTACTGTTGTTTTAGAGCTTTACTACTGTTCTCCAGATTTAATGTTGTTCTACAGCTTTACTACTGTTCTCCAGCTTTAATATTGTTCTCCATCTTTACTGTTGATTTACAGATTTACTGTTGTTCTCCAGCTTTAATATTGTTCTCCAGCTTTACTCTTTTTTTCCAGCTTTACTGTTGTTTTTCAGTTTAATATTTTTCTCCAGCTTTACTTTTGTTCTTCAACTTTACTACTGTTCTCCAGATTTACTGTTGTTCTACAGCTTTACTACTGTTCTACAGCTTTACAATTGTTCTCCAACTTTACTGTTGTTTCCCAGATTTACTGTTATATTACAGCTTTACTGTTGTTCTCCAGCTTTACTTTTGTTCTTCCACTTTACTGTTGTTTTCCAGCTTTACTACTCTTCTCCAGCTTTACTGTTGGTCTCTAGCTTTACTAGTGTTCTCCAGCTTTACTTTTGTTCTCCAGATTTACCGCTGTTCTCCAGCTTACTGTTGTTCTCCATCTTTGCTGTTTTTCTTCATCTTTACTGTTGTTCTCCAGCTTTAATATTGTTTTCCAGTTTTACTGTTTTTCTCCAGCTTTAATTTTGTTCTCCAGCTTTACCGTTGGTCAACAGCTTTGCTACTGTTCTCCAGCTTTACTGTTGTTCTCCAGCTGTACTGTTGTTCTACAGCTTTACTCTTTTTTTCCAGCATTACTGTTGTTCTACAGTTTACTGATGTTTTCCAGCTTTACTGTTGTTCTCCAGTTTTACTGTTGTTCTCCAGCTTTTCTATTGTTCTCCTACTTTACCGTTGTTCTACAGCATTACTACTGTTCGCCACCTTTACTGTTGTTCTCCATCTTTTCTGTTGTTCTACAGCTTTACTACTATTCTCCAACTTTGCTGTTGTTCTCCAGCATTACCGTTGTTCTACAGCTTTACTGTTTATCTCCAGCTTTATTACTGTTCCCCATCTTTACTACTTTTCTCCAGCTTTACTATTCTTCTACAGCTTTACTACTGTTTTCTAGCTTTTTTGTTCTTCAGCTTTACTACTGTTTTACAGCTTTGCTGTTGTTCTTCAGCTTTACTACTGTTCTCCAGATTTACTGTTGTTTTGCAGCTTTACTGCTGTTCTCCAGCTTTACTTTTGATCTTCCACTTTACTGTTGTTTTCCAGCTTTACTAGTAATCTCCATCTTTACTGTTGTTCTCCAGCTTTACTGCTATTCTCCAGCTTACTGTTGTTCTCCAGCTTTACTGTTGTTTTAGGGCTTTACTGCTGTTCTCCAGATTTAATGTTGTTCTACAGCTTCACAACTGTTCTCCAGTTTTATAATTCTTCTTCAGCTTTTCTGTTGTTCTACAGCTTTACTGTTGTTCTACTGCTTTACTGTTTTTCTTCAGCTTTACTGTTGTTCTCCATCTTTACTGCTGTTCTGCAGCTTTACTTCTCTTCTCCAGCTTTATTGTTGTTCTGCAGCTTTACCACTGTTATATAGCTTTACTGTTGTTCTACAGCTTTACTGTGGTTATGCAGCTTTACTGTTGTTCTTCCTCTTTACTACTTTTCTCCCGCTTTTCTGTCGTTCTCCATCTTTACTACTCTTTTCCAGTTTTACTCTTGTTTTCCAGCTTTCCTGATGTTCTCCAGATTTACTGTTGTACTACAGCTTTCCTACTGTTTTCCAGCTTTGCTGTTGTTATTCAGCTTTTCAACTGTTTTCCAGATTTACTGTTGTTTTACAGCTTTACTACTCTTCTCCAGCTTTACTGTTGTTCTAGAGCTTTACTGTTGTCCTCCAGCTTTACTGTTGTTCCTCCACTTTACTACTGTTCTCCAGCTTTACTGTTGTTCTCCAGCTTTACTACTCTTCCCCAGCTTTACCGTTGTTCTCTATCTCTACTACTGTTTTCCAGCTTTACTGTTGTTCTCCAGCGTTGCTGTTGTTCTATAGCTTTACTACTGTTCTCCAGATTTAATGTTGTTCTATAGCTTTACTACTGTTCCCCATCTTTACTGTTGTTCTCCAGCTTTACTGTTGTTCTCCAGCTTTACTGTTGATCTAAGGCATTACCACTGTTCTCCAGCTTTATTGTTGTTCTGCAAGTTTACCATTGTTCTACATCTCTACTACTGTTCTCCATTTTCAATGGTGTTCTCCAGATTTACTGTTCTACAGATGTACTGTTGTTCTCCAGCTTTACTATTGTTTTCCAGCTGTACTGTTGTTCCACATCTTTACTGTTGTTCTCCAGCTTTACTCTTGTTCTTCCACTTTACTACTATTCTCAAGCTTTACTGTTGTCCTCCAGCTTTACTACTCTTCCCCACCTTTACAATTGTTCTCCAGCTTTATTGTTGTTCTTCAGCTTTGCTACTGTTCTCCAGTTTTACTGTTGTTCTACAGCTTTACTACTATTCTCCAGCTTTACAATTGTTGTCCAGCGTTACTGTTGTTCTCCAGCTTTACTGTTTTTCTCCAGCTTTACTGTTGTTCTCCAGCTTTACTGTTGTTCTTCCACTTTTACTACTGTTCTCCAGCTTTACTGTTGTTCTCCAGCTTTACTACTCTTCTTCAGCTTTACTGTTGTTCTCTAGCTCTACTACTGTTCTCCAGATTTAAAGTTGTTCTATAGCTTTACTACTGTTCTCCAGCTTGTATACTGCTCTCCAGCTTTATTACTGTTCTCCAGCTTTACTGTTGTTTTCCAGCTTTCCTGTTGTTCTCCAGATTTAGTCTCGTTCTCCAGCTTTACTGTTCTCAGCTTTACTACTGTTCTCCAGCCTTACTATTGTTCTACAGATTTACTACTGTTCTCCAGCATTACCGTTGTTCTACAGCTTTACTGTTTATCTCCAGCTTTATTACTGTTCCCCATCTTTACTACTTTTCTCCAGCTTTACTATTCTTCTACAGCTTTACTACTGTTTTCTAGCTTTTTTGTTCTTCAGCTTTACTACTGTTTTACAGCTTTGCTGTTGTTCTTCAGCTTTACTACTGTTCTCCAGATTTACTGTTGTTTTGCAGCTTTACTGCTGTTCTCCAGCTTTACTTTTGATCTTCCACTTTACTGTTGTTTTCCAGCTTTACTAGTAATCTCCATCTTTACTGTTGTTCTCCAGCTTTACTGCTATTCTCCAGCTTACTGTTGTTCTCCAGCTTTACTGTTGTTTTAGGGCTTTACTGCTGTTCTCCAGATTTAATGTTGTTCTACAGCTTCACAACTGTTCTCCAGTTTTATAATTCTTCTTCAGCTTTTCTGTTGTTCTACAGCTTTACTGTTGTTCTACTGCTTTACTGTTTTTCTTCAGCTTTACTGTTGTTCTCCATCTTTACTGCTGTTCTGCAGCTTTACTTCTCTTCTCCAGCTTTATTGTTGTTCTGCAGCTTTACCACTGTTATATAGCTTTACTGTTGTTCTACAGCTTTACTGTGGTTATGCAGCTTTACTGTTGTTCTTCCTCTTTACTACTTTTCTCCCGCTTTTCTGTCGTTCTCCATCTTTACTACTCTTTTCCAGTTTTACTCTTGTTTTCCAGCTTTCCTGATGTTCTCCAGATTTACTGTTGTACTACAGCTTTCCTACTGTTTTCCAGCTTTGCTGTTGTTATTCAGCTTTTCAACTGTTTTCCAGATTTACTGTTGTTTTACAGCTTTACTACTCTTCTCCAGCTTTACTGTTGTTCTAGAGCTTTACTGTTGTCCTCCAGCTTTACTGTTGTTCCTCCACTTTACTACTGTTCTCCAGCTTTACTGTTGTTCTCCAGCTTTACTACTCTTCCCCAGCTTTACCGTTGTTCTCTATCTCTACTACTGTTTTCCAGCTTTACTGTTGTTCTCCAGCGTTGCTGTTGTTCTATAGCTTTACTACTGTTCTCCAGATTTAATGTTGTTCTATAGCTTTACTACTGTTCCCCATCTTTACTGTTGTTCTCCAGCTTTACTGTTGTTCTCCAGCTTTACTGTTGATCTAAGGCATTACCACTGTTCTCCAGCTTTATTGTTGTTCTGCAAGTTTACCATTGTTCTACATCTCTACTACTGTTCTCCATTTTCAATGGTGTTCTCCAGATTTACTGTTCTACAGATGTACTGTTGTTCTCCAGCTTTACTATTGTTTTCCAGCTGTACTGTTGTTCCACATCTTTACTGTTGTTCTCCAGCTTTACTCTTGTTCTTCCACTTTACTACTATTCTCAAGCTTTACTGTTGTCCTCCAGCTTTACTACTCTTCCCCACCTTTACAATTGTTCTCCAGCTTTATTGTTGTTCTTCAGCTTTGCTACTGTTCTCCAGTTTTACTGTTGTTCTACAGCTTTACTACTATTCTCCAGCTTTACAATTGTTGTCCAGCGTTACTGTTGTTCTCCAGCTTTACTGTTTTTCTCCAGCTTTACTGTTGTTCTCCAGCTTTACTGTTGTTCTTCCACTTTTACTACTGTTCTCCAGCTTTACTGTTGTTCTCCAGCTTTACTACTCTTCTTCAGCTTTACTGTTGTTCTCTAGCTCTACTACTGTTCTCCAGATTTAAAGTTGTTCTATAGCTTTACTACTGTTCTCCAGCTTGTATACTGCTCTCCAGCTTTATTACTGTTCTCCAGCTTTACTGTTGTTTTCCAGCTTTCCTGTTGTTCTCCAGATTTAGTCTCGTTCTCCAGCTTTACTGTTCTCAGCTTTACTACTGTTCTCCAGCCTTACTATTGTTCTACAGATTTACTACTGTTCTCCAGATTTAGTGTTGTTCTACAGCTTTACTACTGTTCTATAGCTTTACTGTTGTTATGCAGCTTTACTACTCTTCTCTAGCTTTACTATTGTTCTCCAGTTTTACTGCTATTCTCCAGCTTTACTGTTTTACTCCAGGCTTACTGTTGTTCTCCAGCCTTACTGTTGTTCTACAGCTTTACTGTTGTTCTCCAACTTTACTATTCTTCTCCACCTTTACTGTTGTTCTCCAGTTTTACTACTGTTCTCTAGCTTTACTGTTGTTTTCCAGCTTTCCTGTTGTTCTCCAGATTTATTCTCGTTCTCCAGCTTTACTGTTCTCAGCTTCACTACTGTTCTCCTGCTTTACTATTGTTCTCCAGCTTTACTACTGTTCCCCAGCTTTGCTATTGGTCTCCAGATTTACTGTTGTTCTCAGCTTTACTGTTGTTCTACAGTGTTTCTATTGTTCTCCATTTATACTGTTTTTCTCCTGCTTTAGTGTTGTTCTCCAGTTGTACTGTTGTTCCCCTGATTTACTGTTGTTCTACAAGTTTACTACTGTCCTCTAGCTTTGCTGTTGTTCTTCAGCTTTACTACTGTTCTCCAGCTTTACTGTTGTTCTTCAGCTTTACTACTTTTCTCCAGCTTTACTATTCTTCTACAGCTTTACTACTGTTTTCTAGCTTTTTTGTTCTTCAGCTTTACTACTGTTTTACAGCTTTGCTGTTGTTCTTCAGCTTTACTACTGTTCTCCAGATTTACTGTTCTTTTACAGCTTTACTACTGTTCTCCAGCTTTACTTTTGATCTTCCACTTTACTGTTGTTTTCCAGCTTTACAACTCTTCTCCAGCTTTGCTGTTGGTCTCTAGCTTTACTAGTAATCTCCATCTTTACTGTTGTTCTCCAGCTTTACCGCTATTCTCCAGCTTACTGTTGTTATCCAGATTTACTGTTGTTTTACAGCTTTACTACTGTTCTCCAGCTTTACTTTTGATCTTCCACTTTACTGTTGTTTTCCAGCTTTACTACTCTTCTCCAGCTTTGCTGTTGGTCTCTAGCTTTACTAGTAATCTCCATCTTTACTGTTGTTCTCCAGCTTTACCGCTATTCTCCAGCTTTACTGTTTTTCTCCAGCTTTAATTTTGTTCTCCAGCTTTACCGTTGGTCAACAGCTTTGCTACTGTTCTCCAGCTTTACTGTTGTTCTCCAGCTGTACTGTTGTTCTACAGTTTTACTCTTGTTTTCCAGCATTACTGTTGTTCTACAGTTTACTGATGTTTTCCAGCTTTACTGTTGTTCTCCAGCTTTACTGTTGTTCTCCAGCTTTACTATTGTTCTCCTACTTTACCGTTGTTCTACAGCATTACTACTGTTCGCCACCTTTACTGTTGTTCTCCATCTTTTCTGTTGTTCTACAGCTTTACTACTATTCTCCAACTTTGCTGTTGTTCTCCAGCATTACCGTTGTTCTACAGCTTTACTGTTTATCTCCAGCTTTATTACTGTTCCCCATCTTTACTACTGTTCTACAATTTACTACTGTTCTAAAGATGTACTGTTGTTCTCCAGCTTTACTATTGTTTTCCAGCTGTACTGTTGTTCCACATCTTTACTGTTGTTCTCCAGCTTTACTCTTGTTCTTCCACTTTACTACTATTCTCAAGCTTTACTGTTGTTCTCCAGCTTTACTACTCTTCCCCACCTTTACAATTGTTCTCCAGCTTTATTGTTGTTCTTCAGCTTTGCTACTGTTCTCCAGTTTTACTGTTGTTCTACAGCTTTACTACTATTCTCCAGCTTTACAATTGTTGTCCAGCGTTACTGTTGTTCTCCAGCTTTACTGTTTTCCTCCAGCTTTACTGTTGTTCTCCAGCTTTACTGTTGTTCTTCCACTTTTACTACTGTTCTCCAGCTTTACTGTTGTTCTCCAGCTTTACTACTCTTCTTCAGCTTTACTGTTGTTCTATAGCTTTACTACTGTTCTCCAGATTTAATGTTGTTCTATAGCTTTACTGTTGATCTAAGGCATTACCACTGTTCTCCAGCTTTATTGTTGTTCTCCAAGTTTACCATTGTTCTACATCTCTACTACTGTTCTCCATTTTCAATGGTGTTCTCCAGATTTACTGTTCTACAGATGTACTGTTGTTCTCCAGCTTTACTATTGTTTTCCAGCTGTACTGTTGTTCCACATCTTTACTGTTGTTCTCCAGCTTTACTCTTGTTCTTCCTCTTTACTACTATTCTCAAGCTTTACTGTTGTTCTCCAGCTTTACTACTCTTCCCCACCTTTACAATTGTTCTCCAGCTTTATTGTTGTTCTTCAGCTTTGCTACTGTTCTCCAGTTTTACTGTTGTTCTACAGCTTTACTACTATTCTCCAGCTTTACAATTGTTGTCCAGCGTTACTGTTGTTCTCCAGCTTTACTGTTTTTCTCCAGCTTTACTGTTGTTCTCCAGCTTTACTGTTGTTCTTCCACTTTTACTACTGTTCTCCTGCTTTACTATTGTTCTCCAGCTTTACTACTGTTCCCCAGCTTTGCTATTGGTCTCCAGATTTACTGTTGTTCTCAGCTTTACTGTTGTTCTACAGTGTTTCTATTGTTCTCCAGTTTTACTGTTTTTCTCCTGCTTTAGTGTTGTTCTCCAGGTGTACTGTTGTTCCCCTGATTTACTTTTGTTCTACAAGTTTACTACTGTCCTCTAGCTTTGCTGTTGTTCTTCAGCTTTACTACTGTTCTCCAGCTTTACTGTTGTTCTTCAGCTTTACTACTTTTCTCCAGCTTTACTACTCTTCTACAGCTTTACTACTGTTTTCTAGCTTTTTTGTTCTTCAGCTTGACTACTGTTTTACAGCTTTGCTGTTGTTCTTCAGCTTTACTACTCTTCTCCAGATTTACTGTTGTTTTACAGCTTTACTACTGTTCTCCAGCTTTACTTTTGATCTTCCACTTTACTGTTGTTTTCCAGCTTTACTACTCTTCTCCAGCTTTGCTGTTGGTCTATAGCTTTACTAGTAATCTCCATCTTTACTGTTGTTCTCCAGCTTTACCACTATTCTCCAGCTTACTGTTGTTCTCCAGCTTTACTGTTGTTTTAGAGCTTTACTACTGTTCTCCAGATTTAATGTTGTTTTCCAGCTTTACTGTTTTTCTCCAGCTTTACTGTTGTTCTCCAGCTGTACTGTTGTTCTACAGCTTTACTCTTGTTTTCCAGCATTACTGTTGTTCTACAGTTTACTGATGTTTTCCAGCTTTACTGTTGTTCTCCAGTTTTACTGTTGTTCTCCAGCTTTACTATTGTTCTCCTACTTTACCGTTGTTCTACAGCATTACTACTGTTCGCCACCTTTACTGTTGTTCTCCATCTTTTCTGTTGTTCTACAGCTTTACTACTATTCTCCAACTTTGCTGTTGTTCTCCAGCATTACCGGTGTTCTACAGCTTTACTGTTTATCTCCAGCTTTATTACTGTTCCCCATCTTTACTACTGTTCTACAATTTACTACTGTTCTAAAGATGTACTGTTGTTCTCCAGCTTTACTATTGTTTTCCAGCTGTACTGTTGTTCCACATCTTTACTGTTGTTCTCCAGCTTTACTCTTGTTCTTCCACTTTACTACTATTCTCAAGCTTTACTGTTGTTCTCCAGCTTTACTACTCTTCCCCACCTTTACAATTGTTCTCCAGCTTTATTGTTGTTCTTCAGCTTTGCTACTGTTCTCCAGTTTTACTGTTGTTCTACAGCTTTACTACTATTCTCCAGCTTTACAATTGTTGTCCAGCGTTACTGTTGTTCTCCAGCTTTACTGTTTTTCTCCAGCTTTACTGTTGTTCTCCAGCTTTACTGTTGTTCTTCCACTTTTACTACTGTTCTCCAGCTTTACTGTTGTTCTCCAGCTTTACTACTCTTCTTCAGCTTTACTGTTGTTCTATAGCTTTACTACTGTTCTCCAGATTTAATGTTGTTCTATAGCTTTACTACTGGTCCCCATCTTTACTGTTGTTCTCCAGCTTTACTGTTGTTCTCCAGCTTTACTGTTGTTCTCCAGCTTTACTGTTGATCTAAGGCATTACCACTGTTCTCCAGCTTTATTGTTGTTCTCCAAGTTTACCATTGTTCTACATCTCTACTACTGTTCTCCATTTTCAATGGTGTTCTCCAGATTTACTGTTCTACAGATGTACTGTTGTTCTCCAGCTTTACTATTGTTTTCCAGCTGTACTGTTGTTCCACATCTTTACTGTTGTTCTCCAGCTTTACTACTCTTCCCCACCTTTACAATTGTTCTCCAGCTTTATTGTTGTTCTTCAGCTTTGCTACTGTTCTCCAGTTTTACTGTTGTTCTACAGCTTTACTACTATTTTCCAGCTTTACAATTGTAGTCCAGCGTTACTGTTGTTCTCCAGCTTTACTGTTTTTCTCCAGCTTTACTGTTGTTCTCCAGCTTTACTGTTGTTCTTCCACTTTTACTACTGTTCTCCTGCTTTACTATTGTTCTCCAGCTTTACTACTGTTCCCCAGCTTTGCTATTGGTCTCCAGATTTACTGTTGTTCTCAGCTTTACTGTTGTTCTACAGTGTTTCTATTGTTCTCCAGTTTTACTGTTTTTCTCCTGCTTTAGTGTTGTTCTCCAGTTGTACTGTTGTTCCCCTGATTTACTTTTGTTCTACAAGTTTACTACTGTCCTCTAGCTTTGCTGTTGTTCTTCAGCTTTACTACTGTTCTCCAGCTTTACTGTTGTTCTTCAGCTTTACTACTTTTCTCCAGCTTTACTATTCTTCTACAGCTTTACTACTGTTTTCTAGCTTTTTTGTTCTTCAGCTTGACTACTGTTTTACAGCTTTGCTGTTGTCCTTCAGCTTTACTACTCTTCTCCAGATTTACTGTTGTTTTACAGCTTTACTACTGTTCTCCAGCTTTACTTTTGATCTTCCACTTTACTGTTGTTTTCCAGCTTTACTACTCTTCTCCAGCTTTGCTGTTGGTCTATAGCTTTACTAGTAATCTCCATCTTTACTGTTGTTCTCCAGCTTTACCACTATTCTCCAGCTTACTGTTGTTCTCCAGCTTTACTGTTGTTTTAGAGCTTTACTACTGTTCTCCAGATTTAATGTTGTTTTCCAGCTTTACTGTTTTTCTCCAGCTTTACTGTTGTTCTCCAGCTGTACTGTTGTTCTACAGCTTTACTCTTGTTTTCCAGCATTACTGTTGTTCTACAGTTTACTGACGTTTTCCAGCTTTACTGTTGTTCTCCAGTTTTACTGTTGTTCTCCAGCTTTACTATTGTTCTCCTACTTTACCGTTGTTCTACAGCATTACTACTGTTCGCCACCTTTACTGTTGTTCTCCATCTTTTCTGTTGTTCTACAGCTTTACTACTATTCTCCAACTTTGCTGTTGTTCTCCAGCATTACCGTTGTTCTACAGCTTTACTGTTTATCTCCAGCTTTATTACTGTTCCCCATCTTTACTACTGTTCTACAACTTTACTACTGTTCTACAACTTTACTGTTGTTCTACATCTTTACTATTGTTTTCCAGCTTTGCTGTTGTTCTTCAGCTTTACTGCTGTTCTCCAGATTTACTGTTGTACAGCTTCACAACTGTTCTCCAGCTTTATAATTTTTCTTCAACTTTTCTGTTGTTCTACAGCTTTACTGTTTTTCTTCAGCTTCACTGTTGTTCTCCATCTTTACTGCTGTTCTGCAGCTTTACTTCTCTTCTCCAGCTTTATTGTTGTTCTGCAGCTTTACCACTGTTATATAGCTTTACTGTGGTTATGCAGCTTTACTGTTGTTCTTCAGCTTTACTACTTTTCTCCAGCTTTACTATTCTTCTACAGCTTTACTACTGTTTTCTAGCTTTTTTGTTCTTCAGCTTTACTACTGTTTTACAGCTTTGCTGTTGTTCTTCAGCTTTACTACTGTTCTCCAGATTTACTGTTGTTTTACAGCTTTACTACTGTTCTCCAGCTTTACTTTTGATCTTCCACTTTACTGTTGTTTTCCAGCTTTACTACTCTTCTCCAGCTTTGCTGTTGGTCTATAGCTTTACTAGTAATCTCCATCTTTACTGTTGTTCTCCAGCTTTACCACTATTCTCCAGCTTACTGTTGTTCTCCAGCTTTACTGTTGTTTTAGAGCTTTACTACTGTTCTCCAGATTTAATGTTGTTTTCCAGCTTTACTGTTTTTCTCCAGCTTTACTGTTGTTCTCCAGCTGTACTGTTGTTCTACAGCTTTACTCTTGTTTTCCAGCATTACTGTTGTTCTACAGTTTACTGATGTTTTCCAGCTTTACTGTTGTTCTCCAGTTTTACTGTTGTTCTCCAGCTTTACTATTGTTCTCCTACTTTACCGTTGTTCTACAGCATTACTACTGTTCGCCACCTTTACTGTTGTTCTCCATCTTTTCTGTTGTCCTACAGCTTTACTACTATTCTCCAACTTTGCTGTTGTTCTCCAGCATTACCGTTGTTCTACAGCTTTACTGTTTATCTCCAGCTTTATTACTGTTCCCCATCTTTACTACTGTTCTACAACTTTACTACTGTTCTACAACTTTACTGTTGTTCTACATCTTTACTATTGTTTTCCAGCTTTGCTGTTGTTCTTCAGCTTTACTGCTGTTCTCCAGATTTACTGTTGTACAGCTTCACAACTGTTCTCCAGCTTTATAATTCTTCTTCAACTTTTCTGTTGTTCTACAGCTTTACTGTTTTTCTTCAGCTTCACTGTTGTTCTCCATCTTTACTGCTGTTCTGCAGCTTTACTTCTCTTCTCCAGCTTTATTGTTGTTCTGCAGCTTTACCACTGTTATATAGCTTTACTGTTGTTCTACAGCTTTACTGTGGTTATGCAGCTTTACTGTTGTTCTTCCTCTTTACTACTTTTCTCCCGCTTTTCTGTCGTTCTCCAGCTTTACTACTCTTTTCCAGTTTTCCTCTTGTTTTCCAGCTTTCCTGATGTTCTCCAGATTTACTGTTGTACTACAGCTTTCCTACTGTTCTCCAGCTTTACTATTTTTCTCCAGCTATACAACTGTTCCCCAGTTTTGCGGTTGGTCTCCAGTTTACTGTTGTTCTCAGCTTTATCTTCGTTCTCCAGCTTTACTACTGTTCTACAGCTTTACTACCGTTCTCCAGCTTTACTACTGTTTTCGAGCTTTACTGTTGCTCTACAGCTTTACTACTATTCTCCTGCTTTACTACTGTTCTCCAGCTTTACTGTTGGTCTACAGCTTTACTACTGTTTTCCAGCTTTGCTGTTGTTTTTCAGCTTTTCAACTGTTTTCCAGATTTACTGTTGTTTTACAGCTTTACTACTCTTCTCCAGCTTTACTGTTGTTCTACAGCTTTACTGTTGTCCTCCAGCTTTACTGTTGTTCCTCCACTTTACTACTGTTCTCCAGCTTTACTGTTGTTCTACAGCTTTACTACTCTTCCCCAGCTTTACCGTTGTTCTCTATCTCTACTACTGTTTTCCAGCTTTACTGTTGTTCTCCAGCGTTGCTGTTGTTCTATAGCTTTACTACTGTTCTCCAGATTTAATGTTGTTCTATAGCTTTACTACTGTTCCCCATCTTTACTGTTGTTCTCCAGCTTTACTGTTGTTTTACAGCTTTACTGTTGTTCTCCAGCTTTACTGTTGATCTAAGGCATTACCACTGTTCTCCAGCTTTATTGTTGTTCTCCAAGTTTACCATTGTTCTACATCTCTACTACTGTTCTCCATTTTCAATGGTGTTCTCCAGATTTACTGTTCTACAGATGTACTGTTGTTCTCCAGCGTTGCTGTTGTTCTATAGCTTTACTACTGTTCTCCAGATTTAATGTTGTTCTATAGCTTTACTACTGTTCCCCATCTTTATTGTTGTTCTCCAGCTTTACTGTTGTTCTCCAGCTTTACTGTTGTTCTCCAACTTTACTGTTGATCTAAGGCATTACCACTGTTCTCCAGCTTTATTGTTGTTCTCCAAGTTTACCATTGTTCTACATCTCTACTACCGTTCTCCATTTTCAATGGTGTTCTCCAGATTTACTGTTCTACAGATGTACTGTTGTTCTCCAGCTTTACTGTTGTTTTCCAGCTGTACTGTTGTTCCACATCTTTACTGTTTTTCTCCAGCTTTAATTTTGTTCTCCAGCTTTACCGTTGGTCAACAGCTTTGCTACTGTTCTCCAGCTTTACTGTTGTTCTCCAGCTGTACTGTTGTTCTACAGCTTTACTCTTGTTTTCCAGCATTACTGTTGTTCTACAGTTTACTGATGTTTTCCAGCTTTACTGTTGTTCTCCAGGTTTACTGTTGTTCTCCAGCTTTACCATTGTTCTCCTACTTTACCGTTGTTCTATAGCATTACTACTGTTCGCCACCTTTACTGTTGTTCTCCATCTTTTCTGTTGTTCTACAGCTTTACTACTATTCTCCAACTTTGCTGTTGTTCTCCAGCATTACCGTTGTTCTACAGCTTTACTGTTTATCTCCAGCTTTATTACTGTTCCCCATCTTTACTACTGTTCTACAACTTTACTACTGTTCTAAAGATGTACTGTTGTTCTCCAGCTTTACTATTGTTTTCCAGCTGTACTGTTGTTCCACATCTTTACTGTTGTTCTCCAGCTTTACTCTTGTTCTTCCACTTTACTACTATTCTCAAGCTTTACTGTTGTTCTCCAGCTTTGCTACTGTTCTCCAGTTTTACTGTTGTTCTACAGCTTTACTACTATTCTCCAGCTTTACAATTGTTGTCCAGCGTTTCTGTTGTTCTCCAGCTTTACTGTTTTTCTCCAGCTTTACTGTTGTTCTCCAGCTTTACTGTTGTTCTTCCACTTTTACTACTGTTCTCCAGCTTTACTGTTGTTCTCCAGCTTTACTACTCTTCTTCAGCTTTACTGTTGTTCTATAGCTTTACTACTGTTCTCCAGATTTAATGTTGTTCTATAGCTTTACTACTGGTCCCCATCTTTACTGTTGTTCTCCAGCTTTACTGTTGTTCTCCAGCTTTACTGTTGTTCTTCCACTTTTACTACTGTTCTCCTGCTTTACTATTGTTCTCCAGCTTTACTACTGTTCCCCAGCTTTGCTATTGGTCTCCAGATTTACTGTTGTTCTCAGCTTTACTGTTGTTCTACAGTGTTTCTATTGTTCTCCAGTTTTACTGTTTTTCTCCTGCTTTAGTGTTGTTCTCCAGTTGTACTGTTGTTCCCCTGATTTACTGTTATTCTACAAGTTTACAACTGTCCTCTAGCTTTGCTGTTGTTCTTCAGCTTTACTACTGTTCTCCAGCTTTACTGTTGTTCTTCAGCTTTACTACTTTTCTCCAGCTTTACTATTCTTCTACAGCTTTACTACTGTTTTCTAGCTTTTTTGTTCTTCAGCTTTACTACTGTTTTACAGCTTTGCTGTTGTTCTTCAGCTTTACTACTGTTCTCCAGATTTACTGTTGTTTTACAGCTTTACTACTGTTCTCCAGCTTTACTTTTGATCTTCCACTTTACTGTTGTTTTCCAGCTTTACTACTCTTCTCCAGCTTTGCTGTTGGTCTATAGCTTTACTAGTAATCTCCATCTTTACTGTTGTTCTCCAGCTTTACCACTATTCTCCAGCTTACTGTTGTTCTCCAGCTTTACTGTTGTTTTAGAGCTTTACTACTGTTCTCCAGATTTAATGTTGTTTTCCAGCTTTACTGTTTTTCTCCAGCTTTACTGTTGTTCTCCAGCTGTACTGTTGTTCTACAGCTTTACTCTTGTTTTCCAGCATTACTGTTGTTCTACAGTTTACTGATGTTTTCCAGCTTTACTGTTGTTCTCCAGTTTTACTGTTGTTCTCCAGCTTTACTATTGTTCTCCTACTTTACCGTTGTTCTACAGCATTACTACTGTTCGCCACCTTTACTGTTGTTCTCCATCTTTTCTGTTGTCCTACAGCTTTACTACTATTCTCCAACTTTGCTGTTGTTCTCCAGCATTACCGTTGTTCTACAGCTTTACTGTTTATCTCCAGCTTTATTACTGTTCCCCATCTTTACTACTGTTCTACAACTTTACTACTGTTCTACAACTTTACTGTTGTTCTACATCTTTACTATTGTTTTCCAGCTTTGCTGTTGTTCTTCAGCTTTACTGCTGTTCTCCAGATTTACTGTTGTACAGCTTCACAACTGTTCTCCAGCTTTATAATTCTTCTTCAACTTTTCTGTTGTTCTACAGCTTTACTGTTGTTCTACAGCTTTACTGTTTTTCTTCAGCTTTACTGTTGTTCTCCATCTTTACTGCTGTTCTGCAGCTTTACTTCTCTTCTCCAGCTTTATTGTTGTTCTGCAGCTTTACCACTGTTATATAGCTTTACTGTTGTTCTACAGCTTTACTGTGGTTATGCAGCTTTACTCTTGTTCTTCCTCTTTACTACTTTTCTCCCGCTTTTCTGTCGTTCTCCAGCTTTACTACTCTTTTCCAGTTTTACTCTTGTTTTCCAGCTTTCCTGATGTTCTCCAGATTTACTGTTGTACTACAGCTTTCCTACTGTTCTCCAGCTTTACTATTTTTCTCCAACTATACAACTGTTCCCCAGTTTTGCGGTTGGTCTCCAGTTTACTGTTGTTCTCAGCTTTATCTTCGTTCTCCAGCTTTACTACTGTTCTACAGCTTTACTACCGTTCTCCAGCTTTACTGTTGTTCTACAGCTTTACTACTGTTTTCGAGCTTTACTGTTGCTCTACAGCTTTACTACTATTCTCCTGCTTTACTACTGTTCTCCAGCTTTACTGTTGGTCTACATCTTTACTACTGTTTTCCAGCTTTGCTGTTGTTATTCAGCTTTTCAACTGTTTTCCAGATTTACTGTTGTTTTACAGCTTTACTATTCTTCTCCAGCTTTACTGTTGTTCTACAGCTTTACTGTTGTCCTCCAGCTTTACTGTTGTTCCTCCATTTTACTACTCTTCTCCAGCTTTACTGTTGTTCTACAGCTTTACTGTTGTCCTCCAGCTTTACTGTTGTTCCTCCACTTTACTACTGTTCTCCAGCTTTACTGTTGTTCTACAGCTTTACTACTCTTCCCCAGCTTTACCGTTGTTCTCTATCTCTACTACTGTTTTCCAGCTTTACTGTTGTTCTCCAGCGTTGCTGTTGTTCTATAGCTTTACTACTGTTCTCCGGATTTAATGTTGTTCTATAGCTTTACTACTGTTCCCCATCTTTACTGTTGTTCTCCAGCTTTACTGTTGTTCTCCAGCTTTACTGTTGTTCTCCAGCTTTATTGTTGTTCTCCAAGTTTACCATTGTTCTACATCTCTACTACCGTTCTCCATTTTCAATGGTGTTCTCCAGATTTACTGTTCTACAGATGTACTGTTGTTCTCCAGCTTTACTGTTGTTTTCCAGCTGTACTGTTGTTCCACATCTTTACTGTTTTTCTCCAGCTTTAATTTTGTTCTCCAGCTTTACCGTTGGTCAACAGCTTTGCTACTGTTCTCCAGCTTTACTGTTGTTCTCCAGCTGTACTGTTGTTCTACAGCTTTACTCTTGTTTTCCAGCATTACTGTTGTTCTACAGTTTACTGATGTTTTCCAGCTTTACTGTTGTTCTCCAGGTTTACTGTTGTTCTCCAGCTTTACCATTGTTCTCCTACTTTACCGTTGTTCTATAGCATTACTACTGTTCGCCACCTTTACTGTTGTTCTCCATCTTTTCTGTTGTTCTACAGCTTTACTACTATTCTCCAACTTTGCTGTTGTTCTCCAGCATTACCGTTGTTCTACAGCTTTACTGTTTATCTCCAGCTTTATTACTGTTCCCCATCTTTACTACTGTTCTACAACTTTACTACTGTTCTAAAGATGTACTGTTGTTCTCCAGCTTTACTATTGTTTTCCAGCTGTACTGTTGTTCCACATCTTTACTGTTGTTCTCCAGCTTTACTCTTGTTCTTCCACTTTACTACTATTCTCAAGCTTTACTGTTGTTCTCCAGCTTTGCTACTGTTCTCCAGTTTTACTGTTGTTCTACAGCTTTACTACTATTCTCCAGCTTTACAATTGTTGTCCAGCGTTTCTGTTGTTCTCCAGCTTTACTGTTTTTCTCCAGCTTTACTGTTGTTCTCCAGCTTTACTGTTGTTCTTCCACTTTTACTACTGTTCTCCAGCTTTACTGTTGTTCTCCAGCTTTACTACTCTTCTTCAGCTTTACTGTTGTTCTATAGCTTTACTACTGTTCTCCAGATTTAATGTTGTTCTATAGCTTTACTACTGGTCCCCATCTTTACTGTTGTTCTCCAGCTTTACTGTTGTTCTCCAGCTTTACTGTTGTTCTTCCACTTTTACTACTGTTCTCCTGCTTTACTATTGTTCTCCAGCTTTACTACTGTTCCCCAGCTTTGCTATTGGTCTCCAGATTTACTGTTGTTCTCAGCTTTACTGTTGTTCTACAGTGTTTCTATTGTTCTCCAGTTTTACTGTTTTTCTCCTGCTTTAGTGTTGTTCTCCAGTTGTACTGTTGTTCCCCTGATTTACTGTTATTCTACAAGTTTACAACTGTCCTCTAGCTTTGCTGTTGTTCTTCAGCTTTACTACTGTTCTCCAGCTTTACTGTTGTTCTTCAGCTTTACTACTTTTCTCCAGCTTTACTATTCTTCTACAGCTTTACTACTGTTTTCTAGCTTTTTTGTTCTTCAGCTTTACTACTGTTTTACAGCTTTGCTGTTGTTCTTCAGCTTTACTACTGTTCTCCAGATTTACTGTTGTTTTACAGCTTTACTACTGTTCTCCAGCTTTACTTTTGATCTTCCACTTTACTGTTGTTTTCCAGCTTTACTACTCTTCTCCAGCTTTGCTGTTGGTCTATAGCTTTACTAGTAATCTCCATCTTTACTGTTGTTCTCCAGCTTTACCACTATTCTCCAGCTTACTGTTGTTCTCCAGCTTTACTGTTGTTTTAGAGCTTTACTACTGTTCTCCAGATTTAATGTTGTTTTCCAGCTTTACTGTTTTTCTCCAGCTTTACTGTTGTTCTCCAGCTGTACTGTTGTTCTACAGCTTTACTCTTGTTTTCCAGCATTACTGTTGTTCTACAGTTTACTGATGTTTTCCAGCTTTACTGTTGTTCTCCAGTTTTACTGTTGTTCTCCAGCTTTACTATTGTTCTCCTACTTTACCGTTGTTCTACAGCATTACTACTGTTCGCCACCTTTACTGTTGTTCTCCATCTTTTCTGTTGTCCTACAGCTTTACTACTATTCTCCAACTTTGCTGTTGTTCTCCAGCATTACCGTTGTTCTACAGCTTTACTGTTTATCTCCAGCTTTATTACTGTTCCCCATCTTTACTACTGTTCTACAACTTTACTACTGTTCTACAACTTTACTGTTGTTCTACATCTTTACTATTGTTTTCCAGCTTTGCTGTTGTTCTTCAGCTTTACTGCTGTTCTCCAGATTTACTGTTGTACAGCTTCACAACTGTTCTCCAGCTTTATAATTCTTCTTCAACTTTTCTGTTGTTCTACAGCTTTACTGTTGTTCTACAGCTTTACTGTTTTTCTTCAGCTTTACTGTTGTTCTCCATCTTTACTGCTGTTCTGCAGCTTTACTTCTCTTCTCCAGCTTTATTGTTGTTCTGCAGCTTTACCACTGTTATATAGCTTTACTGTTGTTCTACAGCTTTACTGTGGTTATGCAGCTTTACTCTTGTTCTTCCTCTTTACTACTTTTCTCCCGCTTTTCTGTCGTTCTCCAGCTTTACTACTCTTTTCCAGTTTTACTCTTGTTTTCCAGCTTTCCTGATGTTCTCCAGATTTACTGTTGTACTACAGCTTTCCTACTGTTCTCCAGCTTTACTATTTTTCTCCAACTATACAACTGTTCCCCAGTTTTGCGGTTGGTCTCCAGTTTACTGTTGTTCTCAGCTTTATCTTCGTTCTCCAGCTTTACTACTGTTCTACAGCTTTACTACCGTTCTCCAGCTTTACTGTTGTTCTACAGCTTTACTACTGTTTTCGAGCTTTACTGTTGCTCTACAGCTTTACTACTATTCTCCTGCTTTACTACTGTTCTCCAGCTTTACTGTTGGTCTACATCTTTACTACTGTTTTCCAGCTTTGCTGTTGTTATTCAGCTTTTCAACTGTTTTCCAGATTTACTGTTGTTTTACAGCTTTACTATTCTTCTCCAGCTTTACTGTTGTTCTACAGCTTTACTGTTGTCCTCCAGCTTTACTGTTGTTCCTCCATTTTACTACTCTTCTCCAGCTTTACTGTTGTTCTACAGCTTTACTGTTGTCCTCCAGCTTTACTGTTGTTCCTCCACTTTACTACTGTTCTCCAGCTTTACTGTTGTTCTACAGCTTTACTACTCTTCCCCAGCTTTACCGTTGTTCTCTATCTCTACTACTGTTTTCCAGCTTTACTGTTGTTCTCCAGCGTTGCTGTTGTTCTATAGCTTTACTACTGTTCTCCGGATTTAATGTTGTTCTATAGCTTTACTACTGTTCCCCATCTTTACTGTTGTTCTCCAGCTTTACTGTTGTTCTCCAGCTTTACTGTTGTTCTCCAGCTTTACTGTTGATCTAAGGCATTACCACTGTTCTCCAGCTTTATTGTTGTTCTCCAAGCTTACCATTGTTCTACATCTCTACTACTGTTCTCCATTTTCAATGGTGTTCTCCAGATTTACTGTTCTACAGATGTACTGTTGTTCTCCAGCTTTACTATTGTTTTCCAGCTGTACTGTTGTTCCACATCTTTACTGTTGTTCTCCAGCTTTACTCTTGTTCTTCCACTTTACTACTATTCTCAAGCTTTACTGTTGTTCTCCAGCTTTACTACTCTTCCCCACCTATACAATTGTTCTCCAGCTTTATTGTTGTTCTTCAGCTTTGCTACTGTTCTCCAGTTTTACTGTTGTTCTACAGCTTTACTACTATTCTCCAGCTTTACAATTGTTGTCCAGCGTTACTGTTGTTCTCCAGCTTTACTGTTTTTCTCCAGCTTTACTGTTGTTCTCCAGCTTTACTGTTGTTCTTCCACTTTTACTACTGTTCTCCAGCTTTACTGTTGTTCTCCAGCTTTACTACCCTTCTTCAGCTTTACTGTTGTTCTCTAGCTCTACTACTGTTCTCCAGATTTAAAGTTGTTCTATAGCTTTACTACTGTTCTCCAGCTTGTATACTGCTCTCCAGCTTTATTACTGTTCTCCAGCTTTACTGTTGTTTTCCAGCTTTCCTGTTGTTCTCCAGATTTAGTCTCGTTCTCCAGCTTTACTGTTCTCAGCTTTACTACTGTTCTCCAGCCTTACTATTGTTCTACAGATTTACTACTGTTCTCCAGATGTAGTGTTGTTCTACAGCTTTACTACTGTTCTATAGCTTTACTGTTGTTATGCAGCTTTACTACTCTTCTCTAGCTTTACTATTGTTCTCCAGTTTTACTGCTATTCTCCAGCTTTATTGTTTTACTCCAGGCTTACTGTTGTTCTCCAGCCTTACTGTTGTTCTACAGCTTTACTGTTGTTCTCCAACTTTACTATTCTTCTCCACCTTTACTGTTGTTCTCCAGTTTTACTACTGTTCTCTAGCTTTACTGTTGTTTTCCAGCTTTCCTGTTGTTCTCCAGATTTATTCTCGTTCTCCAGCTTTACTGTTCTCAGCTTCACTACTGTTCTCCTGCTTTACTATTGTTCTCCAGCTTTACTACTGTTCCCCAGCTTTGCTATTGGTCTCCAGATTTACTGTTGTTCTCAGCTTTACTGTTGTTCTACAGTGTTTCTATTGTTCTCCAGTTTTACTGTTTTTCTCCTGCTTTAGTGTTGTTCTCCAGTTGTACTGTTGTTCCCCTGATTTACTGTTGTTCTACAAGTTTACTACTGTCCTTTAGCTTTGCTGTTGTTCTTCAGCTTTACTACTGTTCTCCAGCTTTACTGTTGTTCTTCAGCTTTACTACTTTTCTCCAGCTTTACTATTCTTCTACAGCTTTACTACTGTTTTCTAGCTTTTTTGTTCTTCAGCTTTACTACTGTTTTACAGCTTTGCTGTTGTTCTTCAGCTTTACTACTGTTCTCCAGATTTACTGTTGTTTTACAGTTTTACTACTGTTCTCCAGCTTTACTTTTGATCTTCCACTTTACTGTTGTTTTCCAGCTTTACTACTCTTCTTCAGCTTTGCTGTTGGTCTCTCCACTTTACTACTGTTCTCCAGCTTTACTGTTGTTCTACAGCTTTACTACTCTTCCCCAGCTTTACCGTTGTTCTCTATCTCTACTACTGTTTTCCAGCTTTACTGTTGTTCTCCAGCGTTGCTGTTGTTCTATAGCTTTACTACTGTTCTCCGGATTTAATGTTGTTCTATAGCTTTACTACTGTTCCCCATCTTTACTGTTGTTCTCCAGCTTTACTGTTGTTCTCCAGCTTTACTGTTGTTCTCCAGCTTTACTGTTGATCTAAGGCATTACCACTGTTCTCCAGCTTTATTGTTGTTCTCCAAGCTTACCATTGTTCTACATCTCTACTACTGTTCTCCATTTTCAATGGTGTTCTCCAGATTTACTGTTCTACAGATGTACTGTTGTTCTCCAGCTTTACTATTGTTTTCCAGCTGTACTGTTGTTCCACATCTTTACTGTTGTTCTCCAGCTTTACTCTTGTTCTTCCACTTTACTACTATTCTCAAGCTTTACTGTTGTTCTCCAGCTTTACTACTCTTCCCCACCTATACAATTGTTCTCCAGCTTTATTGTTGTTCTTCAGCTTTGCTACTGTTCTCCAGTTTTACTGTTGTTCTACAGCTTTACTACTATTCTCCAGCTTTACAATTGTTGTCCAGCGTTACTGTTGTTCTCCAGCTTTACTGTTTTTCTCCAGCTTTACTGTTGTTCTCCAGCTTTACTGTTGTTCTTCCACTTTTACTACTGTTCTCCAGCTTTACTGTTGTTCTCCAGCTTTACTACCCTTCTTCAGCTTTACTGTTGTTCTCTAGCTCTACTACTGTTCTCCAGATTTAAAGTTGTTCTATAGCTTTACTACTGTTCTCCAGCTTGTATACTGCTCTCCAGCTTTATTACTGTTCTCCAGCTTTACTGTTGTTTTCCAGCTTTCCTGTTGTTCTCCAGATTTAGTCTCGTTCTCCAGCTTTACTGTTCTCAGCTTTACTACTGTTCTCCAGCCTTACTATTGTTCTACAGATTTACTACTGTTCTCCAGATGTAGTGTTGTTCTACAGCTTTACTACTGTTCTATAGCTTTACTGTTGTTATGCAGCTTTACTACTCTTCTCTAGCTTTACTATTGTTCTCCAGTTTTACTGCTATTCTCCAGCTTTATTGTTTTACTCCAGGCTTACTGTTGTTCTCCAGCCTTACTGTTGTTCTACAGCTTTACTGTTGTTCTCCAACTTTACTATTCTTCTCCACCTTTACTGTTGTTCTCCAGTTTTACTACTGTTCTCTAGCTTTACTGTTGTTTTCCAGCTTTCCTGTTGTTCTCCAGATTTATTCTCGTTCTCCAGCTTTACTGTTCTCAGCTTCACTACTGTTCTCCTGCTTTACTATTGTTCTCCAGCTTTACTACTGTTCCCCAGCTTTGCTATTGGTCTCCAGATTTACTGTTGTTCTCAGCTTTACTGTTGTTCTACAGTGTTTCTATTGTTCTCCAGTTTTACTGTTTTTCTCCTGCTTTAGTGTTGTTCTCCAGTTGTACTGTTGTTCCCCTGATTTACTGTTGTTCTACAAGTTTACTACTGTCCTTTAGCTTTGCTGTTGTTCTTCAGCTTTACTACTGTTCTCCAGCTTTACTGTTGTTCTTCAGCTTTACTACTTTTCTCCAGCTTTACTATTCTTCTACAGCTTTACTACTGTTTTCTAGCTTTTTTGTTCTTCAGCTTTACTACTGTTTTACAGCTTTGCTGTTGTTCTTCAGCTTTACTACTGTTCTCCAGATTTACTGTTGTTTTACAGTTTTACTACTGTTCTCCAGCTTTACTTTTGATCTTCCACTTTACTGTTGTTTTCCAGCTTTACTACTCTTCTTCAGCTTTGCTGTTGGTCTCTCCACTTTACTACTGTTCTCCAGCTTTACTGTTGTTCTACAGCTTTACTACTCTTCCCCAGCTTTACCGTTGTTCTCTATCTCTACTACTGTTTTCCAGCTTTACTGTTGTTCTCCAGCGTTGCTGTTGTTCTATAGCTTTACTACTGTTCTCCGGATTTAATGTTGTTCTATAGCTTTACTACTGTTCCCCATCTTTACTGTTGTTCTCCAGCTTTACTGTTGTTCTCCAGCTTTACTGTTGTTCTCCAGCTTTACTGTTGATCTAAGGCATTACCACTGTTCTCCAGCTTTATTGTTGTTCTCCAAGCTTACCATTGTTCTACATCTCTACTACTGTTCTCCATTTTCAATGGTGTTCTCCAGATTTACTGTTCTACAGATGTACTGTTGTTCTCCAGCTTTACTATTGTTTTCCAGCTGTACTGTTGTTCCACATCTTTACTGTTGTTCTCCAGCTTTACTCTTGTTCTTCCACTTTACTACTATTCTCAAGCTTTACTGTTGTTCTCCAGCTTTACTACTCTTCCCCACCTATACAATTGTTCTCCAGCTTTATTGTTGTTCTTCAGCTTTGCTACTGTTCTCCAGTTTTACTGTTGTTCTACAGCTTTACTACTATTCTCCAGCTTTACAATTGTTGTCCAGCGTTACTGTTGTTCTCCAGCTTTACTGTTTTTCTCCAGCTTTACTGTTGTTCTCCAGCTTTACTGTTGTTCTTCCACTTTTACTACTGTTCTCCAGCTTTACTGTTGTTCTCCAGCTTTACTACCCTTCTTCAGCTTTACTGTTGTTCTCTAGCTCTACTACTGTTCTCCAGATTTAAAGTTGTTCTATAGCTTTACTACTGTTCTCCAGCTTGTATACTGCTCTCCAGCTTTATTACTGTTCTCCAGCTTTACTGTTGTTTTCCAGCTTTCCTGTTGTTCTCCAGATTTAGTCTCGTTCTCCAGCTTTACTGTTCTCAGCTTTACTACTGTTCTCCAGCCTTACTATTGTTCTACAGATTTACTACTGTTCTCCAGATGTAGTGTTGTTCTACAGCTTTACTACTGTTCTATAGCTTTACTGTTGTTATGCAGCTTTACTACTCTTCTCTAGCTTTACTATTGTTCTCCAGTTTTACTGCTATTCTCCAGCTTTATTGTTTTACTCCAGGCTTACTGTTGTTCTCCAGCCTTACTGTTGTTCTACAGCTTTACTGTTGTTCTCCAACTTTACTATTCTTCTCCACCTTTACTGTTGTTCTCCAGTTTTACTACTGTTCTCTAGCTTTACTGTTGTTTTCCAGCTTTCCTGTTGTTCTCCAGATTTATTCTCGTTCTCCAGCTTTACTGTTCTCAGCTTCACTACTGTTCTCCTGCTTTACTATTGTTCTCCAGCTTTACTACTGTTCCCCAGCTTTGCTATTGGTCTCCAGATTTACTGTTGTTCTCAGCTTTACTGTTGTTCTACAGTGTTTCTATTGTTCTCCAGTTTTACTGTTTTTCTCCTGCTTTAGTGTTGTTCTCCAGTTGTACTGTTGTTCCCCTGATTTACTGTTGTTCTACAAGTTTACTACTGTCCTTTAGCTTTGCTGTTGTTCTTCAGCTTTACTACTGTTCTCCAGCTTTACTGTTGTTCTTCAGCTTTACTACTTTTCTCCAGCTTTACTATTCTTCTACAGCTTTACTACTGTTTTCTAGCTTTTTTGTTCTTCAGCTTTACTACTGTTTTACAGCTTTGCTGTTGTTCTTCAGCTTTACTACTGTTCTCCAGATTTACTGTTGTTTTACAGCTTTACTACTGTTCTCCAGCTTTACTTTTGATCTTCCACTTTACTGTTGTTTTCCAGCTTTACTACTCTTCTTCAGCTTTGCTGTTGGTCTCTAGCTTTACTAGTAATCTCCATCTTTACTGTTGTTCTCCAGCTTTACCGCTATTCTCCAGCTTACTGTTGTTCTCCAGCTTTACTGTTGTTTTAGAGCTTTACTACTGTTCTCCAGATTTAATGTTGTTTTCCAGCTTTACTGTTTTTCTCCAGCTTTAATTTTGTTCTCCAGCTTTACCGTTGGTCAACAGCTTTGCTACTGTTCTCCAGCTTTACTGTTGTTCTCCAGCTGTACTGTTGTTCTACAGCTTTACTCTTGTTTTCCAGCATTACTGTTGTTCTACAGTTTACTGATGTTTTCCAGCTTTACTGTTGTTCTCCAGTTTTACTGTTGTTCTCCAGCTTTACTATTGTTCTCCTACTTTACCGTTGTTCTACAGCATTACTACTGTTCGCCACCTTTGCTGTTGTTCTCCATCTTTTCTGTTGTTCTACAGCTTTACTACTATTCTCCAACTTTGCTGTTGTTCTCCAGCATTACCGTTGTTCTACAGCTTTACTGTTTATCTCCAGCTTTATTACTGTTCCCCATCTTTACTACTGTTCTACAACTTTACTACTGTTCTACAGCTTTACTGTTGTTCTACAGCTTTACTGTTTTTCTTCAGCTTCACTGTTGTTCTCCATCTTTACTGCTGTTCTGCAGCTTTACTTCTCTTCTCCAGCTTTATTGTTGTTCTGCAGCTTTACCACTGTTATATAGCTTTACTGTTGTTCTACAGCTTTACTGTGGTTATGCAGCTTTACTGTTGTTCTTCCTCTTTACTACTTTTCTCCCGCTTTTCTGTCGTTCTCCAGCTTTACTACTCTTTTCCAGTTTTACTCTTGTTTTCCAGCTTTCCTGATGTTCTCCAGATTTACTGTTGTACTACAGCTTTCCTACTGTTCTCCAGCTTTACTATTTTTCTCCAGCTATACAACTGTTCCCCAGTTTTGCGGTTGGTCTCCAGTTTACTGTTGTTCTCAGCTTTATCTTCGTTCTCCAGCTTTACTACTGTTCTACAGCTTTACTACCGTTCTCCAGCTTTACTGTTGTTCTACAGCTTTACTACTGTTTTCGAGCTTTACTGTTGCTCTACAGCTTTACTACTATTCTCCTGCTTTACTACTGTTCCCCAGCTTTACTGTTGGTCTACATCTTTACTACTGTTTTCCAGCTTTGCTGTTGTTATTCAGCTTTTCAACTGTTTTCCAGATTTACTGTTGTTTTACAGCTTTACTACTCTTCTCCAGCTTTACTGTTGTTCTACAGCTTTACTGTTGTCCTCCAGCTTTACTGTTGTTCCTCCACTTTACTACTGTTCTCCAGCTTTACTGTTGTTCTCCAGCTTTACTACTCTTCCCCAGCTTTACCGTTGTTCTCTATCTCTACTACTGTTTTCCAGCTTTACTGTTGTTCTCCAGCGTTGCTGTTGTTCTATAGCTTTACTACTGTTCTCCAGATTTAATGTTGTTCTATAGCTTTACTACTGTTCCCATCTTTACTGTTGTTCTCCACCTTTACTGTTGTTCTCCAGCTTTACTGTTGTTCTCCAGCTTTATTGTTGATCTAAGGCATTACCACTGTTCTCCAGCTTTATTGTTGTTCTCCAAGTTTATCATTGTTCTACATCTCTACTACTGTTCTCCATTTTCAATGGTGTTCTCCAGATTTACTGTTCTACAGATGTACTGTTGTTCTCCAGCGTTGCTGTTGTTCTATAGCTTTACTACTGTTCTCCAGATTTAATGTTGTTCTATAGCTTTACTACTGTTCCCCATCTTTACTGTTGTTCTCCAGCTTTACTGTTGTTCTCCAGCTTTACTGTTGTTCTCCAGCTTTACTGTTGATCTAAGGCATTACCACTGTTCTCCAGCTTTATTGTTGTTCTCCAAGTTTACCATTGTTCTACATCTCTACTACTGTTCTCCATTTTCAATGGTGTTCTCCAGATTTACTGTTCTACAGATGTACTGTTGTTCTCCAGCTTTACTATTGTTTTCTAGCTGTACTGTTGTTCCACATCTTTACTGTTGTTCTCCAGCTTTACTCTTGTTCTTCCACTTTACTACTATTCTCAAGCTTTACTGTTGTTCTCCAGCTTTACTACTCTTCCCCACCTTTACAATTGTTCTCCAGCTTTATTGTTGTTCTTCAGCTTTGCTACTGTTCTCCAGTTTTACTGTTGTTCTACAGCTTTACTACTATTCTCCAGCTTTACAATTGTTGTCCAGCGTTACTGTTGTTCTCCAGCTTTACTGTTTTTCTCCAGCTTTACTGTTGTTCTCCAGCTTTACTGTTGTTCTTCCACTTTTACTACTGTTCTCCAGCTTTACTTTTGTTCTCCAGCTTTACTACTCTTCTTCAGCTTTACTGTTGTTCTCTAGCTCTACTACTGTTCTCCAGATTTAAAGTTGTCCTATAGCTTTACTACTGTTCTCCAGCTTGTATACTGCTCTCCAGCTTTATTACTGTTCTCCAGCTTTACTGTTGTTTTCCAGCTTTCCTGTTGTTCTCCAGATTTAGTCTCGTTCTCCAGCTTTACTGTTCTCAGCTTTACTACTGTTCTCCAGCCTTACTATTGTTCTACAGATTTACTACTGTTCTCCAGATTTAGTGTTGTTCTACAGCTTTACTACTGTTCTATAGCTTTACTGTTGTTATGCAGCTTTACTACTCTTCTCTAGCTTTACTATTGTTCTCCAGTTTTACTGCTATTCTCCAGCTTTACTGTTTTACTCCAGGCTTACTGTTGTTCTCCAGCCTTACTGTTGTTCTACAGCTTTACTGTTGTTCTCCAACTTTACTATTCTTCTCCACCTTTACTGTTGTTCTCCAGTTTTACTACTGTTCTCTAGCTTTACTGTTGTTTTCCAGCTTTCCTGTTGTTCTCCAGATTTATTCTCGTTCTCCAGCTTTACTGTTCTCAGCTTCACTACTGTTCTCCTGCTTTACTATTGTTCTCCAGCTTTACTACTGTTCCCCAGCTTTGCTATTGGTCTCCAGATTTACTGTTGTTCTCAGCTTTACTGTTGTTCTACAGTGTTTCTATTGTTCTCCAGTTTTACTGTTTTTCTCCTGCTTTAGTGTTGTTCTCCAGTTGTACTGTTGTTCCCCTGATTTACTGTTGTTCTACAAGTTTACTACTGTCCTCTAGCTTTGCTGTTGTTCTTCAGCTTTACTACTGTTCTCCAGCTTTACTGTTGTTCTTCAGCTTTACTACTTTTCTCCAGCTTTACTATTCTTCTACAGCTTTACTACTGTTTTCTAGCTTTTTTGTTCTTCAACTTTACAACTGTTTTACAGCTTTGCTGTTGTTCTTCAGCTTTACTACTGTTCTCCAGATTTACTGTTGTTTAACAGCTTTACTACAGTTCTCCAGCTTTACTTTTGATCTTCCACTTTACTGTTGTTTTCCAGCTTTACTACTCTTCTCCAGCTTTGCTGTTGGTCTCTAGCTTTACTAGTAATCTCCATCTTTACTGTTGTTCTCCAGCTTTACCGCTATTCTCCAGCTTACTGTTGTTCTCCAGCTTTACTGTTGTTTTAGAGCTTTACTACTGTTCTCCAGATTTAATGTTGTTCTACAGCTTTACTACTGTTCTCCAGCTTTAATATTGTTCTCCATCTTTACTGTTGATTTACAGATTTACTGTTGTTCTCCAGCTTTAATATTGTTCTCCAGCTTTACTCTTTTTTTCCAGCTTTACTGTTGTTTTTCAGCTTTACTATTTTACTCCAGCTTTACTGTTGTTCTACAGCTTTACTACTGTTTTCCAACTTTTTTGTTCTTCAGCTTTACTACTGTTTTACAGATTTGCTGTTGTTCTTCAGCTTTACTACTGTTCTCCAGATTTACTGTTGTTCTACAGCTTTACTACTGTTCTACAGCTTTACAATTGTTCTCCAACTTTACTGTTGTTTCCCAGCTTTACTGTTGTATTACAGTTTTACTGTTGTTCTCCAGCTTTACTTTTGTTCTTCCACTTTACTGTTGTTTTCCAGCTTTACTACTCTTCTCCAGCTTTACTGTTGGTCTCTAGCTTTACTAGTGTTCTCCAGCTTTACTGTGGCTCTCCAGATTTACCGCTGTTCTCCAGCTTACTGTTGTTCTCCAACTTTGCTGTTTTTCTTCATCTTTACTGTTGTTCTCCAGCTTTAATATTGTTTTCCAGCTTTACTGTTTTTCTCCAGCTTTAATTTTGTTCTCCAGCTTTACCGTTGGTCAACAGCTTTGCTACTGTTCTCAAGCTTTACTGTTGTTCTCCAGCTGTACTGTTGTTCTACAGCTTTACTCTTGTTCTCCAACATTACTGTTGTTCTACAGTTTACTGATGTTTTCCAGCTTTACTGTTGTTCTCCAGCTTTACTGTTGTTCTCCAGCTTTCCTATTGTTCTCCAACTTTACCGTTGTTCTACAGCATTACTACTGTTCGCCACCTTTACTGTTGTTCTCCATCTTTTCTGTTGTTCTACAGCTTTACTACTATTCTCCAACTTTGCTGTTGTTCTCCAGCATTTCCGTTGTTCTACAGCTTTACTGTTTTTCTCCAGCTTTATTACTGTTCCCCATCTTTACTGTTGTTCTCCAGCTTTACTGTTGTTCTTCAGCTTTGTTGTTGTTCTCCAGCTTTACTGTTTTTGTCCAGCTTTATTGTTGACCTACGACATTACCACAGTTCTCCAGTTGTTGTTCTCCAGCATTACTGTTGTTCTACAGTTTACTGATGTTTTTCAGCTTTACTGTTGTTCTCCAACTTTACTGTTGTTCTACAGCTTTACTACTGTTCTCCAGCTTTAATGTTGTTCTCCATCTTTACTGTTGATTTACAGATTTACTGTTGTTCTCCAGCTTTAATATTGTTCTCCAGCTTTACTCTTTTTTTCCAGCTTTACTGTTGTTTTTCAGCTTTACTATTTTACTCCAGCTTTCCTGTTGTTCTACAGCTTTACTACTGTTTTCCAGCTTTTTTGTTCTTCAGCTTTACTACTGTTTTACAGATTTGCTGTTGTTCTTCAGCTTTACTACTGTTCTCCAGATTTACTGTTGTTCTACAGCTTTACTACTGTTCTACAGCTTTACAATTGTTCTCCAACTTTACTGTTGTTTCCCAGCTTTACTGTTGTATTACAGCTTTACCGTTGTTCTCCAGCTTTACTGTTGTTCTCCAGCTTTACTTTTGTTCTTCAACTTTACTGTTGTTTTCCAGCTTTACTACTCTTCTCCAGCTTTACTGTTGGTATCTAGCTTTACTAGTGTTCTCCAGCTTTACTGTTGTTCTCCAGATTCACCGCTGTTCTCCAGCTTACTGTTGTTCTCCAACTTTGCTGTTTTTCTTCATCTTTACTGTTGTTCACCAGCTTTAATATTGTTTTCCAGCTTTACTGTTTTTCTCCAGCTTTAATTTTGTTCTACAGCTTTACCGTTGGTCAACAGCTTTACTACTGTTCTCCAGCTTTACTGTTGTTCTCCAGCTGTACTGTTGTTCTACAGCTTTACTCTTGTTCTCCAGCATTACTGTTGTTCTACAGTTTACTGATGTTTTCCAGCTTTACTGTTGTTCTCCAGCTTTACTGTTGTTCTCCAGCTTTACTATTGTTCTCCAACTTTACCGTTGTTCTACAACATTACTACTGTTCGCCACCTTTACAGTTGTTCTCCATCTTTTCTGTTGTTCTACAGCTTTACTACTATTCTTCAACTTTGCTGTTGTTCTCCAGCATTACCGTTGTTCTACAGCTTTACTGTTGTTCTACAGCTTTACTATTGTTCTCAGCTTTACTGTTATTATCCAGCTTTACTGTTGTTCTCCAGCTTTAGTGTTGTTCTCCAGCTTTACTACTGTTCTACAGCTTTAATACTGTTCTCCAGCTGTACTCTTGTTCTACAGCTTTACTGTTGTTCTACAGCTTTACTGCTGTTATCCAGCTTTACTGCTGTTATTCAGTTTTACTCTTGTTCTCCAGCTTTACTGTTATTCTCCAGCTTTACTACTGTTCTACAGCTTTAATACTGTTCTCAAGCTGTACTGTTGTTCTACAGCTTTACTACTGTTCTCTAATTTTACAGCTGTTCTTCAGCTTTACTACTGTTCTCCAGCTTTACTGTTCTTTTCCAGTTTTATTGCTGTTCCTATCTGTATTTCTTCCTTTTAGATTGTATTATTATTCGTCGGCCTTTCTGTCGTTCGTATTGCACGTATTAAGGTTCTTACTCTACTACTAATCTGCCCTTTTGCTTCTTTTGCTCTTCGTCAAGAATACAAAAAAAACATGTATGTTCAATATTGAGAAAAGAAATCAATGGAATTTGATAATGCACGGAACAAAACATATATTGTCTTCCTACTTATTCATTGGAAACTGTCTAGACGAAATCCTGTGTAAATATAATATCAAATTTAGTTTAGATATCTGAAAACTCAAACAGAAATGTTGTTCCAGGGATGTTTGGTTGAGACATTGATGCTTCGCTGTCTGTATACACCTGATAACAGATTGACACGTTGCACGGCAAATGTCTTAGAAAAAATAGGAACTGTTACAGGCTCCCGTGTTCACCACGGTTGTTTGGTGGGGTCAGTGTTGTTCATCTTTTTTACCTTTATATGTTGTGTTGTATTTTGCTTGTCTTTGTTCCGTGACTTATGCCCAATATGTTCCGCTTCTCTGTTGTGTCTGATAGGAACTAGTTAAGCTTACTCGTCCGCCATTAGCTGATAACAAATGTTACCTCATAGACATTTGTCAAGAATATATCCGACAACTAGGTCGGACTTCGTCATTCGAAATTCTCTCTTTTATTTGTTTATACTGATATGTGTTTCTATTCCATACTAGCTACAACAACTGAGACGATGAAATCCTCATCACCTTCCACGACAGAAATAGGTAAGGTAGCAATTGTATTAATAATACGGAGAAATATTACCTTCTGTAGCTTCGAAGTATACCCATCCGTTAAGAGAATGAATTGTTAAATAGTCTGAGCTTGCTGTAGGGTTAGGGGTAAGGGGTCACAGGGTCTTGTTTTTAAGATATACATACATCTGTGTAGATTATTAAAACAATATGCATCCGTACATCATTTATATGACTTATATATATATTTATATGGATGTGGCCGAGTGGTCTAGGGCGCTTGACATAAGGCTAAGCGAATGGTACTGCAGTGTATCAATGGTGTGAGTTCAAATCCCGTCGAGGGAAGAACAAAAATGTGTCAGCTCAAAGATCTAATTCTAACAATGTTTAGTTTACTTTTCAGACATATATATATATATATCCTTTCTATTGTTTGTGTTTTGTCCTTCAATACTTTTATTTGAAACCTGCCTAAGCTGAGCATACATGCATTTGGTGTTCAGAATATACAGGTGTACGTTTGAGACTATAATCACTGTATGTGTAATTAACTGCTTGCTATTACTAACTTGTTTATAATCATCAAGTATGTTTATTTAGTTTGTAGTTGTTTTGTATATTATAGGGTTATTGCATGAATATTGGTGAATATTTTCCCGAGTAGTATATCATATTTCACGAGCTTGCGAGTGCAATATGATATATTGCGAGGGACAATATTCACCAATATTTATGCAATAACCCTTTTTTATATAGTAATAAATAGTTTATGCCTAAAATATTTTTTTTATATAAATATTGTGTATTTTATTATATTTAAGTGGAATATTGAACTACTCATTTATATTTAACATAGCATCAAATACATGTATTAATATTGGTAGAATGTTTAAACTGTCTTTTCATAATTAAAGTTGAACACTTATCGTATAGTTTATATGCTATATTAGTATACAACCATTTTATAACCTAATATATTGAAACAATAATTTCAATGTTAAATTAAAAGGACCACAGCAAAATATATATGTACGTGTGTATTCGTTCAAACACTTACTTAATTACTGTCAAATAAGTTTAATTATTAAAGAATTTAATTAAAATGTGTTAATTTTAAATAAAAGAGATTAATGTTGTATTAATGTTGAATACTATCCACTTACTGTCTAAAATATCTGGATAATCACAGGTTGTTGTTGTAATACAAATTTATTAATTGTTATTTTTTTTTCAGACAGATGGTCGTGGTGAAGACATACTGTTATGTATTGTGTAGATGTATTAAAGAGAAACATATTTGTGATATGTTAAATTGTACAATTGTTTGAAATGCTTTTCATCCAAGCGAGAAATTCATTTTACATGAAAAATCAGTATTTTCTTTTTTTTTTCTTTTTCATTTTAGCAAAGATTTCTAATTAAAAACTGCAAGGTCAGATAATTTATTTTTTATCATCTTTCAGGACAATTATTATTTTGTCTATAAATGTTATATGGTTGTTTACTAATGATACTCTAACACAATAATGCTAACAATACTATACTTTTTAACTTTAGCTGGTTGTGTCTGATGTTACAACTAAAATACAGATATAGAATGCGTCCAACAGTGAAAATGTAGGTGGTACCGCGTGCGATCCAATTCCTTCCGAAGGAGTGACTTGTCACACAGATCATTGGAAGGGTGTGAGTTCCATACATGCTATAATTATATATATAATTTTGTTGAAATATTTCGGAATTGCTTATCACAAACTACAATTTTGGTTTTCGGAGGCGAATCCAGGTGCCCCGGAAGGATAAGCAAGTCCTGCCCCACTAGTGATGCCCGATATACTATTCTTGTTATTAACCAGGTGATAATGAGGAAATTTCGTTTTTCTGTCGTGTTACAGGCCCAAAGTAATAAACGTTTTAGTCCAATTATTTATTTAATTATTCAATGAGTTTAACATATAGACAAGTGATGCATATTTCAGACGATCATTCATTTGACATGGCACCAGATATACATTATCATAGAGTGTTTCCAGGGGAAAATACAAACGGAACGTTTACTCTAGTATCAAATAATCCATTAGAGAAATGTTGTATGTCATGACAATTAGATTTCATGTTAAGTTATAATTTAACATGAGAGGGAATATCCTTCAAGAAAATATCAAACCTACTGAACACAGGGTATCTGACAGTCATATTGTCGGTGAAATTTTTTATTCGTGGTAACTTATTTGTATTTTGTCAAGAACTACACAACCAATGATGTCAATATTTGTGTTATTAATAAATAATAACGATAACAATATTGAATATCAATCAAATTAACATAAAACACTCTAGCAATACACAAAGAGATATTAATTAATTTGTTATATTTCAGGTGGACACAACATTACATTGATACGTGACAACGTTACTGATCTTCTGAATTGACCAATCAATCAATATCAGGTAACTTTACTCTATTTGTCAGTCACACGATATTAACATATTTCATTTACACGACACCCCTCATCAGTAATTGTGGACGGACGGACGACCGACGCAAAGCGATGAGAAAAGCTCACATGACCCTTTGGGTCAAGTGTGTTAAAAAAGGGGGGTGCATATTATTTCCTATTCATGGCTTCAACAATAACTTCTTAATATCTAATAGATGAAATGGCACTTTCTCAGAATTTAATACCTCCAGTCGCTCACCTGAGGATTACATAATATATTGAAAATAAACTTTACGACATATAATACTTTGGTTAAAGAGAATATCGCTTAAATTTAAATTTTAATACAGCTATACCATTAAAAGTAATCATATTATCAGTTATACTCGAACTCCCTTTGTCTGTGCGGGGCGTAGGACGACGGACGCAACCAATCAGCAAACTGCTAAATGACTTGCTTATTACAAGTGCTTTAAATCCGACTTACTTATTACAAAGTGCTTTTAAATCCGACTTGCTTATAATTGGGAAAATTAGCGCGTAAATGATGTGATTTGGGAAAAGATTGGAAGAGCTAAACATTTATTAGTTTGGATGTCCAGTAATAGAATAGCGAGCATACAGTACCAAGGTTAATGCCAACAGTAACACATTATTGTGATGAGGAAGAATGACCACAAAACAGTTCACAAAACTTACATAAATACCCTTGGTGTACCACACTGTCATATAGCCATGGGTATTTTTGTTCATTTTTCATTGAACTGAACACCCTGGCATCTGCGTCGTGCGCACTAAATTTGATATATACGTTTGTATTCCTGTCCTTTGACATGGTTTATCGCTGGATCTTTTACAAGAGTAACACGACGGATGCCACAAGTGGTACAAGAATATATATGCTTTCTGTCAAACATATGTTATTGAATATTTTGATACCACTATATTGTTTTTATTACAGGAGGAATATCGCCTTTGTTATGAAGCTTTGAATATCTACATAGAATCTTCAAATGTGTATGCCAACTTCTAACTCAGTACCAACGAAATAACAGATAAAGGATAGACTGTTAATACTTACTCACTTTTTCTGGAGACGATTGCACTTTTTTTACAAAATGGAAACTCCCTTCCAATCGATAGTTACATTTATCTTCTGGAAATCATACACAGTCTAGTGATTATTTTATCATAAAGAATTGGTCAGTTGAGGAAAGAGAACCCCCTTACTGCATAAAGTACTTTACACAATTCCTTTTGTTCGAAAAACAATATTTTGCATGTATATATAGATATGCTTTGTGTATGCCTGTAACACTTGTGGCGTATTGATTAATAAGGCTACTTATCCCCTATGACAAATAATGTAATTATAAAATTGCCAATTGGCAATGATAAAACCGGTGAAATCCAATGATTTACAAATAATCAAAAATGTGTTTATTTGGATGTTTTCTTATTGAAGTATGATATGATTAAAGTACGGATTGAAACACTAAAAATTTAGAATTAGTCCAGAGTAGTTTCTTTTGTTATATTTCTAAAAATTATATTCCATGCAACAGAAACTTCATATATCGATTGTTATAAAACAAGTTTCATTTGTAGAAATGTCGGTGACCAATACTCTGATTACCCGTATAATAATAATCACCTCAACTGGAAATTCAGACGATGTATTTAGCATAATATTATTGTCATAATTGTAATCTCTTAGTAATTTTTTCTTCAAGATATGGAGAAATAATTAGAAATGCAACAATGAAATGAAAGTCAATACCACACTTTCAAAATCCAATAGAAAACAATGGTAGAAAGATGCAAAATCTAAACCCCTAAGACAACAATACATGACTGCTTACTTTCTTGACTTGTTATGGGCAGAATATATTTACTAAGCAAACAAATTTACAATGCAATAATACAAAACAATGCAATAAAATATATTTAGAGTTGACAAGAAACAAGCAATTAAAACAAAACTCTAGTGAGCATTCAAATCCGACATAAAAATATACATGTACAATCAATAAACAAAACATGTACACAATAAATTTAAAAAGAACTGTCAAATTTAAATTTCCATACATGAAATTTAAAACCAAGCTAAACAATATCAAAGCAATAAAACACATAATAGGCCTAGCACTCGCAAAAAGAATGATAATTTATAAAAAAAATCATGCACAGAAGCTGCAGTGACATGAGCTGCCATTCAAGAGTTTATTAAACCCTTAAATTGGTTGAAAGATGCTTCTTTTCTCAAGTGGTCTGACAGCTCATTCCAAGTTTCTAAAGCATATTATCTAAAAGAGTTCAATCCATACCGGGTAGTCTTGACTGTTTGGTATTTGTGCTGTATTGTTGTAACTAAGATCACATTTATTTTTATTCAAAGCTACAAGATAATGTATATATTGATGTCTTTCCTTTTTTATAATTTTAAATGATTGAACAGATATTGTTATGATGCGTCTAATTTTTAAAGAAGGTGATTTTGAAATAGCCAAAAGTTCATCATATGTGGAGTGGTTTCCATTATATATAACATTTAGTGCTTTTTCTTGAATTTTTACCATATTTTTAGTATTAGCCTCATAACAAAAATGCCAAATTACTGGGCATTAGCTAAATTTTGATAGAGTAAATGAGTGATATGTAGATAAATTGGTGTACTCGATACAACATTATGTGATAATGTTTGTCAGTGCCTTGCGGCAAGTCGATGGTTTTCTCTGTGTACTCGGTTTCTTCCACCAATAAAACTAACCGCCACGATATAGCTGAACTATTATTGAAAGTGCGTTAAGCACCATAACCTTAACCCTATAGTTAATTTGCCTAATCTATAATGATAATATATTGCTATTTTGCCTAATTGTTTACGTTATCTGTGCTTGTTTGCCTATAATGGTGTCCTACACATACTGTGTTCTGTTTTTGCTTTGTTTGTCTTCGTCTTATGTACCCTATATATGTTGTCAGTTTCTATAGAATGTCCATTTTTGATTGTCCCTTCGGTATTCTCGGTTTATTTAGTATTTAAATATGTTCCCATTCTTTTTAATACAATATAGAAATGTAAGTTATAATTGTAATCTGTTCGTGTATATCGTCATGAATAGTTATCTTATAATAGGAACAATAGAGATGTATTGTTTTATGTTTGAAATAGATATTTATAATAATTGCATAAGACTTTCTTTTTTATGAACATTATTTTATTTTATATTTATATTTTGATGTAAACATTATATTACATGTATTTGTTGAATGGAATAGAGTACAATCCATGCAACATTATATGCTAAAGGTTGTCAGTGACTTGCAGCAGGTCGGTGATTTTCTCTGGTTAATCCGGTGTCGTCCACCAATAAAACTGACCACTACGACTAACCATACCAATTAATACTGTAAATGGCAAAATTTATGTTGAATGGTTCAAATATTTTATATAACACATACCAGAAATGATAATTTGTATGGAAGTGTTTCACATTGTCACTATTTTGAACTTCAGTTATTACGTCTAAATGTTTTGTACATCGTTAGCTATGTGGTCGATGCATGAATATTTTGCTTTCGAGATGATCCGGCCTTACGAAAATCCGGCCTTAAACAAATGCTGCCTTAGTTGATACGACCTTGGTTGATACGGCCTTGGTTAATGCGGCCTCAGTTAAGAATGATGTGTATCTATGGATATATACGATACATACGATAAAACGACACATTGTGATGATTTGAGTAAATAATTAATTAATTAATTTGTCTATCAGGTGCCATATAGCATGTTTTTTGTTGTCCCGGGCAGGTAGTCGTTGTTTACTTATTTATCTGTTACGAGGTGCAATTATATGACTATTAAACAAATGATGATTAATTGCAACAAAACATCTAAGGAATTTGGCTTGTTGACAGCTGGGGTATATCAACCTGAATTGTTTTTCTAATCATCAACTTCAATGGAAATGATTCCAGTCATTATTACCAAACATTATTAAAATAATAACGATTTATTATGGCTTTTCATATTCAGTTACGAGTAAATCTTGTGAAAACACTACAAGTTCCAATATGTCATGAATATTTATGCTAATAATCTGAATACATTATTTCATTCATCATACCCATGAATATTTAAATAATATTTTAAATTTAAATGCAACTTTTATTTTTTAATTATTCTTTTCCCTAAAATCATAGTCACAAAAATATATTAGCGTAGTTGTTTATAATAGCGTATACTAAATATATCTCACGGACGGAACATCCATTTGATATAAAGCCGGATTTGTGTACGGCCGCATAAACTAAGGCCGAATAAACTAAGGCCGCATCTGTCATAAGGCCGCATCAACTTGTAAGGAATATGTTGTGGCTATCATGCGACTGTCGTGCAATCTTTACTTAATACAGTTCAAAATACCAAGATTAAAATTGACATTTTGAAAAATAAAGAACAAAAAATAAAACTGTTGGCCCCAATACACTTCTGTAATATTGAGATATAATTGTTAGTTATTGCATGTCTTGACATCCAGTCGAGATATCAATAGTTGGTGAGTATTCATGTATTATATCTAGTTTCAAGCCGATAACAATGTCATTGCCAGCTATTTGTCTATATATCTATATAATATGACATCAATATATGCGTTTCTCTTTATCAAGATTGCTTCATTAATATCGAACATCGTCTCGCTTGGTGCTATGAATAATAGTGCATTCTTTTATATTTTTTATTGAAAAAAACCACCTGAATATTAATATGAAATTAATAACTTTAAACCCGGTTCAATTCTATGATATATCAAAATATTGTATGTTTATATATTTATTATTGGCATTTGTTACATACTTAGTTCAAATAAAGACATTTTTGTATGACCAATATGACCGAAAGTAAATTGTCCATATTTTCACACCCCGGGAAAATAACCGGTTATTGGATTACTGCAAGATCATTTCCATATCGAGGCCCATATTGGCCCGGGCCAATATGGGCCTCCACTTCGTCTCAGGCCAATATGGGTGTCTCTTTTCTAGATGTTGGAAGTATGTAATAAATAGTTTAATACATGGCCATTTCCATATTGGTCTGGTTATCATCCCTCGACCCATGGGGGTCTCGGGATGATAACCAACCAATATGGAAATGCCCATGTATTATTCTGTAATCATAGTTCCTAAATAATACAAGTATGATCAAAAGGATGTCTCCTCCCCGTCAGTCATAGGAGACCAAAGTAAATTTTGCTTAGGCACGTTGGTATTCTTGCTCCCAAAAACTTTTATGTTATTTTGTTTTTCAATCTGTTGACTTTGAGAGTAGCGTGCTCGGCTTGAGTGCGGTAGATCGTGGGTTCGAGTCCCGGTCAGGTCAAACCAAAGAAAATGAAATGGGTTTTTGTTGCTCCTCCACTAAGCACGCAGCATTAAGGAGAAAGAGCAAAAACTGGTTGGCTCGGAATCAGAATAATGTGTCCGAGTGGAGCGACATGTCTATCCGCGGACTGTTGTTTCAGTGTGCTTGCACTATAAAAATCCAATTCAGCTTGTTGGTCTAGAACAAAGCGGACCTCATCATCATTTCATTGAAAATTAACTTGTTCCCACCATGATATAGCTGAAAAATTGTTGACTTTGCATTAAGCAACAAGCACTCACTCACTAACTCACTTGAATGTTATTCCAGCAATGCGTCGTGCGTACTAATTTAAGATATCTACGTTTATCTTCTTGCTTTGTTATGTTCATTTTAAAATCTTTGTTTAGCCCTTTTATTATGGCATCTCTCATCTCTAGAATATATAAGTCAAGCCAACGGTCGTGTCCAGGTTGTGATACGATGATTCTATAATTATCCGACCAAGTGATAACACATAAGGTATAGTTGTTTTAAATCGAAATGACTATGAAAATGAAATGTATAATGAACTGAAAGACAACCATACTTATACTGAAATTGATAAAGATATAACCACAAAAATTGAAGATAAAATTAAGAATTCGATTGAAACGATGTATAAGCTAAAGCTTATTACAAAATATCTAAAAGACTATTTGATGCCAAAAGACACCCAGCCGGGAAAAGTACAAGGCAACCCGAAAATCTACAAGAAAAACCATCCATTTAGAACAATTATGAATGGCAGCAATCATGCAACGGAGAAAATGGCGAAAGTAGTTGAACAAGAAGTGTCGGAAAATGTGCGAAATTTAAATACATACATCAAAGACACTACAGATTTTCGGCAAAAACTTAACAACATTTCACAACCTCAACCAAGCGAAACAATAATGTTCTGTCTAGACGCCAAGGCATTATATCTGAGTGTCCCGCGAATAGAAGCAAAATCTGCATGTAAAACTGCATTAGAAAATAGAACAACCAAAACAATATCAACAGATTCCGTACTGGAAATGATGGATCTTGTACTTGAAAACAATAATTTTAGATTTGATAACAAAATTCTTTACAAACTGATGGCACAGCTATTGGCTCCCATCTGGGAAAGAATTATGCCTGCACTTATTTAGGCAACTGAGAACAGGAGTTATATTCAAACAGTAAATATTTACCATCCCATTATCGGAGATATGTTGATGATATTTGGGGAATTTGGCATCATGGATTAGAAAAACTACAACAATTTCATAGATTAGCAAATTCACTTCACCCAAGAATTCAAACAGAATTAAGATATTCGGGAAAAGAAATTGAATTTTTAGACGTAAACGTTTCCATTAGCGAAGGTTATTTCAAGACCGACCTTTATTGCAAAGATACCGATAAACATATGTATTTGCATGCTAGTTCAAGCCACCCAAAGACAGTAAAAAATGCAATTCGATGTGGTTTAGGAATCAGAGTAAAACGAATATGATCAGAAGAAACAGACTATAACAATCGGTGTGAGAATATAAAGGACCAGTTAATAAAACGAGGATATTCAAAAGGTACTATTGAAAATCAATTAAAAAAAGTTGACATGCTAAAAAGAGAAAATCTTCTGCAGTATAATACTAAAAAAAAAACAACCGAGTACCGCTAGTTTTGACATACTCCAAAGCCCTTTCCGATATTCACACAATTCTAAGGGAACGACCATTTAACTTGAAGGGGGGGTGTTATGTTTTTTTTCTAAAAAAATATTCTGATTCCCAATGTTGCTGAAAAAAATATTCTGATTTTGGTGGAGGAAAAAAAAAATAATCTGAATCAGAGTTTTTGTCATATAACCTAATGTTGAATTCTGGAAAAAAAATTAAATATTCTAACTCTCGTGTTGTCCGAAAAAAAATAATTCTGAACGAAGCAAAAAAACCATAACCCCCCCACCCCCCCTACAAGTTAAATGGCCGGTCCCTAAGGAAAAATATGAAAATTTACACAAATCAGAAAGAAACGTTTTTAAAGAACTTCCGTTTGTTTCATATAATCGAAATAAAAACATCAAAGATATACTAGAACATCGCAAACACAGTATGCAATTGTATAACAGAGAAAACGAATGTAAAAGATGTGGGGAACATTACACACTCTGCAAACATTTAATAGAATCGTCAAAATGTCAGGACAACGAGGGAAAAATCTACAACATCCATGGTGATATCAACTGTAAAACAACTAGTGTAATATAATATTTTGCATCTTTTGAACAAAATGTGATAAATATATTTACGTTGGTCAGACAGGGGACACATTTTTCCAACGAATGCTGTAAAATATTTCGAAAATTCGGACTAAAAAAACAGAAGATCCAATGGCAAATCATTTTTGTAACAATAATCATAATGTGGAAAATTATAAAGTCATAGGCATTGAACGAGTCAACGGGGATGTAATTCTGAGAGAAGTAAAAGAATCATTCTGGATTAAAAAACTAAAAACATATGAACCGCAAGGACTTAATAAAAAATTAGATCGGCACTGAAAGAAATTTTCCCGGGAAAATCGCGTCATAATATTATAACGTCACGTAACTATGTAATGTAAAATTTGTTATCATGTAATCTTTCCAAAATAAATTCCACTGAAAAAAGTTGTAATTCCAGCTGAAACGTTTGGAAAATGGAACATATATTAAATATATCTACTTTAAAATTTGTGGTGCTTAGCACATTATATTCGTTCTATATATGCATTCTAGTTGTTCTATATATATATATATATATATATTAATATATGTCCATTTTGTCAATAGTTTTTCTTACAAAGAATATTTGATGACCTTCAAGGGCTTGAATAATAAATTTCATTTATTCTGTTATATATTAATGATGATTATAATGTAAATTAAAAATACCCTTGTCCATGAGGAAAACGAGGAGTATTCTGTTTGCCTTGATATATTTCGATCTGATGTGTGTAGCCACTATTTGATTCATCAATGCAAGAACCCATGCTTTAACTTCCTATATGTGTGCTTTATAATTGGCAAGGTACTGTTTTAGAAAATGTCTCCCTTTAAATCCAATCATCCGCTCATCAATGCAAACATTTTGAGATAGCCTGAGAAAAACAAGTTGAATGTCAACTTTTAATTTGGATATGTAGGGTCGAAATCTTATTTTTATTATTATATTGAGAAATATTTCAAAACGGCATGTTTGCTGAGACAGAGTGACTCCTTTGAAATGATAAAACTTTCTTGTAATCATTTGCGTGGCTTTGAACACGAGCTAATGGCACAAAGATTATTCCCTTGCAGAATTATATACATTTACTGGAAAAAATACCAAATCTTTACCTTGCAATTTTAGCTTGCGTTGAAGAGCGTATGTAAAATTAATTTGTTATGATTATTTTATTTTGTTTGGATATGCCATCAATCATTAGGGGCATAAATGTTAATTTCTGAATAAGGACCATTAAATTGTTTTCTGTTTTCATCCAGCAAGAACTTTTCCTTTGGTGTATAAGGGTAATAACAAAATTACCGAACTCCAAGCAATCTTAGAAAGGGAAGGTCAAAGCTCATAATTATATAAACAGACAAAATCAGTCAACAACCGGAAAACTGTGAAAACCGTAATGACCCTGACTTGGTACAGGCATTTCTAAAGAAATGGTGGGTTGAATCAGATTTTAAAACGCCAAACCTCCCGCTTTCATTACGGCTCAAAGTTTCCGGCTGTCACTATAACAGTATGTATAACAATACTTGAACAAAACAGGTAAAACAGTTGTCAAAACAGTACCAAACTCAGTGAAGTAAATGTCAAAGACACTTTTACGTCACACATTGATAGAAAAATATTTTTGACATTTTTGTTGACTACCTTATCTTTATACATTTTCATTATATTAAAATCCATCGTTTATAATCTTTTCTGCAGAGACGGAATATATTTCGACAAGATCTTGGTATCGAAATATAAATTTTTAAGAGATCGAATAAGGCGAATCTGTTCATAGCCCTGGTCCAGTAGCCTGTTTCTCAGATGAAGATGACGTTTCAGGAAATCAAAATAATTGCTACTGGCCCTTGCATAACGAATCAATTGTGAGATGTAAACACCATATGCAGGAGAAGCTGGTATATTGCTGCACATATTTGGAAAATTTATGATATTAAAATTGAAGTCGTCCCGTTTATCATAAATTTTAGTACTGATTTGACCACTGTCGTCAAATTCGAGGTATAAGTCCAAAAATGATGCGGATGAAGCTGTATCTGTGATCTCTTTAACTTCCAGCTCTGGAGGATATATCAATGGAAGAAATTCTGCAAATCTAGAATTATTGATAGATAAAACGTCATCAATATACCTGTATGTGAAATTAAAGGCTCTAACCTCATGAATCTTCTTATCTTTTACAAGCTTTTGAAGAAACTTTGACTCATATGAGTATAAAAATAAATCGGCTGGAAGAGGGGCACAATTCGTACCCATTGGTATGCTGACGACCTGCTGGAACAGTGTCCCTCCAAAGGAGACAAACATGTTATCGATGAGGAACTCCAGCATACTGATCACTTGTTCTTCGGAGTAGCATGTTTTACCTTTTTGAATTTTGTTTGAAAAATATGTGGAATTGTAGCCCAACACAACACATTTTGAGCCATAGTTTCTATGACTGAAAGCTTTGTGAATTGTTTCTTTTCAGCGGGGTTTTAATTTGTCATGCGGTAGGGTGGTATATAGAGTTGAAAAATCAAAAGTTTTGATAGAGGATACCTGAGAGAAAGATCTTGATTTAAGGTTATCCAATAACCTGATTAAAAAATACATTTTTAGTGAGAGGAATGGTTCGGATTATAGTTATTAAATGTAAATTGAATAAATGCTAAGGTTTTTTGAGATAATAAAGTGACAATTTCAGATTATTTAGAACATTGTCAATTACAGAGTTACATTATGCTTGTTTTACAACAAAATTAGAGAAAGTGTTACAATGTCAGCTATAATGATCATTGAACTTGTGCTTCAATGCGTGACATTACATTAATATAGAGGACAGCATTACTATGCATGCTGAGAGGAAAAGGGCCCTTTTGGGAATCCGGGATCGACCATTTTTAAGTCCGGAATTTCGGGAACTAGCATTATTATCGTCGGGATTTCGAAATTATGCATCAATATTTTATCGGGACTTCGGGATGATGCATTCATTTTTGGGAATTCGGGATTGAGCAAATATAAATTCGGGATTTCGGATTCAGACCCCCCTCCTACCCCACCATATTGTGGTGTGTTTAAAGTTTGATTTACCTGTAATTATCTTGTTCTGTTAAAAAAAATCTATGACATGTTTCACTTTATGGAGAGGATCAAACCCTGGTTGTCCCTCTCAACGGCTGTGTCGTTGTCGCTACAATGTAAATATATAAGGATCAACTGAAATCTGTTCCTAGACATTATTTCTGCAAACCCTGGTGTTTCTGTGACATTTCTCTTTCTTTCCCAATAGGAGGCATACGATGGTTTCGTAACAGTCCCCATTGCATAGATCAAGCCAAGCAATGCCATAATTTCTGCTCTGGTGACAGGTTTCCAGTTGTTTTCTCTGGCATGTGAGGTGACACGTTTTCTAACATTCAAAGCAGTTGCTGCTTATCTGTTTGTTTCAACTACCAGTTCATCAAAGATGTCTTCGTCATCTGTAGTAGTAAATCTTTTGAAATATTCAAATGGCGTCATATTTGGTTGCAAATCAACTAGCCCGCTGTCTGCAATAAAAGTCGGTAGTCTGGCTACAACAAATGAGTGGGGTCAAGAACAGTAAACCAAGGTCCTCTGAAGTTGGCATTATATCCGTCGCCATCGTTGTCTTATGTGCTACTTGAATAACTCAAGTTTATTTCACTTTCGTCGTCAGAGGACATTTTTCAGTGAAACAGCAAATCAACTTTGCCTTGCCTATAATGTCATTATGACGTCATGGCAATGACATCACATTTTCAACGTCGGCTTAGATGACCAACGGTCAACATGACAGATATTATGTTTTTCTTTAAACCAATACACAGTATATTGAAGCCCTTTTTTCAATTAATAATCATTGTATTATCTAACCGACACATATGTCGTATTGGCACTCTACTCTCGGACGACACATAAGTCGCCTTGGCATTAAGAGGGTTAACCGACAAGCTTCATCAGCGTCTGTAATCTGATTTGAAAAATTGTCACGTGACCATCAGTTATCGTGACGTAAATTACTAAAAATCATAATCTTGAACATTATACTTTATATTATTCAAGTATATATGTACACTAATTTATAAACAATATGAAAGCAATGAGAAAATGAAACAGGAACTATTTATACGACGGAGCACCTGGTTGGATCCGTGTTGCTCACATTTTTAATTTTCTGTGTTATATTTTTTGTTTTATTTGTATTTGCTCTAATGTTGCATGTGTGTCTGCATTGTTCATTCTTGGCTGTCCATTCGAATTTTTCTGACGTTTATTTAGTGATTAGGATAAAACATAATATCCTATATAAACGAAAATATAAATAAAAAAGCGTAGAGGAAGGGAATTTATGGTAAAAATAAAATTGGAAATGATACAAATCTTGCATTCTGCAAATGTGCAGACAATGTGATCGAATTATTTCCTTTCAGATAAGTACAACACTGAAAACATGTACGCATGCGTGTATTAATGCCCCTATGACGTGTTAGTTCCTGTCAATTGCCGGAAATGATTCATCACTAGGCAGAGGGCAAGTGAAAATGACTGTTCTATATAAGAAAACCTATTTCTTACAGGTGTATATTCATAACATTACTATGTCGACTGTTAAACACAATTTTATAAAGTACAAATAATATCATAATGTGAAAAACAATATTGTTATTTAATTATGTGCGCGCGACGGGTTTCCTGAATATCCTTCTTCATGTAGACACTCAAAGTAAAAAAATTGGAAACCCATAATACATGGAAGTAATATTTCGTTTCTTCTAATTTATTTGCTACTCTGAATGATACTACATGTACATAGAAAACCTACAAATACGAAACTCAAATTTAGACTTATTGGGACTCTTCACTCCAATATATAGGGTAGGTTTTGCGATGTTTAATATAATGGCGGTCAGTTTTATTGAGGAAGGAAAACGGAGTACCCGGAGAAAACCACCGACCTGACACAAGTCACTGACAAACTTTATCACATAGTGTTGTATCGCCGGGATTACACCTCGCCATTCGCCATGAACGGGGTTCGTTTTCACAACTTAAGTGGTGATATACTCTGATTGTACAGGTAGTTACAAATCCAACTACCCTACTTTATATATAAATATATATATATAAACCTCTAAAATGTTAGCACAACGATATCAAAAAAAGATGTTAAAATATAACAAAAATAACTATAAGTCTACAAAAAGACTATAATTAGAATTAAAGCGACGGATATTTCGCTTAACCGACAAGCTTCATCAGCGTCTATAATCTGATTTGAAAAATTTTTACGTGACCATCAGTTATCGTGACGTAAATTACTAAAAATCATAATCTTGAACTTTATACTTTATATTATTCAATTATATATTGTACACTAATTTATAAACAATATGAAAGCAATGAGAAAATGTAATGATGAAATTTACCAACTATCTAAGGACCAGACACTTGTTAAAAAGTTAAAAAACAAAAGATTTAGGCCTTTTTTTTTATGCCTTCCAGATGTAATGTTTGTAACTCGCGAATCCAAAAACTCTCTCTTTTTTGTCTTTCATTTACTTTCCAACTTGGATTGTGGTTAATGATATAAATTTTGGATCTGCCAAAGTCATCCAATGAGTGGCCCGGCGACACAAATGTTGACTCACGGGCAAGAGCGTCTTTTTCGTAAGGTCTCTTGCCCGTGAGTCAACACTTTAAACCAAACAGTGTTTGAGCTGTCAATTTTTTTTTCTTCCCTCGACGGGATTTGAACTCACGCCATTGATTCACTGTAACACCAATCGCTTAGCCTTATGTCCAGCGCCCTAGACCACTCGACCACATCCACTATATAAAAATATAGATTCATTAGTCAAAGTGTTAACTTTTCTCGTAAGGAAAATCTAGAGATATACATAAGACATAAGAGTTGTCGTTTCCGCTACGCTCCACTCTATCTCTGTCAACGCACATTTTACAAGATTTTTGTAAAATTTTGAAATCTCTTAAAAATGATTTGTGATCGTTTTTAATTTTTACCTTCGCAATATAGTTCTCCAGGAAGTGCGGAGAAAATCATTTTTATGAGAGAATTGATTTGAAATGAGTGATTTATTTTCATCTTTATTGATATTTACAATAATTAAAACAATTTTAAGTACATTTTTTTTTTCTGTTTCTAAATTTTACAAAAATCTTGTAAAATGAACGTAGACAGATATAGAGTGGAGGGTAGCGGGAACGAAAACTCTGGATAGAGAATGTAATGTTTACTCTTCGAGATAACCGTGGTCAAAATAAAAACATAGACATCAAATTTATTGCACACAACACGTTTCTGGAATAACCTTAATAAGATACCTTCGCTTCATTAAGTCACAGGACATACTGATAATCTAATTGTGACAGCGATAATTTCATTGCATTCGATGTAATGTATCTGTTTGGAATGACTAAAATTTGTGTTTCGGCATTGACATGCTTTATTAGATATATCAATTATGGAAATTTACAGTCCTTCAATCAAGTAAGTATTATTAAAACTATGATTCTCCTCCCTCAGACATAGGTGACATTAGCCGATATTTGCTATTCTGTGTAGGCCCTTTGGTTTTATTGAACCAAAAGATTTTAAATTAGTTTGCTTTCCAACGTTTCGAGCGTCACCTGATGAAGGTTATTCCAGAAACGGGTCGTGTGAATTACATTTACGTTTTTATTTATTCGATACATTGTAATTGTATCTATCTGATATCTGAAATGTCGTACATTATACAAATAATCATAAAATTATAAAAAAAAGACCTATTATTGAATTATTAGTCAATAGAAATGTAAGCCTTAAAATTGCTAGTATAGATCAAAGTAATATACGTTTTTCTCCTCAATATTTTACGTCTATTGGTGTATCGGTACCGTCTTTATGCTGCAAGATGTTGTTATTGCCGATGATTTTTTATAAAATTATATACAGATAGGGATTAGGTAATACACGTTCACCGTTATTAAACATATTTATATGTCTACAAATAATGCCACAATCAATGACGTAATCCTTAGATGCGCCTAAAAGGCCGACAACATTGTATCATTTAAATATAATACCATCTATAAGTAATTAAATTCAACTTACAGTCACAATACACGCTGACATCATCACCATGGTTACAATCCTCATGTTCGCTGTCTGGTAACAAACACCTCGCTATATCATTGATACAACCATCTCTTAGTTTCCATATTGGTCCTTTACCACGTCCATAAAATCCAGCATGACGAGCTTTACCTGTATCATGCCTGTAAAATCAAAATGTCCCAGTCGAAGATACAAATACCAAATAGAAAGAATGGAACCAATTACAAATGACTTATAATCGGGATATATGAAAACGTAATTCCCATTAAATATTAAATAAATATAAAACATTGAAGAATGTGTCCAGCTGAAATAGACAGCTACATAACTCCAGAGATATTGGAGAGATATCCTTCCTAATTTGTCAGAACTGTTGCCACCAAATGATGAAGAGGAAGACAATATTATTTACATCTTGAGTCAACCCATTTGGCTTAATTTTAATGTTGTTATAATGGAGTCTTTTTTTATTAATGATATTATCTCTGAAGATAAACAGTTTTTGTCATATCAGGAATTTCAAAGCAAATTATGATAAGTACAAACTTTCTAGAATATTATGGTATTGTGGGTGTAGTCCCAAGGGGATGGAAAAAACTTATTTCAGAGTATGGGAGGCTACATGATATTAAAAATGACATTGTTAACAGATTAAAAAGTGATAAAAAACCATGCAAATATAAATTATTTTTAGAAAACATTAAAGAAAGTCCCCTTAGGTCACAAAATAAATGGGGCCAGGAATTAGGAGTACAAATAGATGATTGGCGGAATATTTATTCTTCCCCTTTTAGGACTAAAAGAAATACTAAACTTCAAAAATTTCAGTTCAAACTTTCCCATAGAATAACTGCCACAAACTCTTTCCTTTTCAAATGTGGCTTAAAAGAAACAGAACTATGCACCTTCTGTACAGAAACTAAAGAGAGTTTGTTGCATCTGTTTTGGGAATGCACCTATAGTAAGAATTTTTGGCTTTCATTAGTAAATGTTTTTGAAAATTGTGGTCTTAATATGCAGTATATAAATGCACCTAATATTATATTGGGTATTATGAATCCTTTAGATCCAGATAACACAAAAAATCAAGTGATTTTGATTTTAAAGTATTATTTATATAAATGTGGATTGTTTGGGTGATAAACCCAGTATTAATGGTAATCTAAAATACCTGAAATATTGCATTAAAATAGACAAGACAACCATAAATTTGCTATCATCTACACAAAAAGAATATATATGTAAAAAGTGGTTGCCATTTGAAACTGTCCTTGGTGTTTGAAATTTCAGTGTAATGTTGCAAAATGTTTGCTTTGATAAATTAAATGTACTTTGTCTAAATGAAATTGCATGTCATATGTTTTTGTATTTGTAGCTGCCTCTGCTTTTCTTTAAAAATAAACAAATTACAACAAAAACATAAATATAAAACATTGAAGTACGAAACATATTACCACAAAAGTAAGTCTTACATTGTGTGCTCGGAAAAAACAGCCATCTTGCAAATTTCTGTCGCTATTGTATCCGTCATTGTTTTTGCACACAAGGATCCCCACCTACCGTTCCTCACTACCACAGCTCTATCTGAATTACCATCCGGTCCATCAACTAATCGTACGCTCAGCACTGTGTAATAAAATGACAAACAAAATACTACACCATTAGAACAAAAATATAATGGGAAAGAGAAAACAAATTTAGCTTACATAGAGATTCGGTTCATTTACAAAATACTACACCATTAGAACAAAAATATAATGGGAAAGAGAAAACAGATTTAGCTTACATAGAGATTCGGTTCATTTACAAAATACTACACCATTAGAACAAAAATATAATGGGAAAGAGAAAACAGATTTAGCTTACATAGAGATTTGATTCATTTACAAAATACTACACCATTAGAACAAAAATATAATGGGAAAGAGAAAACAGATTTAGCTTACATAGAGATTCGGTTCATTTACAAAATACTACACCATTAGAACAAAAATATAATGGGGAAAGAGAAAACAGATTTAGCTTACATAGAGATGCGGTTCATTTACAAAATACTACACCATTAGAACAAAAATATAATGGGAAAGAGAAAACAGATTTAGCTTACATAGAGATTCGGTTCATTTACAAAATACTACACCATTAGAACAAAAATATAATGGGAAAGAGAAAACAGATTTAGCTTACATAGAGATTCGGTTCATTTACAAAATACTACACCATTAGAACAAAAATATAATGGGAAAGAGAAAACAGATTTAGCTTACATAGAGATTCGGTTCATTTACAAAATACTACACCATTAGAACAAAAATATAATGGGAAAGAGAAAACAGATTTAGCTTACATAGAGATTCGGTTCATTTACAAAATACTACACCATTAGAACAAAAATATAATGGGAAAGAGAAAACAGATTTAGCTTACATAGAGATTCGGTTCATTTACAAAATACTACACCATTAGAACAAAAATATAATGGGAAAGAGAAAACAGATTTAGCTTACATAGAGATTTGATTCATTTACAAAATACTACACCATTAGAACAAAAATATAATGGGAAAGAGAAAACAGATTTAGCTTACATAGAGATTCGGTTCATTTACAAAATACTACACCATTAGAACAAAAATATAATGGGAAAGAGAAAACAGATTTAGCTTACATAGAGATTCGGTTCATTTACAAAATACTACACCATTAGAACAAAAATATAATGGGAAAGAGAAAACAGATTTAGCTTACATAGAGATTCGGTTCATTTACAAAATACTACACCATTAGAACAAAAATATAATGGGAAAGAGAAAACAGATTTAGCTTACATAGAGATTCGGTTCATTTACAAAATACTACACCATTAGAACAAAAATATAATGGGAAAGAGAAAACAGATTTAGCTTACATTGAGATTCGGTTCATTTACAAAATACTACACCATTAGAACAAAAATATAATGGGAAAGAGAAAACAGATTTAGCTTACATATAGATTCGGTTCATTTACAAAATACTACACCATTAGAACAAAAATATAATGGGAAAGAGAAAACAGATTTAGCTTACATAGAGATTCGGTTCATTTACAAAATACTACACCATTAGAACAAAAATATAATTGGAAAGAGAAAACAGATTTAGCTTACATAGAGATTCGGTTCATTTAAATGGCTTGGAATATGAACTGTTTATTTGTTATAGATACCAACACTGACATTAACCATGTTATGAGAGTAGCACGACAGGGTGCTACATGTAGAGCAGGAAATGTGTATACTACCGGACCACCCCTGGTTTTTAGTAGGATTTGTATGGCTCGATCTTTTGTTTTTGTGAAATGCTTTGTAGATCGTTGTTTGTCCTTTTTGTCTTTTGTCTTTTGTATTGTCTGTTCGTCTTTCATTTGCGCCATTTTCCCCTTTCATATCTTCAACATTTTCTTATCCATGTTAGCATTGTATATGTGTACTATGAGTCGCGAATGTTAATTTCATACGAATCAAAATTACATTAGTGTGCATCTTTGTGGTATTGAGAATAAATATTCCTTAAATAAGTAATGACCAACATAGCTGATGAAGGTTATTCCAGAAAGTGTCATGTGCACTTAATTAGATATTTACATGTTTTTATTTTTTTCTGTAACTTTTTGTAAGAACTTACGACATTGTACGCCAGCATTGTTTGCAGCTGCACTTGATGACGTCCACACTTGGTTATTATGACGTGTGCATCCTTCTATGTCCATATCATCGAGTTCACAATTTATTGACCTCAGCCATTGCTGCAGTAGAGACTTTCCAAACATGACATCATTTCGTATATTTGTTGATCAATCATCCATTTAAATGAAAAATAAGCAAATCTACTATCAAATCAATCATCGTTCAATTCCTTGTTGTAAATCGTTGTTTGTCATTTTGTCCTTTTTCTGCTAGTCTTTGTGTTGTCTATCCTAAGATTTACGACTTCTGATTCCCTTTTGATATCTTCAAACTTGTTTTCCTATTATGACACACATAAAACATATATGAAACATACATTATGTCGAAGTATACAGAACGTTTGTACCATATATGAAGAATACATTATGTCGAAGTATGCAGAACGTTTGTAACATACAGGGGCGGATCAAGGAGGGCCGCACCCGCCCCCCTAAAATTGGAGAAATTTTTTTTTTTTGCCTAAAATCGTGATTTTTCACACGAAATACCCAAACAATTTTTCTAAGTGCGCCCCCTAACTTGAAATCCTGGATCCGCCCCTGACACATGTGAAGAATACATTATGGCGAAGTATACAGAACGTTTGTACCATATGTGAAGCATACATTATGTCGAAGTATACAGAACGTTTGTACCATATGTGAAGCATACATTATGTCGAAGTATACAGAACGTTTGTACCATATGTGAAGCATACATTATGTCGAAGTATACAGAACGTTTGTACCATATGTGAAGCATACATTATGTCGAAGTATACAGAACGTTTGTACCATATGTGAAGTATACATTATGTCGAGGCATACAAAACGTGTGTACCATATGTGAAGCATACATTATGTCGAAGCATACAGAACGTTTGTGCCATATGTGAAGTATACATTATGTCGAAGTATACAGAACGTGTGTACCATATGTGAAGTATACATTATGTCGAGGCATACAGAACGTTTGTACCATATGTGAAGTATACATTATGTCGAAGTATACAGAACATTTGTACCATATGTGAAGCATACATTATGTCGAGGTATGCTGAACGTTTGTACCATATGTGAAGCATACATTATGTCGAGACATACAGAATGTTTGTACCATATGTGAAGCATACATTATGTCGAGACATACAGAACGTGTGTACCATATGTGAAGTATTCATTATGTCGAGGCATACAGAACGTGTGTACCATATGTGAAGAATACATTATGTCGAAGTATACAGAACGTTTGTACCATATGTGAAGCATACATTATGTCGAAGTATACAGAACGTGTGTACCATATGTGAAGTATACATTATCTCGAGGCATAGAGAATGTTTGTACCATATATGAAGTATACATTATGTCGAGGCATGCAGAACGTGTGTGCCATATGTGAAGTTTACATTATGTCGAGACATACAGAATGTTTGTACCATATGTGAAGCATACATTATGTCGAGACAAACAGAACGTGTGTACCATATGTGGAGTATACATTATGTCGAGGCATACAGAACGTTTGTACCATATGTGAAGCATACATTATGTCGAGACATACAGAACGTGTGTACCATATGTGAAGTATACATTATGTCGAGGCATACAGAACGTTTGTACCATATGTGAAGTATACATTATGTCGAAGTATACAGAACGTTTGTACCATATGTGAAGCATACATTATGTCGAAGCATACAGAACGTTTGTACCATATGTGAAGCATACATTATGTCGAAGTATACAGAACGTTTGTACCATATGTGAAGCATACATTATGTCGAAGTATACATAACGTTTGTACCATATGTGAAGTATACATTATGTCGAGGCATACAGAACGTGTGTACCATATGTGAAGCATACATTATGTCGAAGCATACAGAACGTTTGTACCATATGTGAAGTATACATTATGTCGAAGTATACAGAACGTGTGTACCATATGTGAAGTATACATTATGTCGAGGCATACTGAACGTTTGTACCATATGTGGAGTATACATTATGTCGAAGTATACAGAACGTTTGTACCATATGTGAAGCATACATTATGTCGAGGCATACAGAACGGTTGTACCATATGTGAAGTATACATTATGTCGAAGTATACAGAACGTTTGTACCCTATGTGAAGCATTCATTATGTCGAGACATACAGAACGTGTGTACCATATGTGAAGTATACATTAGGTCGAGGCATACAGAACGTGTGTACCATATGTGAAGTATACATTATGTCGAAGTATACAGAACGTTTGTACCATATGTGAAGCATACATTATGTCGAGGCATACAGAACGTTTGTACCATATGTGAAGTATACATTATGTCGAAGTATACAGCACGTGTGTACCATATGTGAAGCATACATTATGTCGAAGCATACAGAACGTTCGTACCATATGTGAAGCATACATTATGTCGAAGCATACAGAACGTTTGTACCATATGTGAAGCATACATTATGTCGAAGTATACAGAACGTTTGTACCATATGTGAAGTATACATTATGTCGAGGCATACAGAACGTGTGTACCATATGTGAAGTATACATTATGTCGAGACATACAGAACGTTTGTACCATATGTGAAGCATACATTATGTCGAAGTATGCAGAACGTTTGTACCATATGTGAAGCATACATTATGTCGAAGCATACAGAACGTTTGTACCATATGTGAAGTATACATTATGTCGAGGCATACAGAACGTTTGTACCATATGTGAAGCGTACATTATGTCGAGACATACAGAACGTGTGTACCATATGTGAAGTATACATTATGTCGAGGCATACAGAACGTTTGTACCATATGTGAAGTATACATTATGTCGAAGTATACAGAACGTTTGTACCATATGTGAAGCATACATTATGTCGAAGCATACAGAACGTTTGTACCATATGTGAAGCATACATTATGTCGAAGTATGCAGAACGTTTGTCCCATATGTGAAGCATACATTATGTCGAAGCATACAGAACGTTTGTACCATATGTGAAGTATACATTATGTCGAGGCATACAGAACGTTTGTACCATATGTGGAGTTGATTTTGTATGAGTATTTGTGTTAACATTGTGCTGTACTGGTGCCGTTTTGTGACTGGATGGTTTAGTTAACATTATAATATAGTTTGCCTTCACTTGATATACAACTAAAGATTTGTTTTTGTATATGGATCGAAGTATTCTCCAACCATTAGTTCTTCACTTATGGTCGGTCCTACGGGCAAGTGGCATTTTTGACTTATCCCGAACAATCAAAAGACGCCCTTTTCGGATGGATAGAACCTCACAAGAAGGTCAAATAATTCCTGTCCTGTATACGCTGGTTCCCTTTGGGTTACCCATTTTGAACCCATTAAAATGTCGGTTAGTGTACCATTAAAAGTTAACTTTCTTTAATCATATTTTATCCTTGTTATTTGCTTAACATGCTGACTATCTAGGATCTTGTCCTCGTTCAATCCTATCATATCATTTGACATTATCTATTAAGTATATAAATAGACAATATACGTACATTGTCGGCAAATATATATTGTAGAAGCTTTAGAAACAGGAAGAAAAACGGTCATCTTTTCTGTCCTGATTCGAGCACAAATGTATTTTTCATATCCCGACAATGCATGTATATTGTATTTATACTGCAATATCTTGTATTCACAAAATTCTTAAATTTACACACAAAAAGGCAAAAACATTTGACATCTTGCTTGAATTTCAATTTGAGTGTTTACGGCGCTTTCCTTGTTGACCTTTGAATATTACGTAGAATAGTAGCCAATCAAATCCGACGATGCAAGCAAATAGCATTAGGACATTATATATACATATGAGACGACGGTACAATTAATACCCCTGAGACACAATCATGTATGTATGTCTTAGTGGTATTAATTGTACCTATGTTTCTACGCTTTTTTGATTGGTACTTGCTACTGTTAGTTTGACGGTGTGATATTTTGTGGGTTTATTCATTGTATTTGATTGGTTGGTTTTAGCTTGGTTTTATGGTGGTTAACGCCACATTCAACAATATTTCAGCTATATCGTGGTGGTCAGTTTTATTGGTGGATGAAACCGGAGTACCGAAGAAAACCACCGACCTGTCGCAAGTCACTGAAAAACTTTATCACATTATGTTGTATCGAATACATCTCGCCATGAACGGAGGTAGAACTTACAACATCATTGATGATAGGCATTGATTGCATAGGTAGCTGTAAATCCAACAACCATACGATCACGACCACGGCCCCCATTGTATTTGAAGAACGATACAGAATTAACATAATAAAGCTAAACATAACGTATAACTAACCACATTTGACGTCAACATCACAGCTATGACTACAGCTTTCGTCCTTCCAAGAATCAGAAGAACCAAATATGTCTGTACTGTTATCATGACATTTAACATCCTGTAACCAGACTGGACCGGTTCCTTGTCCGTAGTTACCATGTAGTAATACTTCTCGTTGTCTATAAAAATAGAAAAAAGTATGCATACAGCTATGACTACCCACAGGACAGTTTTATCAGCATTTTAGGCCCCGGGCAAAGCAGAGCACTGGGGACCCCTTCCTCCACAACCACTCACAGGAATAAAAATGTAAATGATCGATAAATGTTAAACATATATTTATTGGATTGATACATTCAACAAAATCAGTGTTTTAAACATTAAAAAAACATGCTGTACACAACATATATATATTAGCATGGGCCCCCTGTGCTCTTGGGGCCCTCGGCCAACTGGCCATCGTGCCTATGCGCAAAGATGGCACTGCCTACTCATTGAATACAATTAAGGAAAAAACTACGAGATCATCAGAATAGATCCGAAACTTATTCGGAAGTCGTAGAAGCCGAGGTAAAAAATAAACACACACACACGAGCATACACACAACCCAAACACTCACCCACACATACATACACACATGACGCACATAAATGTTCATTTATTCTGGCTTGGTACAGGCACTTAAATGGAAATTGGTGGACTTAAACTAGTTCTATGAACCCAAATTAAACTCCACTCTCAGTGAAGTGATAAGGTCGTGCGTTCTCCAAATGTTAGAATATTATAAGATGTATACAAAATGTATTACATTGTACAGTGTAGTTCAGGCTTTTGTTCTTTTCGCTCTGTGCAGTTAAAATCTGGCAAAATCGTTGGGCATTATATTGAAAACAAAGTGATAAGACTATACTAGACAATATGCATACTCATGTGTCATCCTTTGACAAGTCACAAATATTAAGATTATAAAAAAACGAAGATCCAATCGATAATTGACAATCCAGAGGCAGGCACATGACGCTCTACGAAGACAGACAAAAGAACTACAAAGCAACTAGAGGCTCAGCACTGAGCTGAACCTGTATCGCTCACTTTGCATTCTCCTCTGAAGACACTTAATACAGAACATTCCATAGCCTCTGCTTTAACATTTTTTTTAACTTGTCGCTTCGGACAACTAACTAAAACGAGTTGCAAGTCAAAATCATTTGGTCTTGTTTTATACTCTGCTATGAAAAAACTTCGTTAGGGGATGGGAATGACCTCAGCCCTCAACTCTTTGGGCATTTCATTTGTCTATTCACCCTGATCATAAATGTATTTGGCTTAGGGAAGGGGATATCAACCATTAAAAAGTTCACCTCACGTAGGGGGTTGGGTATGACCCCAGGGGTCTGAGCTATAAGGTATTTAATTTGCCTAGTCATACTTGATCATAAATATATATGGCTTAGGGGTGGGGATCTCAACCATTGAAAAGTTCACTTCAGGTAGGGGGTGGGGTATGACCCCCCAGGGCCTGAGCAATAAGGCATTTAATTTGCCTAGTCATCCTGATCATAAATATATAAGGCTTAGGAGTGAGGATCTCAATCATTAAAAAGTGCACTTCAGATAGGGGTTGGGGTATGACCCTCGGGGCCTGAGCTATAAGGCATTTAATTTGCATATTCACCCTGATCATAAATATATATGGCTTAGGGGTGGGAATCTCAAAAATTAAAAAGTTCACCTCAGGTAATAGGTGGGGTATGACCCCCGGGATCTGAGCTATAAGGCATTTAATTTGCCTAGTCACCCTGCTCATAAATATATATGGCTTAGGGGTGGGGATCTCAACCATCAACAGGTTCACTTCAGTAGGGGGTGGGGTATGAAACCCGGGGCCTGAGCTATAAGGTATTTAAACTGCCTAGTCACCCTGATCATCAATATATATGGCTTAAGGGTGGGAATCTCAACCATTAAAAAGCTCACCTCAGGTAGGGGGTGGGGTAAGACCCCGGGGCATGAGCTATAAGGTATTTAATTTGCCTAGTCATACTTGATCATAAATATATATGGCTTAGGGGTGGGGATCTCAACCATTGAAAAGTTCACTTCAGGTAGGGGGTGGGGTATGACCCCCCAGGGCCTGAGCAATAAGGCATTTAATTTGCCTAGTCATCCTGATCATAAATATATAAGGCTTAGGAGTGAGGATCTCAATCATTAAAAAGTGCACTTCAGATAGGGGTTGGGGTATGACCCTCGGGGCCTGAGCTATAAGGCATTTAATTTGCATATTCACCCTGATCATAAATATATATGGCTTAGGGGTGGGAATCTCAAAAATTAAAAAGTTCACCTCAGGTAATAGGTGGGGTATGACCCCCGGGATCTGAGCTATAAGGCATTTAATTTGCCTAGTCACCCTGCTCATAAATATATATGGCTTAGGGGTGGGGATCTCAACCATCAACAGGTTCACTTCAGTAGGGGGTGGGGTATGAAACCCGGGGCCTGAGCAATAAGGTATTTAAACTGCCTAGTCACCCTGATCATCAATATATATGGCTTAAGGGTGGGAATCTCAACCATTAAAAAGCTCACCTCAGGTAGGGGGTGGGGTAAGACCCCCGGGGCATGAGCTATAAGGCATTTCATTTGCCTAATCACCCTGATCATAAATATATATATGGTTTAGCGGTGGGGATCTCAACCATTAAAAAGTTCACTTCATGTAGCGAGTGGGGTATAACCCCCGGGGCCTAAGCTATAGGGTATTTAATTTGCCTATTCACCCTGATCATAAATATATATGGTTTAGGGGTGGGGATCTCAACCATTAAACAGTTCACTTCAGGTGAGGGGGGGAATCGTCACGCTATGTGTTTTCGTGCGTCATCTGTTTTCGTGTTATCCATTTTATTTTGATTTCCACAGCGCACGCATTATTTTTGACGTGTCTTCCGATTTCTATTTATGGAACATAAACAAGACTACAGCGTGACATCTGTAAAAGATGTTAAAGTTTGCATTTAAAGACGTAAATACCAAGAACAGTGAACCTACCTACTGAACCATATTTTTTGTAATGCTAAAAATTTACTTCTTTATAAAGTAGATGGAAAAAAATCTAGAAGGGCTATATAAAATTTAACTATGTCATCTGCCTCTTAGACACAGGCTCTTCCTGTCATGTAACTGTCATGGGGTCACTGATCGTACTTGTAAACAAAAGAGCTGACTGAAATGTGCCTGTTTCTTACATAAAATACATGTCACATGCAGTGCATTGTGGTTTCAGCACTAAAAAAAGATCAAAAGTAAACACAATTTTGAAAGTGGTAATTTTCAAACATTCTGTTATTTTATTTAGATGTAGTATGATTTGGTAGATGGCCAGAACCATGAAATTTTAAAACCAGCCATTTCCGGATTATATATTCGTTTCCATCCCGTATATCGGCCTTGTTTTTACTTCACACGAAAACAGATGACGCCATTTTACTGACAACAAAAGTTGCCAGATAATCGAGAGTATATTAAAATACAAGAATGGCTTTAAAAACAATCTTATGTACAAAGAAATATTTAACTAACCATTCTTTGAAAATTCCAATCATCATATGAATGAAGGGTTAACTGTTAATCGCTATATCTGAAAATCAATAATAGCACGAAAATCGATAACACGATGCTATGACCCCCTCCCGGGCCTTAGCTATAAGTCATTTAATTTGCCTATTCACCCTGATCATAAATATATATGGTTTAGGGGTGGGGATCTCAACCATTAAACATTTCACTTCAGGTGAGGGGGGGGGGGGGGGGGGAATCGTCACGCTATGTGTTTTCGTGCGTCATCTGTTTTCGTGTTATCCATTTTATTTTGATTTCCACAGCGCACGCATTATTTTTGACGTGTCTTCCGATTTCTATTTATGGAACATAAACAAGACTACAGCGTGACATCTGTAAAAGATGTTAAAGTTTGCTTTTAAAGACGTAAATACCAAGAACAGTGAACCTACCTACTGAACCATATTTTTTGTAATGCTAAAAATTTACTTCTTTATAAAGTAGATGGAAAAAATCTAGAAGGGCTTTATAAAATTTAACTATGTCATCTGCCTCTTAGACACAGGCTCTTCCTTTCATGTAACTGTCATGGGGTCACTGATCGTACTTGTAAACAAAAGAGGTGACTGAAATGTGCCTGTTTCTTACATAAAATACATGTCACATGCAGTGCATTGTGGTTTCAGCACTAAAAAAAGATCAAAAGTAAACACAATTTTGAAAGTGGTAATTTTCAAACATTCTGTTATTTTATTTAGATGTAGTATGATTTGGTAGATGGCCAGAACCATGAAATTTTAAAACCAGCCATTTCCGGATTATATATTCGTTTCCATCCCGTATATCGGCCTTGTTTTTACTTCACACGAAAACAGATGACGCCATTTTACTGACAACAAAAGTTGCCAGATAATCGAGAGTATATTAAAATACAAGAATGGCTTTAAAAACAATCTTATGTACAAAGAAATATTTAACTAACCATTCTTTGAAAATTCCAATCGTCATATGAATGAAGGGTTAACTGTTAATCGCTATATCTGAAAATCAATAATAGCACGAAAATCGATAACACGATGCTATGACCCCCTCCCGGGCCTTAGCTATAAGGCATTTAATTTGCCTAGTCACCCTGATCATAAATATATATGGTTTAGGGGAGGGGATCTCAACCATTAAAAAGTACACTTCAGGTAATGGGTGGGATATGACCCCGGGGCCTGAGCTATAATGCATTTAATTTGCCTAGTCACCCTGATCATAAAATATATGGTTTAGGGTGGGTATCTCGGTCACATTTGTTTATACAGATTCATTTTAACTGTATTATTATAGGATTAAACGCATTTTTTCCGGAGTTTCCGGAAAAAATGCGTTTAATCCTTATAATTCGGTAACTAAGTTTTTTTTTCATTTGTTTTGAAAATTTACCTTTGGGGATCCCCAGTACACACACGTACATTCCATTGATGTGTGTTGGCCATGAGGCATGCATAACAAAATGAACTAACCTTGGTTTCCTACTTTAAACTAGACGGTGATGTAATTAAGTTACTGATATTTTCCAATTAGATGGCATTTTGCATTTAGCTACTCAAACAAGTAAAATGCCCACAAAAGGGTAAAATAAATCAGTAACCAGCTTGTGTCAATCAGCGTCCCATGTAAACAACGTCACAGGATGACGATATATTACAAAGTGAAAGTCGATAGATGGTTGTCTTATAAATTTTTTCTGGAATATTTTTTTATGTCAACAATACAAGCTTTTTTTTTCATTGGCATTTATTTTCTTATTTCATATCTAACAATAATTGTCGATTATTAACAATATACATTGTTTCTTTTATCTTTTTTTATTATCGGGAATCCAAGCCGCCATTTTGTTTACATTAGGAAAAAAAGTAGTCCAGTGAACATCGTCTATCGAAAAATAAACTGACAAAACACCGCCTCCATAAGCGCTTATACCCAATCAGAGTATAGGATTTCAAATTATGTAAATCATATAAGAATTATACTAAAGTAAATGTCAATATTTAAATTAGAGTTATCTCTCTTTACACAGAAAACCACAGATTCATTTTAACTGTATTATACTAAAGTAAATGTCAATATTTAAATTAGAGTTATCTCTCTTTCCCACCATTTCTTTAGAAATGCCTGTACCAAGTCAGGGTCATTACGGTTTTCACAGTTTTCCGGTTGTTGACTAAATTTGTCTGTTTATATACTTATGAGTTTTGACTTTCCCTTTGTACGATTGCTCGGAGTTCGGTAATTTTGTTATTACCCTTATCCACAGAAAAATTGATTTTTTTTTAGAAAGCATACAATCATAAACATGAATTGCCTTTGGCGGTCATGTTTGTTAATGGATCGGGACGAAATGAGCAATCTTTATAGAGGACCTTCCATACATGCTTCCTACCAAGTTTCAATTCATTTGGATCAGTAGTTTCAGAGGAGAAGATTTTTAAAAATAGGCCAATCAGAAACAAGAATTGCCTGTGGCGGCCATGTTTGTTAATGGATCGGGACGAAATGAGCATCATTATAGAGGACCTTCCATAGATGTTTACTACCAAGTTTCAATTCATTTGGCTGAGAGGTTTCAGAGGAGAAGATTAAAATGTGAAAAGTTAACGGACGACAGACGACGGACGACGGACGCCAAGTGATGGCAAAAGCTCACATTGCCTTTATCAAGGTGAGCTAAAAAATCAAAAAAATATCTACAACACGGATCCCACCAGAACATGCTAAAAAACAGAGATGAACCCAAGTTCTCTCGAAGGATAAGCAGTAAAATTCTCGGAAAATAAATACAGTTTACCATATCGTGTCAAGCTAATGTGTTTCTGAAAAGGGGTGGGCAGTGGGCATGTACAAAATAAGTACCATATCTTGGAAAATCGGCGAACATGGTTACTGTGACACTGTGAGTACAGTCTGACATATTCGTTCAAAGGCAGTGAATATGGTTACTGTGACACTGTGAGTACAGTCTGACATATTGGTTCAAAGGCGGTGAGCATGGTTACTGTGACACTGTGAATACAGTCTGACATATTCGTTCAAAGGCAGTGAATATGGTTACTGTGACACTGTGAGTACAGTCTGACATATTGGTTCAAAGGCGGTGAGCATGGTTACTGTGACACTGTGAATACAGTCTGACATATTCGTTCAAAGGCAGTGAATATGGTTACTGTGACACTGTGAGTACAGTCTGACATATTGGTTCAAAGGCGGTGAACATGGTTACTCTGACACTGTGAATACAGTCTGACATACTCGTTCAAAGGCAATGAATATGGTTACTGTGACACTGTGAGTACAGTCTGACATATTGGTTCAAAGGCGGTGAACATGGTTACTGTGACACTGTGAATACAGTCTGACATACTCGATCAAAGGCGGTAAACATGGTTACTGTGACACTGTGAATATAGTCTGACATATTTGTTCAAAGGCAGTGAATATGGTTACTGTGACACTGTGAATATAGTCTGACATACTCGTTCAAAGGCGGTGAACATGGTTACTCTGACACTGTGAGTACAGTCTGACATGCTCGTTCAAAGGCGGTGAACATGTTTACTCTGACACTGTGAGTACAGTCTGACATACTCGTTCAAAGGCAGTGAACATGGTTACTGTGACACTGTGAATATAGTCTGACATACTCGATCAAAGGCGGTGAACATGGTTACTGTGACACTCTGAATACAGTCTGACATACTCGTTCAAAGGCGGTGAACATGGTTACTGTGACTCTGTGAATACAGTCTGACATATTTGTTCAAAGGCAGTGAATATGGTAACTGTGACACTATGAATATAGTCTGACATACTCGTTCAAAGGCGGTGAACATGGTTACTCTGACACTGTGAGTACAGTCTGACATACTCGATCAACGGCGGTGAACATGGTTACTCTGACACTGTGAGTACAGTCTGACATGCTCGATCAAAGGCAGTGAACATGGTTACTGTGACACTGTGAATACAGTCTGACATACTCGTTCAAAGGAAGATTGAATACAACTACGTGCCCTTTAAATCCTAGTGATTTACACATAACATCAGCTGAATGTACGACGAAGCCATTACAACATATAGTTCCCCAAATACCATTGTGTTTCACTTCAACCCGACCTTCATCTGATGTTGGCCCATTTACGAGTCTCAATTCAGTTTTGGCTGCAATAGACATATATAAAATATTTCTCTGGTAAATTATATGTGGATGAACTCTGTCTTTTCGAAATAATAATGTTTGTCTTTTCGATTTCGACAAAACCAGATATAAATGAAATATCGAACCTCTTTCCTCTGAACAACGTCCTTTCAGTGAGTAATTGATGTTTAGCGCCAACTCAGCAATTTTTTAGCTTCATCGCTAGAAAAAGTTAATTTCCAATGAGATGATGATGAGCTCCGCTTTGTACTAGACCAACACGCTTAGTTGAATTTTTATAGCACTAGATCACTGAAACAACACTCCATGGATATATATGTCGCCTCATTCTGAAACATTATCCTGATTCCGAGCCAACCAGTCTTTGCTCTCTCTCCTAATGATGAATGCCAAACCGGAGAAGCAACAAATACCAATTTCATAGTCTTTGGTTCATTGAAATAGAATAGCTTTGAAAATAATTTTTTTTTAATCTGTGCACTCCGCTTTTCAGCAATAACCGTGATGAGGTATATTCAAAGTCAAACGAATTGAAAGCCAGTTAATATAAAAGTCTTTAGGAACAGGAAACCCAAAGAACCTCCAAATGATAAGTAAAATCTGCTAAGGTTACCTATGTCAAGATACCAAAGAACCTACACATGATAACTAGAATCTGCTAAGGTTACCTATGTCAAGATACCAAAGAACCTACACTTCTTAACTAGAATCTGCTAAGGTTACCTATGTCAAGATACCAAAGAACCTACACATGATAACTAGAATCTGCTAAGGTTACCGATGTCAAGATACCAAAGAACCTACACATTATAACTAGAATCTGCTAAAGTTACCTATGTCAAGATACCAAAGAACCTACACATGATAACTAGAATCTGCTAAGGTTACCTATGTCAAGATACCAAAGAACCTACACATGATAACTAGAATCTGCTAAGGTTACCGATGTCAAGATACCAAAGAACCTACACATGATAACTAGAATCTGCTAAAGTTACCTATGTCAAGATACCAAAGAACCTACACATGATAACTAGAATCTGCTAAGGTTACCGATGTCAAGATACCAAAGAACCTACACATGATAACTAGAATCTGCTAAGGTTACCTATGTCAAGATACCAAAGAACCTACACTTCTTAACTAGAATCTGCTAAGGTTACCTATGTCAAGATACCAAAGAACCTACACATGATAACTAGAATCTGCTAAGGTTACCGATGTCAAGATACCAAAGAACCTACACATTATAACTAGAATCTGCTAAAGTTACCTATGTCAAGATACCAAAGAACCTACACATGATAACTAGAATCTGCTAAGGTTACCTATGTCAAGATACCAAAGAACCTACACATGATAACTAGAATCTGCTAAGGTTACCGATGTCAAGATACCAAAGAACCTACACATGATAACTAGAATCTGCTAAGGTTACCTATGTCAAGATACCAAAGAACCTACACATGATAACTAGAATCTGCTAAGGTTACCTATGTCAAGATACCAAAGAACCTACACATGATAACTAGAATCTGTTAAGGTTACCTATGTCAAGATACCAAAGAACCTACACATGATAACTAGAATCTGCTAAGGTTACCTATGTCAAGATACCAAAGAACCTACACATGATAACTAGAATCTGCTAAGGTTACCTATGTCAAGATACCAAAGAACCTACACATGATAACAAAAATCTGCTAAGGTTACCTATGTCAAGATACCAAAGAACCTACACATGATAACTAGAATCTGCTAAGGTTACCTATGTCAAGATACCAAAGAACCTACACATGATAACTAGAATCTGCTAAGGTTACCTATGTCAAGATACCAAAGAACCTACACATAATAACTAGAATCTGCTAAGGTTACCTATGTCAAGATACCAAAGAACCTACACATGATAACTAGAATCTGCTATGGTTACCTATGTCAAGATACCAAAGAACCTACACATGATAACTAGAATCTGCTAAGGTTACCTATGTCAAGATACCAAAGACCCTACACATGATAACTAGAATCTGCTAAGGTTACCGATGTCAAGATACCAAAGAACCTACACATGATAACTAGAATCTTCTAAGGTTACCGATGTCAAGATACCAAAGAACCTACACATGATAACTAGAATCTGCTAAGGTTACCTATGTCAAGATACCAAAGAACCTACACATGATAACTAGAATCTGCTAAGGTTACCGATGTCAAGATACCAAAGAACCTACACATGATAAGTAAAATCTGCTAAGGTTACCTATGTCAAGATACCAAAGAACCTACACATGATAACTAGAATCTGCTAAGGTTACCTATGTCAAGATACCAAAGAACCTACACATGATAACTAGAATCTGCTAAGGTTACCTATGTCAAGATACCAAAGAACCTACACATAATAACTAGAATCTGCTAAGGTTACCTATGTCAAGATACCAAAGAACCTACACATGATAACTAGAATCTGCTAAGGTTACCTATGTCAAGATACCAAAGAACCTACACATGATAACTAGAATCTGCTAAGGTTACCTATGTCAAGATACCAAAGACCCTACACATGATAACTAGAATCTGCTAAGGTTACCTATGTCAAGATACCAAAGAACCTACACATGATAACTAGAATCTGCTAAGGTTGCCTATGTCAAGATACCAAAGAACCTCCAAATGATAACTAGAATCTGCTAAGGTTACCTATGTCAAGATACCAAAGAACCTACACATGATAACTAGAATCTGCTAAGGTTACCTATGTCAAGATACCAAAGAACCTACACATGATAACTAGAATCTGCTAAGGTTACCTATGTCAAGATACCAAAGACCCTACACATGATAACTAGAATCTGCTAAGGTTACCTATGTCAAGATACCAAAGAACCTACACATGATAACTAGAATCTGCTAAGGTTGCCTATGTCAAGATACCAAAGAACCTCCAAATGATAACTAGAATCTGCTAAGGTTACCTATGTCAAGATACCAAAGAACCTACACATGATAACTAGAATCTGCTAAGGTTACCTATGTCAAGATACCAAAGACCCTACACATGATAACTAGAATCTGCTAAGGTTACCGATGTCAAGATACAAAAGAACCTACACATGATAACTAGAATCTGCTAAGGTTACCGATGTCAAGATACCAAAGAACCTACACATGATAACTAGAATCTGCTAAGGTTACCTATGTCAAGATACCAAAGAACCTACACATGATAACTAGAATCTGCTAAGGTTGCCTATGTCAAGATACCAAAGAACCTCCAAATGATAACTAGAATCTGCTAAGGTTACCTATGTCAAGATACCAAAGAACCTACACATGATAACTAGAATCTGCTAAGGTTACCTATGTCAAAATACCAAAGAACCTACACATGATAACTAGAATCTGCTAAGGTTACCTATGTCAAGATACCAAAGAACCTACACATGATAACTAAAATCTGCTAAGGTTACCTATGTCAAGATACCAAAGAACCTACACATGATAACTAGAATCTGCTAAGGTTACATATGTCAAGATACCAAAGAACCTACACATGATAACTAGAATCTGCTAAGGTTACCTATGTCAAGATACCAAAGAGCCTACATATGATAACTAAAATCTGCTAAGGTTACCTATGTCAAGATACCAAAGAACCTACACATGATAACTAGAATCTGCTAAGGTTACCTATGTCAAGATACCAAAGAACCTACACATGATAACTAGAATCTGCTAAGGTTACCTATGTCAAGATACCAAAGAACCTACACATGATAACTAAAATCTGCTAAGATTACCTATGTCAAGATAACAAAGAACCTACACATGATAACTAGAATCTGCTAAGATTACCTATGTCAAGTTACCAAAGGGAGGTAATCAGAATCCGTAAATCGAAGAACAGACAACACAATGGCCAAGAGAAAAAGGACAACAAACCATCTACAAAGCATCACACAGAAAACAAATAATTCGTGCGACACGAACCCCACTGAAAGCCGGGGTAAATATATGTGCACCGGAAGGGTGACCCGTTCCTGATCCAGTAGTATTACTCTAGTTACAGCTTACCACATTGTATTCCTACATCATCACAAAAGGCCAGTCCTACATATACACGTTTCATAATACACTTCCACCCGTCTGTTTTATCATAACTACATTGTTTAGACATACTAAGATATCGTCCAGAACCTTTACCAAATCTTGCACTACTGTATATCTGTGTACTGACATAATTTATGTATTTAGGTTTTCTCGTGTCTACAATTATAAACCAACTAAGAGTCCTGGAATATGCTTACTTTCAGATGTAACAACACAGTAATGAGAAGAAGTGAATTAGAGGACAGACACGGAAACCCCTTGACGTATTCGTAAATCCAACTACCATCCTGGTCGCATATTAATTGGAGTTACAACATATTTGAGAGCAATTCGTTAGAGTTAAAAAAGACATTAAATTTGGGTATGTACAAAAATATGTATATCATATTTATAGTGGAAATAAAAATGTAAATTAGATTTCTAATTTAGTGCTCATGAATCGTTTTCGAAATAACCTTTATCTGGTAAACTCAGAGTCAAAATATATTAAGCTAGTTGTTTCAAATCTAACATTGTGGAAACAGTTCCAAATCCAATAGAAAAATCACAGGAAGAAGCAGAGTCGGTATCCCTAGCACACAAGTACATTACCTCTTACTGTACTGACTTGGTACAGGAACTTAACAAAAAGGTGGCTGGGATATGAGCCCAAACAAATATTTTTAATATGCATATACCTTTTAGGATACCCTAGATATTGGCAAGCAGCATCCGCTTGTTCTGTTGTAAACTGTTCATCACATATCATATACCATTGTCCATTAACATACATTTCCAGTCGTCCTTCTCTGTCATGATTCCTGTTATTACCAGTTAATCGCATTTTGAAATCTGCAATTCAAACATATTTTGCTAAGTACGGACTGGTAATTATTTAAGGCAATTTGTTTTGTAGGAGTTTCGTGCTATATTTATGGTATCCCTAGTGGAGTAGAAACTGCAACCCCTTTCAGAGCACCCGAGTACTCCCCAGGTTGATTTAATGGGGTCTATGTTGTTCATGGTTTTTCGTTTTCTGTGTTGAATGTTTGGTTGTTGATTTGGTTTTATTTTTTTTTTTGGGGGGGGGGGGGGGGGTTGTATTCGTCCTGTGTCTTGTGTGCCCAATGATGCAAGTGTCTCTGGATTGTCCATTCTTGATTACCCCTTCGGTTTTCTTTAAAGTTTTTTTTTCGAAAATTAGTGTTTATTTCCACAATTCCTATGATATATATAATGTACAAACCTATATTTTAAGAAGTAATGTCATTTTTGTACTTCATCGTAAATATCCTCTATGGCAATATTCCGAGAGCATCTGACCTCGCTACCATTTTTCTATTTTCAGAGTAGCTTATGTTGTCCCCGTAAGTGTTTTGTAAGGTATTGTTCCACATGTGTTGTATTATTTTATTTCATGATTTCTTATCGTGTGATTATATGTAACCTATGTTTTATATATTTACATCGTCGTCGTTCATCACTGTTTCCGGGCAAAATCACCTTTGCTGTCATTATTTTACAGGACTGTCAGCATTCATTAAGCAGGAGGTTAGGTGCCTGGTGTAACACACGTTTTGCCTTCTGTTTTATTATTTATATTTCATTGGTGATGTGGGTCTATCTGACCCCACGTGTGATTGTTAACATTGGTACCTTTAGCTGTTTTATTCTCCTTTATCTTTGTTCTGTGTCCTCAAATATAATCTACTATTATCATTGACCTGCTCCTACTAACTATCATTTAACCCAGTCACTCCATTTGAATACATTTTAGTATTTCAAAACCAATATTAGGTATATTAATACGTCATACCCGTAAAGCAGGAAACTGAAACGTCATCGGTGTGTGTGCACGTTGTCCTACCAAATCCAGGAGAGGAGCATAGTGACAAATTATTTTTGTGGCCATTACAGTTTACGTTGTCTAACCACGTCTTCCCCTTTCCTTGACCACAGTGTGCGTTTGCGTATATCGTTCGAATGCTGGAGAAACTACAATGGCAATGATAGGAGTATATAATGAAACTGTGGGTGTGAAACATTGTGTTCACTTTCTATCTATAACGAATATCTGAGTATGTAACTTGCTTGTCAACGGGAATCATCTATCCGGAAATCCAGACAGTATGCACATGCCCCTGAATATCGTATTTATTAAGATAGGTAAATTAAGTATTCCAGTATGGTCACGATATAACTGAATTATTGTTGAATGTGGCGTTAAACACCATAACCCTAACCCTAACTACTGAAATGTTGTTACAGAGGAATGGGAAGCTTACAGCTGAAGAGTTGAAGTTATCTCATTTGTTGCAAAATTTGGATCTCAATCAGTCAAGGTCTAGGTATGAAGCGGACAGTAGAGTGTCTGTTGTATCTACCATTTAAAATTTATTGGATAGGATATGATTCAGGTGATCACTTTATCCTTGTATTAATTACCGATACGACTTCATCTATATAGCGGAAGATGAAATCAAATGATCGAGATAATTTCGTCCCTTTTCTATGATGTAGCCTCTATATGATGGTCGCCCCATACAAATATAATAATACCATACTATAATATATCATCAATAACCTAGACACATGTATCTCTGTTTAATAACTAAATATAAATATACATTTACCTTTCGAATCCTAACATTCTACAAACTATCTTAGAATCGTTAGAACCGAAATTGTTATCACAGACGGTTCCCCATGTACCGTTGTAATATATCTCTACTCTGCCTTCATAGGGTGATGGTCCTACCAAGCGCATCTTTGTCGATTCTACATGCTAAAATAAAAATGTATGAAAAAAAAACGGCACAATACAAAACGATGTTCGGTTCGTCTTTACCTCCAGTTGTTTGTAGATATGAGTGTTAATGTCTTACTTATGTTATTTGTATTTGTTTGCACATAGTGGTGTCCAACAAATATTGCGGTTATTTTTGGGTTTTTTGTTGTTTTTGTCGTCGTCTTGTGTTTTGTGTACATGTCGTGTACATGTTGCCAGTTTCTGTGGATTGACCATTCTTGATTGCCCTTTCAGTATTCTCTAAAGGTGAATTCATACAATAGGGCGAGTTTTTTGTGGAACTTAATTAAAGTTTAGAGTCCCATTTGAATGAAAACTCTTTGAAAGAGTTCTACTTCAGCATCTCTCGTGATTTGGTTCCGAATCAGCAGATTCCAAATCACAACTTTGATTTCCTTGACGTTAGTCGAAAGTTATTCATATTTGTAGTTGTCTGTGTTGTCCTATTATGTGTCTTTACATTCTAAGTTCCGTGTTGTGCTGCCCATCACGATCTCCGCAAAACAAAAGACGTTCGGTTCGTCTTTACCCCCCTCCCCCCTTGTTTGTAGGAGGGTTGATATCTTATTGTGTTCGTTCTGTTTCTTTGAGTATAGTGATGTCCACCATTTCGTCCTTTATTATGAATTGATGTTCTGAGTTCTGTGTTGTGATGTCCACTACGCTTTCCGCAATAAAGCAATGTTCGTTTCGTCTTTACCCCAACTTAATTGCTATTTGTGTTTGTTGCGCACTGACTATATGAGTAACATGACGGGTGTCTTATAAGAGGCAGGAACTGCTTACCCTTCACGAGCACCTGTGTTTACCCCGGGTTTTTGGTGGAGCCCAACTGCTTAGTTTTCTGTGTTTTGATTCTTGTGTTGTTGTCTTCGTCTTCTGTCTTGTGTACCCTATGTTGGCCTTGTCTCTGGATAGTCCATTATGGTGTACCCCTTCGGTTTTCTCCATCGTTTAATTATTTATTATAGTCCAACCACTGACATGTGCCAGACTGGAACAAAGATACAAAATAAGTTTGAAGATACAAGAAAACAGTAACTTTATATTATAAGACACTACAGAATTATATTTTTACAAAAAGTGTAGAACAATTTAATGGGCTTTTTTTTTTTTTTGCTTTATTATATTTTGTTTTCATTTTATTTAATTTTTTATTGTAGATAAACATATCTTACTACAATTTATTCCTGCGTCATATTTGTGATCACATGTACTGTTCCACACAGCATTATTAGAGGCACCAACATCAAGCTCCGATCCCGTGCACTGAAGATTACGTAAAAATGTTGGGCCGGTTTCGGAAACATATTTGGAACTCGATGAAAATGCTACATCTCTAAAAATATTCATGATATAAAATGAACTTAACATCATATAAATATATGCTTTCTTTTTCTAATTTAGTCAGGATAAAATATAAAAAAGTGGCTTAGTCAGTAAGTAACGATTATTAATATTTTCCCTGTGGAGTGAACGAATAATTAAAGTATATCGAATTCGAACCCCATCTTACCATTTTATCAAGATCAGTATTTCATATTAGGATTTGGATAGCTTAAAGAATGGTCGTTTAGACGGCATGTTATTTGTTTTTTTTTCCTTACTATTTTTTTTGCTTTTATTTTGTTTTATTTTTTTATTACTATTGTTTTGTTTGCCATTTCCAGATGTTACTTATAGATATAACTGTAGAAACCCAATTCATATATATCTACAAACACACATTTCACCCAGGGAAACTGCACGACAAACCTACAGGATATTGTTACGCTTAAATGAAGGAAGGCGTTTTTTTCATCTCCAGATGCTACTTATAAATGTAACTGGAAACACTCTATACACACATATATATAACTTTAGCTCACCACATCTCACATCCATGATGACTACACAACTCTTGACATAAACAGTTGTTATAAACTAAATGAACAGATGGCTGTGATGTCCAATAGTACGTGGGGCTATTATTACCAAATATGTGACGCGGTTACACCAGTTATTTGGATTCCGTCCCTCTCTCTCTCTTGATAATACGATCTCCAGTGGCACTTATGATATAAATGAACAAGAAAAACCTTCGCAGATTTGCTCCCGTATAAATGTTTTTCTACTAATAATGTTATTGCTATACTGGAATATTTGCGTGTATTCAGGTATTTTGACAGTTTCTAAGAAAATTTTGAAGATACCAAAAGGGTAATCAGAAGCCACCAAACGAAGAAGGCCACACAATACAATATCCAAAGGCAAATGAAGAAAAGGATAAACAATGCTCCACGAAACACTACACAGAAAACTAAAGATCGAGCAAAACTAACCTCATTAAAATCCAGGGGTGAACTCGGGTGATCCGGAAAGGCAAGTAGTCCCTGTCCACTAGTGGCACCTATCGTGTTACTCTAGTTACAAACCCCGTATTAAGAAGGAGGATACCAAACAATATAACCAGAAGATACCAACAGTGTAACCAGAAAATACCAACAGTGTAACCAGAAGATATCAACAGTGTAACCAGAAAATACCAACAGTGTAACCAGAAGATACCAACAGTGTAACCAGAAGATACCAACAATGTAACCAGAAAATACCAACAGTGTAACCAGAAGATACCAACAATGTAACCAGAAAATACCAACAGTGTAACCAGAAGATATCAACAGTGTAACAAGAAAATACCAGCAGTGTAACCAGAAGATATCAACAGTGTAACCAGAGGATACCAACAGTGTAACCAGAAAATACCAACAGTGTAGCCAGAAGATACCAACAGTGTAACCAGAAGATACCAACAGTGTAACCAGAAAATACCAAGAGTGTAACCAGAAGATATCAACAGTGTAACCAGAAGATACCAACAGTATAACCAGAAGATACCAACAGTGTAACCAGAAAATACCAACAGTGTAACCAGAAGATATCAACAGTGTAACAAGAGTATACCAACAGTGTAACCAGAAAATACCAACATTGTAACCAGAAGATACCAACAGTGTAACCAGAAAATACCAACAGTGTAACCAGAAGATATCAACAGTGTAACCAGATGATACCAACAATGCAACCAGAAAATACCAACACAACAATGTAACCAGAGGATACCGACAGTGTAACCAGAAGATACCAAAAGTGTAACCAGAAAATACCAACAGTGTAACCAGAGGATACCAACAGTGTAACCAGATTATATCAACAATGTAACCAGAAGATAACAACAGTGTAACCAGAAAATACCAACAGTGTAACCAGAAGATACCAACAGTGTAACCAGAAAATACCAACAGTGTAACCAGAAGATATCAACAGTGTAACCAGAAGATACCAATAATGTAACCAGAAAATACCAACAGTGTAACCAGAGGATACCAAAAGTGTAACCAGAAGATATCAACAGTGTAATCAGAAGATACCAACAGTGTAACCAGAAAATACCAACAGTGTAACCAGAGGATACCAACAGTGTAACCAGAAGATATCAACAGTGTAACCAGAAGATACCAACAGTGTAACCAGAAAATACCACAGTGTAACCAGAAGATACCAACAGTGTAACCAGAAAATACCAACAGTGTAACCAGAGGATACCAACAGTGTAACCAGAAGATATCAACAGTGTAACCAGAAGATACCAACAGTGTAACCAGAAAATACCACAGTGTAACCAGAAGATACCAACAGTGTAACCAGAAAATACCAACAGTGTAATTAGAAAATACCAACAGTGTAACCAGAGGATACCAACAGTGTAACCAGAAGATATCAACAGTGTAACCAGAAGATACCAACAGTGTAACCAGAAAATACCACAGTGTAACCAGAAGATACCTACAGTGTAACCAGAAAATACCAACAGTGTAACTAGAGGATACCAACAGTGTAACCAGAAGATATCAACAGTGTAACCAGAAGATACCAACAGTGTAACCAGAAAATACCACAGTGTAACCAGAAGGTACCAACAGTGTAACCAGAAAATACCAACAGTGTAATCAGATGATACCAAAAGTGTAGCCAGAAGATACCAACAGTGTAACCAGAAGATACCAACAGTGTAACCAGAAAATACCAAGAGTGTAACCAGAAAATACCAACAGTGTAACCAGAAGATATCAATAGTGTAACAAGAGTATACCAACAGTGTAACCAGAAAATACTAACATTGTAACCAGAAGATACCAACAGTGTAACCAGAAAATACCAACAGTGTAACCAGAAGATATCAACAGTGTAACCAGATGATACCAACAATGTAACCAGAAAATACCAACAGTGTAACCAGAGGATACCGACAGTGTAACCAGAAGATACCAAAAGTGTAACCAGAAAATACCAACAGTGTAACCAGAGGATACCAACAGTGTAACCAGATTATATCAACAGTGTAACCAGAAGATACCAACAGTGTAACCAGAAAATACCAACAGTGTAACCAGAAAATACCAACAGTGTAACCAGAAGATATCAACAGTGTAACCAGAAGATACCAATAGTATAACCAGAAAATACCCAACAGTGTAACCAGAGGATACCAACAGTGTAACCAGAAGATATCAACAGTGTAACCAGAAGATACCAACAGTGTAACCAGAAAATACCAACAGTGTAACCAGAGGATACCAACAATGTAACCAGAAAATACCAACAGTGTAACCAGATGATACCAACAGTGTAGCCAGAAGATACCAACAGTATAACCAGAAAATACCAACAGTGTAACCAGAGGATACCAACAATGTAACCAGAATATGCCAACAGTGTAACTAGAAGATACCAACAGTGTAACCAGAAGATACCAACAGCTTAACCAGAAGATACGAACAGTGTATCCAGAAGATACCAACAGTGTAACCAGACGATACCAACAGTGTAGCCAGAAGATACCAACAGTGTAACCAGAAGATACCAACAGTGTAACTAGAAGATACCAACAGTGTAACCAGAAGATACCAACAGCTTAACCAGAAGATACGAACAGTGTATCCAGAAGATACCAACAGTGTAACCAGAAGATACCAACAGTGTAACCAGAAGATATCAACAGTGTAACCAGAAGATACCAACAGTGTAACCAGAAAATACCAACAGTGTAACCAGAAGATACCAACAGTGTAACCAGAAGATATCAACAGTGTAACCAGAAGATACCAACAGTGTAACCAGAAGATATCAACAGTGTAACCAGAAGATACCAACAGTGTGACCAGAAGATACCAACAGTGTAACCAGAAGATACCAACAGTATAACCAGAAGATACCAAAAGTGTAACCAGAAGATACCAACAGTGTAACCAGAAGATACCAACAGTGTAACCAGACGATACCAACAGTGTAACCAGAAAATACCAACAGTGTAACCAGATGATACCAACAGTGTAACCAAAAGATACCAACAGTGTAACCAGAAGATATCAACAGTGTAACCAGAAGATATCAACAGTGTAACCAGAAGATACCAACAGTGTAACCAGAAAATACCAACAGTGTAACCAGAAGATACCAACAGTGTAACCAGAAGATATCAACAGTGTAACCAGAAGATACCAACAGTGTAACCAGAAAATACCAGCAGTGTAACCAGAAGATACCAACAGTGTAACCAGAAGATATCAACAGTGTAACCAGAAGATACCAACAGTGTAACCAGAAAATACCAACAGTGTAACCAGAAGATACCAACAGTGTAACCAGAAAATACCAACAGTGTAACCAGATGATACCAACAGTGTAGCCAGAAGATATCAACAGTGTAACCAGAAGATACCAACAGTATAACCAGAAAATACCAACAGTGTAACCAGAGGATACCAACAATGTAACCAGGAGATGCCAACAGTGTAACTAGAAGATACCAACAGTGTAACCAGAAGATACCAACAGCTTAACCAGAAGATACGAACAGTGTATCCAGAAGATACCAACAGTGTAACCAGAAGATACGAACAGTGTATCCAGAAGATACCAACAGTGTAACCAGAAGATACCAACAGTGTAACCAGAAGATACCAACAGTGTAACCGGAAGATATCAACAGTGTAACCAGAAGATACCAACAGTGTAACCAGAAAATACCAACAGTGTAACCAGAAGATACCAACAGTGTAACCAGAAGATATCAACAGTGTAACCAGAAGATACCAACAGTGTAACCAGAAGATATCAACAGTGTAACCAGAAGATACCAACAGTGTGACCAGAAAATACCAATAGTGTAACCAGAAGATACCAACAGTGTAACCAGAAGCCATAAAGAAGGATAGACAAGATACAACAAAGCACCAAAGACACAATATAACTTTACCTTCGGACAAACGAGCAAACGAAATACAAACCACTGATAAGCTTACACAACCTGAAGAGCAAATTAATCATATATTTGAGATAACTTACAACAATTTCAACCGTCCTAGCTAGTAGTATGTTAACTACATGTATATTTACTCATATACCCTGCTATTGTACTTTTCATGTCTATGTTGTCATTAATTTTGTTATAGTACATGTATGCGGTTTTTCTGAGCGAATCTGTGGATGTTTTTTTAGCGTTTGTGATTATAACTTTAGAGTTACACGAGCTCAAGATGTTTATAACTGTAGAGATCCACGAGCTCAAGATGTTTATAACTGTAGAGATCCACGAGCTCAAGATGTGCATAACTGTAGAGATCCACGAGCTCAAGATGTTTATAACTGTAGAGATCCACGAGCTCAAAATGTTTATTACTGTAGAGATGCATGAGCTCAAGATGTTTATAACTGTAGAGATGCACGAGCTCAAGATGATTATAACTGTTGAGATCCACGAGCTCAAAATGTTTATAACTGTAGAGATCCACGAGCTCAAGATGTGTATAACTGTAGAGATCCACGAGCTCAAAATGTTTATAACTGTAGGGATCCACGAGCTCAAGATGTGTATAACTGTAGAGATCCACGAGCTCAAGATGTGCATAACTGTAGAGATCCACGAGCTCAAGATGTTTATAACTGTAGAAATCCACGAGCTCAAAATGTTTATAACTGTAGAGATCCACGAGCTCAAGATGTTTATAACTGTAGAGATCCACGAGCTCAAAATGTTTATAACTGTAGGGATCCACGAGCTCAAGATGTGTATAACTGTAGAGATCCACGAGCTCAAGATGTGCATAACTGTAGAGATCCACGAGCTCAAGATGTTTATAACTGTAGAAATCCACGAGCTCAAAATGTTTATTACTGTAGAGATCCACGAGCTCAAGATGTTTATAACTGTAGAGATCCACGAGCTCAAGATGTTTATAACTGTAGAGATCCACGAGCTCAAAATGTTTATAACTGTAGAGATCCACGAGCTCAAGATGTTTATAACTGTAGAAATCCACGAGCTCAAGATGTTTATAACTGTTGAGATCCACGACCTTAAAATGTTTATAAATGTAGAGATCCACGAGCCCAAGATGACACGGTTACGATCTCATTAATCCGTTTAATCTCGTCACATTTTCCACCTGTCCCAAGCCAGGATTGTTTTTGTCACATTTTCAACCTGTCCCAAGCCAGGACTGTTTTTGTTACATTTTCCACCCGTCCCAAGCCAGGACTGTTTCTCTTTTTTTGCAATCAGTTAGTTAAGGGGCGAGGTGATTGTTCGTAAACAATTTCACTAATATTAGCAAAACGAACAATCACCTCTCATTTTATTTCACTGAACACAAAAAGGACCACGACAAATAACGTAGGAAATCCAAGTTCTTTCTCGGGACATGTACAAACATGCGGAGAGGATAAACTGATAAAAAGGATCCCAATCATCTCCTCTTGATAACTAGGTGGCATAAGAAGAATTTGAAGATGCTAAAGGGGTAATACGATTCCGTAAATCGAAGGACAGACAGCACAATAGCCAAAAACTATACTAAGAAAATGACAAAATCACAAATAACGATCTACAAAACTTTACACATAAAGCAAAAGTTCGAGTAACACGAACACTATTAAAAACAATGGGTGAACTCATATGCTCCACTAGGGGCACTCGCCGTGCTATTCTATTTACAAACCCGGTGATATAGCATAAATGTGAAAAGGACCGGAAAGTGTTCATTTATGACATAGATGTTCCGTAATGGTTAACCAAGACATTGTGGTGATCGTAAAACCTTCGAAATGATGACTTCAACTTAGCAAATAGGAACCCTATGTACAGTAGCTTCCTTGTTAGCAGCAACCCTATGTCAAGACACTCATGATAGGAACCACAAGCTCTGAAATAGTGCATCAACTGAGAGAGATATACTCCATATACAGGCGATGAGCCTGTTAATAATAACATCGTATTGAACGATAGTCATTATAATGCAATTAATAAGTTATTTGTCTCATTCATTTAACTTGAAAAAAATTCCGCCCTGTTTTGTTCAAATTTTAGGCTTTTGTCATAAATCTGAACGCCAAATTCTGATTGTAAAGTGTCGTACTAGCATTTCTTTTCCCTTTACAACAAAGACTAAAATAGTGCGGCCGCCACGGTCATTATTATATGAGCATGGCTAGTGGCAACTTTAATATGTGCGAAAATGTTTGTCGGCGATTTACGCGACTGGCTGGTGTTTTTAAATGTCACTTCAGTTTCCTCCACAAATACATTTGCACCTCCAGGATATATTCTGTGTAGGTCAATCTTCATGCAATAAGCCAAATTTTATTATTTCTCATTGATGATGTCCGCATTTTACTAGACACACACGCTGATTTGGATCTGTATAGTGCTAGCTCTCTTCAACAACAGTCCGTTGGTAGACATGTCGCTCAACTCGGACACATTATCCTGATTCTCCGTCAACCTGGTTTTGCTCTTAATGCTGCATGCTTAGCGGACATACACCAAATACCAATTTATTAACTTTTAGTTGGACACGATCGCGATTCGAACACACGATCTACCACACTAACCATTACACCACCGATGCGGCTAATATGTCATTTGAAAGCTATGATGACCTTGTGCAGCAATTCTAAGACAGTGCAAACATTTGAGGGGTCGTCGTGGTCATGATCTTTTGATAGCTAGTTTAACAACTACCTATGCAATCAGTACATTTCTTTTGTACTTACATATTTTTTTGTGTGTGTCACCACTAATGTTTTGAGTTCGAATCCCGCTCATAATGATATGTACTCGATGCAACAGTATGTGATATAGTTCGCCAATGACTAGAGACAGGACGGTGGTTTTCTCCGGGTATTCCGGTTTCATCCACTAATACAACTGACTACCACCATATAATTGAAATATTATTGAAAGATGCGTCAAAAAATCGAAATAAAGTTAATACTGTCTTGTTGGTTACGCAAGCGGAATTATGTTGATATTAATATTACCTTCACAAAGTGACAGATATGAAATCAAAAGTTCCGCTGTAAAAACCTGGAAAACAGATTAATTTGACTTTAACATCACATTCGACTATCAAGAACTTTTGGTAGTATACTGTACAACGTGCGAAATACTACACTAACGTTTGATATGTTGCTGAAATTTCAGATGCCTGTAACTATTAAAACATAATATTCAAAAGAATTTACATTCTACAGACGAACAGACGGCGGACGTCCACTGGTGACAATAGCACTTAAGTCGGGCGAGTGAAAAATATATTTTTGTTGATGAACGTTTTTACAACTTTTGGCTGTGATACAAAGATTTAGTAATAATTGAGCTATATTTTCTCCACACAACAACCGATCTGTCGCATGCAAGTAATAAGAAAAAACAAAATACTACACTGCTGCAATTATTCTAAAATTCCATCGAAAGCCGTTTAAATAGAGGCAAAACCGACACCACTAATATATATATACATGAACGCTCACTTTCCTGATTTGATACAGTTACTTCAATAAAAAGTGGCGGGGTGAAACTAGCTTTATGGACACAAATATATGATCGAAAATAATCCCAATTTTAATCTATGTATAAAATGTTTTGTCCATATTTCAATAATTATGTAAGTAAATACTTTTTTTTTTTTTTTTTTTTTTTTCCAATTAAAATCTTTATTCGAAATCTTTACATTTGTTAGTTAGAGAAACATAAAATACCAGTACCTTATCCTGGCCTCGTTAATATTAGTAGCATGTATAGGAATTGTTAGTCTTTTTAGTACAATAGTAATACAATTATGATAGATCAATAAATTCAATACGTATTTTGAGAGTTATTTCATGATTGTTTCTAAATTTTGTTTATTTATTTACTTCCGATCTACTTTCGTTTTGACCCACGTGTTGGGAGCTATGAAAAATCTAAAATGTTGTGGGTTTTTTTTTTTTTTTTTTTTTTTTAATTCTATATGGAATTATATTATCAACGGAGATAGAATATACTTTGTTTCCGAAATTAAAATATCCGGATAATATTTAAGATTGAAAAAGAGATACATGTACTTGAAATCACTCTCATACTCATAGTCTCTTTTTTACTAACATTACATGATCAAAACAACATGTACCTAGAATGCACTAGGAATCTTCACTTATCCTTTCCTTCTTAATATCTATAATGATCACCTTTAAGAGAGAGAGAGAGAGAGAGAGAGAGATGTCTCTTATCTCTTTTATTTCTATTAATTTGTATTCTTTTGTATTATTCACGATGTTATTGTATTTATCTATGTCGAGGAGGGCTTCTAATGACCTCTGGATGTATGTAATTATCGTGATATAAATAAAGAATTAAATTAAAACGCACTAGGCTTGTAGACGATTATCTAAACAAAGACAAAGTTGTAATTATCGTGATATAAATAAAGAATTAAATTAAAACGCACTAGGCTTGTAGACGATTATCTAAACAAAGACAAAGTTGTAATTATCGTGATATAAATAAAGAATTAAATTAAAACGCACTAGGCTTGTAGACGATTATCTAAACAAAGACAAAGTTGTAATTATCGTGATATAAATAAAGAATTAAATTAAAACGCACTAGGCTTGTAGACGATTATCTAAACAAAGACAAAGTTGTAATTATCGTGATATAAATAAAGAATTAAATTAAAACGCACTAGGCTTGTAGACGATTATCTAAACAAAGACAAAGTTGTAATTATCGTGATATAAATAAAGAATTAAATCAAAACGCGCTAGGCTTGTAGACGATTATCTAAACAAAGACAAAGTTGTAATTATCGTGATATAAATAAAGAATTAAATTAAAACGCACTAGGCTTGTAGACGATTATCTAAACAAAGACAAAGTTTTCTTTATCTTTACCAAAATGAGTAGTCAGAAGTTTCCTTGGTTTATCTCTGGATTGTCCATTCTTGATTTCCCCTTCGGTTTTACCTAACGTATATTTACAGTGTCTCTGGATTGTCCATTGTTGATTGCCCCTTGGGTTATTTATCTGAAATGATATTTCACTTCCTTATCTAGTGTAGTGTTTCCTTTATAAAAGACCAATTGTGTACAATTCTGAATATTTAGAATATTTAACCTACGTTTGGAAAGCCACAAAAACAAATCGAAAATGAACTGAGTAGCGAAACAAATATGTTTGATCGAATTTGGTCCGTTGTCATTAATTTTCTTCCATACACGCAAATAGATAATAAAAGAAAAACATGCCAGTGTTCTTAGATAAAATGAAAAGTCATGTCAGTGTTCTTAGATAAAATGAAAAGTCATGTCAGTGTTCTTAGATAAAATGAAAAGTCATGTCAGTGTTCTTAGATCAAATGAAAAGTCATGTCAGTGTTCTTAGATCAAATGAAAAGTCATGTCAGTGTTCTTAGATAAAACGAAAAGTCATGCCAGTGTTCTTAGATCAAATGAAAAGTCATGTCAGTGTTCTTAGATAAAATGAAAAGTCATGCCAGTGTTCTTAGATAAAATGAAAAGTCATGTCAGTGTTCTTAGATAAAATGAAAAGTCATGCCAGTGTTCTTAGATCAAATGAAAAGTCATGTCAGTGTTCTAAGATAAAATGAAAAGTCATGTCAGTGTTCTTAGATAAAATGAAAATCATGTCAGTGTTCTTAGATAAAATGAAAATGATGTCAGTGTTCTCAGATAAAATGAAAAGTCATGTCAGTGTTCTTAGATAAAATGAAAAGTCATGTCAGTGTTCTTAGATAAAATGAAAAGTCATGTCAGTGTTCTAAGATAAAATGAAAAGTCATGTCAGTGTTCTTAGATAAAATGAAAAGTCATGTCAGTGTTCTTAGATAAAATGAAAAGTCATGTCAGTGTTCTTAGATAAAATGAAAAGTCATGTCAGTGTTCTTAGACAGTACAACGTACAAAAGTTTGATTTACAACTACTTAAAACAAAGCAAAAAACACATAACACACAAAGCAAACATGATGAGTCTCACGAAGTTCTCCAAAAAAACATGGGTGAACCCAGATGTTCCCGAAGCGTAAGCAATACCTGTTTCCCATAGGTTACTCAGAGTAAAGTCCAGTAAAACGTTTTCCTCTATTCGTCCCTCTAGCTTTTGCTAATAAACGAAAACCTGAACAATTTTAGAGTTTCATAATATTTTTTTGTTTTTCATTTAAGTACACTGACATTTTTTTCAATTTACTTTACACTTTTTTTAATTCGACATGAAAATCGTATTATCAACAAAATACGAAAATAATTCAAAAATAAGAAAACAGACTCGAGATTGTGAACATTTGTATTCAGTTCCACAACCCAAGATATATAAGTTTCAGAGTACGCTTTCATTTAGAATTTTCATGTTTTTACATGATATTCTAGAATGATAGATGATGTTCGTGTCATTTAACAGTATCACAGCGGCTGTCACTAGAGGAGCAGGAACTGTTCACCCTTCCGGAGCACATGAGTTCACCCCCAGTTTTTAGCGGGTTCGTGTTGTTCGATCTTTAGATTTCTGTGTAGGGTTCTGTAGATTATTGTTTCCCATCTTGTCCCTCTTTTGACAATTCTATTGTATGTCCTTTACGACGACCTTCAATTACCTTGTTGGCATCTTCAAACATTTGTTACATATATAATTCGTCACATTGAAACAATTGTAGGAATTAAACTTCTTTTTGCTGAATATTTATATCAATATTAATATAAAATTTATGATATATTTTATTTCGCACATGCTTGTTTCCTGAAAAAATATGAACAGGACAGTGCATACAAAGATTAAAGAGATAATTTTGCTCCTTGACATATTCGTTTTATACATTCATTAATTCCGGAATATATAACAGGCGACAGGTTGGTGGTTTTCTCCCTGTACTTCGGTTCCTTCCACCTATAAAACTGACCGCAGCCATATAATTGAAATATTGTTGAAAGTGACCTTAAACATCATAACCCTAAACCTAACAATCTAAAGATAACCATCTATCGACGTTTTTTAATTGTCGTCTTCCACTGACGTTGATTCAAAAGAACGTGTGTAACATTACAGAACTATTTTACGACTTTTGTTTGTAATTTCCTTTGGTTAAGCCCTTAAAATATAAGTGTCAACAAATTGAAAAATAACAGTGGCTTATTTTCAGCTTGGGGTATTAGGAAGAAAAAAACAATTAACAAGAAGGTTTCGTTGATTTTGCTATGAGATGCATTTGCCATACTTCTTTTTCCTTTAAAACAATTATGCTAGATTTTTTATAATATAACCGAAAAAATTCATGACAGCAATAATTTGTATGACATTTTAATATGGGTAACATTATTTTCGTTGCCTTTTATCATTCCCTATCGCTCGGGATGAGTTTGTTTTTTTACGAAAACAATGTTCCCATGTTAAAATTTCATACAAACTATGGGATTAGGTTGAGGGTTATGATGTTTAACGCCTCTTTCAACAATATTTCAGTTATATCGTGGCAATCACTTTTATTGTTGGAGGAAACCGGAGAAAACTACCGACCTGTCGTAAATCACTGACAAACTTGATCACATAATGTTGTATCGAGTTCACCTCGCTTGGTGCAAACTATGGCTTACATTAATTATTCATTTAACATTTAATATAGCTTAATGATGAACATAGAAAAAAATACATGATACGCGCTAGCATTGTATGCAAATCTAAGAGCAACATATCAAAACTATATTACTCAAGATGGCAACTGTACAACATTATGGTTTTTAACTTTTTCCCTTTATAATCCCACATATCGCTTGCTAAAGACTACGTACTTAGAAACCTCAACGGATTAATTCTTTTACAATGGTCTTAATTTCGATATTACGTTATGCAAATAAATTGGAAAATTTCATGTTGTGTTCTTTATGGTAGTATCTAAGATATTCCACAAGACCTGACATTATTCTCTCGTACAATGAAATATTCAAATTCAATGATGATCAGGTTATATTTAGGGTTGCAGCTAAATGCAAAAAAAAAACAAACGTTTGCTTTTGTGTTTGTGCCGGCAATACATGCATAATGGAATCATTCCATGGTGCTTCAATTACAATGTATATTAATTATATTAACAGTGCACAGTAGTTTATTATCATATTGGACCAATCAACTATTTAGTGCCGAAAAAAACATGTATATAATAAAAACGTAGATATCAAATTTAGTGCGCACGACACGTTTCTTGAATAACCTTCATCAGGTACGTTACTGTAATAACCTTCATCAGGTACGTTACTGTAATAACCTTCATCAGGTACATTACTGTAATAACCTTCATCAGGTACGTTACTGTAATAACCTTCATCAGGTACGTTACTGTAATAACCTTCATCAGGTACGTTACTGTAATAACCTTCATCAGGTACGTTACTGTAATAACCTTCATCAGGTACGTTACTGTAATAACCTTCATCAGGTACGTTACTGTAATAACCTTCATCAGGTACGTTACTGTAATAACCTTCATCAGGTACGTTACTGTAATAACCTTCATCAGGTACGTTACTGTAATAACCTTCATCAGGTACGTTACTGTAATAACCTTCATCAGGTACGTTACTGTAATAACCTTCATCAGGTACGTTACTGTAATAACCTTCATCAGGTACGTTACTGTAATAACCTTCATCAGGTACGTTACTGTAATAACCTTCATCAGGTACGTTACTGTAATAACCTTCATCAGTACGTTACTGTAATAACCTTCATCAGGTACGTTACTGTAATAACCTTCATCAGGTACGTTACTGTAATAACCTTCATCATGTACGTTACTGTAATAACCTTCATCAGGTACGTTACTGTAATAACCTTCATCAGGTACGTTACTGTAATAACCTTCATCAGGTACGTTACTGTAATAACCTTCATCAGGTACGTTACTGTAATAACCTTCATCAGGTACGTTACTGTAATAACCTTCATTAGGTACGTTACTGTAATAACCTTCATCAGGTATGTTACTGTAATAACCTTCATCGGGTACGTTACTGTAATAACCTTCATCAGGTACGTTACTGTAATAACCTTCATCAGGTACGCTCAAAGTCGAAAGGTTGACTTTATTTGTCAAAATAATCTAGTGAATAAACGCGTATATATCTAATTTGGTGCTCATGACACGTGTCTGGAATTACTCTCATCAATTAGACACAAATCGAACTATTTTCTAAAGTCTTTGTGAGCAACAAAGCTCCATAGATTCAAAGCGTCACAGGATACAATGTACATATAACAACAAAGCGCCTATACAGGATACAGTGTGCATATAACAACAGATATGCATATACTGTTCGTCGGATGTGTCGCCATCGCTTTAGGTTTTCAAGTTTTTAGGAAATCAGAAGAATATTGCCCGTATGAACAGAGAATGTACGTCAATGTATCGGCGCCATCTTTAATATTGTGTGCGACATACTGTGACGTAGACAAAACCGAATGTGCAAGATTTGTATATGATGCAGTACAAGAAGAATGTATTATATTGCATGCCATACAGAACATGTTACAAGGCATACAGAACAATGGATCTGTTTACATATCTACTGGACAACGTTTATTTTTAAGCTCAAATGAAGGTATATATTAATAATATACATTAACCATATACATGTATGTAGCTTTTGTTAACAATAGAAGGGCTGTCGTGGTCGTACTCGTATTGCAGTTGGCTTTACAACTACCTGTGTAATCAGTGCCTATTACCACCAAAGGTGTACGTTCGAACCTCCTTCACGGCGAGATGTACTCGATATAGCATTATGATGATAAAGTTTGTCAGTGACTTGCGACAGATCGGTGGTTTTCTCCGCGCTCTCAGGTTTCCTCCACCAATAAAACTGACCACCACGATATAACTGAAATATTATTGAAAGTGGCGTTAAACACCATAACACTAACCTCCTGTTAACAATAAATAGTTTGTGCTTTCCCGATTTCATTTTCATGTTATACATTTCAGTAAGTTTTAAATAGGATTTGTTTCTCTTTCGATGGGCAAAATGGTACCCGTTCTGACAAGAGCAATGAAAAGAACAGATAATTTGAATATGCTTTTCTTATTATTTGTAGATATTTGTACCTTGTCAACAATCACGGGAAAATTTGTCATTGTAACTAGACAGTTCACAAGTTGTTACAGCATCAACATTTTGTACTGATTAAAGCGGAAATAAATGTTATTTTCATTGAGCTGTGCATGGCAGGGCTAACCATCCTGAAAGAGAAATAACGTCAATAATTTTAGAATCAAGAAGAAAATGTGCAAATGTTTTTGCCAACTAATGCGTGTTAGACAAGAAAATTTGTCTTCCTTTTGTTTTCCTAATTCACGACTTTCATTCATGAGCTAATGTTGCTCATGGCATCATTGCATGAGTTAATGTTGTTCACGACATTCTTGCATGAGTTAATGTTGTTCACGGCTTTCTTGTACGAGTCAATGTTGTTCACGACTTTCTTGCATGAATTAATGTTGTTCACGGCTTTCATGCATGAGTTAATGTTGTTCACGGCTTTCTTGCATGGATTAATGTTGTTCACGGCTTTCATGCATGAGTTAATGTTGTTCACGGCTTTCTTGCATGAGTTAATGTTGTTCACGACTTTCATGCATGAGTTAATGTTGTTCACGACTTTCTTGCATCAGTTAATGTTGTTTACGACTTTCTTGCATGAGTTAATGTTGTTGGGTGTTAATGATTACTTTGAATTATATTATTTATTATTCCATTTGATTTGCATAATACGGTTTACTTGCATTTCATTGGATGATATTGCCAACATTTATATCTCTCAGTTTATCCGATATTACAGAGCTTGTGGTTCGTATCAGGATAGAGGGTTGATGCTAACAAGGAAGCTACTGAACCAAGGGTTCCTATTGGTTAAAATGAAGTAATCATGCACTTCGAAAGTTTTATGGTCACCATCGTGACTTGGTTAACCATTAAGTAGTATCTGTGTCACAAATGATCACGGGTGTGTTCCGTTTGTTGCAAGAAAACTAAAGATCGACCAACACGAACTCCACCTAAGACCGTGAGTAAACTCATGTGTTCCGGAAGGATAAGCAATTCCAGCTCCACTACTGACACTGTCGTTTTATTTTGTTGCAAACCCGGTGATAAGTCATACATGAGGAAAGGACCGGATTATAATTGTGTCAAACGGAACATACCCGTGGTCATTTGTGACCCAGATTGGTAAGGTGTTGACGTAATAATCCCCACAACAACCTCCTGTTTTAATGATAGTAATCTAATATTTAGGATGCGTCCTAGGATATGATTTTGACGCCACCACAAATACCTGTATCAAAGTGTATGATGTAATTCTCTCTTGGGATGATGCTCGAGCACGTTGTCCTGGTGATAATGGTGACCTAGTTACCATAGCAACTCTCAAGATGTGGGAGTTTGTCTCTAAGTATATCAATTGTAAGTATAATAGGCAGGTTCTGTAACTGTACATTGTTTATCTTAATCCTCAATTCTTCTTAAGAAATAAACGTTAGAGAAAACGAATGGACAATCCACAGACACAAGCACCATACGCACAAGACACATGTCGAAGACAAACCAAAAAACTGAAAAGGTGAGAAACATGGATCCCACCAAGAAAAAACGGGTTGAACTCTGGTGCTCGCGAATGGTAGACAGGTCTTGTTTCATAGAAGACACCCGCCGTGTTAATCATAGTCAAATCAGTTAAAACTTGTCGGAGATAGAGGTAATAGGGAGAAGATGTGTCGCCATCTGAAAAACAGTCAACCAGTTCGTGATAACGATCGTAGATTTTTTCACACCGATGACATTAGGATTGTGTTCTTTTGTTGAAGGTATTGATATATTCAATATAGGTGGTCGTGATCGTAGTTGGATTTATAACTACCTATGCAATCAGTGTCTATCACCACTAACGTTGTGAGTTCGAATCCCACTCAGGCGAGGTGTACTCGATACACCATTATGTTATAAAATGTGTCGGTGACTTGCGGCAGGTCGATGCTTTTCTCTGGGTACTCCAGTTTCATATAACTGAAATATTGGTGAAAGTGGCATTAAACACCATAACCCTAACCTATCTAATATAAATATATTTCAACAGGTACAACAGTGCCATATTGGATAGGATTGAAGAAGAAAGTTTGGTTAACAGGAGAAACATTTGAAAATGTAAACGGTCTTCCTTCATCAACAGTACTTTTCCCAGATAACCCTGACAAAATATGCGGACGTGTAAAGTTTTCATTAGGATTTTCAATAATAAAACAATCGGTATGTGCTCATGAAAAAAGATTTCTGTGCGAACCTCCATTACAGTAAAGTAAAGTAAATTATATTTAACGTCGGCACATACAGTCTAACCTGTATAAGAGGTCACCTTTTAGAAAAAGAAAAAGTGGTCAGATAATACAGGTGACCTCTTAAAATATGTTCAATTTATATGAAGTTTTCTATGACAGGGACGAGAAAAATGTGACCTCTTAATACTGCTTAATAGAGGTGACTGTATGGTCAGGATTGACTGTATATACATTTAGCAAATAACATGAGCTACATTACGCTCTTAAAACCCGCTACAGTCTGGCAGTTGAGATTGGATTTAATATTTGAGCAGTATTAAATGATGTACACAACTTAAGTACATTTAGTGAAGTGACATTAATGAAAGTAAACCAAAGTTGAATAAAGGGTTGGGATCATATTATCCGGTTAAGCACCGCCACATTTTTGTGGCTGTGCCAGACTATGACCTGAATTTCTAGCGTCATATTTCATGGTCTTTTTGTGTTCAATGAATTTAGGTGAACTGTGTTCGTTTTTGTTGATATTGGTGGAATTGTTAACCAGCACTGTTTAAACTGTCTCTCATAAAATAACGGTAGTAGTCAACTCGTCCTTGACACCACTCTAACAATACAATGTATATCCGTTGGCTGTTTATATATAATTTTTCATGGGGGAGGGCTTTTGAAGTTTGTTCAAAACAGTTGATATTTACAAGAAAACTCTAACAGAGATAGAATGAGAGTTTTTGATTGACAACACATTTGCTATGTTTGGTGGACGTGTTTTTCAACAGACAGTGGGCATACCTATGGGTACAAATTGTGCTACTCTTCTCGCCGACTTGCTCCTTTTTCGTGAAAAGCAGACATTAGACAGGTGCTTCTCAAGAAAAACGAAAAGAAGCTAGCCGGGTCCGTTAATTTCACGTTCCACTATATAGATGATGTCCTTTCACTAAGTAATTATAAGTTTGTAAATTTGGTGATTTTGTTGATCGCATCTATCTCATTGAGCTTGAAATAAAGGATACCACAGATACAGCTAAGTCTGCTTCATACCTTGGCCTACAACTCGAAATTGACAGTGAGGGTAGGTTAAGAGCGAAACTTTACGACAAAAGAGATGATTTCAATTTTTCCATTGTAAACTTTCCATTTTATGTGTAGCAATATTTCAGCAGCACCTGCATATAAAGTATATCTCTCTCATTTGATCCTATATTCCAGAGCATGTCGTTCCTATCAGGATTTCCTTGATAGAGGGTTGCTGCTAACAAGGAAGTTACTGAACCAAGGGTTCCTATTTTGCTAAGATGAAGTCATTGCTTCAAAAGTTGTACGGTCACCACCATGACTTGGTTAACCGTTACGAAATATCTGTATCACAAATGACCACGGATATGTTCCACTTGTCGAAAGCACTTCCCGGTCCTTTCCTCGTTCATGTCTCATCACCGTGTTTGTAACTGGAGTAACACGACAGGTGCCACTATTGGTTCAGGAACTGCTTATCCTTCCGGAGCACTTGGGTTCAACCCTGGTTTTTAGTGGGGTTCGTTTTGCTCGATCTTTAGTTTTCTGCGTAATTTTTGTAGATCGTTGTTTGTTGTTTTGTCATTTTGAATACTATTATACATGTACATGTATTTGTTATCAATTTAAATTAAAAGAAAACTCATTGATTTTTAGTGGCTTATAAGATTGCAAGATGTTGGTCTTTAAACTTACTCCCAGTAGTACACCTAAACCAGAGGCCCCATATATATAGAGGATGAGATCATCGTCCAGGTTTATTGGTCGATTGATAGAATGGTATTTAACGCCAACTTTAGCCCTATTTCAGCTATATCGGGGCATCAAACATATTAGATAGACTTATTAATTGGTGCTTAATGCCAACTTTAACAGTATTTCAGCTATATCGTGGTATGAACACATCATATATTAATTTCCTTCGTCCATGTTGACCAGCAGCTGCTACACACCTTACACAAATTAGAATGAATACTTTTTGGGTTGTTTTACGTGTATTTTGAATAAATTTGTTATATCTAACTAAAATATACATATTCTACATTATCTTCTTGATCATTTGTTATATCTAACTAAAATATACATATTCTACAGTATCTTCTTAATCATTTGTTATATCTAACTAAAATATACATATTCTACATTATCTTCTTGAACATTTGTTATATCTAACTAAAATATACATATTCTACAGTATCTTCTTGATCATTTGTTATATCTAACTAAAATATACATATTCTACATTATCTTCTTGAACATTTGTTATATCTAACTAAAATATACATATTCTACATTATCTTCTTGATCATTTGTTATATCTAACTAAAATATACATATTCTACAGTATCTTCTTAATCATTTGTTATATCTAACTAAAATATACATATTCTACATTATCTTCTTGAACATTTGTTATATCTAACTAAAATATACATATTCTACATTATCTTCTTGATCATTTGTTATATCTAACTAAAATATACATATTCTACAGTATCTTCTTAATCATTTGTTATATCTAACTAAAATATACATATTCTACATTATCTTCTTAATCATTTGTTATATCTAACTAAAATATACATATTCTACATTATCTTCTTGATCATTTGATATATCTAACTAAAATATACATATTCTACATTATCTTCTTAATCATGTGATATATCTAACTAAAATATACATATTCTACATTATCTTCTTGATCATTTGATATGTTTTAACCTCGTAACAACTGTAGATCTCATCAGTGCTACCCGCATGTTAACATGGAGAGGCGGCATCTCTCGGTGTACAAATATTGTATATGTCTCGACACAACCACAATAATAGACATAAGAAGAGTTTGACGACACCAAGGGGTAATCAGAATCCGTAAATCAAAGAAGGACAGACAACACAATATGGCCAAAAGAAAAAGTACAAACAACGATCTACAAAACATACATTTAATATTAAAGATCGAGTAACACGAACACCACTTGAAACAGGGCGCGATCAGGAGGTGCTCCGGAAGGTGAACAGTTCTTGCTCCACTAGTGGCACCCGTCGTGTTAATTTAGTTACAAACCTGGTGATAAGTCATAAATGAGGAAAGAAATGGGAAGTGTTTACGACAAGTGGAACATACCCGTGGTATTTTGTGACACATATAACGTGAGATAAAAGTGACATATGTCTAGATATAGACATCAATATCTAAAAATAGATATCAAATTCTGCAATCTTAATACAGGTATCTTTTTGATAATACATAAGTAATCGGACACACAGAACAAATATGTGTCTGATGTAATACAGATACTGTATTTATATTGTATATTTTAAGTAAATAATATAGATAGAGATTTCTATATTTAAAATGAAGATAATTGTAATTAAAGTTTTCAAAGATATCTTCAAGCTAGTAGTCAGTGAACTATGAGCAATGATTGGCCTAATATTGTACTCCTTATGTTTATATGTTGTCTTTCATTTATTGTGATAGTATGTAGTCCATTTTGAGTAGAATCTTGTTTATATATGTATTCAGCTCCAGTTATCAAGAGAGAATCGGGGTCTTTGTGGCAATGTGGTCTTGATCATATGGTAGTTGGATTTATAACTACCTGTGCAATTAGTTCCTATCACCCAATACAGTTGTGAGTTCGACTCCCATTCATGGCGAGGTTTACTCAATACAACATTATGTGCTAAAGTTAGTCATTGACTTGTGACAGGTTGGAAGTTTTTTCCAGGTACTCCGGTTTCCTCCACCAATAATACTGACCACCACGATATAATTGAAATATTGTTGCAAGTGGCGTTAACCACCATAAACCTAATACATATAAGATTTCTTTAAAAAAATAATAAAATAGCAGGTCAATAACTCCATGGTGTTCATGCTCAGTAGAACCTTACTGTACTAGAATGTGTGAGTTTGCTTGTTTTCTATCAAGATGTTTAGGAGGAATTTTCGGATTCAAGAAAGTACTTTATGATCCCTATATCACTACCTGTAAAATTAGTACCCATCATCACAAACGTTGTGATACTCTACAACACAGACAACATTAACATTTGATCACATTCTGACTTTAGATAAGGGTGGTGGGGTTTATCGTTTTTAACACCACTTTCAACAATATTTCAGTTATATCTTTTTGAGACCTGTGGGCATGCTGTTCCTTTTGTGTAATTCCGATCAACATAAAAAAGCATGCACTTTTTAGAGGAACATCCAATGCACATTCCTACCCAGTTTGGTTCCAATTGGCCCAGTGAATTAAGACAAGATTCAAATATAAAAGTTTACAGATGACGACGACTCGGACGAACGACCACAGACGATGACGGACGGCAAGTGATGATAATACCTCATATGATCCTTTGGGTTAGGTGAGCTAAAAATCAATCTTATCAATTTATCCCAAAACTGTACGGTTTGCATAATTACATCAATGCAGACTTGGAGTTCCTGTTATCGTAAGGTATACAATGAAACGTCGAAGATGCCAAAGAGGTAATCGGAAGCCGTAATTCAGAGAGGGTCAGACAATATAATGACCAAATGAAAACGGGAAGAAGACAAACAATTGTCAACAAATTACTACAAATAAACCTAAAGATTGAGCAACACGAACCTCATTAAAAATCGGAGATGAGCTCAGGAGCTATAAGGGTAAGCAGTTCCTGCTCCAAAAGAGTCACACCTCTGTTACTCCTCCAGGTGATTATACTTACAGCAAAAGTTGTATCCGATATGCTATTAACACAAAACCTTAAAGGATCAAATGAAATATGTTGACATCCTGTTTCATATGAGGGTCAACTTCATTGGTATTTAACATCACTTTCAGCTATATTGTGGAGATCAGTTTAATTGATGGAGGGTAGGGGTTTATGGTTATGGTGTTTAATACCACTTTCGACAATATTTCAGTTATATCGTGACGGTCAGTTTTATTCAATATTGATGGAGGAAACAGAAGTATCTGTACATGCAGAACATTATTTTACCATGAATCACCTTTGTATTGCATTCACTTTGCCATAGTCGTTGATAAAACTCACAAGTTTAGTTCTTTCTTCTGTAGTTTGAGATTTGCCACCAGAAATGGTTTGTGTTGATTGAGGTGTTGGCTGAATTGCTAAATATACATGTACATGTATACTCTTATTTTCAATCTAGTATAAACCTCATCGGTGGTGTAATGTTTGGAGTGCTCGCGTCAAGTGCTTTAGATCAAAGGTTCAAGTCTCGGTCGGGTCAAACTAAATACAATAAAACTGGATGTGGCTGCTTCCTCGCATGCAGCACTAAGGAACAAGAGCAGAAAAAAGAAAAAAAAAGAAACAAAGTTGGCACGAAATCAGGATAACGAATCAGAGTGGAGCAACATGTCTACCCACGGACTGTTGCCTCAGTGTGCTAGCACCATACAAATCCAGAAAAGAGTCTAGTACAAAGTGAACATCATCTCATTTAAATGTAACTTGTTCTCTCCATGATATCAGTGCCATATTAACACATGGGCACGCTGAGTAGTTGCCAGAGACCCCGTTAGCATAGGGCCCCATGCTAATCTATGTATGTTGTGCACAGTATGTTTTTTTATATTTAAACACTGATTTTGTTGGATGTACCAATAAAAAAAAATATATGTTTAATTTTATCGACATTTACAGTTTTATTTCCTGTGAGTGGTTGTGCAGGTATGAGCCCCAGTGCACTGCTTTGTCATTGAATACTGTTTTCATCTGTCAATAAACATACAAAAAACATATCTGCTATCTAACAGTTCCCTGGAGTGATGGTTGTGGGTGTGGTTTTGGATCGTATCCTATACGTTCGTGGATAAATTCAGTTCTTGTTCTCGTGTCCATTAACGAGTCCTGCGTAGGCGTGTGCCAATCATTAGATCCAAGTTTTTGCTTGGCTTGTTCAAATTCTTTATCCTTTTTCATTTGATTAAATTCCTCGACATCATCAAGTTTAACTTCTATCCTTGTTGGATTTCTTCTCAACATTCTATTGTCTAGCTCTTTATCCTGAAAAATGAAAATATGGTACAACAATCGTAGTCATGAACAATTTTCCGTAAGTTTTCTGTGTACCATTAATAAAGATCACATCACCATGGTAATACAACATTAATGGTTTGGTTTGGTCTATGGTGTTTAACTCTACTTTCAACAATATTTCAGATATATCGTTGTGGTCAGTTTTATTGGTGGAGGAAACCGGAGTACCCTGTGAAAACCACTGATGTGTCACAAGTCACTGTACATATAAATGCAACTACCATACGATCACAAACATGACGGTTCCTCAAAAATTAATCAAATTCAATTGTACAAAAAAGGGTATAGTACTAAGTTAACCTGAAATAGACCATTTGCTCATTTCCACCTCCCATTCTAAAATTTATTTCCCTTTACAAAAAGGAGTGGAAAGTGGTCCACTTTCGTGGAAAGTTCAATGAAAATAACATATACAATGTACATTACATATAGTTTTTCCCATAATCTGATCAAAATTTTAAAATGTAACAACTTGTGAATTTTGTATTTGTTATAAAACTATCTTCTGATGTTTTACAACGTTCATATATCTACAAACTATGAGAAAATTATACTCAAATTCTTTGTCATTTACATTGCTCTTGCTAGATCTAAACCAGGCCCCAATCGCAAGGGAAATAATTTGCATAAAAAGATACAAAAATGTATAATCTTAGAATCAATTCTGGAATTCGAACGTGCAAAAGTTCCAACTTGTTCCAAATACCTCCACACTAGTACTGGTATAGTGTCGTTAATCATTAGTCAATAACAAAGAAGTTCTATTGTAAAAACTAAACAACCTGGACATGTGAAAACTTTTCATCAGTAATAATAAGAAGTTAAAGTTTATTATATTAATCTACATGTTGGAATAGGCTACTAAAGTTACAGGTGGAAATACAAAATGTAGCCTTGGACCGAAAGGTGAAATGAACTGTAGCATTTAAACTTAGAACACATCGTCATTTAAAATAGCTATCACTGTACACATCCATCTCGGCGTGTTAATCTACATGTAGTACAAAGCGGACATCATCTCAGTAAAATGTAACTTGTTCTCGACATGACATAGCTGAAAAATTGTTCATTTAGCATTAAACAATATTCTAACATTACCTCCTTATTTTGCTTTGTTAACAAACGAGCGAGTTATCCATTCGGTATAATCTCATTAGCACATGCGCCGGTGAATGTGACTGACCTTTCCATTGGCAGCATAAATTGTAACCCGAATAATGCCGATAGAGGGCACATTATTATTCGAGTTACATAAATTGCGTGCGACATTTTCCACAAGAGTAAATCTTCCAATCAAAGTATACTACCGTGTTTGTACTCTTAGACATATCACAATCGAAATAAATCATGGAAGCCAGAATGTGTTTTGAGTTTTAACATGGATTGGCGGATATTAGTAAATGTTATCCCTCGCTTCTGGCTCAGGATAAAATACTAATATCCGCCAATCCATGCTAAAGCTCCCAACACATTCTAGCTTCCATGATTTATTTCTTAAATCACTCACTGACTGACTGGATAATATATGTTTTTGATCTCGAGTCGACAACACTTTATTTACAGTCTAATGTGGTTTTCATTTAATTGTACCTGCATTTGTTAAATCTATATTGAGTTATTCAGAAATCTATCGACAAAAGGAGCAACTGTGTATAATAAGAGTCATGTTAACTCGCTGGTAAGACTAGTTATAGATCTGAAGGACCCAATCATCTTGGTATGGCTCGGGACATGTGAAATTACAAGGAAAGTAGATAAGTATATTAAGACATATGAATACCCATACCAACATATTGAATTTATACTAACAGAGTATAGAGAACTATGGTACAGGATTAAACGTATAAACCCCTCGGCATCAGTATACTTTATCTAATGTCCATACTTCTCCATCACCAAGGATTAAACGTATAAACCCCTCGGCATCAGTATACTTTATCTAATGTCCATACTTCTCCATCACCAAGGATTAAACGTATAAACCCCTCGGCATCAGTATACTTTATCTAATGTCTGTACTACTCCATCACCAAGGATTAAACGTATAAACAACTCGGCATTAGTATACTTTATCTAATGTCCATACTACTCCATCACCAAGGATTAAACGTATAAACCCCTCGGCATCAGTATGCTTTATCTAATGTCTGTACTACTCCGTCACCAAGGATTAAACGTATAAACAACTCGGCATCAGTATACTTTATCTAATGTCTGTACTACTCCGTCACCAAGGATTAAACGTATAAACAACTCGGCATCAGTATACTTTATCTAATGTCCATACTACTCCATCACCAAGGATTAAACGCATAAACACCTCGGCATCAGTATACTTTATCTAATGTTTGTACTACTCCATCACCAAGGATTAAACGTATAAACCCTTCGGCATCAGTATACTTTATCTAATGTTCGTACTACTCCATCACCAAGGATTAAACGTATAAACCCCTCGGCATCAGTATACTTTATCTAATGTTTGTACTACTCCATCACCAAGGATTAAACATATAAACCCCTCGGCATCAGTATACTTTATCTAATGTCCGTACTACTCCATCACCAAGGATTAAACGTATAAACACCTCGGCATCAGTATGCTTTATCTAATGTCCGTACTACTCCATCACCAAGGATTAAACATATAAACCCCTCGGCATCAGTATACTTTATCTAATGTTTGTACTACTCCATCACCAAGGATTAAACGTATAAACCCCTCGGCATCAGTATGCTTTATCTAATATCAGTACTACTCCATCACCAAGGATTAAACGTATAAACCCCTCGGCATCAGTATACTTTATCTAATGCATGTACTACTCCGTCACCAAGGATTAAACGTATAAACACCTCGGCATCAGTATACTTTATCTAATGCATGTACTACTCCGTCACCAAGGATTAAACGTATAAACCCCTCGGCATCAGTATACTTTATCTAATGCATGTACTACTCCGTCACCAAGGATTAAACGTATAAACACCTCGGCATCAGTATACTTTATCTAATTCATGTACTACTCCGTCACCAAGGATTAAACGTATAAACACCTCGGCATCAGTATGCTTTATCTAATGCATGTACTTCTCCGTCACCAAGGATTAAACGCATAAACACCTTGGCATCAGTATACTTTATCTAATGCATGTACTACTCCGTCACCAAGGATTAAACGTATAAACCCCTCGGCATCAGTATACTTTATCTAATTTCCATACTACTCCATCACCAAGGATTAAACGTATAAACCCCTCGGCATCAGTATACTTAATCTAATGTTTGTACTACTCCATCACCAAGGATTAAACATATAAACCCCTCGGCATCAGTATACTTTATCTAATGTCCGTACTACTCCATCACCAAGGATTAAACGTATAAACACCTCGGCATCAGTATGCTTTATCTAATGTCCGTACTACTCCATCACCAAGGATTAAACATATAAACCCCTCGGCATCAGTATACTTTATCTAATGTTTGTACTACTCCATCACCAAGGATTAAACGTATAAACCCCTCGGCATCAGTATGCTTTATCTAATGTCAGTACTACTCCATCACCAAGGATTAAACGTATAAACCCCTCGGCATCAGTATACTTTATCTAATGCATGTACTACTCCGTCACCAAGGATTAAACGTATAAACACCTCGGCATCAGTATACTTTATCTAATGCATGTACTACTCCGTCACCAAGGATTAAACGTATAAACCCCTCGGCATCAGTATACTTTATCTAATGCATGTACTACTCCGTCACCAAGGATTAAACGCATAAACACCTCGGCATCAGTATACTTTATCTAATTCATGTACTACTCCGTCACCAAGGATTAAACGTATAAACACCTCGGCATCAGTATGCTTTATCTAATGCATGTACTACTCCGTCACCAAGGATTAAACGCATAAACACCTTGGCATCAGTATACTTTATCTAATGTCTGTACTACTCCATCACCAAGGATTAAACGTATAAACACCTCGGCATCAGTATACTTTATCTAATGTCCATACTACTCCGTCACCAAGGATTAAACGTATAAACCCCTCGGCATCAGTATGCTTTATCTAATGTCAGTACTACTCCATCACCAAGGATTAAACGTATAAACCCCTCGGCATCAGTATACTTTATCTAATGCATGTACTACTCCGTCACCAAGGATTAAACGTATAAACCCCTCGGCATCAGTATACTTTATCTAATGCATGTACTACTCCGTCACCAAGGATTAAACGTATAAACCCCTCGGCATCAGTATACTTTATCTAATGCATGTACTACTCCGTCACCAAGGATTAAACGCATAAACACCTCGGCATCAGTATACTTTATCTAATTCATGTACTACTCCGTCACCAAGGATTAAACGTATAAACACCTCGGCATCAGTATGCTTTATCTAATGCATGTACTACTCCGTCACCAAGGATTAAACGCATAAACACCTTGGCATCAGTATACTTTATCTAATGTCTGTACTACTCCATCACCAAGGATTAAACGTATAAACACCTCGGCATCAGTATACTTTATCTAATGTCCATACTACTCCGTCACCAAGGATTAAACGTATAAACACCTTGGCATCAGTATACTTTATCTAATGCATGTACTACTCCGTCACCAAGGATTAAACGTATAAACACCTTGGCATCAGTATACTTTATCTAATGCATGTACTACTCCGTCACCAATGATTAAACGTATAAACCCCTCGGCATCAGTATACTTTATCTAATTTCCATACTACTCCATCACCAAGGATTAAACGTATAAACCCCTCGGCATCAGTATACTTTATCTAATGTCCATACTACTCCATCACCAAGGATTAAACGTATAAACACCTCGGCATCAGTATACTTTATCTAATGCATGTACTACTCCGTCACCAAGGATTAAACGTATAAACCCCTCGGCATCAGTATGCTTTATCTAATGTCTGTACTACTCCATCACCAAGGATTAAACGTATAAACAACTCGGCATCAGTATACTTTATCTAATGTCTGTACTACTCCGTCACCAAGGATTAAACGTATAAACAACTCGGCATCAGTATACTTTATCTAATGTCCATACTACTCCATCACCAAGGATTAAACGCATAAACACCTCGGCATCAGTATACTTTATCTAATGTTTGTACTACTCCATCACCAAGGATTAAACGTATAAACCCCTCGGCATCAGTATACTTTATCTAATGTTTGTACTACTCCATCACCAAGGATTAAACATATAAACCCCTCGGCATCAGTATACTTTATCTAATGTCCGTACTACTCCATCACCAAGGATTAAACGTATAAACACCTCGGCATCAGTATGCTTTATCTAATGTCCGTACTACTCCATCACCAAGGATTAAACATATAAACCCCTCGGCATCAGTATACTTTATCTAATGTTTGTACTACTCCATCACCAAGGATTAAACGTATAAACCCCTCGGCATCAGTATGCTTTATCTAATGTCAGTACTACTCCATCACCAAGGATTAAACGTATAAACCCCTCGGCATCAGTATACTTTATCTAATGCATGTACTACTCCGTCACCAAGGATTAAACGTATAAACACCTTGGCATCAGTATACTTTATCTAATGCATGTACTACTCCGTCACCAAGGATTAAACGTATAAACCCCTCGGCATCAGTATACTTTATCTAATTTCCATACTACTCCATCACCAAGGATTAAACGTATAAACCCCTCGGCATCAGTATACTTTATCTAATGTCAGTACTACTCCATCACCAGGATTAAACGTATATACCCCTCGGCATCAGTATACTTTATTTAATGTCCATACTACTCCATCACCAAGGATTAAACGTATATACCCCTCGGCATCGGTATACTTTATCGAATGTCCATACTATTCCATCACCAAGGCCAATAAGCCCAACAATCTAGTGGCAAATAAAACAATCAGCTTCGGAAAAACCAATATAGGAAGAACTATAATCTAATGCACGACGGAGTTCATCCTATCCGGACTCTTGCAAAATTGTGGGCCGCAAAATTGGTGGAAACAGCCCTAGAATTAACAGAAAAAGGGTGCTGAGGTGTGTGGACTGATGTAAGTTAGATAAGGAAGCCTTATCTAACAACTATATCTTGTAAACTGTAAATTATTTAGGGAAGCCCTATAAATAAACTGAGATTTTAAATGATGTGTAGTGTGTGGACTGAGGTAAGTTAGATAAGGAAACATTGTCTAACCATTAACACTTGTAAATTGTAATTTTTTAGGGAAGCCCTATAAATAAATTGAGATTTCAAATCTAATAAGGAAGCCTTATTAGAATATTTCTAAATACTCTGTAATTTTTACACAGATAATAGTATTTCTGAGTTTAATACATACGGTAGCCTTATTGCTATTATGTACCATAGGGAAGCCCTATGAGGTACTAGCAGTCCAGACAGAAGATACGTAATAAAGAAGTAATAGGGAAACCCTATTTCTAGGAGAATTAAGAGCATTTATAAATGTGAAAGGGAGACCATAACATATGTCATTATAAAGAGTAAATTCGGGAAGTCCGATGCACAAAAAAGTAGAAGTATTTGATTAGGGAAGTCCTAATTATAAATTATAAGCTGTAGTGTATAGGGAAGCCCTATGCACAAACACAAGTAAAAATTAGTAAGGTCCGATAGGGAAACCCTATCCGACCCTGCGGTAAGGGGTTCAAAATGTCGCCGAGCACAAGATGCAATTCAAAATCCACAGACGCAGTTGATAATCCTTGGATTGTAAAATTTGTAACAAAATATTCGCAGAGTCAGATGCAAAACTGTTGGAATGCCAACGTTGTAAAGAACATTTTTGTATAAAATGTCTAAAAAATCAAATACAGAGCATGATATATTATCAAAATCAGACACAATGTGGTTCTGTGTTAAGTGTAGGAAAATAGTTTAAGAACACATAAAATCATAGACCTCAAAATTGAGAAGAGATGTAAAGAGATTATGGAAAACTATGAGCAAACAATTAGTGATATAGAAAGTGAAATGAATAAGAAATGTGATGAACCAAGGGTGAGAGAAATTGCAATGGAAGAATTGGAGCTAAATAGCTGCAATGAACCTATTGCTTAAAAGATTGTTGAGGAAGTGATAGCTGGAGAGGGCAAGAATTTACAGACTGAACATAATGCATGGAAAAGACAACCCAAAATAGAAATTATTACAACAGTAATTGATGAGTTAAATGAGAGAAAAACAAGGGAGACAAATTCATTAATATTTGGTCTAAAAGAAAACGTTTCAGAGATATCACAAGAGAGAGAAGAACACGACACTGAGAATATATTACAACTTTATAAGGATGCTAAAATAACACTGGAAAGGGTAAACATACAGAAGACTTGGTAAGTTTGATAAGGAAAAAGCGTGTAGGCCTCTCTTGGTACAATTACAATGCGTTGAAGCAAAAATAACACTATTTAAGAATGTACATTACTTGAAAGCACTCCCTAAATACACAGATATAAATGTTATTAACGATTTAGCAAAGACCGGAAGGGCCAGAGAAAAGGAACTATGGGAAGAAGCTAAGAAAATGAATGACAAGGATGACACGGGGGACTACAAATAGAAAATGGCCAAGATAAAGAAGTAAAATGAAATAAAAGGACAAACCTGGTACATAGTGGGAAGAATGTTTTTAACAGTGTTAATGTAAATACGTTTACAGTTCTATCCAAATAGAACTGTTTTTATACAAATGCAGACCAATTATTTAATAAAATGGCGGAACTCATTGTTAGAACTAGAGATAGTAAACCAAACATCATAGGTATCACTGAAGTCAAACCAAAACTAAACCGATATAAACCTGCAATAGCAGAATTTTCACTAACAGAAGTAGGTAGCTACAAAATGTTTGAAAAACATACTGATAGGGAAGAAGACAGAGGCCTCATCTTATATTTAGACAATAAATTGGAAGCTACTGAGATACACATGGGGAAAAATTTCCAAGAGAACCTATTTGTGAATATAAAACTTAACCAAACTGATAAGCTACTAGTAGGTCTAGTATATAGATCACCATCTAATAGAACTAGTGAGAATAGTGACAATCTGTGCTCACTAATTTCAGAAGCAACTAATAAAGGTTATTCACACATACTAATTATGGGTGGTTTTAATTACCCGGATATCGACTGGGAGAACTGGAATACCAAAGGGGATAACATAAATAGTCATGAATACAAATTTGTTGAAACAATACAGGACAACTTCCTATATCAATATACGAGGAAACAACAAGATGGCGAGGCACAGATACCCCTCATATATTAGACCTGATAGTAACAAATGAGGAAACCATGATATCAAACCTTGAACATGTAAGTCCGCTTGGGAAGAGCGACCATTGTGTCCTAAATTGTGACTTCAATTGCTACGCTAACATATGTACTCAGCCAAAAACAGTGAAGATGCATAACAACGGAAATAATAGAGATTTTAATCAGGAGATTAAAAATATCAAATGGCAAGATATACAGTACTTAGTGAGACTAATAACATAGACACTAATTGGTCAACGTTTTTAACTATTTTAAGGGACCTTGAACACAGGTTCATCCCAACAAAAACAATCAACATGAATGGAAGAAGAAGAAACACTTTCCCAATTGACAAGAAAACAAGAGATTTAATTAAAAGGAAAAACACCCTATCCAAAAAAGTAGCGAGCAGTAGTGACCATCCAATTAGACAAGAATACAATAGAGTTAGGAATAAGGTGAAAGGGGCTGTCAACAAAATGAAAAAGAAGTTTGAAAAAGACCTATACGAGAATGCCAAGAAAAATCCAAAAGCTATCAGGAGCTATATAAAATCAAAGTCCAAAACGAGGGAGGGAATAGGAGATTTGCATATTGACACAGAAGATACAAATTCAGAGAAAACAGAAGACAACAAAAAGAAAGCCAACATCTTATCTGATTACTTTTCTAGGGTCTTCACAAATGAACCTCTTGGGGAATTACCACAAATGATACCAGTTGAAATTCAATATGAGCTAAAGGATCTAGTTATTAACAAAGATATGGTTTTGAAACTCCTCCATAATTTGAAGACAGACAAATGGGGTCCGACCTATAATCCGACAGTCCGATAGTCCGACAGTCCGATAGTCCGACGGTCCGAAAGTCCGACAGTCCGATAGTCCGACAAATGCTTTATTTCTTTGAAAGTTAACACTATAACATGTGTAATATGGGGCCAGCAACCGAACCGTTTACTCACCAAAGAAAGGTCCAGAACATCGGAAACACGATATCATAGACGGACAAACAATTGGCAGGGCCACACAAGAACTAAAAAAAACCACATAGATGAACAACACGGACTCCATAAAAACCTGGATCCAGTCGTGATGAACCGGTAGTGTAAGTATCCCGTATATTTTTCAGTAGCGACTACTTCAGGCTTTATTCACGTAGCGTGTAGCCGAGTCCAGCCAAGAAAAGTCACTATTGAAAAGAAAGATGAAATAAATGAATACAAAAAAAAAGAAATACAAAAAAAAAAGGAAAAGACAAAAAGAAGAGCGTACCAGTGACGCCGTGTCTCCCGCCCTTTATCATGGAATATGTATGTTAAAAAGCAATGTCGACACATTAATAGAGCTGGATACAATAATGTGTGCGAATTGATTGATTGATTGATTGATTGATTGCTTAAGGTCCAGCAAGCACGGGAACTTGTTTTTCTGTCTCTTCCGACGACAAGTTGGTCCTATTTTTATTCCCCGGGATTCCGACCGGTGACCCTGCTATTGTCGCCTTCTACGACAAGCGCATATATAAAAAGCTACGATTGAAGGAATTATCCCTTTTAAGTGACCTCTTATATCACGGAAAGAAACAGCATAGGAATATGACAAAATAAACAACTGTGCCATGATACGCTCCCCACCTTGTGACTATTGAAGGTCAATTGCTCAGCGTGAGAACAGTAATTAATATGCTGCATTTTTTAAACCAATTAATTGTATATACCATATGAAAACTGGCGTTTTCCAAACTGACTAAAATCACACCTCTCACTTGCTCCCCCTTTTATCAATTCAATGTATGTCACGACGTGACCTAGGCCCTATCAGTAAAAGGGGGAGCAAGTGAGATATGTTATCGTACGAGGCGTGGAAGGACGGACGAACGGCGGTATGTCATAATAAGCCCGTATTTTTACGGGCGTATAAAAATGAATGTCCCATATCCTCAAATTACGAATATATCATTTTTGGCCAAATTATTTTTCAAAACTTTCATCAGTTTGATTAAGGCGAGGTTGCTTATATGCATGGCGGACGGACGGACATAATTCTGGGGTTTTTCGAAGAAGGATGGAAATTTGCGAATGAAAACACGAGTATAAAGTAAGGGACCTATGTTTTCTACTTAATGGATCGTCAATAATAAAGTTGGTTTGGTAGTTATCATTTTTCTACGGTGATACATTTAAGGACACGCATTCATTTTGTTTTTCTGAAAAAAATATGTCGAGCACTCGATATAATATGATTTTGACAGTCTCACATATTTGAATTCATTCCTAATATAGCAAGCATACGGAAACATGGATAGAGAGGAAATTATTGGCATTTTGCATCAATGTAATTTCAAGCAAAAATAAATTATGATAATGTTGTTCTCACAATTTCAACTCGGCATTTAAGACGAATTCTACACAAAATGAAAAGTTCTCGAAATGATTAAATTTTCAAATTCCTTCTCTTTTGAACTATAAGTCCAAATCTTTCCTGAAGCTCTATAGGAATGATAAACATCCGTTGTTATTGTTTTTTTAACTTCTTTTATATATATGGCCTATATATGCTGTTTTTCGTATGGACTATCTGACTGTCGGACTATCGGACTGTCGGACTATCGAACTGTCGGACTATCGGAATGTCGGACTATCGGACTGTCGGACTCTCGGACTGTCGGATTATACCTACGGCCCCCAGACAACTCACTAGGACCGGATAGCCTACATCCTAGATTACTGTTTGAAATTAAAGAATCTATTGCAGAACCATTGAGTATAATATTTAATCAATCACTGGCTTTAAAAACAGTACGAAAAGAATGGAAAAATGCACAAATTAGTGCAATTTTCAAGAAGGTAATAAATCACAGGCAACCAATTACAGACCAGTTAGCCTAACATCAGTAGTTTGTAAAATAATGGAGAAACTAATTAGATTGCATATAATAAATCATATGAAGGCTAATAAATTGTTTTCAAACAAGCAATACGGATTCATAGAAGGGAGATCAACTGCGCTACAATTACTAGAGGTCATAGATAAATGGTCTGAGGCTCTGACGAGGGATTGGATATAGACTGTATTTGTGCAGACTTCCAAAAGGCCTTTGATAAGGTGCCACATAAAAGACTAATCAAGTAGATAGAAAATTATGGCATAACTAATCCCATTTTGAGTTGGATAGAGGATTTTCTATCAAGACGCTATCAACGAGTATTAATAGAAGGAGAGATATCAAACCGAATGGAAGATACCTCAGGCATACCTCAAGGTTCGGTTTTAGGCTCTATGCTTTTCGGTCTTTACACCAACGACTTGCCAGATGCTGTGGAATCTGAAGCCTATTTATTTGCTGATGACACCAACATTTTCAGGTCAATCAACAGTATAGATGACCAGCAAATATTGCAAAACGACTTGATTAAATTAGAAAATTGGAGTGACAAATGTCTTCTGAAATTCCACCCGGAAAAATGTAAACATATGAATATGCATAGAACACCAAAAGAGGAGGAAGTCAAATATAATTTATTGGGGCAGGACATTAGTAAAGTAAAGGACGAAAAGGACATTGGGGTCTTAATAGATGATGAGCTGTCGTTTGATAAACACATTTGTGAGATGGTAAGCAAGGCAAATTCTATTTTTGCAGCACTTAGAAGAACATTCAGAAACCTAACTGCAGATATATTTCTCCCGCTATGCAAAACTCTAGTGAGGACACATTTGGATTATGTTAGTTCAGTCTGGGCCCCATGCAAGAAAAAGTACATAGATAAAATCGAAAGTGTACAAAAAGAGCATACCAGGTTTTCACAATCTATTAAAGCTACCCTGAGCGAATAAAGAAATTAAAACTACCAACATTAGCACATAGAAGAATCAGAGGTGATATGTTTGAAACATATAAAATCATAAACGAGAAATATGACCCAGAAGCTAGTTCTTTCTTAAAACTACGTTCAAGCTCAGGAAACAGATTCAGCAGAAGAAACAACAACAACAAAATAGCCCAACAACGATTTAAAACAAGTTTGAGGAAAAATAGTTTTGCTATGCGTGTTGCAAAAGTTTGGAACAAATTACCAGACCAAGTCATACATGCAGCATCAACAAACGCATTCAAAAACCGCTTAGATAAATACTGGGAAAGTGAGGAGATATATTATTCAGACCATAGATCTGAAATTTCTGGAGGAAACAGAAGTGACATACAATTACCAGATATTGACATAATTGGAGAGTCCGGAGAAGTGAAACCAAGAGGAGCCAGTTCTGGAAACCACCATTAAGTACCATTAAGTAAGTAAGTAAATTGGTATAATGAAAAGTGATGCCTACAAACGACCAGATCTGAAAAAAAACTCAACAGACTATCATTGAAGAATTTAAACAAGCTTTTTAATGGAGACCACATCGATGATGTTATGGATAATGTTACCCAAAGAAGATTATAAGAAGAGTTTGAAGATACCAAAGAGGTAATCAGAATCCGTATATCGAAGAAGAACAGACAACGCAATGGCCAAAAGAAAAAGTACGAGCAAGTAATTAGTTTATAAATTGTTATAAAACCTTTGTTAATTGTACTTAGCATTGCACGAACAAATTGCGGATACCAATAGGGTAATCAGAAGCCTAAGTCTTTTAAAGAACGATAATACAATGGCCGGAAGAAAAAGAACTAAAAGACAGCATTACATTGTAAAACAAAGATTGAAGATACCAAGGTGTAATCAGAAGCTGTACGTCTAAAAATAACAGAAGAAAGAAAAATGTCAACAAAACAAATAATGGCCAACAAAACACTGCACAGTATTATTTCCGAAATTATTAATAGCGTTTATCTGAAGGTAAAGGAAAAACTTGAAGATATCAAAGTAGTAAATGGAAGAAGGACACAATACAATGGGAATAAAGAAAAAGTACAAAATGACAAACAATGATCTATTACACTCTACACAGAAAATAATATCGAGCATCACGAAACCCACTGAGTAACTAGACGAGTTCAGGTGCCCCGGAAGTGTAATCAGTACATAGATGGCAATAAAACCATTCATTACTTTTACTTTACATTGTAAAACAAAGTTTGTATATACCAAAAGTGTAATCAGCCGCAAGTCTTAGAAGAACAGACCACGCAATGGAAAAAGAAAAACAATTACAACAAAGCTAAAAGAAATAAAAGAATAAAATACACTGAGGAGCAGAAAATTAAAGATAAATCAATAAAACTGAAACATTGCTGAAAATGGCGTTAAACACCATAATCCGAAACCATAACCTCCATTATCTACAGAATAACACAGAAAGGCAGGCATAGTATATGCAACAGTAATCATGTTATTGTTAATCATTTAATTATTTTTGTGTTCAGAATAGGGTACGGTAATCATTTAATAATTAGATTGACAAGTGAAGAATATGGTTTGGTAAAACGTTTCTATTAGATGGATAGCAGGGGATAAGATATGGTGGTTATTTTATAACAGGAATGTATGGTAGTGGATGGTAGGCGATATGCTAAGTCATAGATAAGTTACAGCGTTACTCAATAACACAACCCACAACATCGACGAGAAAGTTCGAAGTTTACCTGTTTGTCAAATAGAGTATTCGAATCAATATGGCCGACTCTTGAACATCGGCATACTCATACTGTGATTGTGTGAAGTTTTACAAAGCATGAACCCAATGAAGATCAGGAGATAAACGCAGGTGCTAAGTATTATTCCCGAATTTACTGAACATGTTTATTTGAAGGTAACGAGAATGCTTGAAGATACCAAACGATTAATAGGAAGAAAGACACACAATACAATGGTAAAAGAGAAAAAGGTCAAAATGATAAACAATGATCTACAAAACACTACACAGAAAACTAAGATCCAACATCAAGTTCCCCACTGAATACCTAGAATACTCAGGTGCCCCAAAAGGACAATCAGTTCCTAAATGACAATAAAACCATTGGCTACTTTTATTGTATATTGCAAGAACAGTTTGGAGATACCAAGGTTGTAATCAGAAGTCGTTAGTCTTAGAATAACAGACAAAACAAAAAGACAACAAAACAAATAATGGACCACTAAACACTGAGCAGAAAACTAACGATTGAACAAACAACACGAATCTCAAAGACATAAGAGAATTAACAAAAATATCGTGTAAACCATGACAGTGAGAGGTCATGTAGTTGTGTTAGGGTATCAATTTTGCCTCTTTCTACGAATTTTGAAGGTCGCATTGTCATGCTGGAATTATTCATGTTGTTTTTATTATCACCTCATTTTTACTGTTTGTGTTTATTTATTGTATTTATTTATTTTATTACTTATGTTGGCTTGTTTGTTTTATGGTGTTTTAACGCCACTTTCAACAAATTTTCAGTTTTATCGTGGCGGTCAGTTTTATTGGTTGAGGAAACCGGAGAACAGGGAGAAAATCAACTTAATTTCTTATGTACGTCGTTCCAGAGTTCTAAAGTATTTGAATCATAAATAATAATATATTTTTTTATCTATGTTCATTTTTATTTATATCCATTTATATTTTGCCAAACTTGAATACTTGTAAATGTCTGATATTTAGGACTGTATTGTAATCTTTTAAATCCAATATTAGTCATTACATTTATTGTACCAAAAAAGTGAGGGATACATATATCTGTAATATCACGAAATTACAAAACTTTAACCTGGCAGATCTTAGTATATAATGAATTAACCTACCCCCTCTACCAATCTAATTGTCGTCTTCTATTTAAAAAGATTAATTAAGTATTAATGACGACAATTAACATACCTGTAAAGTGTCAGATTGCATGATGATTATTGAAATTTAAAGATTTAAAATCTACATTTTTGTTCACGTTTATTAAAGGATGGCCTTTAGATTTGATCTTTATTGTATGTTTTTGTCTTGTCATGTGAAATAGTACTTGATTGTCACGTAAGCTACATTTTTGCATTGACCAAGGATTTGTAGACATATATTTCATAGAGAGAATGATATAAAAAGGTAAATACATAAAAAATACATTAGAATTTGCAGCAAATGGTCATATTATTGTGCTTCTTTTCTCTACATAACAAGTGTTCAATATATACAAGCCTAAATAATCGTTTATTAATACCTAGCTAATTGTTAGTTTCTGTGTTACATCTACGCAACTAATCGTTTGTTTCTAGGTTACATCTACCTAACTAATTGTTTTTTTCTATGTTACATCTACCCAAGTAATCGTATATTTCTAGGCTACATTTATCTACGTTTGCTATCAAAGCGTCATTTTTCTGTTATTCATTTATTGAGTAATATAAGGCATGAAATAGTCAACTATTTTCTATACAACTGTGTTATTCTACAACAAGAGGCTTTCATACTTACCAAAGTTCTCCTTTTTATAACACAATATTATCTATAAAGTAGTGTTGTGCTACCACAACTGGCTTACACAATTACCGAAGTTTTTCTTTCTATAATGCATTATTATCTAGATAGATGTGTTGTGCTACCATAACTGGCTTACACAATTACCGAAGTTCTCCTTTTATAGCACAATATTATCTAGATAGTGTGTTGTGCTACAATAACTGGCTTGAGCAATTTCCGAAATTCTCCTTTTAATGATGCAATATTATCTAGATAGTGTGTTGTTCTACCTTAACTGGTTTACACAATTACCGAAACTATCCTTTTTATGTGGTCTGTTGTGGTCGTGATGGTATGGTAGTTAGATGTACAACTACATATACAATCAGTGCCTATCATTACTAAGGATGGGAGTTCGAATCCCGCTCATTACAAGGTGTACTCGATACAGCATTATGTGATACCATTTGTCAATGATTTGCGACAGGTCAGTGCTTTTCTCCAGGGACTCCGGTTTCTTCCACCAATAAAACTGAGCCCCATGATATAACGAAAATATTGTTGAAAGTGACATTGAACACCATAACCCTAATCCATATAACAAATGAGGTCTGCATCTTCACAAACGCCTTATTACGTGTCTACCATATTATCTACCATCAGTAGATCATTATTATACCCCTGATGTGTCCAAACAACATATTTGTCTCTGTTATTCCTTTGTTTACTGTTAACTATCGTTGTTATTTCGTTTATAACCGGTTGTGGTACTGGAGAACATTTAAACTATATGACGAAGTGTGTAAGTTTAAACATAATGTATTTGTCAATTAAATAGACTAAATGGATTAGACACAGGTTAAACCAGCTTAGCGAAGTGTGTTATGCGAAAAGATAATTTATACCCATGCCATATAGTGTAATACTTTAAATGGTGTATGAATCTAAAGCAAAATTTGTTTCTTAGAATTTAAATCATTATCAACTATTGATAATTCATTATGTTAAAGATACGATATTGGTAGTTCATGATGTTAAGGGGTAATTTTCAAATTAAATATATTATACCTAATATGACGCCTGCGACTCGTAAAAATAATTTTACCAATCAATATCTTTGTTCATTTTCTTTTTTAATTGCTTCATCCGAATTTCATACCTATGGCATACGCCATTGATTCTAAGGTAGACAGAGTGCGACAAAGTGACAATAATTATCCTTGTGTTATTTGATTGACAGCTAACTTTGTGTCTATAATCTAGTAGTATTTCTCTGGTTCGTTTTACACAACATATTGATTAACTTCTAGCATACATATTCACATTTCTAGATATATCGCAATAATTATTCATGTTGGTTGCTGGTTTTATCGCAATAATTATTCATGTTGGTTGCTGTTTTTATCAGAATTTTAGGAATTTATTTTGATCTTTTGAAAATCAATTATAGTAAATACATATAACATTTATTATGCAATAAATAGAGAAAATAATTCTCTACAATATCGTCATGACATTCGATAATCCCCTGTTGGCTCGTCTTAATATCAAATCGACTTCGTCCTAACTAGACCCCCCTTTTTTCCCATTTCTCCCAATGCAAAACCAAATACAAATCTGGCAGTAAATATTAGGGCTATAAAGTTTCATAATGTATAGCTAATATTGATAATGACAACATACAAGTTAACGTTCTATCTGTTATGTACATTTATTGAAGGGTGGTATTTAAATTTAGATCTTTGGTATTCTCCATTTTAGTCATATGATAGTTTTACTTCCTTCTGCCTGGTTGATGTCGATTGCTGACATTTTATTTCTGTAGAGGTGAAAATGTTATAAACAGGTAAATATACATACAAATCAGATTCTATGTTTATATTAATATATTTCTGTAAATGACAACACACAATATTGTTTTGTAAAGCGACATCCGTTAATGTTGTTGTTCGGGGATTCCTTTTATATCATTATGGTAGACATTCCATGACAAAATGTCGTATCATATCAACACAACATAAATTCTAGTTCCTAGAAACATTACAAACTTTGTAAGAAACGTCACATCTTTGAAATGTCCAATAGAGGTACCCTGTAAGACAAACATTTATCATTTAATATTATTAGTTGTGTTATGATACATTAAGTGGTTAAAACAAATATTACACTTATAAACCTAGGAAAGCGTGGTATACGAACAAAGTAGTTATATTTATATACACGGTTTTTGAAAAGTGTGTGTGGGGGGGGGGGGGGGGGGGGGGGGGGGGGGGGGGGGGGGAGGTGTAAAACAGTTTGGCATGGCAAATACATAAATGATTTTTTTGCGAGAGTGTATGTTGATTTTCTTTTGTAAACATGTCTTATATATTAAAGTGGCTTATGCTATGAAACATGTTCATAGAAATGTTAGATAAAAAACGCCGAATGTCGGCAAAGAAGTGGAAAAATACCTTCAAAGCAATTCACAGATAGCAAAATATTGAGCTACTCAGAAGCTACTAAAACCCGGAGTTAAATTTAGGTCCACCGAAAATGGATTATTATCAAATGTTTCACTTATTTTTGCCTTGTGAAAACTAACATGCGTGTCTTTACGTTCTGAGTTCCGTGTTGTGTTATAAAAATATTCGCCTTATTTGATCTCTTAAAAAGTTTATATTCCGATATCAAGATCTTGTCGAAATATATTCGGTCTCTGCAGAAACGATTATAAGCGATGCATTTTCATATAGTGAAAATGTATAAAGATAAAGAAGTCAAGAAAAATGTCAAAGATATTTTTTTATCAATGTGTGACGTAAAAATGTTTTTGACATTTACTTCACTGAATATAGTACTGCTTTGACAATTATTTTACCTATTTTGTTCCTGTATTTAAATACTGTTATAGTGACAGCCGGAACCTTTGAACCGTAATGAGAGCGGGAGGTTTGGCGCTTTAAAATCTGATTCAACCCACCATTTCTTTAGATATGCCTATACGAAGTCAGGGTCATTACGGTTTTCACAGTTTTCCGGTTGTTGACTGATTTTGTCTGTTTATATAATTATGAGTTTTGACTTTCCCTTTGTAAGATTGTTCGGAGTTCGGTAATTTTGTTATTACCCTTATTTACGATTTCCGCATAAAAACGATGTTCGGTTCGTCTTTACCACCAGTTGTTTGTAGGATGGTGCATGTTTTATTCGCGTGATTTATGCTTGTTTACGCATAGTGGTGTCCAACACATATTGTGTTTTGTCTTTGTTTTATTTTCATCGTCTTGTGTACCCTATGTTGCCAGTTTATCTAGATTACACTTTTGTTATTTCCGCTTTCATTCTTCTCTAACGTCTTGTGTACCCTATGCTGCCAGTTTATCTAGATTGCACTTTTGTGATTTCCGCTTTCGGTTTTCTCTAACGTTTATGTAAACATTTGCAAACGTTTGATAACCATGACTGCTTATGCTACCTTAAGAAATGTTTGAAAATACCAAAGGGGGATGAGCATCCGTAAATCGAAAAAGGACAGACAACATAATGACCCAAGAAAAAGACAAAAGGATAAACAACCGTCTATGTATGTTGGTTGCATTAATTGATATTTTCGTAATAAAACTCTTTTCGTATGACTTAAAAGATCATACTTTCATTTTACAGACATCGGCGTTTACTACCCCCTTTAGGCTTTATAATGGTTGATACCACCCGCGTACTAGTACTAATTAGTCTTCAATGTTAGCACTGTCCCTAGTCCAACAATAACAGATTCCATACTTTTTTCTCGTACTTTTCTATTCTACTTCATTTAACTTTCCAATGGATGTGATAGGGGATATAAAGGTATTTTTAGTATCATTTAATTTCAAATACTAGTAATGTCCTCTCTATAGGCCATGCCTACTCATATTATTTTGTGATATTCAACTTTCACTCAAATATATACACACTGGCCAGACAGAAATGCTGTGCTCGTATCTAGGCAATGTCTACTCCATATTATTTTAATAATAAAATAATTAATCAAAACTAAAACAAAATATTAATAAGTGTAAGTTGACATACTAAATGAGACAAACAACAAACCGGAAATTGCCCATATAACTCACGCGCGGGAATTTCAAGCTTGAAAAAATCCCGCACGAGGTTATATTTCCTGATGAGCGTGGCAAGTGAAGCTAGAATAGAAAAATATAACGCAAAATATTGAATTTCTAATATTAAAAGAAATATGATTCGAAAATATAATATATGTAAATATCTAATATTGATGACTTGGTTGTAATCTTTAAACATCAATTTTAGTCAATGCATTTATTGTACCAAAACATGTGAGGGACAAACATATCTTTAATATCACTAAAATAAATAAAACCTTTAACCTGACAAGTCTTAGTATATAATGAGCCATACCCCCTCTAACAATCTAATTGTCGTCTTCTATCTAAAAAGATTAATTAAGTATAATATAATGACAATTACAGTATCTGTAAACTGTCAGATTTCATACCGATTATTGAAATTTAAAGGTTGAAAATCTACCTTTTTGCTTACGTTTATTGAAGGATGGCCTTTAGAATTTATCTTTATTGTATGTGTTTGTCTTGTCATGTGAAATAGTACTTCATTGTCACGTAGGCTTCATTTTTATATGGAACGAGGATTTGTAGACATTTCAACATACACTTAATATTCACCGTGTGCTAATTAACTAATTACTATTGCATTATATCATATGCATGTTATATGTTAATAAAAATCAGTTAGAAAGGTTTATATTAAATGTAAAGATGATAATTGATTGTTAATTATTTGTTAATTTTACTTTTGCGAATCGTGACAAAGACTTCCCCATTAGCCCCTATGCTTTAATCAGTATACACATATTTGTATACTCCCATTGAAATATCAGATAAACCTTTTTTATTTACATCAACATACCAAGATTGTCCTTACTAAGTGAAAAAGATCAATGGTCCTACATGTAAATTAACATTATGTGATATTATTATTGAACATTTTGGTATTATTTTTACCAACATACATGCAAAGAACTTAAGAATTCTCTAAAAATATTGATATCAGTGGTGGGCTCAAAGTGGTCGTTTGGAGTAAACTCTATGATTTACTCTTTGTCCCCCTCATTTATGTTTATACACAACAAAACAGAGATATATGTTTATTATGATATAAGAAAGAAACTACATACATGATACATATCAAAACATAATAATAAAATAAACATCCTTTGGCGTATAGCTGTCTCGGTTGTTGTCACAGTTTTTGATCGCATAACGATTGATTAATTTCCAAGCTTGGGAATTATATCAATCAAACACCCGAGTTCATGCTTGAACTACATGTTGTTGAATCTCCCCCTAACTAATGAGTTCATGCTTGAACTGACTGATGAACCCTGGCCCTATTTATGACTACAAGCATGTAGACCATAAACGTCAGTGGTGAAAGTCCATGCATGGACTGACGGCAGACTGACTTAGGACAGTACGATTGATTAATTTCCAAGCTTGGGAATTATATCAATCAAACACCCGAGTTCATGCTTGAACTACATGTTGTTGAATCTCCCCCTAACTAATGAGTTCATGCTTGAACTGACTGATGAACCCTGGCCCTATTTATGACTACAAGCATGTAGACCATAAACGTCAGTGGTGAAAGTCCATGCATGGACTGACGGCAGACTGACTTAGGACAGTGATCAGTTATTAGCTAGGGTCGTGAAACCTTTGACAGGTGTCTTGTCTGTATGCTAACCAAGACTCGTGCCAAAAGTGTCATTTACTGCGACAAGCAACTAAGTCATCAATAACTTACCCATCGAATTTGGGGAATTTGAGTTAAAATCAACGAAAAAATGCCAAATCAGTTGATGACTAATGACTATAGGAGACAACTGAACCCCAAATGAAGATACGCGTTATGTAAAGAGAATTACGAAAGGCATGCAATATATAACTTCATTAACTCATTATACATTTTAAATGACATTTAGCAAAGCATCATGAAGTGTCGAAGTAACCTATAAAGTACTCTGACGATTAGCTGTAAATATAAACGTATTACCATCAGCTTCTAAATGAACTAGTTTATCACTGATTAGTACAAGAGTTTACATTCATTTGATAACAGTAACAATATAAATCAGCAGCGAGAGTGTCTGGTGAATGTTTCTAATTGCACTTTATGATGCATGAAATGTAATACCCATGTCTCTCATCATGTGTTATCGTTCTATAAACACGAATTTAATTAATTCAAACATCCATGTCTTACTATCGTCCAATGTTCTTGTTATTTATTGCTCCCAGCTGTGTTGAAATTAAAACACATATAATTAATACGAGTTGTAAAGTTATGTCACTATCCATCAACAGTTTAGTAGCCATTGATGAATAATAAAAACAAAACACACAAAATAAAAATATACAATTGTGTACTCTTTCTGTATCTGATGACGGGGATTAGTATGCCCCACCGTACAGTGTGAGCTGATTGGATGTTAGTGACAATTAAACAAAATATTGATCAATACATTACATTTGGATCACTTGAACAAATGAAAAACACAATTGAGTTGATGAAATCTCACTCATCAAGTGTGAACTCTACGTAAGTAAGAAATTGTGTGAATTATGGATAACAATATACGAGGATTATTATGCCCCGACACTAACGAAATGCACAACGATAACACTAACATCCGAATTTTATTATGCCCCAAAACACTGTGTTAGCACTGAACCATTCAATCGAGTAACGCTTTTTGGGCCTGCTTGATTGTCGACATAGAAGTTCTAATATAACGGGTATAGCATAGTGAACTCCAACGTCCGAGAGTCTGAATAAGATTGTCTTCAATTTTTGACCCTGCAGTTGTACTCGCCCCAATTCTGAAGCTGTGACCTTATACAAGTCAGAATTGTATCCTAATGATGTGAGTATCCGTTTTAGTGAATAAATGAAATAATGTCTCGTTAACGCCTTCCCGTTCTCCATTACAAAGAATGGTTCTTTATCATTATTCCTTTCAAATGTTTTATTTCGAAATTCAACATATCGTTCCAAAGAAATGACGGGACAAACTGAAACCCCTGACGAAAATAAATGAATATTGACACCCTCACGAAAAGGGTCTGTTTTAGAGGCTTTCAGATGTAAAGTCACTCTGTCATTATGGAAATGCACATCTTCCATACATACATTGCATTCTGGGTCGAAAGAATGTAATATGGTGAATTCACCGCAACGTAGAAAGCCGAAATACGCCATAACACATGTTGCTTCTAAAAGTATATCGGTATACGGTGTGAAATACATTTGTCTCAAAAGATGACAAATATCCCGCAGTAAACCGAAAGTAATCTGTAGTCTAGGTTTGGTTGAATGTGACTCATTTTTCTTAATTCCTCTATATAGGGCATCAAGCCGATAAAGTTTGTCAGATGCATTGCTAAATACAGAATTTGTCCCGGACTCTAGATATTTATACCGTATTCCACAAATGTACATTTTAATAGTAGAACATTTCAAATGTAAGTTTTTGAAGCAATGTGTAGCAAAATGAATAAGTGATTCCTCAGTTAACGGAGGCATATATGAATTTGTCCAAAGTACTCCAGTCATGCTTAGAAAGGTGACATAGGCGGAATAACCGCATTCATATTGTGTACGGGTTCTTGGTGCTATTGATGTTTTAAGTAAACAACTTACAGTATTAGTTAATTCCACATTACGAGTGAGTAGTGAGGACAGGTTGTCGCTTGGACATCTGCTTCCGGTGCTACTTTCCGGAACGTCTAAAAATCTGTACCAATGAACGAAATAATTCGGTCGACTTTATTTTGAGGAAGCCTAGCTTCCATATAAGCAGTGTCTAATATAACTCCTAAATACTCTAAAGTTGTATCTGGGCCCACGGTCTTCTTTGTAGATAGCGGTATATTCAGTTTTTTGAAAATCATGGTAAGAATAGCCATAGTTCTGTCTCCTGACGTATCAGCAGTTTGAATTGTCAAAAAATCATCAAGTAAATGTAGTATTACAGGAATATTGTAGTTATTCTTGGCTATCCAACAAATAGCTTCTGACAAATTGTCAAAAATTTTAGGTGATGAGCGTGAACCAAAACAAAGACGTACATAATAGTCATATAACTTTCTCCATTTGATACAGTACAAATGGTGCTGATCCTTTCTGATCCCTAACTGCTTAAATGCGTCTGAGATGTCCACCTTGTTTAATATTGAAAAACGCCCGAAATCTTTTATAGCGCTGATCGCATCATCTATCCTAACGTAGGATAGCGAACATTGTTCTTTATCAATTAAATTGTTAATGCTTGAATGCTCTTCACCGTCATGAGGAGACGATAAATCGACTATTAATCTCTTTTTTCCTGAATATTGACCTTCAACTATACCTATCGGGCTTACACGATACATATCAAAAGGGGGCTTCTCAAACGCCCCTTTGAGAGAGCCTTTCTCCACCTCTTGTTTAATTAAATTATCAACAATGTCTGGATTACGAAAAGCTGATTGGAGATGTTTACATTCAACTGTTGGTAAATTTGTCTTTGATACCATAGTATCAAAACCGTTTTTGATTCCATTCTAATAAATATTGTACAAAATGTCTGTCGGGATGTTTTAATAATTCTTCAGCTAAATTATCAACGTTAATTTGAGATGCTGATACATTGTCGTTCGCGGTGAGTCACCTGTCGGCAGCTTTCTGCACGCCAGATGTTTTATTTTGATTTTGTTTGCAAAAATTAGTTTTCTCACATGTCTTAAATCCATGACCTTTGTCCTTGCGCTTGAGACAGGCGTGACTAAATTTACAGTCTTTCCATTTACACGTTCCGTAATTAAAATTGTTACATAAATCATGACCTTCTACTTGAATGATATTTCTACCATATCAATCTTTGTTTTTCTCTCCCACTGACCGAATATTTGCCATGCTTTGTGGGGCCTTTTGAAGGGGAATTTCTTTACTCCTTTGTTTCTTGCAGAATTTAGTTGTGTGATCGTAATCACCACAAAGTTCGCATTCCCTACTTTGTGTACCATGCATAACTAGATGTAACAGACGATCGTCTACTTTCCCCCAGTTAATAGCAATGTTGTGCTCTATTATTGCATTAGCAGCCTTAGCTGAAAACATTTGTGATAGCGATAAAACTTTGGGCCGTAATTAGTGGCAATATCATTGATATCTGCCTCGTATTGATCAAGCTCGTCACGTCGCTGAGGGTACACTTTACAAATAATGTTTCTGTATTTTCTAAATGCCTTATTGAATTCATCTAGGGTAAGACATTGCTCTAACCGAGTGTCCTTTGGAGCTGACAACTCTACAGTTAGCCCTTCGGAGAAGATTGTACGGGTCTGTGGTACTTCATTCTTAGGATAAAGTAATAAGGCTAAATTGATGTCCTTATCTTCAACAATTTGCTTACGCAATGTCGGAGACACATAATCCAATTTTGGTAAGTCCTCTGAATACACAATACGTTTTGATGTGTCCACCTGTCTACGAAATGTTTGTTCCACATTAGATGGATTCAAAGGAGTAGCTGTTCTGTAAGTTGCTTGGAAAGCCGTCGATAAATCGAAGTTCGACTTCTGATTTGGAGTACTACCAGTAGCACCCTTGTTTTGAAGAATTCCTGCCACCATTGAAGACATTGAAGAAAGAGCTTCTGTAGCTGTTTTTAGAGCACAAGTAGTTTCCTTAAGAAGTTCTTCTGTATGCGTAGCGCCACTATTTTGATTTGTTTGTTGTACTTGAGTCTCCATTTCATTTTGTTCCATACTTGGCTCAGTAGACGTATTGTCGTTTATATTAATAGTATCTTGAGGAACTTCACCTTCACTTTGTGGGGTGTTTTTATAATTCTCAAAGTACAATTGCCGAATCATGTCTAGTCGCCAAGTAGATTTCACGGAAATGCCCATCTCCTTAAGATAGTGAATGTATTGTTCTTTGTTCCAATGCATTGGATCACTTGGATCATGCCGCGCAGGACGTTTTCTTCCACTCATTATGAATTTGTCTATTTCATGAGATAGATAGATGCATAATCCAATTTACTTAAATTATGTAGAAGGTGTTAATCACTAGAATAGAATTAATTTTTAATTGATACGAAAGTTAGTCTGATGCAAATGTATCAACATGGCGACTTCCATAGCAAAATATAATGACACATAATCACGTGCTTACGCTGCATCTATTTCATACATGAGGCGCCATAAGGTTTGATAGAGTGCTTTGTGTGTATAAAACCAATTCATCTAAGTAAACTTATTACGTTGCATCTATTTCCTACAAGAGGCGCCCTACGGTTTGATAGAGCGCTTTGTGTGTATAAAACCAATTTATTTAAGTAAACTTATATAAATAACCCTTAAATTGGATATCCACTTAAATTAGTCAAAACTAAAAACAAAGTTTTCAATAAATCAAATACACATGTGGAAGGAGCTGATTTAGGATATTATGCAAGTTTATTGACAGCTTTTTTAGGCATAAGCTCCATAAACATTGTTAGCTCACATGGCCAATTTTGTCCCCCTCATTTATGTTAAATTGGATATCCACTTAAATTAGTCAAAACTAAAAACAAAGTTTTCAATAAATCAAATACACATGTGGAAGGAGCTGATTTAGGATATTATGCAAGTTTATTGACAGCTTTTTTAGGCATAAGCTCCATAAACATTGTTAGCTCACATGGCCAATTTTGCCATCAGGTTTCGTTCGTCGTCCGTCCTATGTCGTCGTCGTCGTCGTCTGTCGTAAATTTTTCACATTTTAATCTTCTCCTCAGAAACCACTGAGCCAATTTAGACCAAACTTTGGTGGAATGGTCCTTGGATGGCCCCCTTCCAAAATTGATACCGGCTTCCAACCAAGATGGCCGCCAAGCTAAAATTGGAAAAAAGGGGGATGAAATGTTAATTGTCCATTGATTCTTTAGTACAAATCAAAATGAGCTCATATTTTAACCACAGCTACATGACAAGGTGTAGTTTAACAATATTCCGGGTTTTTGTGTGAAATGTTTCTTTCAGCCGATTTATACCGATTATGCAAATTAGGCATATTATGATAAAAGATCGCATTTAAATCTTCTCCTCTGATACCGCTGAACCAAATTAAACCAAACCTGGCAGGGGTGGTCCCGGGGTGGGTCCCTTTCAAAATTGTGTCCGACAGTCCCGCCCTCCATTCAAGATGGCTGTTGTTGCTAGAAAAATAGAAATGTCTTCAATTGTCCATTGCTGCTTTAGTATAAGTCAAAGTGAGCTCAAATTTTAACTGCAGTTACATTGCAAGGAATAGTTTAACATATATTCCTTTTTTAGCTCACCTGGCCTTTAGACCATGTGAGCTATTGTCATCACTTTTCGTCCGTCGTCCGCCCGTCCACATTTCACATGTTAATCTTCTCTTCAGAAACCACTGGGCCAATTGCAACCAAACTTTGGTGGAATAGTCCTTGGATGCCCCCCTTCCAACAATGTGTCCGGTGATCTCGACTTCCAACCAAGAAGTCCGTCAAGCTTAAAATAGAAAAAAGGGGTGATGAAATTTTTAAAAAATCTTCTCCTCTGAAACTACTAAGCTAATCTCAACCAAACTTTGCTGAAATGATCCTTGGGTGGTTCCCTTCCAAAAGTGTGTCCAGCATTTCAGACCTCCGATGAAGATGGCCGCCACAGCCGAACTTAATTTAACATAGGACCCTATGGGACATTCCCATAAAAATGTTCTTGTCTGAAACCATTTGCTCAATAAGAACTAAATTTTGATGAAATAGTCATTGGATGGTTCTCTTCCAAAAATGTGTCCGGGGGTTCGGCCCTTCGACCAAGATGGCCCCACAGTCGAACTTAGCTTAACATAGGACCCTATTGGAAATTCACATAAATATCTTCTCCTCAGAAACCATTGGACCAATTGCATCCAAACTTTGGTGGAATGGTCTTTGCATGGCACCCTTCCAAAGTTGTGTCCAGTGATCCCGACTTTCAACCAAGATGGGCGCCAAGCTGAAAATAGAAAAAAAGGGGAATGAAATTTTTAAAAAATGTTCTCCTCTTAAACTACTAAGCCAATCTCAACCAAACTTTGCTGAAATGATCTTTGGGTGGTTCCCTTCCAAATTTGCGTCCGGCATTTCAGACCTCTGACCAAGATGGCCGCAACAGCCGAACTTAATTTAACATAGGACCGTATGGGAAATTCCCATAAAAATCTTCTTGTCTGAAACCATTTGCTCAATAAGAACTAAGTTTTGATGAAATAGTCATTGGATGGTTCTTTTCCAAAAATGAGTCCAGTGGTTCCGCCCTTCGACCAAGATGGCTCCCATAGCCGAACTTAGCTTAACATAGAACCCTATGGGAAATTCACATAAAAATCTCCTCTTCAGAAACCACTGGGTTAATCCCAACCAAATTTTAGTGGAATGGTCCTTGGATAGCCCCCTTCCAAATTTGTGTCCGGTGATCCCGACTTTCAACCAAGATGGCCGCCAAGCTAGAAATAGAAAAAGGGGGGATGAAATTTAAAAAAAATGTTCTCCTCTGAAACTACTGAGCCAATCTCAACCAAACTTTGCTGAGATGATCCTTGGGTGGTCCCCTTCCAAAATTGAATCCGGCATTTCAGACCTCCGATCGAGTTGGCCACCACAGCCGAACTTAATTTAACATAGGACCCTATGGGAAATTCCCATAAAAATCTTCTTGTCTGAAACCATTTGCTCAATAAGAACTAAATTTTGATGAAATAGTCATTTGATGGTTCACGTCCAAAAATGTGTCCGGCAGATCGGCCCTTCGACCATGATGGACCCCACAGCCGAACTTAGCTTAACATAGGACCCTATGGGAAATTCACATAAAAATATTCTTGTCTGGAACCAGTTGCTCAATTGGAACCAAACTTTGATAACATAGTCATTGGATGGTCCTCTTCCAAAATTGTGTCTGGTGGTCCCGCCCACTGACCAAGATGGCTGCACAGCTGAACTTAGATTAACATAGGACCCTATGGGAAATTCACATAAAAACCATCTTGTCTGGAACCAGTAGCTCAATTAGAACCAAACGTTGATGGAATAGTCATTGGATGGTCCTTTTCCAAAATGTGTCCGGCAGTTGCGCTCTCCCACCAAGATGACAGCCACAGTGCAGTTTCGTTGTTATTGAAAGCAACTTTGATCCAGGTGAGCGATTACAGGCTCCTGGGAACCTCTGGTATTAGCACCTGTGTAGTAGTCTCAGTAATCTTGTGTCAAGGAACATTTTGATTAATTAGTCATGGGAAATAGTGATGAATAATTTGTAATGTACATAATAATTAATTCAAGGACTGGTTTGAGAACAAAACAAAACACCACTAGCAGATTTAACATTTATATTAATAAAAGAATATCACTTTTGAATTGATATTATTATCCCTGTATTTGTATACTGAAAAACATATGAAAAATCAGGGTAAACAATTATATGTATTCATGCAGTGTACTTGTATAGACATAAACATGGCTGAACTCAGAGAGTCTGGCGAAAGTATGCAGTTCCTGAAAGTTATAGAGCATGCTAACGCCAGACTAACAATAAAAGAGGCAACAGAGCCACCAACATTTGGCAGGTAACTGACCAATCCTATAATTACATACACTCGAGTACACATTTTTGCTATGCACAAAGCAGGGATTGAACTATTACCATAGAGGTTATTGACTGATGGTCAACTGTAGTCGTATTTAAACTAGCAACTTAGACTACTCGGCCACCTAGGCCCCCCACTAGCCGTTATATGCACAATTTCATTACAATCCTTGAACACAGCATAGTTTTATAGGAATTAGCTTGTACAGTACATAGGTGCATTTTTTTTATTCAAATGCTTTTCAAAAAAAAGAATGGTTTCAGGCATTTATTTCATATTCCAATTAGGTAAGGATAAGTTTCAAATGTACACACATAAAATAAATATTCAACCAAATAATGTTTGCATAAATTATTGCATAAACAAGACTTGATTCTCAAAATCTGTGTCCCCCAAAAAAGGTGAGTCCCCCAGACCAAAAAGTTGCAGATAATTGTTTCTTATGACAAAAATAGTCTACTCCTCACCAGCTTCACATTCTTATTTTTTCAAATCTGAAATTTTCTGCTCATCATAAGCTAGTTATTTCATTAAAAACAAGAATTAATTCTCAAAATCCGGCCATAATTTTCAAAGAAAACTAGAATTGTTTCAGAGGATTAAAACCCATGTCTCCCATTCATGAAACTCTCAAGTAAAATATTTGACCTCAAGGTCAAAGTCAAGGTCAAACTGTGATCATGATGGTACGTGAGACACTGTCTCATCATTATACAACCACATACTAAATATCATTAACCTATCTAAAAAGGCAAAAAGTTATTGCCCAGACACAAACACACTTAAAAAATATCAATTATTTGACCTTAAAGTCAAAGGTCAAACTGATGTCACGATGGAACACGACACACCGTCTCATGATTATACACGGTACACTAAAATACCAAATATCATTAATCTATCGTAAAAGACAAAAAGGTTATGACTCGGACACCATAACACTTAAAAAATATCAATTATTTGACCTAAAGGTAAAAGGTCAAAGACAAAATGTGGTCATGTTGGTACATGATTATACACCTGCATACCAGATATCATTGACCTATCTGAAGAGACAACAAAGTTGGCCCGACAGTAAATTTGCAAATCCATTCAAATTGAACAAAGAGTTAACTCCCTTTTTTGTCTATTTTCTTGTATAATTTTACTTATATCTTTTTTATTTGGAATGTGACCCACCAATTTTTGAACTTTATCTTTTTAAGAAACATTTGAACCATTCAATAACAAAAAATCAGAAAATTCTATGGATTAGAAATGGAGAACATCCACCCAAATTTACTCAACAGGTGTCGCTCGAGTACCAGCGGTGGTTAGCGGAGCGTATTATTATCGCTTAGACGTTTGTAACCTATGTACACTATTATTTCAAACACAATTTCTATCTAATTATCCAACAATAATTATTTTTTATTTGTATAACAATATTCCTCAAGTTAACAACAAATGCATCATAAGTTGTAACCATCTTCTGACATGTTATACTAAAGTGATCACGTCATTACGTTGAAATAAGACAAGGACAAGGTTGCAATCATATCTGGATCACGGGCACCTGCTACTAACTGTGAATGCGAATATAAAATAAAATTGAATACATTCTTATTAATTTTTTCTTATATGTTCTCCATGAGCAAAAATCAATAATTTTCAATAATTTTGTAATTAGTAAATACGCATAGCATACGTACAATAACTGTTGAATGAGGAGACTATATAGTACACGTGTACGTACGTTGTTAAACAAAGTTTGATATTTGTTCACATTCTTTGTATTTCCATTTTTAAAAGATTTTCGTGTTGGTTTCCTAGTTTTGTTGTATCGTGATTTTCTACTTTCATGGTAAATAATCGTTTATTAATGGTTAGAATCAAATAATTTCGATCAATTTCACGTACATTAATGGGGTTCACCTACGATTTTTACGCTAATAGGTGGCGCATGTGTTCCATCAGTTATTACTTTCGGAACTCCTCGGCTAGCATCAATAACATAACTAATGTAAACTACGATATTGATTTACAAAGAATAAAAATCGTTTATTTTCCACTATGTCCAACTTTTAAAGTAGACCTGAATACACCTCAGTGCCTATAATCCTAGCTATTTTATTAGTTTTTCTCAACAAGCACAGTCTTGGAATATCTGCATGCCCAATATTAGATACGATAACGTAACCCTCAGTCCGCTTTTGCTCCCAGCCAGGGTTACGAATCGGTCCCATTCAACGTATGGGAGCAGCGCCCGGAGTGATTCACACCGGTCGGTTTTGTGTCCTAATTCCGTTGGAAGTGGTTGGAAAAATTAACGGGGGTGAAAGATAAATATATTTAGGTAAACCTTGAGGTGCTAAGTAATCGCTGCATCAATCCATGGTAGACTTATATCCATCTGAAAATTTGAATGCATGAAATCTTCTTTTTGTCCGACATTTTGTTTACAAGTTGCTATTTCACGTACACTTGCCTCGTTTTGGAGATATCCTTATTTGGATCAATCGTAGTAAAGCACATCGTACTATTCGTAGTAAAGTTTTTCATATTTGGAATTCAGATCCATATATGGATAGGCTCCGCCCATCACGAGAGTATACGTAAGGTGTCATGGCGGACAAGAAACAATTTTCGAATACTAAATCGATTGTGAAGGTAGAAACAGGTATTGTAACACTTATTTCGTATCGCCATTACTTAAAAATTGTAGGGAATAATAAGTTATGACCAGATATGCAAAAAGAAAGTTGAAATATTCACTTAACGAAAATTTTAATTTGCTCCCATACGTTGAATGGGACCGATTCGTAACCCTAACTGGAGCACAAGCGGAATGAGGGTTACGTTATCGTATCTAGCCCAATATATCCAATGCAAAAAAAACAAAAAAATCCTGGTCACCTTTACCTAACCTTTTTCACATGGTTACCGGTAACCCTAAACACACAATTATTTTTTTAGGTCTCGTATGCATGTATCTTTTATCTCATGTATGTATAAAAAATATTTTTGATCTACCCGATGCTTGAAAAAAAAATTGGATTCTCTACCGACAGACATAAAAAATCTCATGCCCCCTTCCCTCTTTCACTAATAAAATTGTTGGGTGTCTAATAAAGAAAACAAGTGAGTGGGAAGACATGTCACTCCACCCGGGCACACTAATTAATATTCCGATTCCTAGCCGGCCAGTCTTTGTTCTTACTTGCATGCTTTAATAGTAGAGAAGCAACAACTACCAATTTTATAGTCTTTGGTTTGACCAGACTGGGGCTCTATCCCATGGATCTAACACACTCAAGGCGAGAATGCTAACCATTACACCACCGATGAGATAGGAAACCATTTTGTCTACAGAACAATAACATAATACCACCACAACAAAATGTATGTGGTCGTATAAAAATCACACTGAAAAAGGAGCAGTCCTTCAAAACTTTCATTAAGCAAGGGACTTGTGCCCAAGTTGCTTAGTTGAAGTTAGTTAATACAGTCAATATCATCAAACACACATTAAAAAGATCATAGATTAGCTTCCAGTCAGATTTGAACTGACATCTTTTCAACTTTATTGAAATGTACTACCTTGTACTATAGAAGCCATAATGATTGTAATGTTACACAAAGTACACATACAGATAAATAAACAACGCAAACAAGTACTTCAAAAGCATCTTGTACAAAGGACTGTATTTACAACATATTATTAACTACAGATGTACATGTATTTTAATCTTCACCATAGGATAGTTAAATGTTTAAATTGTGTATTTATTGACACTGATTACATCAGGTAATAATATTCATTAAAAAGTTGTTAATGTTTTCGTGATTCATGAAACCTGTTTTTTCTCTAGCTACTGTTAGTAGCGACTAGCCCCTTCGCTTAAATAGTCTTAAACTTAAAGGGTCAATATATTACTTTAATAACAATATATGATATAAATATACAAGTATAACATGACAAAAAGACAAATATTTAATAACAAAAAATTACGAATACCCAGAAAACTGAAGACTGAGACGCTCAAACAACTAAAAATCGGAACTGACATGAACTCGGATGCTCCATATGAGTCTGCAGTTCGAACTTCATTAATACCACTTCAAGGGAGAAAGAACTGGGGGCAATTTTAAAAATTGAGGGAGGGGGGGGGAATAGTTTTGCTCCCCTTTTTGGCATTAAATTTAAGAAAAAAAACTTTTTTACTGTATTATGGAAGCATATATTGTCCATTTAGCCAAGGGTATAAGGATATTTGGACAAGGGTATGCTTTGAAACCATAGTGACTTTTTTTTTTCTTTTTTTTTTTATTGCTGCACAGTTTTGAAAATATACCAGAAAAATAAGGAATACATTTTTTGTACAAATTTCATAAAGATGTATACCGAATGTAATGAGCATCATTTAAATTAGTATATGTATTGAGGTAATTACACATGATTGTGTATTTATATTTCAAAGATAAAAAAAATTGTGAAAATTGTGAAAAAAAATAGGGTACCTGTAAAATGCGAAACGAAATCGAAACGAAACGAAACGAAACGAAATAAATCGAAGCGAAATTCACCGAAACGAAACGAAATTTACCGAAACGAAACGAAACGAAATAAATCGAAACGAAATTCACCGAAACGAAACGAAACGGAATAATTCAAAATGAAATAACACCTATTTTAACGAAACAATTCCTTGGGGAAATACAAGACAAAAATTAAACGAAAAAAATAGAGAAAGTATCATTTAAGCGTGGAAAATGATAGTAGAAAAGTTCATTGTTTTCCAGGTTATATTTTAAAAAATCGTTCTTCATCTAGCAATGACGAACTGATTGATTCATCGATTGTTGACTGCTAAATGCCACATCAGTGATATTCCAGCTATACTGTGCCGAATGACAAAAGGAAAATGACTGTTACGTGGGGGGTATTACTTCCTATATACATGGTGATGTTCTGACAATCGGGGTCCTATTATTGATTATATGTCTGGCATGGGGTAATCTTTTTGTCACAAATTGTTGAAAAGGAGTATATGTTTTTGCTTGGACCATTCTTCAAAATTGGGGCTTAAAGAGGCTTTAGTTAGACAACAGTTGAGATTGGGTCTAAAATTGGCATCAGAATCCGCATGTACAGGGGTCGGGGTCCAGCGGCCCCGGAATACCCCCCCCCCCCCCCACCATTTTGTAAGGTAGGCCGGGTACTGTTACGTGAGAAAGTTTATTAGTGCCGCTTCGAAATAATTGAAAAATTACCGTTGTTGTTTAATTATTCAATTATTTATTATATGTATTTTTTTCAGTTTTTGCCCGTGACAATTTTGTTCATTGTTTTCTTAAAGTTTACCCCTTGCTAACGATGAGATAAACAACATATATTCATATTCAAATATGCAACAAATTATGGCTTCTATTATTATAAAAAAGACTGTCGAGATAAAAAGACATTTTAAATCGGTGACCAATCTGGCAAAATTTAAACGGTATACTGCACAAAACGGTACACTCATCTTGCAAAACTACATGTTAAATTTCTTTTTTAAGACTTGGGGGCCGGCCATTTAGCTTGACGAAGGGAGGGAATATGCACATAGGAAGGGGCTGCGAGGAGTGCGAGCGCCACCTCTCCCTTAATTTTGGCAAGAAGTAAAAAAGAATCAAGTTCAGACACAATACTTGGGAATTTTACGTCTATATGACCTGAAAGCTTAACAAGCGTGAAATGTTATATTTGTTTCTAACATATACCCAGCCAAATAACTAAAAAAAATAATTACTTTTGATTAATTACTTTTTTCTTCCCAGCTGCAGAATCGGAAAATTTGATGGAAAAAATGACATGTCCCCCACCCCCCTTTCAAGTTAAATACATGCAATTTCGTTTCTTATCGATTTCGTTTCGTTTCGGTAAATTTCGTTTCGTTTCGATGAATTTCGTTTCGATTTATTTCGTTTCGTTTCGCATTTTACAGGTACCCAAAACAATAATGTTTTTTTTTAAATGTAAAATGTTTCTTAAAAAACGTATGAGGGTACCCCTATTGAAAGCCCCATATTTTTTTTCTATTGAAAATATGCCCCGTTTTTTCACATTCTGAATGATGACATGTATATGATGCTTTCAGTGTGTTGTTTTTGAATATTTAATAAAAAGAAAAGGTGTGTAAAAAGTTGTATCACTTTTTTTAATAAAAATGATTTTTTTTCCCTCACCTATGCTTGGATATGAGTCCCATCTGCCATGATCTGGTTTTATAAAGGCAGTTAACTTCAAAATCTTCTTTTTCAATTATAATGGATAGCATAAATATGACAAATTCTCCTGGTCTTGTCTCTGAATCCTGTCACGAAAGCACATTCAAACTGATCCGTCATCATAATTTTAATGATGTTTTCTTTTCAGTCGGGGTAACTTGGACATTCAACAAATACAATAATATTGAAAAGTAACGAACATAAATCGTATGCTTGGGTTTTCGGTGTAATATGTACCTTTCAATCAAGTCAGTTTTTCGAACGTTTGTCGATGCATTTCGGAGTAGTAGATCATATTCGAGCTCCGGCACTGACCACAGCCAGGGGATTATAGTATGCCACAGCTGATCGCCGTCCGCCATCTTGGAATCGAATAACTGATAGTACACATGCGGCACCTGTCGGGAATGGGATAGGTGAACCCCATTATTCTTGGCGAATGTTATGTGCTGTTCTGTTCCGGTTTCCATCCACAGTGGTTTGTCTTTAAGATATATAACTTTATTAATAAAAAATATGCACCCCTATATCATTTTAAAGATATATATATTTAAAAAAAAAAAACAACTAAGCGTGTTGGGACCTCATCTTCATCTCATTGAAAATTAACTTGTTCTCGTCGTGATATAGCTGAAAAATTGCCGTAAACAACAATTACTCACGGATCCCCAACATGATGTTAAGAACATATTCTGTCTCAAACATAAATATCTACATATATTAATCTACTATTTAAGTGGTTATTTTCAAAGGGGTGTTAATTTTGCGTTTTTTAGTCAAACTGTTCGCGTGGGCTCTAATTTTGCGAAAATTGAAAAAAACAAAAATTAAAAATTTTACGATTTCAGCTTTATCTTTAGCCATTAGTTTAATAATATTTCATTGTACATAAACAATAGGATTGGACAGCAAGTTATACCAACTTATATGAAGTCCTCTCCTTACAAATTATACACATGAATTAATGACAGCAAAACAAAACAGAGACAATAGACATTTAAAATGTTGACACTGGAAGAAAGTAAGAAGTAAAAGTGAAAAAGTGAAAAAGTGAAAAATTCCTGACATTAGCCCTAAAATCTTTTTGATTGATTTATAAAAGTTCGAACTTTTCCAAATATTTTGGAGTTGACGCCATAACTATACTTATCGTTCCCAAAGAGCAAAGTTTCAATATTAATATTGATATCAGGGGCGGATCCAGGGGGGCGCACCCGGCGCGCGCCCCCCTAAAATTGGAAAAAATTTAATTTTTTGGCGTAAAATCGTGATTTTTCACACGGAATACCCCCAAAATTTTCGCGCCTCCCTCCGCTCGGCGAATTTTTTTTAAGTCCGCCCCCCCTAATTTCAAATCCTGGATCCGCCCCTGGATATGGTCGCAATTACTCAGAAGTGTTCTCCTTTCGTTCAGGTATAAAGGACATTCCAGAAAATAATGTATAGCATCTTCAAAAGAGGCACCGCAATTTCATTTAAAATTATTTACTATGTATTTTTGACAGGTCGGCATTGAGTGAGCTGCATTGGTGTCTAAGTCTAGTATGTAATATACTTAGTTTCCGTGGGCCTTCATTATAATACTTTGGGGTTTTATAGATATCAACTTTCACTCTATTTTTAAACGAAGATAATGTAGGGGAATTTCTTATTGATATGTCTAGATTGTTCCAACGCGAATCTTAAGCCATTCAAATAAAGGCATAAAAAATTCTGAAGATTTTGATAAAAACAAATTCAAACGTGAATACCTGGGTCGTATTACGTATTATAGATAATGTTGATCTTTTTCATGAACAGTCATGTGTACATTTTATTTTCATCAACAGTCATGTGTAGATTTTATTTTTCATCAACAGTCGCTTGACTATTATCAATTGGTAATAATACTAATGTGATTTCTATGTGATAAAGTTTGTCAGTGACTTGCGGCAGGTCGGTGGTTTTTTTTCAGGGAACTCGGGTTTCCTCCACCAATAAAACGGGCCGAATAAAACTGACCGTCTCGAAACAAGAAGTGTACTGTTTCATTTCAACGGTAATACAAGCTATTTAACAACCTCTACACTAAATACAAAATATATTTGGGCGGTGTTGATTAAATTACATGATAGTGCTACATATGATGATAGAAGAAAATCATATGAATGGATAAAGCACCAAGCATTAAAATGCAACTTATCTCTTTGAAGGTTTACTTTTTAAGGAATCAATCTTATCGGGACAAATCCGCGAATCAGAAACAATTGCATAAGGTTCTTGAAATCCGGACACGTATTATACGAGTGATTGTTGTTTTATAACGCCAATTCAGCAATTTTTCAGCTATATCATAGCGAGAACAAGTTAACTGATTTTCAATGATGATGAGGTCCGCTTTGTACTAGACCAACACACTGAGTTGGATTTTAATAGTGCTAGCTCACTAAAACAACAGTCCGCGGATAGACATGTCTCCCCACTCGGACACATTATCCTGATTCCGAGCCGACCAGTCTTTGCTCTTTCTCCTTAATGCTGCGTGCTTACCAGAGAAGCAACAAATATCAATTTGCATAGACTTTGGTATGACCCGACCGGGGTTCGAACCCACGATCTACCGCACTCGAGGCGAGCACACTAACCATTACGCCACCGATGCGGTTCGTATTATACACATTCATGTCATTAAGGGAACGACCATTTAACTTTTAGGATGTTTTTTTTTTTTATTTTTTTTAATTAATTATGTGGTGAAATTTTAAAGAAGCAAAATAAATTGACACGAAAGATTCAAAAATATCATTAATCCGGCCCTACAGTTCTCAACGATAAATTTATGATAAAAATTTGAAGGGAAATTACTGATTTTTTTTTTATGTCCAAAAAATAAAAATCTGATTTTTGTTTCCTGTGAAAAAATATATCGCTGTGGGGGAAATGATAGTTTTCTGTGTAGTGTTTTGTAGATCAGTGATTGTCCTTTTTCTTTTGGCCATTGCATTGCCTGCCCTTGCACTTGGGGATCTTAAAACACTTCTTGCATTGTTTTTGAAGCAAAGGTGAGTACGCAAATTTACATGGTTAGGGACCGGCCATTTAACTTGAAGGAGGGGGGGGGGGGGGTGGCTATGGTTGTTTGCTTCGTTCAGAATTTTTGTTTTTGGACAACACAAGAGTTAGAATATTTTTTTTTTGTCGCGCCTACGTGACCAAATTCACATTTGCACACGTCTGAGACGTGACGTCTCGCAATTATCGATTAACGCTTCCTTTTTCAAATTCCCATTAACCAGAACTTGGCAGAAGCAGACGTGAAATTTGAATTGGTAAAATTTTGTTAAATTTTCTTCATTTTATATGCAATTAACGACATTTTGCTGAAAACAGTTAAGAATAACATTGGTGCGTGTTTGTGCAATGCATTTTATACGAATTTATCTCTCTGGAACACAACAATACAATACACATATTTTATTTCCAATTAAGGAGCCCTTTCCGGCAGAACAATTAACAAAGAATTTAATACAATGATTATGGATTGATTACATTGATTGGAAGATGACAACATTTTATGAAACAAGACATCATTTGACTTGTGTAGTCCTATCACATAAGTATATACTCCCTTCCTATGGTACCGCGGGTTCTATGATACCGCGGTATTTATTTTGTCTGTTCCTATGCACTGCATTTTTTTCCGGTTTTTCTATTTATATATTCATAAACACAACAGTCACATTTATCGTCTGGTCATTCTGTCCAAATGTCTTGAATTTTTGTAAGTACACGTATTTTTATCTTTTCCTTAGAAATAGCGGACATTTTTATTTTACCCTGATACCATACTTTGTAAAATGTCCAATAATTAAACCATAGTTGTCATAATTCGTCTGCTATTTTTTTTAGAAATGTCGTCCGTTTGTTTACGTTTCATTTCAACCCGATTTGGGATTTTTGGTGCTATTTTTAGTTACTTTCTAGACCGACAAAGTTGATGCAAAAATTAAGCTATGAAAACATATTAACCAACGTAACGTTACATCAAATTGACTCAACTTCGTTACATTTGTTATTTCAAAGAAACTTTACTTTAAAAAATGTGATAAATTATCAAGATTTTCTTTATGGTATAAGTTTGCCAGATATTCACCTTGATTTAGTATTTATAAACATGTCTTGATTTGTCAAACATTGTGTCCCATAACATTAATTTTGCAATTACCGCGATATCATAGGAAACCATTTCTGGGAGGTACATCGGCGTTGTCATCGGGAAAAGTGGTGACGTATTTTTAAACAAATTCAAAGAATAAAATGAATTGTGGGGGGAAATTGGTTTCTACACCGGGGAATAAAATATAACATTTTTGGATTAATTCCGAAAACTTGTTACGTTACACAGACGTTAAACATTAAGTACCGCGGTACCATAGAACCCCGGGCTACCCGTAGTACCTCAGGTGGCGATATTTACTGTTTGTTTTCTATTTGCTTCCTCCGCATGAAATACAAAATGAAAAAATCCCAATGAAAACGTAAAATATGAACGTGTTATCGGTTTTCGTGCTATTATCGATTTTCAGATATAGCGATTAACAGTGTTAACCCTTCATTCATATGACGATTGGAATTTTCAAAGAATGGCTAGTTAAATATTTCTTTGTACACGAGATTGTTTTGAAAAGCCATTCTTGTATTTTAATATACTCTCGATTATCTGGCAACTTTTGTTGTCAGTAAAATGGCGTCATCTGTTTTCGTGTGAAGTAAAAACAAGGCCGATATACGGGATGGAAACGAATATATAATCCGGAAATGGCTGGTTTTAAAATTTCATGGTTCTGGCTATCTACCAAATCATACTACATCTAAATAAAATAACAGAATGTTTGAAAATTACCACTTTCAAAATTGTGTTTACTTTTGATGTTTTTTTTAGTGCTGAAACCACAATGCACTGCAAAGTGACATGTATTTTATATAAGAAACAGGCACATTTCAGTCACCTCTTTTGTTTACAAGTACGATCAGTGACCCCATGACAGTTACATGACAGGAAGAGTAGGTGTCTGAGAGGCAGATGACATAGTTAAATTTTATATGGCCCTTCTGGATTTGTTTCAGCTACTTAAATAAAGAAGTAAATTTTTAGCATTACAAAAAGTATGGTTCAGTAGGTAAGGTTCACTGTTCTTGGTACTTACGTCTTTAAAAGCAAACTTTAACATCTTTTACAGATGTCACGCTGTAGTCTTTGTTTATGTTCCATAAATAGAAACCGGAAGACACGTCAAAAATAATGCGTGCGCTGTGGAAATCAAAATAAAATGGATAAAACGAAAACAGATGACGCACGAAAACACATACCGTGACGATATGTTATATAGGACTATTGGCTGTGTTGTTGGCATGCAAACGTCCACGTGGATCACAGGGACTTGCTTCCGGCCTTTCGCTACCAATAATTGTAACCCTACTATCAATGATTATTGATAACGAAAAGGCCGGGAGCAAGTACACACATAATCTTGATAATTAATGTAATGATATGTATTTATTTTGTATTGATTTGAACACTCTCACTCTGTAACCTTTGTAACATTTATTAGTTTAGAGAATAAAGTTATATACACAATTCACAAACAATCATCTGTCAAAAGTATTCGGAAATGTCAAAAACAATCTATATTTTTTTTTTTTTTTATTGTGAAGTCATTTCTGGATAAATTTTAACATATTTTACACCAAAACATTCGGAATTGTCTATATTTTGTTTGTTTATTTGCTCATTATGTTTATATGAGTGGTTTTTATTGGTACATAATTCTTCCCTGATTTTTTATTTTTAGGATTTATTTTTAGTTGAAATATATAGGAAAATCAAAATCAATTTTTTTTTGTTGTGTTTAAATTATGTACAAATAAAAATCACTCATAACTACATAATAAGTAAATAAACAAAATATTGACAATTCCGAATGTTTTGGTGTAATATTTGTTAAAATCTATCCAGAAATGACTTCTTAATAATTTTTTGAAAAAATATGGTTTTGGTTGATTATAAAGGGATTTTTTTTTACATTTCCGAATACTTTTGACAGGTGACTGTTGTTTGTATATATCGTGTAAAAAGCAATATTGACTTTCCATTACAAGTAATTTATCTTTGCTTTTCATCAAAGTATTAAGTTTGAAGTCTAAGAAATGTTTATAATGACATTAATGAGGTGTAGAGGACGACCATTTAAAGAGGCATTAGCTACGATTTTGACCAAAAAAATTATATGTTTTGGAAATTGGTAAATAGCTTTAAAATGATGAAATAAAGGTAAATATTTCACATTAAACAACTTATCGTACCACTTTTCGTCTTTTGAGAACGAAAATTATATCGAAGAACAGACAACACAATGGCCAAAAGAAAAAGGACAAACAACAATCTATAAAACATACACATACACGTGCAAATAAAATATATGTATTGCTTTTTATTGCACATTTTCATTAGCTTCAACCCCAGGACTATACATCAAACCTCGTAATCCCAAGCAATCCAAGTTTGAACCCATTTGAGATCCCCATGCCCATTGCACACCTCGCTAGATTTGCTTAGTGCTCTGCATTTAAATCATGGGCATAGTATTGCATTCCCAGCACTTTGGTAAGTGGGTGAGGAAAAAGGGGGGACTACTTCACTTGTTATGGCAGAAATTTAATTAGCAACTGTATTTTCAACATGAAAGCAAAAACAAAATGTTAAGTTGCCAGCCTCTGTGTTTTGTTTGTTTTTTTGTTTTTATTTATTTACGTGTCATTTTTGCAAGCTTTCACACCTCGTGTCAACTCTAAATGACCCTCCCCCCTCCCCCCCTTCCGATTCATTTCTAAAGCTTGATCTTCGCATTTGAAACCCTTTGCTACTCCACTGCATATGCATATTTCACAGAAAACATCGGATTGGACGAATAGCAGTCGAGCTATCAGAGATATTAAAAGTCGATATTTCAAGATTATAATGTTGATTTTTTTTTTATTAAAAATGTAAAGATTTTTTTTTATGAATAATCAATGTCATAATATTTCTACTTGTAGATCCATCATGGAATCAAGAATACCACCATCTTCTAAGATAAACTGTGAAATTCACACAGACGTCCAGATTGATCATTTCTGTAGTCAACACGATGTTGTATGCTGTAGAGCTTGTCTCTCGGATAGTCATAGATCTTGTGAGTCTGTTTTACCTTTAGACTCGGCTTCAAAGGACGTCAGAAATTCATCTTTACTTTCCGATACGTTAGAAGAACAAGAATATATGACTGAAACATTGCAGAAAATGGAAGAAAATAGAGACCATAATAGAAAATTACTGAAACAGAAGAAGTCATTGATAATAAAACAAATCAGTGCAGCTAAATCAAAAGTTCTAAAATATCTAGATGAGATTGAAGAAAGATTAATAACAGAAATAGCGTCTGTACAGGAAAAAAATGAGGAGAAAATAAACAGAGAAAAACTAGAAATTTGTCAATTAACATCGATTTTGAAAGACAATAAACAAGAACTAGAATTCCTAAAAGACCACGGCTCTAATAATCAGCTATTTTTAACTTTACGAAAACAAATAACAATCATCCAGAAAACAGACAAAAAGATTCATGACATGTCGTCTGCTATTAATGAAATTGACATGGAGTTTGAAGAAATTAAGAATGTCAACATTGAAACAATCGGATCATTGTCACAAATTACCCGACCTTGTCCTATTAAATATAAATCAATGAAAGCACAACATCAACAGGTAGAAGTCGATAGAAGTCAAACACTGACCGAATTCATCAAAGAAGATGAAATTAAATTGAAACCTGGCGAACTATACAATTTAACAGACATGGCTGTCACTTCTGACAACAAATTACTACTTTGTAATCATGAGTCATCTCATCAGAAGGTATATATATACAAGGATTACAAAACCTATGAAGATGAAATATCGTTTACCAGTAAACCTTATTGTATTACTGTAGTACCATGTACAGATAAAGCAGTAGTTACTCTTCCATGGGAGGGATCCATACAATTTATCAACACTACTAACAATACAAAGGACAACAAGATAAAGATAGGAGAATCGTGTTGGGGTGTCACTGCTGGAAAGGACAACATTTACATCGGTGGATATAATAAAGTTATAATATTAAATACACAGGGTTCACTTGTAAGAAAGATAGCAACTCATGGTTTTAATAACAACTTATTGTATAATGAAAGGAATGATCAGTTGTTGTTAAGACAGGAGGAGAGATTGTGTTGTATCAATTTAGATGGCCACGTTATATATAGATACGACATATTAGGAGTCTATGGACTGGCTGTGGATCAACAAGGTCATGTATACATAAGTGGAGCAGACGACATACACAGGTTGTCACCAGATGGAACATTCCGTGATATAGTATTAAGTAAACATGATGGTGTTGACGAACCACGGAGTATAACATTTAACAATGACTTTACAAAACTGTTCATTATAAATAGAGGTGAGTCTGTATTAGTTTATAGTTGTAAATGAAAGATTTTTATATTTTTTGTAAATGAAGGATTTTTATATTTTTTGTAAATGAAGGATTTTTATATTTTTTTGTAAATGAAAGATTTTTATATTTTTTGTAAATGAAGGATTTTTATATTTTTTGTAAATGAAAGATTTTTATATTTTTTGTAAATGAAGGATTTTTATATATTTTGTAAATGAAGGATTTTTATATTTTTTGTAAATGAAGGATTTTTATATTTTGAGGACATGAATGATATTGACAAGTCACATTTTTTATTTCCAATTAAGGAGCCCTTTCAGGCAGAACAATTAACAAAGAATTTAATACAATGATTATGGATTGATTACATTGATTGGAAGATGACAACATTTTATGAAACAAACAAATCAAAATTTAATCATACAAACCAGTGATATAACATTTAACAATGACTTACAAAACTGTTAATTATAAGTAGAAATAAGACTCTATTTATATTTTGTAGATAAAGGATTTTTATATTTTGTAAATAAAATATTTTTTGTTTATTTTGTGGACAAGATGATATTGACAAGTCACACACCACTGATATAATATTTAACAATGACTTACAAAACTGTTAATTATAAGTAGAAATAATTCTATATTAATTAGTTGATAGCTTTAAATGAAGATTGTTTTTTACTTTGTGATAACAATATTGTTTCCTCATGTGTATGTACTGTAGATAAAAGTAGTAAAATATAGATCTAATTAATTATACTGGATAATTTTAATTTTAATTGCATTAATTATTGGAGTATAAAGTATGCTAATTAAAGGATTATTGCTAACATTGTACATTTTGAGGTGAAGCTTGGAACTTTTGCTCATTTACATTGAAGTACCTGTACCAAACCACCAAAATACTAGTAGTTTATTTGGGAATTGCTCCCAAAGTGTGATGGTTTTTTTTTTACATTTTATCACAACATTTGGATCATTTACAACAGTTGGACAATTTAGAACATTCTGCTCATTTATACGGACAATTAATAACAGTTGGATGTTTTACAACATTTGGACAATTTACAACAATTTGGTCATGTACAACATTTGAACTTTTTAGATTAACAATAGTGTGATCATTTACAACATTTGGACCATTCACAACATTTGGACAATTTACAACATTTGAACTATTTAGATTAACAAAAGTGTGATCATTTACAACATTTGGACAATTTACAACATTTGGACCATTCACAACATTTGAACTATTAACAATATTTGGACCATTCACAACCGTTGGACTATTAACAATATTGTGATCATTTAAAACATTTGGATCATTCACAATATTTGGAGAATTTACATCATTTGGATCATTACAATATTTGGACAATGTATAACATGTTTTTATAGAATATTGCATACATACAATTTATATATAAAGTATATCCTGTACACTGTGTCTATTTATAGCATATCAAATACATATTTATTATAAGTCCAATACATAACAGATATATCATGGCAATCGGAAACACACACATTTTTTTTTTTGGGCCTAAAATTAAATAAAAATAAAATTCTAGATAATATTTATTAAGGGTTTATGGTATTTAACGCCACTTTCAACAATATTTTAATTATATCGTGGCGATCAGTTTTATTGCTGACAGAGTTCCCAGAGAAAACAACAGACCTGTCGCAAGTCACTGACAAACTTTATCACATAATGTTGTATCGAGTACACCTCGACATAAATTACTTGCTGTTCCATATAATGTTCACCCTTAACAGCTTAACCTCATATTTTGCCTTATTAATAAAATGAGGGAAATTACATTTTACAAGACATTATCAATACTGAGATCACTATGATAGTTTGATATTAAATCTGCCTATCACCACTAAAGTTGTGCGTTCGATTCCCACTTTTGGCGAGGTGTACTCTATGCATCTTTATCATGTTTATGTTATCAAGTGTTAGAGATTTATTGCAGGTCAGTGGTTTTATCGATATTCCGGTTTCCTTCACCATATTGAACCACCATCTCATAGGTAACATTGCTACAAGTGATGTTAAGCACTAATTAATCTAGCGATTTTAAATTAATAATTATCTTATGTGTATAAATTGTTAATGGTGGTTGTTAGTTAAACCTGATCATTCAGAAACAACACGCACACAATTTTTTCAATTTGTACACACAAAGAAAAAACATAGCAATTTTCTTAATCACCTGTCGTCTGTTGTCCGTTTGTCATTTTCGTCGACACTTTATTTAACCCAATTATAAAGAATCGTGGAAGTTGTCACTCACATTAACCTCTCTTTGTCATTGAAGGCCTTTTCAAATTTTAATGTTCTAATCAAAATCGCTGACACAGAATGAACCACACTATATTTACATTCTCACTTTTCAAATGTTTGGATTGATGCGAATCAACACTGAAATAAGATCCTGATGGAATCCCATGTCAAATATAAACTTTAGTACATTGAAAGAATATTTCTTCTTGCATCAAGTTTTTAGCTCACCTTGCCAATGGAAATGTCAGCTTTTGCCATCACTTGGCATCCGTCGTCCGCTAACTTTTCACATTTTAATGTTCTCCTCCAAAACCGCTTGTCCAAATGAACAGAAACTTAGTAGCTATAGGAATCATCTATGGATGGTCTTCTATTAAAATTGCTCATTTTGTCTTGATCAGTTTAAAAACATGGCCACCACAGACAATTCTTGTTTCTGATTGGTTAATTTCTTAAAATTCTTCTCCTCTGAAACTCAGTTGCCAAATGAACAAATATTTGGTAGAAAGCATCTATGGAAAGTTCTGTATAAGGTTTCCTCAAAACAGAATGAAAAGTGAGCAACAAAGTGTTTTAGCTCCCCGACAGTGGCAGTTTTTAACATAGGAGCCTATTGGGAAATGAATAACAGCTTTTCTTAAGAAGAGTTTCAAGATACCAAAGCCAAAAGGGGTAATAAGAATCCGTAAATCGAAGGACAGACAACACAATGGCAAAAAAGGACAAAAGGACAAACAATCATCTACAAAGCACACACATAAAACTAAAGATCGTGTAACACAAACCCCACTAAAAACCGGGACTGAACTTGGGTGCTCGAGAAAGGTAAGCTGTTCCTGCTTCACTAGTGGTACTCGTCGTGTTAATCTGATTACAAATCCGGTGATAGTTCATGAATGAAGAAAGGACCGGTGTCATATGGTATTTTGAACCCCCATGGTATATTGACCCCCTCATTTCTAATCAAGAGATAGGCAGGGGGTCAAAATACCATGGGTTCGATATACCATTGGTAGGGGGGTAAAAATGCCATGAATAGGGGGGTCGATGTACCATGGGTAGGGGGTCAGAATACCATGGATAGGGGGGTCGATATATATGTACCATGGGTAGGGTGCTCGATATACCATCAGTAGGGGGTCGATATACCATAGGTAGGGAGTCAAAATACCATGGGTGGGGTGTCGATATACCATGAGTAGGGAGGTCAAGATACAATGGGTAGGGGGTTGATACACCATGGGTAGGAGAGGGGTTAAAATACCATGGGTAGCAGGGTCGATATACCATGGTTAGGGGGTCATCATAGATAATCTTCCAAAGGAGAGAATTAAGGGAAATCATGATTTATATCTATAGCATGTAATAAAGGATTGTCAGGTAGCTAATTTTCATGAATATTACTTTAATACCAATATCACACACATGAGTAATGCAAGGTAGTTTATTTTCATGAATGCAATTTCGCTACCTGAATCACACACCGGCATCATTTTCAGTAGCTTATTTTCACTTTCTGATACCTTTGTGAAACACTGGAGAGATGTAAGTTTTCACTAGCAACATTTTGTTACCTGAATAGTGAATCTCACGCTGGCGAGACATAAGCTAGCTTATTGTCATGGGCAACCTTCTTTTTTTGTTTATATTACATGCCGAATTGAAATAAAGTTTTTTACTTTTTACTTTACTTTACTTCTGAAGCTTGTTGTCATGGGCAACCTTCTGAAGCTATATCTGTCGAATTTGTGTTCTTCCCTCGATGGGATTTGAACTCCCACCATTGATACACTGAAGCACCAATCGCTTAGCCTTAGGTCCAGCGCCCTATACCACTCGACCACATCCGCTCCATATATATATATATTTTCAGACGTATATATATATATACTCATTAAGTTCTCTGGTTGGTAGATTCCCTTAGACTTTATACAGGGGCGCGCCCCCCCTAAAATTGAAAAAAAATATGATTTTTTGGCGTAAAATCGTGATTTTTCACACGAAATACCCCAACAATTTCGCGCATCCCTCCGCTCGGCGCAATTTTTTTAAGTGCGCCCCCCTAACTTGAAATCCTGGATCCGCCCCTGTTATATATATATATATATATATATAATTAAAGTCTCATATCGAGGTAAATAAAAAAATCTCTGAAAATTTATTCGGAGCTTTCGGCCTTACAACCCGGCCTTCTTCAGCGGAACTTTATTATGTTATGGTACATTTGAATTTGTCATAATGGATAACGTCACAAAGTAAATAATTTTTTTTTACGGGAAATAGAACGTTACGTTTTTGTATTTAATCCATGGGGGTTGAATGTTCGCAGTTTATTCATCCACAGTTTTTCGATTGTCTCTCGGTAAGATTTATCGCCGCAAATTTTTTCTAAAGCCATAATTTCACAATCATTCACGGAATGTTCAGTGGAATTAAAATGAATTGCTATTGGATCAGGTTTCTGCCTTCTGATTAGTGATACATTTAACACATGTCTTTGGTACAGGGTGTCCCCGGTTCCTCCGACGTAAATAAATTTGTCACAATGCTCACAAAATAAAGCGTAAACCACATTTGCCGTTGTACAATTAATATAATTGTTTACATTAAATGTTTTTCCTTCAAAATTGGTGAATGTATGGGTGTTACGAACATACGGACAAATAGCACAGTTCCTACTGCAAGGTTCACACTTGTGTTCCTGTTTAAAAAATAGAGAATTATGCTTTTTGTGAACTAAAATATCTTTTAAAGTCTTATCTCGTCTGAATGCTAAAATTTGTGGTTTTATGCACCAACAGTGACTCGACACCGATCCAGTAATTTCGGAACATACAAACATTGAATTATTGCACCATATGCGGATTTCAACAACTTATGTCTCATCAGTGGGGATTAAAGCTAAATGAATGAAAATCCAAAAAGCATTTAAAGACGAAGAGTAATAAAACACAAATTAAGAACTCTTATAGCAAGCTTGCAGCTAAAATTAAATAAAGTGAAAAAAAACCCGCCCCTGATCCTAATAAGTAGTTATTTGTTTCAAACACGTCAATACGTGAATGTTGTTTAACTTTAAGTGACTTTTAGTTCAGCTATATCGTGGGAAGACCATATTAATTTGTTTATGAGATGGTGCTGTCCGCTTTGTACTAGACCAACAGAGTTGGATTTTACTAGTGCTAACTCATTAAAACAACAATGCACGTAGAATATGTCGCTCCATTGGTCTTGGTTTGACCCGATGTCTATCGAACACACGATCTACCCACGTAGATATACGGCACTTGATACGATTACGCTAACCATTACACCATCGTAACTCTATAGCTTGTTTATTATGATAACTAACCTTCTTGTTACGTTCGAATAATGTCGGAAAACAGAAAATGCATTATCTATTTCATAACAGCAATTTATTTAAATTCGTTTTCAAATATCTATATATATATTTAACTTTTATTAGACTTGAATGTATTTGGATTTGTAAATATATTATAATAAATGATATAATGGATTTTTATCCAGATGTAAATGAACAGGAGATTGGTATATCCATTTCGGGGATGAATCTATCTGATTAAAATTAGATCTCGTCACTTACTTCTTCTCCTCCCCACCCCACCCCCATTTCATTCACAGATTATATCTAGAAAAGACTTATATTAAGCGAGCGCATTTGTTTTCTAGACTTCTATTAATTTATCAGAACTTGACAAAAGGGGAATAACTGGAATAGTATTTTTAAAGTATTGTTAAGGTAGCAAATTTGCATGGCTATCATTTGGAACAACACGGTGGTTTAGGAAAATTTCATTCCGAATGACAAGTATCTTGATTTTATTGTAGCTCAGATTCATCCGACACCGGGTTTAACTATGATTGGATTATTTGCCAATCAGACATGTCAGCGTACTAGTATCTGACAAAATAAACCAGTAAAAAAGTGCCAACATATTCCTTCTGAATAGAAGATCATAGAATATATATTTACGGTATTAAATTTATTTCTATTAGTGTTAGGCATAGGGCTATGGTGTCTAACCACCGACCTGTTGCAAGCCACTGAAAAACTTTTATCATATAATGTTGTATCGAGTACACCTCGCCATTTGAGGGGTTCGAAATCACAACGTTAGTGGTGATAAGGTAGTTCTAAATCCAACTACTATACGATCACGACCACGACTGCCCCTATTTTTCTATTAAAATGTAATGACAGATTTTGTCGATTAAAATTGATGTAGACAGTGAGAAATCATTGGAAAAAAGTTATTGTCAGTGATGAGACGAAGATTGAAATTGGAAATAACAGGAAAGTTTATGCTTGGCGTAAAGTGGATGAAAGATTAAGACCGGAATGTAATGGGTTGTACCAGGGTGGAAATTACAAAACGAAATTCTCTGTCATGTTCTGGGGCTGCATTTCGTATTATGGGGTAGGTACACTAACTCCAGTTGTTAGCAATTTAAATAGTGAAAAGTATATAAACATTTTAGATGACAATTTATGGTCGGTCATTGCTCCTACATATTCCAGGACAATGCCCCATGCCATGTGTCTCCGAGGACAAATCAGTGGAAAACGGAAATTGATATTCCAACTTTAGAGTGGCCCCCACAAAGCCCAGACTTAAATATAATAGAAAATGTGTGGATAGTTATAAAAACAAAAGTTCAACGACGAATAGATGACATTCGAAATGCTGAGGACCTAAAAACTGTTGTTGCTAAAATTTGGACCTCACTTCAACTACATTATATAAGAAGTTTATATGACTCCCTTCCAATGCGTTTACGGGTTGTTTTAAGAGCTAGAGGCAATATCACAAAATACTAACAGTTTGAGGTAAGTTTTATTATTTATTTCAGTAAGAAAAACTATATTTTTTCTCTGCTTGGAACACAAACGTTGAAATGACGTCGGCCATTTTGGGAACTCAATTATGTCACATGACTGTACATTCCATTGATATGACTTGTGTCGGCCATGAATAACAAACTAACCTTGTTTTCCTACGTATACATTGATAACTAGACGGTGATGTAATTAAGTTACTGATATTTTCCAATTTGATGGCATTTTGAATTTTGCTACTCAAAACAAGATAGCCAAAATCAGCTAAGACCACCTATGTCTGAGGAATGGGAACCTTTTATTAATAACATAATATTTTATTTTTGAATTCGCAAACCTATCACCAATACGGCGTGGGTTCGTGCCCGGCTTTGTAAATTACAAAAAAGGTGCACTCGACTCACAGCAGCAAGTGAAAAAGATTACCAGTTGCTTGCCCATGGTCGGTGGTTCTCTCCGGGTACTCCGTCTTCCTCCACCACTAAAACTGGTCGCCATGATATAGCTGAAATATTGCTGAAAGTGGCATTAAACACCAAAAATAAAAATCAAACATCATCTTATGAGTGAGTGATTGTTGTTTAATGCCACATAAATAATTTTTCAGCCATATCATGGCAAGATCAAGTTGCATATCGATGAGATGATGATGATGTCTGTTTTGTACAGTCCCCTGGTCGACATGTCTCTCCACTCTGACACACTGTCCTGATTCCAAGCTGAGACTGTCCTCTTACTCCTTAACACTGAGTGCTTGGTAGAGAAGCAGCAAATACCAGTTTATAATCTTTGACTTGACCCAACCAGGGCTCAAACCACGATCTACGACTCCTGAGGTGAGTACACTCACCATTACACAACCAATGCAGTTAAACTGTTTAAGAAGGAGTGGATGGCTTCTGATTTTAAAACAATAGATGTAACCAGATATAGGATGCCTTCAAGAATATATCACCACTAAAGTTGTGAGTTCGAACCCCGTTCATGGCAAGGTGTACTCTAGCTGCGGAACCGTAGCCCTTTACGGTCCTTTTTCAAAAACTGCGCAAAAAAAATCTTGCGCCGCTTTTTTTTTACCGGAGAAGCAAGATGATGGACGAAGTAGGCGGGATTTGTCACAAATGAGATATTTGTTATGATAATGAACTGGAAATGAATATTAATAGGTAAGTAAGTATAGAAGAATGTAGATAAATATCTAACGAAAAATAACAAAAATTGTCAAAAAAGCAGCGGAAGATTTTTTTTGCGCAGTTTCGAAAGTTTTTGATAGAGTGAAAACCGTAGCACTATGGTCCGCAAAATAAAATAAAAATAAAAAGGACCAGAAAGGGCTATGGTTCCGCAGCTAGGTGTACTCAACACAACATATGTGATAAAGTTTGTCAGTGACTTGCAACAGTTCGATGGTTTTCTCCTGGTACTCCGGTTTCCTCAACCAATAAAACTGATCGCCATGATATAACTGAAATATTGTTGAAAGTGGCTTTAAACACCATAACTCTAACCCTGAATGTAAAGGATTGATATAACCAGATACAGCATGCCTTTAAGATTGTATAGTAATATAATAAAGGACGAAGTCCTTTTAACTGTAGGCTGTGCGATTTTTCCTCCTTTCTATAGGAGTCGACTCCTATGTATCTATTCATAGCCAAATATCTTTTCACCAGAAGTTTTAAAAATAGATCAATTGATATTTAGAAATGCAAAAAATATATATTTCAATGAAAAATTCCCATTTCTTTAATTATTTACTTGGCGGAAGAGCGGTGTAGGTAAAATGAACGGAACAGCCATAAGTCAAAGAGAGATAACTCCAGACAAATAATTAAAAAAAAACTTTAAAAAGTACATGTACAATGTACTTGAAAAAAAATAACACATTCCCTTCTCACGCCTCCCTCTTAAAATTATAGGACTTCGTCCTTCAAACAGGTTGTGCCTGTCTCATATTAACAAAGACTTTGGTTAACACATGTATTCCATCAATAATTTTATCTTATAATTAACAATAAATAAGTTTCATATAAACAATATTCACACAGATATACAACATTATAATTATCATCAAAAAATTTATACAACAAAATCATTATGGTAGACCCCCCCCTCCTTAAGAGGACACCCTGCTTAAAAAATGACCTTATTAGGAAAATTTAGTAGCATAGTAGTTCCCCTCTTAGAAGACCATCCCTTCTTCAATGAAAAATGTGACCTTATAAGAGAGATGGCCTCTCTTGAAGGGGAAAATTTAGTAGGATGTAGTTCCCCTCTTAAAAGATTATCCCTTCTGCAATGAAAATGTGACCTTATAAGAGAGATGGCCTCTCTTGAAGGGGGAAATTTAGTAGGATGTAGTTCCCCTCTTAAAAGATTATCCTTTCTGCAATGAAAATAGTAGTATTATGCTATATCAGTGCATCTGAAATCTGGTCTGAGAGTGATCTAAAAAGAGGGAGATAACTGTATTAGTTTACTATACTTAATTAATTTCATCCATATTAATAGTTCTACATCCTATTTATTTTTATTGTGCACCACCGTGCGTGCGTGCGTTTGTGCTACAGGTCTAGAAATTAAGCAAAATGCCCCACTAACCTTCAGAAGTGAGAAAAAATATTGCATTGTATCGAGTTTTGGCCTAATATTAAAAGCTTGTTTATACTTCAAAACAAACAATGCATGTTACACACAAAATGCCACAACAAATTAAGTGTTCATTAGCTTAACATAAATTGATATATTCTACTTATTATCCTTTGGCATTAAACAACAATCCAAATTGTCAAGCGGTTTCAACCACTGTCAAATTTACCCAAAACCAATGTATGACCAATAACACTTGTGATGTCACAATTAGGTACAACATGTCATCTTTCCGTTGCATTCGTTTTTATGTTTTAATTACCACATCAAAATAGAAAACATGGAGTCTTCATCAAAATATTTCATCCCTTTGTCCTGCCGTATATTTGGCCACTAGAATTCACAAACCAGAACTTATCGCCAGCTTGTAGCATATCTAAACAAAATTTAAACATTCGGACAACATTTATTATCACAGATTAAAGCTTGACAAGACAATGGGCAAATAAAATGACAAAAAATACATCTGTAAAATTACAAGACAGCAAATGTATGATGAGAAACTTGCAACCCTATTGAGAAAGATCAAAGGGTATAACTATTTCAGATATATTTCATGAAAAAAATGTGCTGAAAAAGGTGCACCAATCTTGTTTCAAACACTCATTCCATATATGGAACAACCCATACCGTTATTTGTTAAATTTACACTCAGTGTTACTACAAAGAAAACACTTTTCGTTTCTGACGAAAATATTGTTAAAAGTGACGTTAATGACCTATAATTCTAAATCCTAATCAAGCTAAATATATTTCCTACCGAAGTGACATGTAAAATAACTAGCATTATAACACTATATAAATAACACATAGCTGAGAGGGTGGTTGAATTTCTCAGGGTACCAATCTGCTCTACCACCCTCTCAGCTATGTATCATTTGTTTTATTATACTGAATGTTCTTTTCTCCTGGTTTCATTCTTTTTAATGATTTTGATGCCCTGAATTTCAATTGCTGTTGTCTTTAAATGTGTTAAACTGTGATATTGATGATGTGTAATAAATAAGATTACATACATTTTTTGTATTTGTTAATATTTTTCTGCCATTTTGGTGTATGTTTTATACAGATGGGCGTTCTTAAATGAAAAGTGAGCAATTTTGTCAGCTATGCCATGTGATAGACTAAATTATCACCCTCTGCCATGTGATAGACTAAATCATCACCCTCTGCCATGTGATAGACTAAATTGGCACATGCTCCTTAACCAATGAGAAGACAGGAAATTTACATGAAATATAATAATATTCATTATCAACATAATAAAGCTTTACTGAAATTTGATCATTACAACGACTAGAATGGATCACAACCAAAAATTACCTCTGACCTCTAAAACAATTACTAGGCATGGCTACCAACAAACTAAACAGATACTTCCTATGTTGTAATTGAGAAGAGAACAAAGTCACTTTTTCAGTGTGATTGATTTCAGTTTCTGATTATTATATTAAATACCATAAATGACCGTGTATAGCACACACTGATGTATAATACAGAGAGTCTAATATTAATGGTATTAACACATTACACCACACTTATATCTTAATTACCTATTTATGGTGTATAGTACACATATATGTATAATACATAGAGTCTAATATTAATGTATTAACACATTACACCACACTTATATCTTAATTACCTATTTATGGTGCATAGTACACATATATGTATAATACAGAGAGTCTAATATTAATGGTATTAACACATTACACCACACTTATATCTTAATTACCTATTTATGGTGTATAGTACACATATATGTATAATACATAGAGTCTAATATTAATGGTATTAACACATTACACCACACTTATATCTTAATTACCTATTTATGGTGTATAGAACACATATATGTATAATACATAGAGTCTAATATTAATAGTGTTACTACACTTAGTTCTTAATTACCATAATTGACTGTATATACCATACACTGATGTATAATGCACACCTTCTATGGTCATTTCAATACTGATTATAAGTATTAATCTTTCTGATGTGTATAATACAGGAAAGTAAAAAAATTCTACATGAAAAAAGTGAGTACTGTACTGTACCTATTACGGTAGTTACAATTTGTGTTGAGCAAATGTGTTAATGGATTATAAATATGATATATATTTAGATAGTTTCTCGTATTTCAAATGCTTAAAAATTTCAATGGTTGCAATATAACACTCTTCGATGAAAGTTACATATCTATATATATATAAAGTGTACACAACTTTTTTTTTATATAATTTCTTGAATACTATATATATACATTCATAAAATTTTGCCAACATAAATACATTCCTTAATGCCCTGTACGTACTGCATTCTCTTCCCTGATATCAAACTACATTTTTTTACATCATAAAATGGCTACTTGATTAAAAGGTCAATGGTGAGATGAAAATGGAGTTCAAATTCTAACTCATAACAAACTTATCATATTGCATGGCCTAAAATATAGGCCAAGAATTCTGCTTTAATGAGAAAAACAACTTTTTTCCTTTTTATGTCTATGAAGAAATGCCAAATACAGTCAGACCTGTTATATTGTGGTGAACAGTTTTATTGGTGGAGGACACCAGAGTGCCAGGAGAAAACCACCTATCTGTCGCAAGTCACTGAAAAACTTTATCACATAATGTTGTATCGAGTACACCTCGCCTGAGTGGGATTCGAACTCACTATTTCAGTGGTGATAGGTACTGATTGCATAAGTAGTTGTAAATCCAACTACCATACGATCAAGATCGTGACCACGACGGCCCAAAGAAAAAATGGTCTTATAAGACAAGTGACCTCTTAGAAGAGGTGACAACATGAGCAGGTTTAGTCCAAACAGATTTATATGTAGCTTTACAAAATTTTAGATATTTTTATTCTGCAATTTTTACTGTTAAATAATGAATACAAAATATTGACAAGTAGCAATCCTGGATAAAAAAAAATCCATTCCTACTCAATCATGTACCTTATAGTAAAATAGTTCTCAGCAATGTCATATAAACGATTGTCCACTTCAATCACATACAGTCAAACCTGTATTAAGAGGTCATCTTTGGGAGAAAGAAAAAGTGGTCTTATAAAATAAGTGGCCTCTTAAAAGGGGCTCAATTCATATGTAATTTTTTATTACAGGTCAAAAAATTGTGACCTTTTATTACAAGTGACTGCTTAATAGAGGTGACCACATGGGCAGGTTGGACTGTACTTGTATTTGTAGGTTTTTATATGAGTTAACAACAGGAGTTATAAACAGTAACAGTTGGTATTATCAATAAATACAAAAAAGAACAAAGCACTTTTTTTCAATCATACAACGTTATACAAAGTATGTTACGAAAATAAACATCGGTAGAAATTCAAACCAAATTTATCAATCATCGGTGGAATACAAAATGTAGGTCATGATCTTATAGACATTCATATATAGACTTTGAGGATACTTGTTTCTTGGACCAACATGAAATTTACCATTAAATAATTATTCATGATTTCATAATTTGTTTCCCTGCTATTGGAGTTTTCTATAGTCTTCAAAGAATGTAAAGTATCATTACAGAAATCACTTTACTTTTCTTCATTTTTTTTCATTGCATGTGGCAAAGAAAATGAAACAAATTTATTTTCATTTTCCATATACAATGAAATCTGTCCCTTTTATTTTAACTTCCTGTTTGATAATACAGTGAAATCTGTCTTTTTATTTTCATTTCCTGTCTGATAATTCTGCACTTAAAAAGTGGTGTTTCAAGATAGGTATTTCCCAGCTTTATGAAACTATGGGGCTGTAACACAAGATGTCTCTTTAGAAAGGTTTCACTGTTTGGTTACAAAATTATATGAAAATATTTTTCATTTTTATTTTTTCATAGTCCACAGTGGATCGAGCGAGCCAAGTGGATCACTCGTATCCATATTATCACTCAAACTTGACGTATTGTCCATGAAACTGGCTTTTGTTATTTTTTTCTTTCCTCCATCCATACCAAGTGTAAATGTGTTGGGGTTTTGTAAATCTAACAATGACTGAAGTTTCGGTGAACCTTCGTGTGAACCTTGTAATGAACTAGGTTTTGGTGAAATATCCCGAGACTTTTTTATATGAATTGGCGATCCTGTGATATTATCAGTTTCTGAACCAATACTTAGTAACGAGGCATTTGACCCAGATAACCTCACACCCGCAGACATTTCGTTCATTTTCTGATCGCTTTCTTTATCTTCTACAGACATGTCCGTCCTCTGAACAACATCTGGTAAACTGCTGTACGGTGTCACCTCCTTTATGTCCTCCTTACCACTTGGAGGTGAGGAGGGTCTCTGTGTTTTATCTACCTCCTCACTGGATACCTCATGTTTAGGTATCCCCGTCTTCTTTGGACCATGTTGTTCAGACATGCCAAGATTTAACCCAAGTTTTTCTACACTACTTTTCAGGTCATTTAAACTGCAAGCGCCAAAAACAACATCATCTGTCGGTGTCCAATGGTACGACTTTTCTCCAGGTTGTGGAAGTTTATCTCCAAATGATGCCTTATGTACCAATATACCTTCTGAAAAATATAACAGCAAAGTTAGAGAGGGTCTGGAGGGAGGGTCTTTACCCAAAAAAGTTTTATTTACCAATGACAATTTACATGGAAAATGTTTTTTCCTTTTCACTAAGGGTTATTCCAAAATGTTTTGTATGTGGAAAAAGGGAGAAAGGAATAAGGCACTTTAGTTTAATAATCCCATGAATAACTCTAAACAGCTCTTGTATCTGTTTCTATAGTGTGTATGTCAATCTTCGATTTACGGATTCTTGCAATATATTTGCTTATCTAGTATATGTGAGTGTATGTATCTATCAACTAGTCAATCAAATCAGTTGTTATTAATTTCAATCTTTTTCCGTTTGGAAATAACGATGATAGTGAGTTAACAATTCATGACAAGAATGCAGAATCTTGGGAAATTTCCGATCTGCTTAAAGCAAGTCTTTGGAAGCAATAAAACCAAAGGGCCTGAGAAAAAAATAAGTTAATCACTGAGATTTATTATCTTGGCATATTGTCTACAACGAAGGCAGTGAAAATTAAAACCCTGCCTTTTCTTTGACAGTAAATTATTAACAATTTTTCATTCAATATAGGTAGTTGTAAATCCAACTACCATACGATATTGAACATGACGGCCCCCATTCAATATTCACACTTACGCTTAGCTAAGATATCTTGAGCATGGTATAAAATGGCTTCATAACAAAATTTTAGTTGACTCTTTTCTCTAATGACATAGCGGCGCTGTTGTAACATCTTTTTGGCGACAGTTTGTATGTTGACGATTCCGTTGCCATGGTCTATCTCCTGCATTCCTGTGTATATCATTAAAAACGTTCCTGTTCTACCAATACCATTACTAGAAGACAAAAAATAAAATTCAAGTAAAATGTTGATGAACACCCCAGTAAAATATCTTTATTTATTTGTGCATTGTGATGTCCAACACATATTGCGTTGTGTTTTTGCTTTGTTTTTCTTTGTCTTGTGTACCCTATGTTGCCAGTTTGTCTGGATGGTCCATTTTTAATTGCCCCTTTGGTATTCTCTAACGTTTATTAAAAGATTGATTCAAATTGGGCCTGTTGAATAATGACGACATATACAAAGTGATACCAATACCTCACATGGAGGACATTTGGTCAAGGGAGGTACATTTTGTAACAAGAAACTACTAAAATATTCAGGAAAGTTTGAATAAAGTGAACAAAATATAATGGCAAATAGCAAAATAAAGCTATCTTAATTCTAAATAATTAATTTTGAACATTTGATTAAAATCAAACCAATTTCTTCCAAGTTTTCCATTTTACTATAATGACATGAAGACATTTCATGACTCAATATTTACTGAGAACTACAGAATTATAACTAGAGGCTCAGTGGGCTGAGCCTGTGTCGATCACCTTTCATTCTGCTTTGAGGAAACTTAATACAGAACCTTCCATAAATGTAGATGCTTCCTACCAAGTTTCGGTTCATATGGCTAAACAGTTTCAAAGGAGAAGATTTTTTAGAAATCGACCAATCAGAAACAAGCATTGCATGTGGTGGCCATTTTTGTTAACAGATCGGGACGAAATGAGCAATCTTCATAGAGGACATTCCATAGATGCTTCCTACCAAGTTTCAATTCATTTGGCCAAGCGGTTTCAGAGGAGAAGATTTTAAAAAATCGGCCTATCAGAAACAAGAATTGCATGTGGCAGCCATGTTTGGTAAGGTTTGCTAAAAAGAATATTAAAATGTGAATACCTACTTGTAATGTATAGAATAAACATGTTACACTATATCAGCATTAATTAATTTCTAAGGGAGATAATGGCAAGAGTTATCTTTCTTTTAACAGAGGAGAAGATTTTTTAGAAATCAACCAATCAGAAACAAGAATTGCGTGTGGCGACCATGTTTGTTAACCGATCGGGACAAAATGAGCACTCTTTATAGAGGACCTTCCATAGATGGCAATTTTTGGTTCATTTGGCCAAGCGGTTTCAGAGGAGAAGATTTTAAAAAATCGGCCTATCAGAACAACAAGAATTGCCAGTGGTGGCCATGTTTGTTAATGGATCATAACAAAATGTGCACTCTTTAGAGAGGACCTTTCATAGATGCTTCCTACCAAGTTTCAGTTCATTTGGCTGAGGGTTTTCAGAGAATAAGATTAAAATGTGAAAAGTAAACGGATGACAGACGACGGACATCAAGTGATGGCAAAAGCTCATATTGCCTTTGGCAAGGTTTGCTAAAAAGAATATTAAAATGTGAATACCTACTTGTAGTATAGAATAAACAAGTTACACTATATCAGCATTAGTTAATTTCTAAGGGAGATAATGGCAAGCGTTATCTTTCTTTTAATAGAGAAGATTTCTTTTAAATCAACCAATCAGAAACAAGAATTGCCTGTGGCGACCATGTTTGTTAATGGATTGGGACAAAATGTGCAATCTTTAGAGAGGACCTTCCATTGATGCTTCCTAACATCTTTCAGTTCATTTGGCTGAGAGGTTTCAGAGGAGAAGATTAAAATGTGAAAAGTTAACGGACGACAAGCGATGGCAAAAGCTCACATTGCCTTTGACAAGGTGAGCTAAAAACTAGTATCTATAGTAACCAGACATAGCATAGCGCAACTGAAGATTTTTTTTCAGAACAAACAAAGTCAGGCAAGAAAACCGTCGATATCTATTTTCTGAAATAACCTTATCTAGGTACGCTCGATGTCAAAAGATTGGAAAACCACATAATTTAAGTTTTGTGCAGTAAGAAATCCAAAAGGCCTAAACAAGGATAGCCAAAATCAGCTAAGATCACCTATGTCTGAGGAATGGGAACCTTTTATTAATAACATAATATTTTATTTTTGAACTCACCTGGTAACAAAACACTTTAGGGAGGAGAACCTTAGTTTTTAATAATAATTCATGTCAAACCTGCTTTAGTGGGACTAATCACTGTCTATAAAGGGCAGCTTATTTTTCTCATTAATGAATAGTGCACATAATTCTAACCTGTATATAAAGGGCAACTGCTCATCAAGGGCACATTTTCATGTTCCCTTTAGTTTCCTTTATATACAGGTTTGAGGGTACATTATTTAGGAACGAGATATGGCCAAATACCAATACATGTGTTAAATCATACTGACCTACAATGTACCATGACCGGTTTCAGTAAACTTCTCTGTTGTCTGTAGAATGTATGCACTTCATTAATAAACTGTAATATACTTAGAACCTTCTCTGGAAATCCACTGTAAAAATATATACATAATTTACTTCATTAATAAACTGTAATATACTTAGAACCTTCTCTGGAAATCCACTGTAAAAATATATACATAATTTACTTCATTTATAAACTGTAATATACTTAGAACCTGGAAATCCACTGTAAAAATATATACATAATTTCATCAATACATGTATCGACCACATCAGTTGTGTAATAGTTAGCATGCTCGCCTCGAGTCTCGTGGGTTCAAGCCCCAACATGCTCACCTCAAGTTTCGTGGGTTCAAGTCCCAGGCGGGTCAAACCAAACTATAAAATTTGTATTTGTTGCTTCACCACTTTAGCATGCAGCATTAAGGACATAGCCAGAAATGATGGGTATTTTGCTCATTTACATATCTAAGATGGCGACGCCGAGACATCTGCAATTTTCATATGATCTATATAGACGATATCATTCATAATTGCATGTGTGTCATTTTCTGAACTTGAAAATGATACATTGAATTAAGCTGAATTAAATGAAATAAAAATTAATGAAAACAATTAAATATTCGAGGTTCCTGGACTAAATGAAAATCCGAGGCGACGAACCCTTTTTTGACCTTAAGAGTCTATGTAAAAATGTCTGAAATACATGAAACTGGTGGCGTGCGACACAAAATTTTGACAGAAGAAAAACTTTGCGGAAATAAACAACAACTTTTAATTTTCGAATCATTGACGGACACATTGAATTTCCGTACTGTAAGCTATTTTTTGACAAATCTAATAAACGATCCATCAAGCTTGAAACTGCAGTCACGTGATCAAAATCTAATTTAAATATGATGAATATTTATGAGAAAAGTACCATCAATTTCTGGATATGAGTAAGAGCAAAGACTGTTTGAGTTAGAATCAGAATAATGTGTCTGGGTGGATCAACATGTCTACCTGCCAACTGTTGTTTCAATGAGCTAGCACTATAAACATTCAACTATGAGTGTTGGTTTAGAACAAAGCAGACATCATGATGATTTCATCTAATGTAACTTGTTCTAGCCATTATATGGCTGAAAAATTCCACGTTAAAAGGACTAATCTTTAAAGTAGTACAGTTGGTTGACCTTTTTCTTTTGGCCATTGTATTGTCTGTCCTTTTTCGATTGACGACTTCTGATTCTAGTACAATGTAACTTACCTAAGAGATCAATCTTAATAATGGTTATCAACTAATGGTCCAGATTTTATTTTGTACTTACGTAACAGGCCAGTTTTTGTATTGTAGCTGTACAATGGTCCTTACCTAACATGCCAGTTTTTGTATTGTAGCTGTACAATGGTCCTTACCTAACAGGCCAGATTTTATATTGTAGCTGTACAATGGTCTTTACCTAACAGGCCAGTTTTTGTATTGTAGCTGTACAATGGTCCTTACCTAACAGGCCAGTTTTTGTATTGTAGCTGTACAATGGTCCTTACCTAACAGGCCAGTTTTTGTATTGTAGCTGTACAATGGTCCTTACCTAACAGGCCAGTTTTTGTATTGCAGCTGTACAATGGTCCTTACCTAACAGGCCAGTTTTTGTATTGTAGCTGTACAATGGTCCTTCCCTAACAGGCCAGTTTTTGTATTGTAGCTGTACAATTGTCCTTACCTAACAGGCCAGTTTTTGTATTGTAGCTGTACAATGGTCCTTACCTAACGGGCCAGTTTTGATATTGTAGCTGTACAATGGTCCTTACCTAACAGGCCAGTTTTTGTATTGTAGCTGTACAATGGTCCTTACCTAACAGGCCAGTTTTTGTATTGTAGCTGTACAATGGTCCTTACCTAACAGGCCAGTTTTTGTATTGTAGCTGTACAATGGTCCTTCCCTAACAGACCAGTTTTTGTATTGTAGCTGTACAATGGTCCTTACCTAACAGGCCAGTTTTTGTATTGTAGCTGTACAATGGTCCTTACCTAACAGGCCAGTTTTTGTATTGTAGCTGTACAATGGTCCTTACCTAACAGGCCAGTTTTTGTATTGTAGCTGTACAATGGTCCTTACCTAACAGACCAGTTTTTGTATTGTAGCTGTACAATGGTCCTTACCTAACAGGCCAGTTTTTGTATTGTAGCTGTACAATGGTCCTTACCTAACAGGCCAGTTTTTGTATTGTAGCTGTACAATGGTCCTTACCTAACAGGCCAGTTTTTGTATTGTAGCTGTACAATGGTCGTTCCCTAACAGGCCAGTTTTTGTATTGTAGCTGTACAATTGTCCTTACCTAACAGGCCAGTTTTTGTATTGTAGCTGTACAATGGTCCTTACCTAACAGGCCAGTTTTTGTATTGTAGCTGTACAATGGTCCTTACCTAACAGGCCAGTTTTTGTATTGTAGCTGTACAATGGTCCTTCCCTAACAGGCCAGTTTTTGTATTGTAGCTGTACAATTGTCCTTACCTAACAGGCCAGTTTTTGTATTGTAGCTGTACAATGGTCCTTACCTAACGGGCCAGTTTTTGTATTGTAGCTGTACAATGGTCCTTACATAACAGGCCAGTTTTTGTATTGTAGCTGTACAATGGTCCTTACATAACAGGCCAGTTTTTGTATTGTAGCTGTACAATGGTCCTTACCTAACAGGCCTGTTTTTGTATTGTAGCTGTACAATGGTCCTTCCCTAACAGGCCAGTTTTTGTATTGTAGCTGTACAATTGTCCTTACCTAACAGGCCAGTTTTTGTATTGTAGCTGTACAATGGTCCTTACCTAACAGGCCAGTTTTTGTATTGTAGCTGTACAATGGTCCTTACCTAACAGGCCAGTTTTTGTATTGTAGCTGTACAATTGTCCTTACCTAACAGGCCAGTTTTTGTATTGTAGCTGTACAATGGTCCTTACCTAACAGGCTAGTTTTTGTATTGTAGCTGTACAATGGTCCTTACCTAACGGGCCAGTTTTTGTATTGTAGCTGTACAATGGTCCTTACCTAACAGGCCAGTTTTTGTATTGTAGCTGTACAATTGTCCTTACCTAACAGGCCAGTTTTTGTATTGTAGCTGTACAATGGTCCTTACCTAACAGGCCAGTTTTTGTATTGTAGCTGTACAATGGTCCTTACCTAACAGGCCAGTTTTTGTATTGTAGCTGTACAATGGTCCTTCCCTGTTTTGTATGTTGGTGCTGTAGATGTATTATCCTCTCTGTCCACAACTGTTCCTCCTTGACACTCTGTAAGGTCAACGTAATGGGGCCATGATGGGCAAATTTACCTTTCTCTGGGGGCCAATACTCAGGGTACTTCTGAAAAATGAAAGAATTTTTATATTAGATATTAGATATATTCTCCCTCAGGTATAGGTGGCCAAACTAAAATTTTAGTGGCTAAAGTAAAAAAAAATTGGTAGCCAAAGATACAAGGTAAACAAGTAAAAACAAATATTCTTCCAATGATTTGAGCAGTCTTCAAGTTCAATATTTTTCTCTCTCTGATGGAAAATTATCCAGAATTTCCGGTCACCAACCTCAATTATGCTGGTGGTCACGCTGGCCACCAGATTTACATTTTGGTCACCAAAAACAAAATTTGGTCGCCCAGGCCACCATTTTAGTAGACAATATTGAGCCCTGATGCCACACTTTTTTGTTTGCAATAGACAGGTTAAATTTGTCCAAACAAATCATACATAATCTACATATAGTGGTTTATACACCAGTTTCACTGTGTATTGTAGTATAACAAGAGTTGCTGCCCTTGAATCTGTATGATGCATCTTATAAACTATTTTTTCACTTCATTGTTTAAAAGACCTTGGATTGAACCCACAATCTACAACAATCAAGTTTACAAATTTAGCCATTTAATTCTGCAATGCAAGAAAAAGATAAAATACTTATATATTTGTACTATTGATTTATTTTGGTATGTTTGAAGACAAAAGGAGAATTATAACATATTTCCCAACTTCAATCTATACATTCTACTTACTAAGCTAACATGACAATGACCTCTGACCCCTGTTTATACTAACCTTTGTATCCTGGGATTCTATTTCACTAGACAACATTACAATGACCTCTGACCCCTGTTCATACACCATCAACCAGAAATCAAACAGAGTGGAATGTAGTGGTGCTTGTGTGGCAATAAACTTTGGACAGGATTCAGCTAAATCCTAGAAAATAGAAACAAAATGAAAAACAAAAAATATCACACTGTTGGAACAGTTCTAAAATCAAATTTAAAATCGTAGAAAGAGGTAAAATTGAAAGCTCCTAACATACAAATACATGACTGCTCTTTTTCCTAGCAAAGTGGAGGGTTATACTAGTTTTGTGGGCCAAAACCTCTTCTCTTAGTCACATGATATGGTCATGTAAGTGCTTTTCACATGTGAGTAAAACACCAAGTTGCACACCACGTCGTGCTAAGAATACCCCCACTCGTTCATTTGTAAGTCGCACGGTAAACAGAAAGTAGATGTGCGGTAAACCTGGAAAGAGGAGACATGGTACAAGTCACCATGCCAAAGCCATATATCAAATATAAAATCATTTCTTCCAGTAGAAGCTGAGATAACTGTTACGAAAGTTTTCATTACGGCAAGCATGAAAAATTCTAAGTCGCACTGTAAACAGGAAGTAGATGTGCGGTAAACCTAGAAAGGGGAGACACAGTACAAGTCACCATGCCAAAGCCATATATCAAATATAAAATCATTTCTTCCTGTAGAAGCTGAGATATCTGTTACGAAAGTGTGAACGGACGGACAAACGGATGGGCAGACAAGGTGATTGCAATATAGCCCCCACTCTATGAGTGGGGGTATAACACCAACCCTCACATATCAGGTGAACGACGCTATAATAAAGAACGCTATAATCTGGAAAATTATACATACTACATGTATATTTAATTTAAATCATTTTAATTCTAATTTTCAGGCTGATGATATGCAATAAAAGTTCCCCAAGTACAAGTAAAAAAAAAGTTTTTGCTCTTTCTCCTTAATGCTGCGTGCTTAGCGGAGAAGCAACAAATACCAATTTGACAGTCCTTGGTTTTACCCGACCAGGGGTCGAACCCATGGTCTACCACACTCGAGATGAGCATGCTAACCAATACACCACCCAAAAGGTCCATAAACAGTTTTGTAATGATAATATACTCATGATATTACCAAATAATGAAAATTTACCCCCAAACAATGACAATCAAAAAATGTTTTTACATGATAAAAATAAGTTTTAATAGAATGCTATACTGTAAATCTTACATTGATCCAACTGCCATTGATATAATCATCTTTGTGTGAGGCCAACAGCACTCTTGTTTCATCGTCTGTTAAAAAAAAAATATATATATATTTTTAAGTCATTTTTCAAAAGATAAAAAAAAGGAAATTTGACCATCAGATGAGAGAAAATTATTTATGCCTTTACGCTGCAATGGTCAAAGGGCCTGGGCGGCTCAATGAGTTAGGTAGTTGGATTACCTAACAACTCATACAAACCTATCACCAATATGGCATGGGTTCGCGCCTGGATTTGTAAATTACAAAAAAGGGTGCACTCGACTCACAGTCGCAAGTGATAAAAGTTTACCAGTTGCTTGCCCAGGGTCGGTGGTTCTCTCCGGCTTCTTCCACCACTAAAACTGGTTGCCATGATATAGCTGAAATATTGCTGAAAGTGGCATTAAACACAAAATAATAATCTGTAATGGTCAACATTCTAGTGGTTCCCCTCTTATCAGTCCAGATTTCATATTCACTAAGATAATAAAATACTACTAATCTTCCCCTTCAAGAGGCCACCCCTCCTATGATGCCATTTTTTCATTGCAGAAGAGTGGAACTACTGTGAATGTCAATTTCTTGCAAATTTCTATGGTGATCAAATCATTTCATTGGACAGATGGAATTAGTTAAATTTATATAAATTTTATATTGTCCACCCTTTTCCTGACAACATTTTGTTAATTTCACTGAAGTCCCACCCACACATAGCAACAAGTGTTTCTGCCTAAAATCAATGCTAGCTAAGAAAAAACCTTGCTAGACTGGAAAACATTAACATCTGCTCTGACCGAAATTTTTCTGATTCATATTTCTACTTCCATCATGGCCAGACAACAGATTAATTATAAAATCCTTATGATTAACTTCTTTTAAAGAATTCAGTTATAATCCTCTTAGATGAGTGGTTAATGATGATAATAATGATTATTGCATATCAGAATAAAAATCATACATTTAATTAGCTGAACATTCTCCACGTGCCCTTCACTATTCCACGATATAGACTGGAATGCTGATATAGACCGCTCCAAAAACCGTGTATAGACTGGTACTACTGGTCAATACATGGGTATTTGTTTATTTACGTCTTATGTAATTACAACGTTACTTATAATCTCATTTTATTTCTCATTATAAGTTGAACACCATTCAAACAATTGCTGTAGTCAATTCAAGTTAGGTAATAACGAAGGTGATAATGCCTAGGGAAATCTTCAATGATCCTGATTAAAAATTTCTATGCATTTATATTGTATGTGTCAGATTCTGGTCTTCAATGCAATAAACACAATAGTTACTGATATGGACTGGAGTGCAATATCAGGATAGACAGACTGCCCTTGGGTCGTGGTACGGACCACGATCCTTGGGCAGTCTGTATATCCTGATATTGCCCTCCATATCAGTAACTATTATATAATTATTGACTAGGGTTTCGTAATTCAATAAACAGATTGCCAGGATATAATGGAATTATTATTGAAAGTGGTGTTAAACACACATAACTCTTAATATTGTAGAATGAATTTAATTATTTGCTAAGACATCAACACTGAAACTGTTAGAAAATAAAACTTACACGGCAGAACATCCTGGTCCCTGTTCTTCATTGGATAACATCGACCAATGGCCATCGAGTGTTTCTTACCATGTATGTCATGGTCTTCAGTAATTTCCTGTAACAATAGGTTGATGCTAAGTGTTAATTCAGGTAAAAATTGTATGGTGGGTTGGGGTTGGGTGGGGGAAGGAGTTTTGTAAGGCATTTGATATATTGTTACTTGGGTGGTGGGTAAGTCATATTTTTTCACTGAAAATTGTATGGGTGATAGGTCAAGCAAAAAAGTGCCTCCATATCCTCCCTTCACCATACACCAATTTCTGGAATAGTCTGTAATAAATTAAAGCAATTCTGTATCAATATACAGCACCTCTCAACTGCAGGCTAGGGGCTGCTTCACACTCATTTTAGGGTATGAGTTATGCTCATTGTTGAAGACCTTACTGTTACTGTGAAATGTAGAACAGCAATAAAAGTGCTGTTCCTTTACTTTAATTTTTTTCCCCAGTGTATTGTTGGATAATCTTTCATATTCACTTACATCAATATCTTTCTTACTAAGCACACAATAGCAGTGGTAGCAATATCATGGTGCTTGGATTTACAACACAATCTGTGCCTAAAGTATCAAGAGTTTGGTTTCCTCCGAAGGTGACTTGTATTTGATATAACCTTATGTGATAAGGCTTGTCAATTTACATGCAGTATGTCAGTAGTTTTTCTCAGGGTAATTCTATATTCTGTAGTTCACTAAATTAATAAATTTTGTTCCCTCTTTTCAATAATTCCTTGATTACTTGTGTATAATCCTTACCCAAGCTGGTCTCACAGAGCACAGAGATAAAACTTTTGAGTACCATTTTCTTACTTAACACCAAAGTCTCTAATCAAAACATTGCATTTATTGGATATGACATACTGATAGGATGTTTTTGAGCATGAGTACAAATATCGTCATCAAAATTTTTAATGACAGTGAAGCCTGGTCACATTATTTTCTTTAGAAGCAAAAATGTGAGCATTATACACAGAAGATTACGGTAAATAAAATGTTATTTCAGAACTGTTACCTTCCAAGCAATATCTAAGTGGGAAGGTCCAGAACATGTAGCTTTAGATAGACTTTCTACAAGTTTAGCCAATTTTTCTGTCTCTGCAATAAATTTGTCCATTTTGGTTGAATCAGGATAAGGGTCTTTCGAAAATTGTCTTCCCAGAGTTCCCTTTAAAAGTGCTTCCTCTTTTTGTTGAGCTATTTCCTGTGCTGTTAGAACCTTTGGAGTCAGAACAGAGTCGTCTGCTTTGATGGTGGAATCTAACAGACTTGTTGACAAAATATCGTCTAGCGAGGAACCGATCGAAGATGAAGAATGCTGTCTTTGTAATCTGAATTCTGGTTGGCTGGTATTCGATCCTGATCTTGAATGTGTTTTTTCTGGCTAAATACAAAATTGGAAAGAATTATCAAATCTTGGTAAACAAAAATGTAACTAAACACAATATAATTCAAATAAAAAAAAATGAAGAAAGTGTCCATAGGACACAGATGTTTCTGCTGTTAGCTAAAGTAAGGACGGATGGACGGAAGGAAGGCAGGAAGGAAGGTAGCATTACTATATCCCTTCGCAACTTCGTTGGCGAGGGGATAAAAATGAAGAAAGTGTCCATAGGACACAGATGTGTCTGCTGTTGTTAGCTAAAGTAAACAGGGGCATAACTCTAAAATGGAAAAAGGCGGCAAATTCTGAAATCAAACTTGGACTTCCTTGTATGGTTCCTGACCTTGTAAATAAATTTCAAATGATTTCCTTTTAAGGAAATTACAACGAAAACAAGTTACATTTCGATGACATGATAATGAACACTGCTTTTTATCCTGCAATCAGTACATTTGCTGTACAAATATGCTATACGAATAAATTTTTGCTTTATTCGTACTAGACGAATTAACTTTTCAGCCTACGAATAAACTTTCCTGGTACCCTGTAGCTATGTACAGCAGAGGGCGCAGACAAGTATGAAACTGGTACTAATGTAATGCGGACCACGAAGAAGACACCCTTGACAACATTTATGAAAGGCGAGGAATGACGCTTGTTTCTGTCCTTTTTGTTTAAATCTGACAAGTTTTCCGAATTTTTTGACATTGCAGGATAAACACAAAATACGTACATTGTCGTTAAATATAAAATTCATTTGTACTCGCTGCGAAACAGGCCAAAGGCTCGCTATTCTGTCTGTTTCTAAAGCTCGTACAAATAAATTTTATATTTACCGACAATGTACGTATATTGTATATGTACTAGACCAACGTGCTTAGTTTGATTTTCATAGTGCCGACTCACTGAAACAACAGTCCATGGGTGCACATGTCGTTCTACTGGGACACATTATCCTGATTCCAAGCCAACTCCTTAATGCTGTGAGCTTATCAGAAAAGCAGCAAATATCACTTCTTTGATTTGACATGACCAGGTTCTTGAACCCATGATTTATCTCCAATAAGAATTTCAGCATTAATTTGAATTATGATGAAGAACTACATGGTAATAAACAAGGTTTCAAACCTGTTTCCGATGTATGATCGGTGATTCTCTTGATCTTGGATGGACATCATGTTTTGGAATGGAAACCTCTGTTGAAACCTCCTGTACTGGTAATTGAATATCTGACATCGGTTTCAATGGGCTTGGTAGTATCGGTTGTGGTAGTATGTCTGGTGGGGATAAAGGATTCATTTGTTGTAGTGATGACGAGTAACTCCCTTGTGGGGCACCTGTTAGAAAAAAAATCAGAGGTAAAAATCTGTAAATGATGACAAAATCTTAGCATACTCCACCAAATGAGCATAGACACAATGATTTAACTTTACATTATTTGTATAAAAAATAATATTGAAAAATCGCTCAATTGTTATTTGCTGAGTATGAATACTTGACCCTTTTTTTTTGTGCCTAGACAGAAAATGGCGAGGGCACACCTATTCCATAACACAACAGCAAAAATGTTGCAGCCAAATACAAATTTCTGTAGGCCATGTTACATACATATACAGCCTATGGCAAATTTGAGGGGTCATCGTGGTCGTAATTGCATGGTAGTTGGATTTACAACTACCTGTGCAATCAGTGCCTATCACAAATAAAGTTGTAGGTTCGAATACTGCTTATGCAGGGTTCTACAATGTGACCAAAACACATGCATTTGCGAGTTACTTTTGTAGTAAAAATTCTGATAGCCAGACGGCGAGTTGAAATTTCCGGATAATTTTCGTTCCCTCACCAATAATACTTTTCAATATAAATTCCACCTTTGATTATCCGGTCTTTTAAACCGCACAATTGAACCAGACATAAGAGTTTTGAATCACATACTTTTAACGCTTGTAAGTGACCACGATGAGCAAAAAACTAAACATGCATACAAATTCTTTCGCTAAAAATAAACCGTTTAAATCAACTGATCGTGAAGCTGGCCTGTCTGATGCAACATCGAAGGAAGTATAAGCCAAAATAGTGACGAAGGTTTCCAGTTCTAAAGCTGTAAAACGCAAATTCCACGATGTCTGGAAGTTGGAGTTTTTGTGGCTCACTTATGATTCCAGTAACAACGTTACGGATTGTGATATTTGCAGAAAGGCAGGCTCAGATATTGCTGGCAAAACCAAATTTGCTACCGGAAATAAAAAGTTTAAACTTGAAAGTCTTCCTTATCATAATAAAAGTCTAAAACATACAAATGTTTAAATATAGCATCAGCAAATGCCCATTCCTCAACTAAGTATCTTCTGTCTCATTCAGGGCATTATTAATTTTGTACAAATAAATACATATTGGAATTTCATAGTACAAATTGCTATCTTTATTAATCTGGCTAGTAACATAAGTAAAAAATGTTTCCTTACTAGCCAGGGGCAAGTGGGAGCTGGTATGAATTGTAGAGCACTGCTCATGGTGAGGTGTACTCGATACAACATTATGTGATAAAAATTGTCAGTGACTTGCAGCAGGTCAGTGGTTTTCTCCGGGTACTCTGGTTTCCTCCATCAGTAAAATAAGGGTAATAACAAAATTACCAAACTCCGAACAATCTTACAAAGGGAAAGTCAAAACTCATAAGTTTATAAACAGACAAAATCAGTCAACAACCGGAAAACTGTGAAAACCGTAATGACCCAACTAAAATATTGTTGAAAGTGGCATTAAACACCAGTACTCTAACCAGATGGAGATTTTGCATTATGAATTTTTAGCAAACTTTCTGATTAATAATGTTTTTCTTTTAAGAATAATTACCTGTCTGAGGTAAAGATGTAGGCAGGTGTATCTGTGATTGCACTCCTGCTGACCTCTGAAAAAAATATTTAATATGTAAATAGTTTTTACCATGATATAATATATGCAGATCTATTTAAGTTAATATACCTTGTTAAATTAATTGGTTTTATTTTCAATTTTTCTTTTTAAATTTATTAATTTATGTTCCATGTAATTTTATAAGGACATCAGCTGTTATAAAATGAATGATTCTCTATAGAAAATAAAATAACTGAAAATCAATGAAAAATAGCTGAAAACATTTGTACCCCCTCCCCCTCTAAAGGGTCAATTTTTTACCTGATCTGACCATGATGTCCTGCAACATTCAGGCTTGGGGGGAAATACAAAGGAAAATAGCTGAAATCAGTTAAATAACTGAATAAATCATCCCCGTTATATTCATAAATCTGGAATGGATGGGGAAATTTCAACTTTTTTACTGTTTTTTTTATCTGAAGCATCACGATCCCAAAAGTGATGTATGGTTGTAACCAACATTATATATTATTATATATAAATTTTCCAATATCAATTCAGACAGTTTAATATTTATCAACATAACCCAGAATTTATTGAGTAGGTGCATCGTAGCCTCTACACAAGACTAAATTGTTTATCCCTACTCAACTCTGTTTAATTTTCCAGTGGCAGTTGTCGTGGTCGTGATCTTATGGTAGTTGGATTTACAACTACCTATGCAATCAGTGCTTATTACCACTAACGTTGTCAGTTCGAATCTGCTCACGGTGAGGTGTACTCGATACAACATTATGTGATAAAGTTTGTCAGTGACTTGTGACGGTTGGTGGTTTTCCTATGATACTCTGGTTTTCTCCATCAATAAAACTGACCGCCACTATATAACTGAAATATTGTTGAAAGTGACATTAAACACCATAACCCTAATCCAAACCATAACCAGTGGCAGTCAAAACTTGTTGGCCCTTCCCTTATAATATTCATTTATATATATTGTCGAACTTGTTCTTATCCTGAACATATCAGAAATACTGCTCGCTGCACATTAAACAATATAATAATCAATCAATTAATCAAACCATAATTTGTTGAAAAAAAAATGAATGACTACATGCACATCTTCACTACCTATATCAAGTTATTTCATCGGGTGAAAAATTGAATGATTTTGCATGAAACACATACATGTACATGCAAGATAATATCTGGCAGTTTCTACTTTCACGATTACTTTCAGTTTTCCATCCGTTATACAGTGTGTAACATATTAATATTGGCAGTCTTTATTTTGTTGCTTGTGATCAAAAGACCAAAATAGGCAAAAATTTGTACTCCACGAACATAAACCGCTATGAGGTATTTGTGCCAATAACCTGCATAGCGAACAAAAGTTCTATATTGAAAACTGGAGTAATGAGTACGACATCTCTTTTCAATGAACCACCCAAGCATGTCAAAATTCACACCCAGCGAAGAAACCTATGTGGAACTGTATGACATCTGTTTTGCAATGAACCACCTAAGCATGTCAAAATTTGCACCAAGTGAGGTAAACCTATATTTACCTTTATCTGTTGATGACCAGACATAAACTGCTGCTGCGTTGTCATGGTGTTAACTGGTTGTTGTTGGGTCATTGGATTGACTGGTACCTGTGACATCATAGGATTTACTGGTACCTGTGACATCATAGGAGTTACCATTCTTTGTTGTGATGGCTGTTGCTGTTGTTGAGATTGATATTGCCCACTTTGGGGCATTTGTGTGATCTGTTGTCCTTGTGGTAGCTGGTTATATCCCGTCTGTGGAACTTGCGGTTGCACAATTTGCTGTGAGTTAGGAAACTGTTGGGAACTTTGAGGTGGTACATTTGGTCTTATAATCTGCTGTGATGTCTCTGGTAAACTCGTAGAAAGCGAAGCAGGATATTGTTGTTGTTGTGTAGAAACTTGTTGCCTTGGTAACTGGTGACCCTGTTGACCACCAGGCATGGAATAGCTTTGACCTTGGCTAGAATTCTGAGATTGTTGAGAAGACTGGATTTGAGAAGGCTGATTCTGCCATGACAAATGTACATCTTGACCGGGAACAATTTGACCTTGACCATGTACGTTTAAACCTTGACCCATTTGTGCTGTTTGTTGAGAAGAAAAAGTATTATGCTGGTTTGTTTGGGAAGATGGACCTAGACTTTGACCCATAACTGTCGTCTGCTGTTGAGGATGATTGGGTTGCACTTGCGAAGCTATCTGACTCGGCTGTTGTTGTGGATGAGGATATGTCTGTTGCCCCAACTGCTGTGGTTGAGAGTAAGTTTGTTGTCCTGTTGACTGTTGACTATATTGTTGTCCTGTTGAAACCTGGCTATATTGTTGTTCTGAAACTTGTGGTGGTTGTTGTGTTGACAAGTTCTGGTTCTGAGGCTGTTGTATGAAGGAGAGTTGATTTGGAAACTGTCCTTGTGGCTGTTGGTGTTGAATCTGTACTTGACCTTGAGATGTCAACTGAGTATTTTGACCTTTCATCTGAGGTTGAGGCTGACCTTGATTTTGTATCTGACCTTGCTGTTGATATTGATAATTTTGTTGTCCACTAGGTTGATTTTGCTGACTGACATTTGGCTGTTGAAATCTGTATCCTTGAGTTTGTGCGGGTACTCCTGGTTGATCCTGGTAAATTTGCCCTTGACCTTTGGGTTGCTGTAAACTTTGACCCTGTTGTCCAGTTTGAGAATAAGTGCTAGGAATTGAAGGTCTTGGTTGTTGTTGTTCATATGTTTGTGTTGCTGGTGTTTGTCTACTTGGTTGTGGTTGTGGAAATGGCACCTGACCAGAACTCACAATTTGACCTCGACTCATCCACGATGGCTGAATTTGAGGCTGATTTCCTTGTACTGGTATTCCAGGTTGCATCTGAACTGGTTGAGAAACTTGGGCTTCATTTTGTCCAACCATTTGTTGACCTTGTATTGACTGAGGTTGATACATTTGACCTTGACCTTGACCTGACTGTACTGACTGAATATTCCCTTGTAATGTAGAAGTGGGCTGTGTCTGTTGATTGGCGAAATTTTGTTGAGGTTGTTGAACACCTTGACCTTGACCTTGAATTTGTGTCCCAGGCATTTGTGATGCTGGCTGGTTGTAACTTGTTGAGGCAGACGTCTGCAAATAAATACGACAACAATTACAGAAATGGACTATCGGGACTGTTTATTTCACTTTATTGGTTAATTGGACATTGTTCCGTTGCTGTCACCTAATGATACTATTATTATCAATAAACTGACAATTATCCATCAGTGTATATTATGACATTACCGATAGGCAATTTTGACATTTTCCCTTTGATCTCACCATGTGCTATTGTCAGTATTAACAAACTGACTATAATACTGACAATTATCTGTCAGTAATACATCAAACACATTATGATGTTACCGATAAAAAAAAATAAAAGCAATTTTGACAATTTCCCTTTGATCTCACCATGTGATATTCTCAGTATTAACAAACTGACTATGATACTGACAATTATCTGTCAGTAATACATCAAACACATTATGATGTTACCGATAAATAAAAATAAAAGCAATTTTGACAATTTCCCTTTGATCTCACCATGTGCTATTGTCAGTATTAACAAACTGACTATAATACTGACAATTATCTGTCAGTAATACATCAAACACATTATGATAAAAAATAAATAAAAGCAATTTTGACAATTCTGAAAAATTGCTGAGTTGGCATTAAACAACAATCACTCACTCACTCCAGTAAATCAAGGGGCATAACTCAAGAACAAAAAAGTGATGAAGTAAAAAATCATACTTTGGAAAAGGCATAAAAACAAGGAATTGCTTCACCCTAGATGGTTGCACAGATTTAAAACATGCATACATAGATATCATTTGAATTACTCCGGAGTAAAATAATAATGTCTGTTGTACACAAACATTTGACTATCAATTTTTCAACATGAAAAAACAGACCAACAAAATTTGTAATGAAGACTTCCCACATACAATGCACTACTTTTGAGGGAATTCCTGATCTAAAGCAATGACTGGACTATATATAAATACAATGTATACCTGTGTGGTCAAATTTTGTCCTGTTCCTCCCCTCGATTCAGTCTGATTTGACCTATTCTTTAAGGCATCTCCATAATCAGGTGGTAATATTCCTACCGAAACAGGATGACCAGTGGGTGGGGCAACTTGTGAAAATTGTCCTCCTGTCTGTTGTCCCATCTGTGAAATAGCAGACAGCGTGTTTGTTTGAGGAATATTTTGTTCTGTTGGAATTGCACTTTGTCCCATGCTCGAGATAATTCCAGCTTGAGCATTGTATTGTTGACCAGAATAAGAACCAGGTTGACTTGGTGCTGGCTGAAAACCAGACTGACTTGGTATTGGCTGATAACCAGACTGACTTGGTAATGGCTCAAAACCAGGCTGACTTGCTAACAGTTGATTCGGTGCTGGCTGAAAACCAGACTGACTTGGTACTGGTTGATTTTGTGTTGGTTGAAAACCAGACTGACTCACCAATGGCTGACTTGGCACTGGCTGAAAAGCAGACTGACTTGGTAATGTCTGAAAACCAGACTGACTTGGCAACAGTTGACTTGGTGCTGGCTGAAAACCAGACTGACTTGGCAACGGTTGATTTGGTGTTGACTGAAAATCAGGCTGACTTGGTAATGGTTGATTCGGTGCTGGCTGAAAACCAGGCTGACTTGCCAATGGTTGACTTGGTGCTGGCTGAAAACCAGACTGACTTGGCACTGGCTGATTTGGTAGAGGCTGAAATTGTGATGAAAGTGTTGGAGTGGGGTAACTCTGATGAATCTGTGTTGGCTGGCTTGGCATCGAATAAACTGCATCAGAATTCATGCCACTTTGTGACTGTGACATGCCTGGCTTAATGATGCCACTTTGAGACTGCGATGGTAACGGTGGCGATTGAACCGGAGATGGATATGTCACATTTGAATTCATGCCACCTTGTACTTGTGGCATACTTTGATTCATGCCACTGTGCGGCTGTTGATAGCCACCTGCTTGGTTTACATTATATCCTGGTTGATACTGCAAACCCGAGGGATGTGGCATTCTTGGTTGTGATGGGAGTGGACCTTGAGGTCCAAGATTTGAAGAATACATTGCTGGTTTAGTTCCTCTGTCAATTCTAACAGAATTTGATGTTGCTCCTGGCATGTTTGGTGACTGCGACGGTGACGGATAGCTGACGGCTTGACTTACTCTACCCATTGTTGGTTGCTGAGATACATATTCTGCAGCTTGGTTAAATCTTTCCCCAGGGGGCTGCTGCTGGTTTCCTGAAGGTGGCAAAGAATGGGCTCTAATCATTGCCAAAACCTTTGGATCTGTGATTCCCAGTTTTCTCATTTCATCATCACTCATTCCCATTCCATGTTGTGGACTTGCAGGCACGCTGTCAGGACTAGGAGGGAGATGAACTGGAGAGGACATCAAACTGCTAGGCAGGGATCCAGTATTTACCCTCCCCTTTCCGAATGTCTTTGGTTTCATAAAAGGGAGATAATCCTTCAATTTAGGGCCTTCAAATCCAGGTGGAGCTGAATGAAAGTCAGGCATAGGACCAAGTGTTCCTGTGGAACTCATAGGCAGGGAACCAGTGCTGGGATCAGTAGGTTGAATGCTTGGTACAGTATTTTGCATTGGAACTTGTGGCAAAGAATCTGCTGGTTTCGTTGCAACTGGTCTCGGTGGTGGCTCTGAAAGTACAAGTTTGTTGATATATTAACAAGCTGGCAATATGAATTGATTTTTATATCATTCAGTATCCAGAAATATTTGTTTGCTTAAATTTCAATTTCAATTTTAATACAGTTAAACCTATCTTGAGGAACATCTAACATTTTTTGTCAGACCATATTGACATTGTCAAAAGTCTGTATTCATTATTTTACAAAAAAAACTTTATAAGAGACCACCTGTATTGAAAGACCATGTTTTGTTGGAAAGAGGGTATGTATCTCTGGACAGGTTTCACTGTATTGAATGGAATACTTCTGCAATCATTGGTTATTTTCCTTCATCCTTTTCTTTGCAGTGAAACGATAGTTTAAACTTCGAAAAGATACAGTACACAATCAAACTTGTATTCAACGGTCACCTTTGAGACAAAAGAAAAATGGCAGCTGACCATTTATTTAAGATCAGACGATCCAGATTGTCAGTTCGGTCCATAATGTTTCGTGTATTCGTGTTACCAGAAGGTAATCATGTGGTAAAAATGGTTGTCGTTTTGTAATGCTGTGGTGTTTTTGTCACGATTTATTCAGCTCATCCTTCAATGAGTTCATAGCATATTTTTAACTATCGTGTATTGAGAACACCTCGAAAGTTAATTACAGATTAATTTTTAAAGTCTAGAATGAAAACTGACTGGTAAATATAGGAAAATCAATATAATGACTTTGAGTGAAGGCTGACTGGATTAGTGAAGTGACTATTTGACTTTATTTGAGTTAAAATAACACATCAATCGGGCCAAGAGGGTTTAAACTGGTGCTTACAGCAGGTGATCGGTAATTCATGTTGACCGCAGTCCTCGAAATGAAAATTGGAACTTACTGGTCCGAATCAAATTCTTGAATTTATTTTTATATAGTTCTTAATGAAAACTGAAAAATTAAGTGGTCCGAACAAAATTTTACTGGCCTTGGACCGGAGGACCAATACTCATCGTGAGGACTGTGACCATATTGACTGCATTGCAAATGGATTTACCTTTTGGTTTAAGTCTATCAGTAATCTGTTGTCTCTCTTCAGCTTGTTGTTTACAAATCCCTCGACATCTTTCTAAGAGTCTATTGATATTGGATTCAAGCTTCTTGTAGAAATCCAAACCTTTTTGTGACTTAGCTAACAGGTCTTCATATACATCAAAGGAATTCTTCAATCCTTCAATTGTAGCTTCTCTCCTAAAAAATGAAAAAGTTCTACATCATAACTTTATAGGGAATAATTAGTAGGATGAAGTTTCCATGCTTAGGAAATGACATGGTTTATAAGATATATATTTTGTCGAAATTTACACTTCCTAAATCATGTAATTATTATTAAAACTAAGGTTCTCCTCCGTCATGTTAGGTGACCAAAGCCAATTCTGGCTATTCTGTTCAAGTCCTTTGGTTTTCTTGCTCCCAAAGACTTTCAAATATTTTGGCTTTGAGCGTACCTGATGAAGGTTATTCCGTTGAGTGTACCTGATGAAGGTTATTCCGTTGAGCGTATCTGATGAAGGTTATTCCAGAAATGTGCTGTGCATACTAAATTTGTTATCTATGGTCTATTACCTAAGTCTGGAGCTCAAAAAGGGTTTTTCTATAACATGCAACTTACAAGTCATTTTAAATGATTATCTCAAATCTAAAAGATAAATAAGATTATATTGTACATATTTGTATCAAATTATTAAGCTAACAAGTAAATTGCTACCTCAACAGAGGATCCTTCTTTCATTACTTAGCTGTACCTTTCTATTATCTAGCATTACTTGTACAATAATACCCCCAGCAATGCTGTTATAAATGTGGCCTCTAATACCAGGTACAGGCCATCGGTACAGGTCAATGTTTTTTGCAATTCTTTTGATGAACTAGCTTAAGAATTAGACCAATGTTGTAATAGGAAAACCAGGTAAACTCGCTCACAAACAAAACTGTTCTCATGACTGTTTTAAAAATTTTATATATAACATCAGTATTGTACAGGTTCTGTTTTATCAAATATGGGCTGCTTCTTCTGTTTCAATAGTATCTTATACTCACCTAGCTATAGTTTCTGCTGTAGCTTTCCTTGTATTAGCATATTTTGCATTTACATCGGTCAAAACTCTGAGTATTTTGTCTTGAGCATCCAGATTCTGATGTATCACACCAATTAATTGGTCATGTTTCTTCAGCTGTTCATCAAACATAACCTGTTAAAAAAATATCATGAATTACTCCATTTTTTTTTAATTAACAGGAATAGAAAATATTTTAAGAATGGCTAAAACAATTGAAAACATTGTTAGATAGGACCAGACAACAACATACACCACTAAACTATCTCTTACAAATACATGTTTAAATTTGGTCCAGCTTCTCAAAGAACAAGTCATAATGTTTAAAAACTAGAGTCTCCCAAAACCTGTAATCACTTACCTAGTTTTCAATTTCATTTTAAAATTTCTGCTGATTTCTTCCCCACCCCCCCCCTCCTCCCCAATTTAATGATGGATGGAAGATATGGGTGTCACACAAAATTTGAAAGTAGGTCAACCAAAGATCATTTCAGCTCAAGTTTCTGAGTAGACGATTTTAATGTGATTTTTTTCTTCCCAGAGTATGCTTAATCAGTGCAAATCGGTTGAAAGAATAATTCAGAAAAAACCTGGGAGATATACTGAACTCATTGTCATGACCGGGTGGCTCAATGAGTTAGGTAGTTGGATTACCTAACAACTCATACAAGCCTATCACCAATACGGCGTGGGTTCGCACCCGGCTTTGTAAATTACAATAAAGGGTGCACTCGACTCGCAGCCGCAAGTGATAAAGTTTACCAGTTGCTTGCCCATGGTCAGTGGTTCTCTCCGGGTACTCCGGCTTCTTCCACCACTAAAACTGGTCGTCATGATATAACTGAAATATTGCTGAAAGTGGCATTAAACACAATAAATCATTAAATCATTGTCATGCAGCTGCAGTTAAAATTTGAGTAGCAGTAGACAATTAAAGAAATTTCTAATTTTTAGTAATGGCTGCCATCTTGAATTTGGCTTGATTTCAGTTCAATGGTTTTCTCCAGGTACTCCAGTTTCCTTCACCAATAAAACTGGCAACTGTGGTGAAATAAAAGTGAAATATTATGTAAAGTGGTGTTAAACATACATGTATGTAACCCAACCCATCTAGAACCTCAGATAACGGTTTGATTTACAGATTTAATCAAGCTTAACGTAGACAGGAATTAAGCTCGAGAGGCAATGATTGCATAGGTAGATATATATATACATGTAGATTATTCCACTGCTACCAGTTATTATGATATTTCTCCGTTCGAGATAGTAAAATTTGAAAATTTAACTATCAAGAGTAGAGAAATATCATAATCCATTGGTAGCAGAAGAAGAATCTGTTTCTCCCGTCACCAAAACATCAAAAATATGTTTAAGTTGTTAATTTCCATCGTTAATAACTGTCAAAAGGAAATTGGTGGCAATTCTCATGCAGATATTAACCACCGTGGTGATGAAAAAATATTACGAAAATCTAACCAACTGGTTAAACATGCTAATACAATATGATGGTGGTTACAATGGCCATAGGTAGATTTAAATCAAATTGCCATATGATCGTGGGTACAACGGCCCCTGACGTGAGAATAAGAATCTCTCACCAATGTATTACTTCCTCCGTCCTGTGCTACAATCTGATTGGTTATATCATCATTCTTGATCTGGTTACGGAACTGGTCCTCTAACATGGCTCGTTGATTTTTCATTTCCTCAACTTTATCCATCATTCTCTGTAGCTCTTTAATAATAGCATCAGATTCTGGATCTGAAACATAACATTTTTCGTCTATAAAACACATACACGTGAATATGAATATACATACAGACAAAGCTTTTGATACATTGAAAGGACAAGATTTTTAAATGGCATTAATAACGCATCCTTCAATAAATATTGCTTCATCAATGATGAACGGTGCAAGGCTGTTAAGCATTTGCGACGGTCTTTTACAAATTATACATGTAATATTGTCCTCAACCCTGAATAATATGGCAAAGTTGAGACAAGATTATAACTTAGATTTCAAACATTTAATCCACAACAAATTTTATATGGGGGATCTCCATGTTAATAGTGGGGCATTGACCAATAGCAACCATTAATTCTAATTTTGGTGTACGGCAAGGAATATTTGTAACTAGATTAACACATCCAATGGGTGCCACAAGTGGAGCAGGAGTTGCTTACCCTTCCGGAGCACCTGAGTTCACTACCGGTTTTTAGTGGGGTTCATGGTACTCAATATTTAGTTTTATGTGTATGTTTTGTAGATCATTGTTTATCCTTTTGTACTTTTTCTTTTGGCCATTGTGTTGTCTGTTCTTCTTCGATTTACGGATTCTGATTACCCAATTGGTATTTTCAAACTCTTCTTACAAGTACAAATGATCTACTAGTTCTGGAATGATTTATAGCAGGTGTAGCTATAAACTTTTACTTTCTATGTCTACTAGATATATAGTCTCCTCGTACCCTGCGTCTTATGAGTGAAGCGCAAAGGACACTGGTCAAACATGGACCATGCCGTAGATGCCCTATAAGAAATTCAACCAAAATGCCCAATGTCTTTGCTTTTTTTGTACATGAATTAAACATATTTAGCATACATGACACTGCAGTATAAACACAATATGCATAAATCATTGGAAAATATCAAATTTATTTGTACTTGCTTTGAAACAGAAAGAAAAGCTTGTCACTCTTACAAATAAATTTTAAACTTGCATACAATATAATTGTCTATATACACACCTCTATCCCTTTCCAATGAAGGCAGGTGGTTCTTAATATCTTCTAATGGACCAGCAAGTAACTTCAAATTGGTGATGTGTGTATTCATAGCTTTATGTAGGTCAACGTTAGACTGGTTCCCTTTTTTATGTCCTTCTTCAAATCTGTCACAGTCCTTCTTCATCTCAGGAAGCATTGGATTGGCTGATCTTTTACCGAATTGATTCTACAAACATATTATGGTAAACATAGAAATTTTCGTTATCACATAATTATCGATTATTCAAAATCAACAGACAAATGTTAAAGGCTTTTTTGTTTTGAAAAATATAGTACTCTTTGTGAAGGCATTTATCTTATTGGAGAGTGTGATTTTCTTCGTAAGATGTAAATGTATCGCTATGAATTTTTTTTTTTTAAACTGATTTTAATTTGAAAGTGATCTTTAGTTATCCTTAAATTGAAATTTTCGCCAGTGTTCAAAACGATCGATACTAGATTTTTGAGCTCAAGCTGCCAGAGGTTTAAAAGCCTGATCTTTGCCTACTTGTGAAAATAGTCAAGAACAATGAATTATAGAAAACTACTGAACCTGAAATTCCTCCTCTTCTTTATAGTCATTTTCTATCAAGCCATTAATTTCTGCAATGGCCATCTGTACTTCTGTGGCAGAGTTTGACACAGCTGGAAAAACAAATCATTCAAATGTATTTTGAAAATAAAATAGAAATGGTCTAAAAAATATAACCAACCACAACAAAATAATTCACAGAAATAACAACTACAGAAGCAGGTGAAGATCTAGGTCCTACAGTTAGTGGACATTCTAATATGTCTATAAAATGGTACACACGATGATACTCAACAACTCTATATTTAGCGCAAGTGCAGTATACAACAAATCTGGCTGTTCCATTGTGACTCCCGCTGTGAAATTACCGTGACGACCGAGTGTAAACAAACAAAACACCGGCATATAACGTATTTTTAAAGTCCTTAAAATAAAATTCCCCATCAGTTATAAATAAATATTCTGTAACTAAGTATTTTTTATCATTTGTTTTGAAAATTTACATTTGGGGATCCCCAGTATGCACAGTCACATACATTCCATTGATATTCGTCGGCCATGAATATCAAAATACACTAACCTTGTTTTCCTACGTATACATTGATAACTAGACGGTGACGTAATTAAGTTACTGATATTTTCCGATTTTATGGCATTTTGAATTTTGCTACTCAAACAAGTAAAATGCTAACAAAATCGTAAAATAAATCAGTAACCAGCTTGTGTCAATCAGCGTTCCTTGTAAACAATGTCACAGGATGACGATATATTACAAAAGTGAAAGTCGATAGATGGTTGTCTTAAGTATTTTTTCCTGAATTTTTTTTTTATGTCAACAATACAAGCTTTTTTTTCATTGGCATTTATTTTTTTTATTTCATATCTAACAATAATTGTCGATTATTAACAACTGTTCAAGTGTTCGATATTATGTTTGACAACTCCGCTCTGCCATCTTGTTAGCACTCGAAATGATGAACGAATGAACTCCGACTTTTTTTTAAAATATTTTTACGCAGGAATTATTCAATCGAATCTATGTTGGAAAATACACAATAAATATGTTTTTCGTGTTAACATCCATATCTTTGTTTTAAAATATCTCGTTCAAATACAAATAATTCAAAATCAATTCAAAATTTCCGAAGGAGGTAAATGGAACAGCCACCAAATGCTGTGTGTATACAGTTCACAAACGGTTAAAAATTACCGTATTTGTCCTATTAGAATCGAAATAATGCATATTCATCACTTCCGATTTATCCCTTTTGATATAAAACCACAATTAAAAAAAAATATTTATACTGATGTCAATTCTTACACCAATTTTGCTGAAATTTTCATTCAAAAACACAATTGTTTTGAAGTTTGTCAAGCCAATATTTAAAATAATATTTTGAATCATAGTTTGCAACATTTAACAATTTAAACACTATAATTATTTAAGAGTTTGTAATATTCAGATTTACTGGAGAATTTTCTAAAATCTTAAATCTTATTGAAAAACTAGAACTGTGAGTGACCTCACTGAGCTGAGTGATATCCCCCACTTGCAATACTATGATGTTCAAACTTTGGAATACAGGTATATTAGCAAGTTACCTATGAAAAATAACGGATATGGAGTTATGTCAAGGAGACAACATCCCATCTCCAAAATAAACTAACCAAGAACATCTGCAGGTAGTGTATTACAACTGTGTAAAGTTTCATAAAAATCCAATAAGCTGTTTAGGAGGAGTTGCGCTTACAAGGTACATGCCCTCCTTCTTTTCGTGAAAGTACAAGTTTAATTATCTCCCCTTCCCAATTTTGGACAGCGACCATATTTCTTCATGCACATCTGCAGGTAGTGTACTACAACTGTGTAAAGTTTCACAAAAATCCAATAAGCCGTTTAGGAGGAGTTGCCCTTACAAAGTACACGACCCCTCTTTTCGTGAAAGTATAAGCTGAATTATCTCCCCTTCTAAATCTTAGACAGCAACGGTATTCCTTCATGCACATCTGCAGGTTGTGTACTACAACTGTATAAAGTTTCATAAAAATTCAAGAAGCCGTTTAGGAGGAGTTGCGCTTACAAGGTACACGACCCCCCTTTTCAAGAAAGTATAAGTTGAATTATCACCCCTTCTAAATTTTAGACAGCAACGGTATTCCTTCATGCACATCTACAGGTTGTGTACTACAATTGTGTAAAGTTTCATAAAAATTCAATAAGCAGTTTAGTAGGAGTTGTGCTTACAAGGTACATACCCCCCCCCCCTTTTTGTGAAAGCATAAGTTGAATTATCTCCCCTTTTAAATTTTGGACAGCAACCATATTCCTTCATGCACATCTGCAGGTAGTGTACTACAAATGTGTAAAGTTTCATAAAAATCCAATAAGTCGTTTAGGAGAAGTTGCGCTTACAAGGTACATGGACGGACGGACGGACAGGGTGATTCCTATATACCCCCTCAAACTTTCCTTGCGGGGGGTATAATTATGCTTCTCCTGTATTTTCTTGTTGATAATCTCGCATAGATCTGAGAAGTAAAATTATATACATCAAATAACATCAGAACAACAAAGATGTCCAGATGTAACAATTATCAACAGAAGTCAAAAGTACCGCTCAACTGCAGGCTAAATGCCATTTCCAACTCATTATAGGGTACAAGCTTTACTCATTGTTGAAGACTGTGACTGTGAAATGTAGAACAGCAATAAAACCATTATTCTTTATTTTAATTTGTGTCTAAGTGTAATGCTCTCTCATGTTCATTTACATCCATATCCTTTTTTACTAAATGTAAAGACATTAGTTCTAAAATCCAATAAGTAATCGGGGGCCATCGTGGTCATGACCGTATGGAAGTTGGATTTATAACTACCTATGCAATCAGGGCCTACCACCACTAACGTTGCGAGTTCGAATCCCGCCCATGGCTAGGTGTGCTTGATACAACATTATGTGATAAAGTTTGTCAGTGATTTGCGACAGGTTGGTGGGTTTCTCCGGGTACTCTGGTTTCCTCCACCAATAAAACTGACCGCCACGATATAACTTAAATTGTTGAAAGTGGCATTAAACACCATAACCCTAACCTAGCCAATAAGAAATCAATAAAACTCTACCATACCTCCCATAGCCTCTACTAGATCTTTGATGGCATTCTGTCTAACACTAACTGCAGCACATTTCTCTAATAAATCTTGAGGAAGTCTCTCTGGTTCAAAGTTCAATTTAGAAGGATCAAGGTTCAATGAAGACATGAACTTTCTAAAAAAAATCAATAGATTGAGCAAATATTGTTACATACATCTTTTTTTTTAACCAACACTTATTTACACAACTGTATATATTTTTAAATGAAACTATTAATGATTGATTGATTATTGTTTAATGCCAACTTTAGCATATTTCAGCTATATTGTCTCTAATTGTGGGTGGACAAATTTGATACTAAATGAAAAGCAATGGTATTTGGAAAATTAGTTTTCTTGTTGATAATCCCATATCTGGGTGTTTTTCTAGTACACGTAAGAAAATAGTACTCCATAGTTTTATAACTATAAAGCCTGGTCAAAATAAAAAAAATTATAAATCCTGTTAATGGCGAGGTGTAATTGATATAACGTTATGTGACAAAGTTTGTCAGTGACTTGCGGCAGGTAGGTGGTTTTCTCTGGGTATTCCGCTTTCCTCCACCTATAAAAATCACTGTCACAATAAAACTGAAATATTGTTGAAAGTGGCGTTAAACACAATAATCCTAACTGTAACCTTCAAACTAAACAAAGACTGAAAAATTGATATTTGCCACTTCAAGAAACCAGAGCAAAGATTGATTGACAAAGTCAGGACAATTTGTCCCTAGTGGAACATCATTTCTACCAACAAACATTTAATTATGTGTTCTAGCACAATAAAAAGTCGGCTCAATATGTTGGTCTACTACAAAATAGACATCATGATCATCTATAACAAAAGGTAAGTTGTTCTGCCGAGACTCAGCTGAAAATTTGCTTAAATGTTATCAAATGTCAATAAAACACTTTCAAAGAACACTACAATATCTTTCCTAAAGAGAGAGAGAGATTATAGCATGGTCTTTTTCATATCAGATTAGCCCAAGGCTCGAGTGCTGAGATCAGAACTAAGGGCTAATGAGGGATCTGATATGAAAAAGGCCATGTTATGATCTTTTTATCATATACTTTGCACATGAAAACATTTCCGGAAACTGACGACTTACAATGAGATACCGCTTATGGAAAGTCCCGGAAAGGGTGTGATATATTCTGGAACCGTGTGATATATTTTTATATCAGTCTGCTTAGATAATCTTGGGAAGATATCTAATGCATTTCAATAGATTTGAACTTGATATCATATGGTATTTAGAAAATGAGTTTTCAACTATAGGCATATGATAAATATATACATATATATATATATTTTTTTAATTAAAAAAATGTACAATGTATTCAAAATACAGTCAAACTTGTCTTAAACGTCACCTGCTGTAAACGCCCAGATTAAAACCCTCCTGTTCATATTTATATGTTATTTTCACTCAAATGAGTGGTCATCTTATTAACACAGTCAATGGTGTTTACCTCATCTTATAAATTTACCAGCATTTAACGGTCACTTTTCATTCTAGACTTTTAAATAAATCATCACTAATTAACTTTCAATGTGTTCTCAATACATGATTGCACCATTTGTGCTATCCTCTGATTGAATAATTAACTAATTTAACTGATTTGATTTTTAGTGTTTAACGCCACTTTCAGCAATATTTCTGCTATATCATGGTGACCAGTTTTAGTGGTGGAAGAAGCCGGAGTACCCAGAGAGAACCACCGACCATGGCCAAGCAACTGGTAAACTTTATCACTTGTGGCTGCGCGTCGAGCGCACCCTTTTTTGTAATTTACAAAGCCAGCTGCGAACCCACGCCGTATTGGTGATAGGCTTGTATGAGTTGTTAGGTAATCCAACTACCTAACTCATTGAGCCACCCGGGCCCTACTAATTAACTGTAAATCGTTACAAATACAATGGAGCATTACAAAGCAACCACCTTTTTTCCCCCAATAAACTGCCTTCCGGCAACAGTAATACACCAATTATTGCAGAACAGAACTGAAAATCCAAATGCCCGATCTTAAATAAGTGGTCATTTGTCTTATCCGGTCATCTTACCCTTTTCCGTTGAATACAAGTCTGACTGTACTTTACAAAAAAATTGATCAACTTACAACAAAGCTACATTCTTCTCTTCAATTTCAGTTCCTACTTGTCTCATTAATTTGGCCTTTTCTTCACTGAAATGAAAATATACAAGTCTAAAAATACATGTATATTTTTAGACAGGGAAAATGATCTCCCTTTAATCAGTAAATTTCCAACCAGGAATTAGAATAATTTTGTACTTGATGACCTGTAGTTATCAGTCAAATGACTTTTCTGGTGACAAGATATTTTTTTCTTTTTTTGTGTGATATTAAAGATTTATTAAAACCTGTAATTTGTTGTTTTAATTCAATGCTCCAATTTGAATGTACAGAAGCAGTCTCTTTCTTGTAAGGTCAATCTCATGAAAGACCAGATTTCAAGGCTTGGGTTAATAGTATTTAACGCCACTTTCAACAATATTTCAGTTATATAGTGGCGGTCAGTTTTATTGGTGGAGGAAACCAGAGTACCCAGTGAAATTCACTGACCTGTCACAAGTCATTGACAAACTTTATCACATGATGTTGTATCGAGTACACCTCGCCATGAACAGGGTTCAAACTCACAACTTTAGGAAAGACCATCCCCCTTATAGGACCGCTTTTTCATTGCTGAAGGGGTGGCCTCTTAAGAGTGTATTTTTTTAATATAACATAAAGACAATATTAGAGCAGTGTCTTAAAATATAAAGTTTATATGTAAGAGGTTTAAAATTTGCATAAAGGCAAGGTTAAATGGGCATTTTCCCAGTCTTGCAGCAAATACAAATAAACTTGTTTGAAAATTGTTCCCATAAGCATGTTTGAATGCATGTGTGCTTCATTTACTTATTAAGTTTCAATTCCTAAGTCATGTGTCAACCTTTTGACCAATCACATGATATGGGGCTTTCCAAATGAAATAAACATTGAAAGGAACAACTTGCAAAAAGAAACAAGGCGACATTAATTTCGCTTTGGAGTCGACGGAGGGCGACTTCAGTCAATATAGGGCTTGAATTTTGCCCACTTCGCTTGGATTGGTGAGCCTTGGCATAGGTAAGTATAAGTATATGTTATACTATTGTACAATCATGACAAGAGTCTGTGGGTTCCCTGTAGGACTTTCTAAGTATCGCTTAGATAATCTCTCACCTGTACATCGATGAAGCTTCATGAGCAGACATTGGCACCAGTTTCTGAAAAATATCAGGTCCTGATACTTCAGGGTCGTTCCAGTTAAATGGTATACCTTTAACTAAAGAAGCACCTGAAAAAAACAACATTACAAAAATAAAAATAATTGATAAAACTGCTAACATTGACACACCCATCTGTTACTGTTAAACAACACGAACATCATCTGATATAGAAATTGTGCTGGGGACCAGTATACGTAAATAAATACAAATATCATAGCTGACATCACAACATGGAACAATATATGTAAAGACATGTAATTGAACAAAATGTATAACACAAACCCCACTGTAAACTGGCAGTGAACACAGATACAGAATCAATAACACAAACCCCACTGAAAACTGGAAGTGAACACAGATACAAAATCAATAACACAAACCCCACTGAAAACTGGAAGTGAACACAGATACAGAATCAATAACACAAACCCCACTGAAAACTGGAAGTGAACACAGGTACAGAATCAATAACACAAACCCCACTGAAAACTGGCAGTGAACACAGGTACAGAATCAATAACACAAACCCCACTGACAACTGGAAGTGAACACAGATACAGAATCAATAACACAAACCCCACTGAAAACCGGCAGTGAACACAGATACAGAATCAATAACACAAACCCCACTGAAAACTGGAAGCGAACACAGATACAGAATCAATAACACAAACCCCACTGAAAACTGGAAGCGAACACAGGTACAGAATCAATAACACAAACCCCACTGAAAACAGGAAGCGAACACAGATACAGAATCAATAACACAAACCCCACTGAAAACTAGAAGCGAACACAGGTACAGAATCAATAACACAAACCCCAATGAAAACCGGCAGTGAACACAGATACAGAATCAATAACACAAACCCCACTGAAAACTGGCAGTGAACACAGGTACAGAATCAATAACACAAACCCCACTGAAAACTGGAAGTGAACACAGATACAGAATCAATAACACAAACCCCACTGAAAACTGGCAGTGAACACAGATACAGAATCAATAACACAAACCCCAATGAAAACCGGCAGTGAACACAGATACAGAATCAATAACACAAACCCCACTGAAAACTGGAAGTGAACACAGGTACAGAATCAATAACACAAACCCCACTGAAAACTGGAAGCAAACACAGGTACAGAATCAATAACACAAACCCCACTGAAAACAGGAAGTGAACACAGATACAGAATCAATAACACAAACCCCAATGAAAACCGGCAGTGAACACAGATACAGAATCAATAACACAAACCCCACTGAAAACTGGAAGTGAACACAGATACAGAATCAATAACACAAACCCCACTGAAAACTGGAAGCGAACACAGGTACAGAATCAATAACACAAACCCCACTGAAAACTGGAAGCGAACACAGGTACAGAATCAATAACACAAACCCCACTAAAAACTGGATGCGAACACAGGTACAGAATCAATAACACAAACCCCACTGAAAACAGGAAGTGAACACAGATACAGAATCAATAACACAAACCCCAATGAAAACCGGCAGTGAACACAGATACAGAATCAATAACACAAACCCCACTGAAAACTGGAAGTGAACACAGATACAGAATCAATAACACAAACCCCACTGAAAACTGGAAGCGAACACAGGTACAGAATCAATAACACAAACCCCACTGAAAACTGGATGCGAACACAGGTACAGAATCAATAACACAAACCCCACTGAAAACAGGAAGTGAACACAGATACAGAATCAATAACACAAACCCCACTGAAAACTGAAAGTGAACACAGATACAGAATCAATAACACAAACACCACTGAAAACTGGCAGTAAACACAGGTACAGAATCAATAACACAAACCCCACTGAAAACTGGAAGCGAACACAGATACAGAACCAATAACACAAACCCCACTGAAAACTGGAAGTGAACACAGGTACAGAATCAATAACACAAACCCCACTGAAAACAGGAAGTGAACACAGATACAGAATCAATAACACAAACCCCACTGAAAACTGGAAGCGAACACAGGTACAGAATCAATAACACAAACCCCAATGAAAACCGGCAGTGAACACAGATACAGAATCAATAACACAAACCCCACTGAAAACTGGAAGTGAACACAGATACAGAATCAATAACACAAACCCCACTGAAAACTGGAAGCGAACACAGGTACAGAATCAATAACACAAACCCCAATGAAAACCGGCAGTGAACACAGATACAGAATCAATAACACAAACCCCAATGAAAACTGGCAGTGAACACTGATACAGAATAAATAACACAAACCCCACTGAAAACCGGCAGTGAACACAGGTACAGAATCAATAACACAAACCCCACTGAAAACTGGAAGCGAACACAGGTACAGAATCAATAACACAAACACCACTGAAAACTGGAAGTGAACACAGATACAGAATCAATAACACAAACCCCACTGAAAACTGGCAGTGAACACAGATACAGAATCAATAACACAAACCCCAATGAAAACTGGAAGCAAACACAGATACAGAATCAATAACACAAACCCCACTGAAAACAGGAAGTGAACACAGATACAGAATCAATAACACAAACCCCACTGAAAACTGGAAGTGAACACAGATACAGAATCAATAACACAAACCCCAATGAAAACCGGCAGTGAACACAGATACAGAATCAATAACACAAACCCCACTGAAAACAGGAAGTGAACACAGATACAGAATCAATAACACAAACCCCACTGAAAACTGGAAGCGAACACAGGTACAGAATCAATAACACAAACCCCAATGAAAACCGGCAGTGAACACAGATACAGAATCAATAACACAAACCCCACTGAAAACTGGAAGTGAACACAGATACAGAATCAATAACACAAACCCCACTGAAAACTGGAAGCGAACACAGGTACAGAATCAATAACACAAACCCCAATGAAAACCGGCAGTGAACACAGATACAGAATCAATAACACAAACCCCACTGAAAACTGGAAGCGAACACAGGTACAGAATCAATAACACAAACCCCAATGAAAACTGGCAGTGAACACTGATACAGAATCAATAACACAAACCCCACTGAAAACCGGCAGTGAACACAGGTACAGAATCAATAACACAAACCCCACTGAAAACTGGAAGCGAACACAGGTACAGAATCAATAACACAAACACCACTGAAAACTGGAAGTGAACACAGATACAGAATCAATAACACAAACCCCACTGAAAACTGGCAGTGAACACAGATACAGAATCAATAACACAAACCCCAATGAAAACTGGAAGCAAACACAGATACAGAATCAATAACACAAACCCCACTGAAAACAGGAAGTGAACACAGATACAGAATCAATAACACAAACCCCACTGAAAACTGGAAGTGAACACAGATACAGAATCAATAACACAAACCCCACTGAAAACCGGCAGTGAACACAGGTACAGAATCAATAACACAAACCCCACTGAAAACTGGAAGCGAACACAGGTACAGAATCAATAACACAAACACCACTGAAAACTGGAAGTGAACACAGATACAGAATCAATAACACAAACCCCACTGAAAACTGGCAGTGAACACAGATACAGAATCAATAACACAAACCCCAATGAAAACTGGAAGCAAACACAGATACAGAATCAATAACACAAACCCCACTGAAAACAGGAAGTGAACACAGATACAGAATCAATAACACAAACCCCACTGAAAACTGGAAGTGAACACAGATACAGAATCAATAACACAAACCCCAATGAAAACCGGCAGTGAACACAGATACAGAATCAATAACACAAACCCCAATGAAAACTGGAAGCAAACACAGATACAGAATCAATAACACAAACCCCACTGAAAACAGGAAGTGAACACAGATACAGAATCAATAACACAAACCCCACTGAAAACTGGAAGTGAACACAGATACAGAATCAATAACACAAACCCCAATGAAAACCGGCAGTGAACACAGATACAGAATCAATAACACAAACCCCACTGAAAACTGGAAGTGAACACAGATACAGAATCAATAACACAAACCCCACTGAAAACTGGAAGCGAACACAGGTACAGAATCAATAACACAAACCCCACTGAAAACTGGATGCGAACACAGGTACAGAATCAATAACACAAACCCCACTGAAAACAGGAAGTGAACACAGATACAGAATCAATAACACAAACCCCACTGAAAACTGAAAGTGAACACAGATACAGAATCAATAACACAAACACCACTGAAAACTGGCAGTAAACACAGGTACAGAATCAATAACACAAACCCCACTGAAAACTGGAAGCGAACACAGATACAGAATCAATAACACAAACCCCAATGAAAACTGGAAGTGAACACAGATACAGAATCAATAACACAAACCCCAATGAAAACTGGAAGTGAACACAGGTACAGAATCAATAACACAAACCCCACTGAAAACAGGAAGTGAACACAGATACAGAATCAATAACACAAACCCCACTGAAAACTGGAAGCGAACACAGGTACAGAATCAATAACACAAACCCCAATGAAAACCGGCAGTGAACACAGATACAGAATCAATAACACAAACCCCACTGAAAACTGGAAGTGAACACAGATACAGAATCAATAACACAAACCCCACTGAAAACTGGAAGCGAACACAGGTACAGAATCAATAACACAAACCCCAATGAAAACCGGCAGTGAACACAGATACAGAATCAATAACACAAACCCCACTGAAAACTGGAAGCGAACACAGGTACAGAATCAATAACACAAACCCCAATGAAAACTGGCAGTGAACACTGATACAGAATCAATAACACAAACCCCACTGAAAACCGGCAGTGAACACAGGTACAGAATCAATAACACAAACCCCACTGAAAACTGGAAGCGAACACAGGTACAGAATCAATAACACAAACACCACTGAAAACTGGAAGTGAACACAGATACAGAATCAATAACACAAACCCCACTGAAAACTGGCAGTGAACACAGATACAGAATCAATAACACAAACCCCAATGAAAACTGGAAGCAAACACAGATACAGAATCAATAACACAAACCCCACTGAAAACAGGAAGTGAACACAGATACAGAATCAATAACACAAACCCCACTGAAAACTGGAAGTGAACACAGATACAGAATCAATAACACAAACCCCACTGAAAACCGGCAGTGAACACAGGTACAGAATCAATAACACAAACCCCACTGAAAACTGGAAGCGAACACAGGTACAGAATCAATAACACAAACACCACTGAAAACTGGAAGTGAACACAGATACAGAATCAATAACACAAACCCCACTGAAAACTGGCAGTGAACACAGATACAGAATCAATAACACAAACCCCAATGAAAACTGGAAGCAAACACAGATACAGAATCAATAACACAAACCCCACTGAAAACAGGAAGTGAACACAGATACAGAATCAATAACACAAACCCCACTGAAAACTGGAAGTGAACACAGATACAGAATCAATAACACAAACCCCAATGAAAACCGGCAGTGAACACAGATACAGAATCAATAACACAAACCCCAATGAAAACTGGAAGCAAACACAGATACAGAATCAATAACACAAACCCCACTGAAAACAGGAAGTGAACACAGATACAGAATCAATAACACAAACCCCACTGAAAACTGGAAGTGAACACAGATACAGAATCAATAACACAAACCCCAATGAAAACCGGCAGTGAACACAGATACAGAATCAATAACACAAACCCCACTGAAAACTGGAAGTGAACACAGATACAGAATCAATAACACAAACCCCACTGAAAACTGGAAGCGAACACAGGTACAGAATCAATAACACAAACCCCACTGAAAACTGGATGCGAACACAGGTACAGAATCAATAACACAAACCCCACTGAAAACAGGAAGTGAACACAGATACAGAATCAATAACACAAACCCCACTGAAAACTGAAAGTGAACACAGATACAGAATCAATAACACAAACACCACTGAAAACTGGCAGTAAACACAGGTACAGAATCAATAACACAAACCCCACTGAAAACTGGAAGCGAACACAGATACAGAATCAATAACACAAACCCTAATGAAAACTGGAAGTGAACACAGGTACAGAATCAATAACACAAACCCCACTGAAAACTGGAAGTGAACACAGGTACAGAATCAATAACACAAACCCCACTGAAAACAGGAAGTGAACACAGATACAGAATCAATAACACAAACCCCACTGAAAACTGGAAGCGAACACAGGTACAGAATCAATAACACAAACCCCAATGAAAACCGGCAGTGAACACAGATACAGAATCAATAACACAAACCCCACTGAAAACTGGAAGTGAACACAGATACAGAATCAATAACACAAACCCCACTGAAAACTGGAAGCGAACACAGGTACAGAATCAATAACACAAACCCCAATGAAAACCGGCAGTGAACACAGATACAGAATCAATAACACAAACCCCACTGAAAACTGGAAGCGAACACAGGTACAGAATCAATAACACAAACCCCAATGAAAACTGGCAGTGAACACTGATACAGAATCAATAACACAAACCCCACTGAAAACCGGCAGTGAACACAGGTACAGAATCAATAACACAAACCCCACTGAAAACTGGAAGCGAACACAGGTACAGAATCAATAACACAAACACCACTGAAAACTGGAAGTGAACACAGATACAGAATCAATAACACAAACCCCACTGAAAACTGGCAGTGAACACAGATACAGAATCAATAACACAAACCCCAATGAAAACTGGAAGCAAACACAGATACAGAATCAATAACACAAACCCCACTGAAAACAGGAAGTGAACACAGATACAGAATCAATAACACAAACCCCACTGAAAACTGGAAGTGAACACAGATACAGAATCAATAACACAAACCCCACTGAAAACCGGCAGTGAACACAGGTACAGAATCAATAACACAAACCCCACTGAAAACTGGAAGCGAACACAGGTACAGAATCAATAACACAAACACCACTGAAAACTGGAAGTGAACACAGATACAGAATCAATAACACAAACCCCACTGAAAACTGGCAGTGAACACAGATACAGAATCAATAACACAAACCCCAATGAAAACTGGAAGCAAACACAGATACAGAATCAATAACACAAACCCCACTGAAAACAGGAAGTGAACACAGATACAGAATCAATAACACAAACCCCACTGAAAACTGGAAGTGAACACAGATACAGAATCAATAACACAAACCCCAATGAAAACCGGCAGTGAACACAGATACAGAATCAATAACACAAACCCCAATGAAAACTGGAAGCAAACACAGATACAGAATCAATAACACAAACCCCACTGAAAACAGGAAGTGAACACAGATACAGAATCAATAACACAAACCCCACTGAAAACTGGAAGTGAACACAGATACAGAATCAATAACACAAACCCCAATGAAAACCGGCAGTGAACACAGATACAGAATCAATAACACAAACCCCACTGAAAACTGGAAGTGAACACAGATACAGAATCAATAACACGAACCCCACTGAAAACTGGAAGCGAACACAGGTACAGAATCAATAACACAAACCCCACTGAAAACTGGATGCGAACACAGGTACAGAATCAATAACACAAACCCCACTGAAAACAGGAAGTGAACACAGATACAGAATCAATAACACAAACCCCACTGAAAACTGAAAGTGAACACAGATACAGAATCAATAACACAAACACCACTGAAAACTGGCAGTAAACACAGGTACAGAATCAATAACACAAACCCCACTGAAAACTGGAAGCGAACACAGATACAGAATCAATAACACAAACCCTAATGAAAACTGGAAGTGAACACAGGTACAGAATCAATAACACAAACCCCACTGAAAACTGGAAGTGAACACAGGTACAGAATCAATAACACAAACCCCACTGAAAACAGGAAGTGAACACAGATACAGAATCAATAACACAAACCCCACTGAAAACTGGAAGCGAACACAGGTACAGAATCAATAACACAAACCCCAATGAAAACCGGCAGTGAACACAGATACAGAATCAATAACACAAACCCCACTGAAAACTGGAAGTGAACACAGATACAGAATCAATAACACAAACCCCACTGAAAACTGGAAGCGAACACAGGTACAGAATCAATAACACAAACCCCAATGAAAACCGGCAGTGAACACAGATACAGAATCAATAACACAAACCCCACTGAAAACTGGAAGCGAACACAGGTACAGAATCAATAACACAAACCCCAATGAAAACTGGCAGTGAACACTGATACAGAATCAATAACACAAACCCCACTGAAAACTGGCAGTGAACACAGGTACAGAATCAATAACACAAACCCCACTGAAAACTGGAAGCGAACACAGGTACAGAATCAATAACACACACACCACTGAAAACTGGAAGTGAACACAGATACAGAATCAATAACACAAACCCCACTGAAAACTGGCAGTGAACACAGATACAGAATCAATAACACAAACCCCAATGAAAACTGGAAGCAAACACAGATACAGAATCAATAACACAAACCCCACTGAAAACAGGAAGTGAACACAGATACAGAATCAATAACACAAACCCCACTGAAAACTGGAAGTGAACACAGATACAGAATCAATAACACAAACCCCACTGAAAACCGGCAGTGAACACAGGTACAGAATCAATAACACAAACCCCACTGAAAACTGGAAGCGAACACAGGTACAGAATCAATAACACAAACACCACTGAAAACTGGAAGTGAACACAGATACAGAATCAATAACACAAACCCCACTGAAAACTGGCAGTGAACACAGATACAGAATCAATAACACAAACCCCAATGAAAACTGGAAGCGAACACAGGTACAGAATCAATAACACAAACCCCACTGAAAACTGGAAGTGAACACAGATACAGAATCAATAACACAAACCCCACTGAAAACTGGCAGTGAACACAGATACAGAATCAATAACACAAACCCCAATGAAAACCGGCAATGAACACAGATACAGAATCAATAACACAAACCCCACTGAAAACTGGAAGTGAACACAGATACAGAATCAATAACACAAACCCCACTGAAAACTGGAAGTGAACACAGATACAGAATCAATGACACAAACCCCACTGAAAACTGGAAGTGAACACATACAGAATCAATAACACAAACCCCACTGAAAACTGGAAGCGAACACAGGTACAGAATCAATAACACAAACACCACTGAAAACTGGAAGTGAACACAAATACAGAATCAATAACACAAACCCCACTGAAAACTGGAAGTGAACACAGGAACAGAATCAAAATTGTAGATGACACAGCAATACAATGGGATTTTTAAAATTTTGTTTTATCCAGCAATCCACTAACATTATCCTATAAGGCCAAAACAAATTAATTGTTAGCTTCTCAGGCACCGCTGCGTGTGTGTTTTTACTGCTGCATTGATCGTTTTTACATTGGGAAAACAAATTGTGTCTGTTTCCGGATCCGCTCCGGACCGAAAGTTTGTTGATCACAATCATAATACAATGGGATTTTTAAAATTTTGTTTTATCCAGCAATCCACTAACATTATCCTATAACAGGGAACCATTCATTTCCTTTTCAGAATCTCTCCAACTCCTTCATAAAACTGCTATGAGGTTCAATTTCTCAATATTTTTATGTGGCAATTGTTTTGATGATGTTGGTAGAATTATTGACCATCACTGTTTAAACTTTCACTTAATAACAATTTCTCATATTGATAATCATTTATTCAAATGTTTCAGGGGAGATAATATGGAATCCCCCCATTATCCATTTCAACATTGCCAAATTTTTGTGTTTGTCCCCAGCCAGGAAATGGATTTCCAAATTGGCATATATCGTGGTTTATTTGTGTGTTTAATAGTGGTGCATCGATCATCGGAAACATTGACTAATCAGCTCAATCCGATGATTGATTTTTAAACCTTGTGGTCGATTCTGATTCCTAGTGTTAAAAAAAAATATATGTTTCACTTTATTCTTTGTTTTCGTCTTCATACTCTTAAAATGGGTCTATTTGAGTATGGTAATCCAGGAAGAAAATACATGTAGGAGGTAAATGTCAACAATATTCGATCGTCGCTCAAAGTTGGTATAATGATCATTGATCCTCAAAATGTGACCGATTCCAATGACTAGTATTCAATAATTTGAGGTGAGAGAGAGTTGTATGAATTGCTGATATTGGCTAAATTTTCTTTTCATAACTAACCTTTGACCTCAGGAAGTGTGTCTGCAGCAGGAATTTTGTCATGGTAAATAAAGTCATTATCTTTCTTAGCTGACTGGTATCTATAAACAAAGTAAAAACCGTGAAGGAGCAATAAATAAATCAGGTAGACCTTCCCTTTATTAAAGATAAGTGATTGGATTTTGTTGTTGTTGATTTTTTGTGCTTAATGACACTTTCAGCAATATTTCAATTTCAGCTATATCATGGCAACCAGTTTTAGTGGTGGAAGAACCCGGAGTACCCGGAGAGAACCACCGACCATAGGCAAGCAACTGGTAAACTTTATCACTTGCGGCTGCGAGTCGAGTACACCCTTTTTTGTAATTTGCAAAGACGGGCGCTAACCCATGCCGTATTGGTGATAGGCTTGTATGAGTGGCTAGGTAATCCAACTACCTAACTCATTGAGCCACCCTGGCCCTCTTAAAGACAAGTAGAAATATGGTCCAGTTGTATTACTTTTATAATATTTTAACTACGGTACACAATGTCAATGTTGTGCTTTTTCAAAATAAAATTACTTGGCCCAATGATCTTGATATACATGTAATGTGGATCAACTGCAAAAATTTTAATATTTCATGGATTGTCTGAATAACCTTATTTTTGAGCTTAGCATTTTCTTAGTTTCTTCTTTCCCAAGTTACGATTACTTGGATTACAACAGTGAACCTCACCTTTATCCCAGTTTTTAAGCCTCATACACATAAACTTTATATTTTAACACACTGCACTAATATTGTCTATTTATGTTTGCCAAAGCCATATTCAACACAAAGTCTATCTGTTTATAAAACACCTTTAACTTCAAATAAACAGCATTCACAGAGTAATGAACACACAACAAAAACTTTGTCAGACTGATTATAATGTACTTACTTGCCAGCCACAACATCATTAGTAAACCTTAGTGACTCCTGGATATCTGGCAATTCCTTCTGTAACAACACAATTTATATAATCATCAATTTATTTCTTAATACTTGTAATTCAAAGAAAACATATTAAAAAAAAAAGTTCTGAAATTTAGACTTAAATTTTTTGTTCTGTTTTTTTTCCCCAGAGATATTTCAAAGTGTTCTTGTGGTGGATACATACTTTAACTGCAGCAACCTTAGCACTAGCTGCGAAACAGGACAGAAAAGCTCATTAAAGGTTCACTTTTCTACCTGTTTCTAAAGCTTGTACAAATAAATTTATGTATATATATTGTCTATTTATTAAACAGAATAATACAATTTATTAAACAGAATTATACAATTTATTTAAATTAACATATATTAATTCATAGTAAATAAACCATACCTTAGCCATTTTTATACAATCTTTCAGTTTATCAAATGACAGTGTAAAATAAGCAACACATTCACCAAACTTTTCTTGTTCTTCCGAGTTTCTTCCCATATAGTAATTTGTAATCACTTCATAAAATAAAATCTTTAAATCTGTTCTTTTCTTCCAGTCCTAAAAAAATAAAATTGATTGAAATTGAAAATGTATAATATCATTTAAGGCTTTATACCAGGGGTGAATCTAGTTGGAAAATAAAATAACTGAAAATAAATAAAGATAGCTGAAAACATCTACACCTCTTTTCCACAAGGTCAATTTTTTACTTATTATGACAGTGTGCTGCAACTTTCTGAAAATTTATTTTTCATAGGAAAACAGTTGAAAACTGAATAAAGTATATTTTTCTCCGTCCTAATTTCTTGTTAATAATATTCACATGGATTGAACAGAAAATCATTTTCTAAGTATTAATGTGAATTCATCTTTGTTCATTGAATATCAACTTTTGTTGTTTCTGTTGGTATCAGCAAATCACAAAATTTAGTGAACCATGAAAAAGCATGTATTATGTGACCTTAATTTTAATTTGCCTGTCATATTAATTAAATCTGTTGTTAACCACTACCTTATCTTATGCGACCATATTTCAATGTTCCCTTTGAAGGTCGCACTAGGCAGGTTTGAGCTTATTCTTGACCTACCTTGTATTTTCTAGATCTCAGAATAGTGTCCATATTTTCTGTTAGCGACCGCCTGTCTTATGTGACCGTATTTCAATGTGCCCTTTGAAGGTCACATAAAGCAGGTTTGACAGTAATTAAACCTGTAGTTAGCCACTACCTTGTCTTATGTGACCATATTTCAATGTTCCCTTGGAAGGTCACAAAAGGTAGGTTTGACCTTATTCTTGACCTACCTTATATTTTCTAGATCCCAGAATAGCATCCATATTTTCCGTCTGTAGAGATCTGATAACATTCCTGTAGAATTCCACGACTTGTGCTGACACCTTGGCTGTAATGGTGTTCTTTCTACTGTCTATCATTGACTTCTCTAAGATACACTCCTGGGCTTGTGACTACAAATTACAAAAAGCATATAGCTTACTTAAATAAAAATAGAATAACGGCAGTAATGAAGGTTGAGACGGACATTATCACTAGTATCACAGCGAGTCAGATAAGATAGTGAAAATGTATGTCAAGTCGCCCTATTTTTTTAAAGTGAGGCGAGCCCTGAAAACAACTTTTATTATATAAACTTCGTACAAAATATAACAGATCATAATAAATTCAAAATAAACTACACAGCCAACAAACGATACTTTTAATAAACAATTCTAATGGAAATACCAGTATATAAGTATTGTGATTTCTTACATAAACTGAATTAAATTATTTTTGTAGAAAAAGTATGAATATTATACGTAACTGTTTATAGTAACGAAAAATATATATTGGCTTAAATTCATTCGTGCATTCTCTATGGACGTTTTGTTATCATTTTCATCACTTTCTTAATTTATCATTTCAAATAAACGTTAGAGAATACAGAAGGGGCAATCCAGAGAAACTGGCAACATAGGCTATACAAGACGAAGGAAAACAAAACAAAAACACAACACAACAAGTGTTGAACACCACTATATGTAAACAAACACAAAACCCTATACTTACAAACATTAGATGTGAGGAGGTCATGTGACATATCAAAGTTCTATACTTACAATCATTAGATGTGAGGAGCTCATGTGACATATCAAAGTTCTATACTTACAAACATTAGATGTGAGGAGGTCATGTGACATATCAAAGTTCTATACTTACAAACATTAGATGTGAGGAGGTCATGTGACATATCAAAGTTCTATACTTACAAGCATTAGATGTGAGGAGCTCATGTGACATATCAAAGTTCTATACTTACAAGCATTAGATGTGAGGAGGTCATGTGACATATCAAAGTTCTATACTTACAATCATTAGATGTGAGGAGGTCATGTGACATATCAAAGTTCTATACTTACAAGCATTAGATGTGAGGAGCTCATGTGACATATCAAAGTTCTATACTTACAATCATTAGATGTGAGGAGGTCATGTGACATATCAAAGTTCTATACTTACAAGCATTAGATGTGAGGAGGTCATGTGACATATCAAAGTTCTATACTTACAAACATTAGATGTGAGGAGGTCATGTGACATATCAAAGTTCTATTCTTACAAACATTAGATGTGAGGAGGTCATGTGACATATCAAAGTTCTATACTTACAAACATTAGATGTGAGGAGGTCATGTGACATATCAAAGTTCTATACTTACAAACATTAGATGTGAGGAGGTCATGTGACATATCAAAGTTCTATACTTACAAACATTAGATGTGAGGAGGTCATGTGACATATCAAAGTTCTATACTTACAAACATTAGATGTGAGGAGGTCATGTGACATATCAAAGTTCTATACTTACAATCATTAGATGTGAGGAGGTCATGTGACATATCAAAGTTCTATACTTACAAACATTAGATGTGAGGAGGTCATGTGACATATCAAAGTTCTATACTAACAAACATTAGATGTGAGGAGGTCATGTGACATATCAAAGTTCTATACTTACAAACATTAGATGTGAGGAGGTCATGTGACATATCAAAGTTCTATACTTACAAGCATTAGATGTGAGGAGGTCATGTGACATATCAAAGTTCTATACTTACAAGCATTAGATGTGAGGAGTTCATGTGACATATCAAAGTTCTATACTTACAAACATTAGATGTGAGGAGCTCATGTGACATATCAAAGTTCTATACTTACAAACATTAGATGTGAGGAGGTCATGTGACATATCAAAGTTCTATACTTACAAGCATTAGATGTGAGGAGGTCATGTGACATATCAAAGTTCTATACTTACAAACATTAGATGTGAGGAGGTCATGTGACATATCAAAGTTCTATACTTACAAACATTAGATGTGAGGAGGTCATGTGACATATCAAAGTTCTATACTTACAAACATTAGATGTGAGGAGGTCATGTGACATATCAAAGTTCTATACTTACAAGCATTAGATGTGAGGAGGTCATGTGACATATCAAAGTTCTATACTTACAAGCATTAGATGTGAGGAGGTCATGTGACATATCAAAGTTCTATACTTACAATCATTAGATGTGAGGAGGTCATGTGACATATCAAAGTTCTATACTTACAAGCATTAGATGTGAGGAGGTCATGTGACATATCAAAGTTCTATACTTACAAGCATTAGATGTGAGGAGGTCATGTGACATATCAAAGTTCTATACTTACAAACATTAGATGTGAGGAGGTCATGTGACATATCAAAGTTCTATACTTACAAGCATTAGATGTGAGGAGGTCATGTGACATATCAAAGTTCTATACTTACAAGCATTAGATGTGAGGAGGTCATGTGACATATCAAAGCTCTATACTTACAATCATTAGATGTGAGGAGGTCATGTGACATATCAAAGTTCTATACTTACAATCATTAGATGTGAGGAGGTCATGTGACATATCAAAGTTCTATACTTACAAGCATTAGATGTGAGGAGGTCATGTGACATATCAAAGTTCTATACTTACAAGCATTAGATGTGAGGAGGTCATGTGACATATCAAAGTTCTATACTTACAAACATTAGATGTGAGGAGGTCATGTGACATATCAAAGTTCTATACTTACAAGCATTAGATGTGAGGAGGTCATGTGACATATCAAAGTTCTATACTTACAAGCATTAGATGTGAGGAGGTCATGTGACATATCAAAGTTCTATACTTACAAGCATTAGATGTGAGGAGGTCATGTGACATATCAAAGTTCTATACTTACAAGCATTAGATGTGAGGAGGTCATGTGACATATCAAAGTTCTATACTTACAAGTATTAGATGTGAGGAGGTCATGTGACATATCAAAGTTCTATACTTACAAGCATTAGATGTGAGGAGGTCATGTGACATATCAAAGTTCTATACGTACAATCATTAGATGTGAGGAGGTCATGTGACATATCAAAGTTCTATACTTAACGGCATTAGATGCGAGGAGGTCATGTGACATATCAAAGTTCTATACTTACAAGCATTAGATGTGAGGAGGTCATGTGACATATCAAAGTTCTATACTTACAAGCATTAGATGTGAGGAGGTCATGTGACATATCAAAGTTCTATACTTACAAGCATTAGATGTGAGGAGGTCAAGTGACATATCAAAGTTCTATACTTACAAGCATTAGATGTGAGGAGGTCAAGTGACATATCAAAGTTCTATACTTACAAGCATTAGATGTGAGGAGGTCATGTGACATATCAAAGTTCTATACTTACAAGCATTAGATGTGAGGAGGTCATGTGACATATCAAAGTTCTATACTTACAAGCATTAGATGTGAGGAGGTCATGTGACATATCAAAGTTCTATACTTACAATCATAAGATGTGAGGAGCTCATGTGACATATCAAAGTTCTATACTTACAAGCATTAGATGTGAGGAGGTCATGTGACATATCAAAGTTCTATACTTACAAGCATTAGATGTGAGGAGGTCATGTGACATATCAAAGTTCTATACTTACAAGCATTAGATGTGAGGAGCTCATGTGACATATCAAAGTTCTATACTTACAATCATTAGATGTGAGGAGCTCATGTGACATATCAAAGTTCTATACTTACAATCATTAGATGTGAGGAGGTCATGTGACATATCAAAGTTCTATACTTACAAGCATTAGATGTGAGGAGGTCATGTGACATATCAAAGTTCTATACTTACAAGCATTAGATGTGAGGAGGTCATGTGACATATCAAAGTTCTATACTTACAATCATTCGATGTGAGGAGCTCATGGTGACATATCAAAGTTCTATACTTACAATCATTAGATGTGAGGAGGTCATGTGACATATCAAAGTTCTATACTTACAAGCATTAGATGTGAGGAGCTCATGTGACATATCAAATTTCTATACTTACAATCATTAGATGTGAGGAGGTCATGTGACATATCAAAGTTCTATACTTACAAACATTAGATGTGAGGAGGTCATGTGACATATCAAAGTTCTATACTTACAAACATTAGATGTGAGGAGGTCATGTGACATATAAAAGTTCTATACTTACAAACATTAGATGTGAGGAGGTCATGTGACAAATCAAAGTTCTATACTTACAAACATTAGATGTGAGGAGGTCATGTGACATATCAAAGTTCTATACTTACAAACATTAGATGTGAGGAGGTCATGTGACATATCAAAGTTCTATACTTACAAGCATTAGATGTGAGGAGGTCATGTGATATATCAAAGTTCTATGCTTACAATCATTAGATGTGAGGAGGTCATGTGACATATCAAAGTTCTATACTTACAAACATTAGATGTGAGGAGGTCATGTGACATATCAAAGTTCTATACTTACAAACATTAGATGTGAGGAGGTCATGTGACATATCAAAGTTCTATACTTACAAACATTAGATGTGAGGAGGTCATGTGACATATCAAAGTTCTATACTTACAAGCATTAGATGTGAGGAGGTCATGTGACATATCAAAGTTCTATACTCACAAGCATTAGATGTGAGGAGGTCATGTGACATGTCAAAGTTCTATACTTACAATCATTAGATGTGAGGAGGTCATGTGACATATCAAAGTTCTATACTTACAAACATTAGATGTGAGGAGGTCATGTGACATATCAAAGTTCTATACTTACAAACATTAGATGTGAGGTCATGTGACATATCAAAGTTCTATACTTACAAACATTAGATGTGAGGTGGTCATGTGACATATCAAAGTTCTATACTTACAAGCATTAGATGTGAGGAGGTCATGTGACATATCAAAGTTCTATACTTACAAGCATTAGATGTGAGGAGCTCATGTGACATATCAAAGTTCTATACTTACAAGCATTAGATGTGAGGAGGTCATGTGACATGTCAAAGTTCTATACTTACAATCATTAGATGTGAGGAGGTCATGTGATATATCAAAGTTCTATACTTACAATCATTAGATGTAAGGAGCTCATGTGACATATCAAAGTTCTATACTTACAAGCATTAGATGTGGGGAGGTCATGTGACATATCAAAGTTCTATACTTACAATCATTAGATGTGAGGAGCTCATGTGACATATCAAAGTTCTATACTTAAAATCATTAGATGTGAGGAGCTCATGTGACATATCAAAGTTCTATACTTACAAGCATTAGATGTGAGGAGGTCATGTGACATATCAAAGTTCTATACTTACAATCATTAGATGTGAGGAGGTCATGTGACATATCAAAGTTCTATACTTACAATCATTAGATGTGAGGAGGTCATGTGACATATCAAAGTTCTATACTTACAAGCATTAGATGTGAGGAGGTCATGTGACATATCAAAGTTCTATACTTACAAGCATTAGATGTGAGGAGCTCATGTGACATATCAAAGTTCTATACTTACAAGCATTAGATGTGAGGAGGTCATGTGACATATCAAAGTTCTATACTTACAAGCATTAGATGTCAGGAGGTCATGTGACATATCAAAGTTCTATACTTACAAGCATTAGATGTGAGGAGGTCATGTGACATATCAAAGTTCTATACTTACAATCATTAGATGTGAGGAGGTCATGTGACATATCAAAGTTCTATACTTACAAGCATTAGATGTGAGGAGCTCATGTGACATAACAAAGTTCTATACTTACAATCATTAGATTTGAGGAGGTCATGTGACATATCAAAGTTCTATACTTACAAACATTAGATGTGAGGAGGTCATGTGACATATCAAAGTTCTATACTTACAAACATTAGATGTGAGGAGGTCATGTGACATATCAAAGTTCTATACTTACAAACATTAGATGTGAGGAGGTCATGTGACATATCAAAGTTCTATACTTACAAACATTAGATGTGAGGAGGTCATGTGACATATCAAAGTTCTATACTTACAAACATTAGATGTGAGGAGGTCATGTGACATATCAAAGTTCTATACTTACAAACATTAGATGTGAGAAGGTCATGTGACATATCAAAGTTCTATACTTACAAGCATTAGATGTGAGGAGGTCATGTGACATATCAAAGTTCTATACTTACAATCATTAGATGTGAGGAGGTCATGTGACATATCAAAGTTCTATACTTACAAACATTAGATGTGAGGAGGTCATGTGACATATCAAAGTTCTATACTTACAAACATTAGATGTGAGGAGGTCATGTGACATATCAAAGTTCTATACTTACAAACATTAGATGTGAGGAGGTCATGTGACATATCAAAGTTCTATACTTACAAGCATTAGATGTGAGGAGGTCATGTGACATATCAAAGTTCTATACTTACAAACATTAGATGTGAGGAGGTCATGTGACATATCAAAGTTCTATTCTTACAAACATTAGATGTGAGGAGGTCATGTGACATATCAAAGTTCTATACTTACAAACATTAGATGTGAGGAGGTCATGTGACATATCAAAGTTCTATACTTACAAACATTAGATGTGAGGAGGTCATGTGACATATCAAAGTTCTATACTTACAAACATTAGATGTGAGGAGGTCATGTGACATATCAAAGTTCTATACTTACAAACATTAGATGTGAGGAGGTCATGTGACATATCAAAGTTCTATACTTACAATCATTAGATGTGAGGAGGTCATGTGACATATCAAAGTTCTATACTTACAAACATTAGATGTGAGGAGGTCATGTGACATATCAAAGTTCTATACTAACAAACATTAGATGTGAGGAGGTCATGTGACATATCAAAGTTCTATACTTACAAACATTAGATGTGAGGAGGTCATGTGACATATCAAAGTTCTATACTTACAAGCATTAGATGTGAGGAGGTCATGTGACATATCAAAGTTCTATACTTACAAGCATTAGATGTGAGGAGTTCATGTGACATATCAAAGTTCTATACTTACAAACATTAGATGTGAGGAGCTCATGTGACATATCAAAGTTCTATACTTACAAACATTAGATGTGAGGAGGTCATGTGACATATCAAAGTTCTATACTTACAAGCATTAGATGTGAGGAGGTCATGTGACATATCAAAGTTCTATACTTACAAACATTAGATGTGAGGAGGTCATGTGACATATCAAAGTTCTATACTTACAAACATTAGATGTGAGGAGGTCATGTGACATATCAAAGTTCTATACTTACAAACATTAGATGTGAGGAGGTCATGTGACATATCAAAGTTCTATACTTACAAGCATTAGATGTGAGGAGGTCATGTGACATATCAAAGTTCTATACTTACAAGCATTAGATGTGAGGAGGTCATGTGACATATCAAAGTTCTATACTTACAATCATTAGATGTGAGGAGGTCATGTGACATATCAAAGTTCTATACTTACAAGCATTAGATGTGAGGAGGTCATGTGACATATCAAAGTTCTATACTTACAAGCATTAGATGTGAGGAGGTCATGTGACATATCAAAGTTCTATACTTACAAACATTAGATGTGAGGAGGTCATGTGACATATCAAAGTTCTATACTTACAAGCATTAGATGTGAGGAGGTCATGTGACATATCAAAGTTCTATACTTACAAGCATTAGATGTGAGGAGGTCATGTGACATATCAAAGCTCTATACTTACAATCATTAGATGTGAGGAGGTCATGTGACATATCAAAGTTCTATACTTACAATCATTAGATGTGAGGAGGTCATGTGACATATCAAAGTTCTATACTTACAAGCATTAGATGTGAGGAGGTCATGTGACATATCAAAGTTCTATACTTACAAGCATTAGATGTGAGGAGGTCATGTGACATATCAAAGTTCTATACTTACAAACATTAGATGTGAGGAGGTCATGTGACATATCAAAGTTCTATACTTACAAGCATTAGATGTGAGGAGGTCATGTGACATATCAAAGTTCTATACTTACAAGCATTAGATGTGAGGAGGTCATGTGACATATCAAAGTTCTATACTTACAAGCATTAGATGTGAGGAGGTCATGTGACATATCAAAGTTCTATACTTACAAGCATTAGATGTGAGGAGGTCATGTGACATATCAAAGTTCTATACTTACAAGTATTAGATGTGAGGAGGTCATGTGACATATCAAAGTTCTATACTTACAAGCATTAGATGTGAGGAGGTCATGTGACATATCAAAGTTCTATACGTACAATCATTAGATGTGAGGAGGTCATGTGACATATCAAAGTTCTATACTTACAGGCATTAGATGCGAGGAGGTCATGTGACATATCAAAGTTCTATACTTACAAGCATTAGATGTGAGGAGGTCATGTGACATATCAAAGTTCTATACTTACAAGCATTAGATGTGAGGAGGTCATGTGACATATCAAAGTTCTATACTTACAAGCATTAGATGTGAGGAGGTCAAGTGACATATCAAAGTTCTATACTTACAAGCATTAGATGTGAGGAGGTCAAGTGACATATCAAAGTTCTATACTTACAAGCATTAGATGTGAGGAGGTCATGTGACATATCAAAGTTCTATACTTACAAGCATTAGATGTGAGGAGGTCATGTGACATATCAAAGTTCTATACTTACAAGCATTAGATGTGAGGAGGTCATGTGACATATCAAAGTTCTATACTTACAATCATAAGATGTGAGGAGCTCATGTGACATATCAAAGTTCTATACTTACAAGCATTAGATGTGAGGAGGTCATGTGACATATCAAAGTTCTATACTTACAAGCATTAGATGTGAGGAGGTCATGTGACATATCAAAGTTCTATACTTACAATCATTAGATGTGAGGAGCTCATGTGACATATCAAAGTTCTATACTTACAATCATTAGATGTGAGGAGGTCATGTGACATATCAAAGTTCTATACTTACAAGCATTAGATGTGAGGAGGTCATGTGACATATCAAAGTTCTATACTTACAAGCATTAGATGTGAGGAGGTCATGTGACATATCAAAGTTCTATACTTACAATCATTCGATGTGAGGAGCTCATGGTGACATATCAAAGTTCTATACTTACAATCATTAGATGTGAGGAGGTCATGTGACATATCAAAGTTCTATACTTACAAGCATTAGATGTGAGGAGCTCATGTGACATATCAAATTTCTATACTTACAATCATTAGATGTGAGGAGGTCATGTGACATATCAAAGTTCTATACTTACAAACATTAGATGTGAGGAGGTCATGTGACATATCAAAGTTCTATACTTACAAACATTAGATGTGAGGAGGTCATGTGACATATAAAAGTTCTATACTTACAAACATTAGATGTGAGGAGGTCATGTGACAAATCAAAGTTCTATACTTACAAACATTAGATGTGAGGAGGTCATGTGACATATCAAAGTTCTATACTTACAAACATTAGATGTGAGGAGGTCATGTGACATATCAAAGTTCTATACTTACAAGCATTAGATGTGAGGAGGTCATGTGATATATCAAAGTTCTATGCTTACAATCATTAGATGTGAGGAGGTCATGTGACATATCAAAGTTCTATACTTACAAACATTAGATGTGAGGAGGTCATGTGACATATCAAAGTTCTATACTTACAAACATTAGATGTGAGGAGGTCATGTGACATATCAAAGTTCTATACTTACAAACATTAGATGTGAGGAGGTCATGTGACATATCAAAGTTCTATACTTACAAGCATTAGATGTGAGGAGGTCATGTGACATATCAAAGTTCTATACTCACAAGCATTAGATGTGAGGAGGTCATGTGACATGTCAAAGTTCTATACTTACAATCATTAGATGTGAGGAGGTCATGTGACATATCAAAGTTCTATACTTACAAACATTAGATGTGAGGAGGTCATGTGACATATCAAAGTTCTATACTTACAAACATTAGATGTGAGGTCATGTGACATATCAAAGTTCTATACTTACAAACATTAGATGTGAGGTGGTCATGTGACATATCAAAGTTCTATACTTACAAGCATTAGATGTGAGGAGGTCATGTGACATATCAAAGTTCTATACTTACAAGCATTAGATGTGAGGAGCTCATGTGACATATCAAAGTTCTATACTTACAAGCATTAGATGTGAGGAGGTCATGTGACATGTCAAAGTTCTATACTTACAATCATTAGATGTGAGGAGGTCATGTGATATATCAAAGTTCTATACTTACAATCATTAGATGTAAGGAGCTCATGTGACATATCAAAGTTCTATACTTACAAGCATTAGATGTGGGGAGGTCATGTGACATATCAAAGTTCTATACTTACAATCATTAGATGTGAGGAGCTCATGTGACATATCAAAGTTCTATACTTAAAATCATTAGATGTGAGGAGCTCATGTGACATATCAAAGTTCTATACTTACAAGCATTAGATGTGAGGAGGTCATGTGACATATCAAAGTTCTATACTTACAATCATTAGATGTGAGGAGGTCATGTGACATATCAAAGTTCTATACTTACAATCATTAGATGTGAGGAGGTCATGTGACATATCAAAGTTCTATACTTACAAGCATTAGATGTGAGGAGGTCATGTGACATATCAAAGTTCTATACTTACAAGCATTAGATGTGAGGAGCTCATGTGACATATCAAAGTTCTATACTTACAAGCATTAGATGTGAGGAGGTCATGTGACATATCAAAGTTCTATACTTACAAGCATTAGATGTCAGGAGGTCATGTGACATATCAAAGTTCTATACTTACAAGCATTAGATGTGAGGAGGTCATGTGACATATCAAAGTTCTATACTTACAATCATTAGATGTGAGGAGGTCATGTGACATATCAAAGTTCTATACTTACAAGCATTAGATGTGAGGAGCTCATGTGACATAACAAAGTTCTATACTTACAATCATTAGATTTGAGGAGGTCATGTGACATATCAAAGTTCTATACTTACAAACATTAGATGTGAGGAGGTCATGTGACATATCAAAGTTCTATACTTACAAACATTAGATGTGAGGAGGTCATGTGACATATCAAAGTTCTATACTTACAAACATTAGATGTGAGGAGGTCATGTGACATATCAAAGTTCTATACTTACAAACATTAGATGTGAGGAGGTCATGTGACATATCAAAGTTCTATACTTACAAACATTAGATGTGAGGAGGTCATGTGACATATCAAAGTTCTATACTTACAAACATTAGATGTGAGAAGGTCATGTGACATATCAAAGTTCTATACTTACAAGCATTAGATGTGAGGAGGTCATGTGACATATCAAAGTTCTATACTTACAATCATTAGATGTGAGGAGGTCATGTGACATATCAAAGTTCTATACTTACAAACATTAGATGTGAGGAGGTCATGTGACATATCAAAGTTCTATACTTACAAACATTAGATGTGAGGAGGTCATGTGACATATCAAAGTTCTATACTTACAAACATTAGATGTGAGGAGGTCATGTGACATATCAAAGTTCTATACTTACAATCATTAGATGTGAGGAGGTCATGTGACATATCAAAGTTCTATACTTACAAGCATTAGATGTGAGGAGGTCATGTGACATATCAAAGTTCTATACTTACAATCATTAGATGTGAGGAGGTCATGTGACATATCAAAGTTCTATACTTACAAACATTAGATGTGAGGAGGTCATGTGACATATCAAAGTTCTATACTTACAAACATTAGATGTGAGGAGGTCATGTGACATATCAAAGTTCTATACTTACAAACATTAGATGTGAGGAGGTCATGTGACATATCAAAGTTCTATACTTACAATCATTAGATGTGAGGAGGTCATGTGACATATCAAAGTTCTATACTTACAAGCATTAGATGTGAGGAGGTCATGTGACATATCAAAGTTCTATACTTACAATCATTAGATGTGAGGAGGTCATGTGACATATCAAAGTTCTATACTTAAAAACATTAGATGTGAGGAGGTCATGTGACATATCAAAGTTCTATACTTACAAACATTAGATGTGAGGAGGTCATGTGACATATCAAAGTTCTATACTTACAAACATTAGATGTGAGGAGGTCATGTGACATATCAAAGTTCTATACTTACAAGCATTAGATGTGAGGAGGTCATGTGACATATCAAAGTTCTATACTTACAAGCATTAGATGTGAGGAGTTCATGTGACATATCAAAGTTCTATACTTACAAACATTAGATGTGAGGAGGTCATGTGACATATCAAAGTTCTATACTTACAAACATTAGATGTGAGGAGGTCATGTGACATATCAAAGTTCTATACTTACAAGCATTAGATGTGAGGAGGTCATGTGACATATCAAAGTTCTATACTTACAATCATTAGATGTGAGGAGGTCATGTGACATATCAAAGTTCTATACTTACAAGCATTAGATGTGAGGAGGTCATGTGACATATCAAAGTTCTATACTTACAAGCATTAGATGTGAGGAGGTCATGTGACATATCAAAGTTCTATACTTACAAACATTAGATGTGAGGAGGTCATGTGACATATCAAAGTTCTATACTTACAATCATTAGATGTGAGGAGGTCATGTGACATATCAAAGTTCTATACTTACAAGCATTAGATGTGAGGAGGTCATGTGACATATCAAAGTTCTATACTTACAAGCATTAGATGTGAGGAGGTCATGTGACATATCAAAGTTCTATACTTACAATCATTAGATGTGAGGAGGTCATGTGACATATCAAAGTTCTATACTTACAAGCATTAGATGTGAGGAGGTCATGTGACATATCAAAGTTCTATACTTACAAGCATTAGATGTGAGGAGGTCATGTGACATATCAAAGTTCTATACTTACAAGCATTAGATGTGAGGAGGTCATGTGACATATCAAAGTTCTATACTTACAAGCATTAGATGTGAGGAGGTCATGTGACATATCAAAGTTCTATACTTACAAGCATTAGATGTGAGGAGGTCATGTGACATATCAAAGTTCTATACTTACAAGCATTAGATGTGAGGAGGTCATGTGACATATCAAAGTTCTATACTTACAATCATTAGATGTGAGGAGCTCATGTGACATATCAAAGTTCTATACTTACAAGCGTTAGATGTGAGGAGGTCATGTGACATATCAAAGTTCTATACTTACAAGCATTAGATGTGAGGAGGTCATGTGACATATCAAAGTTCTATACTTACAAGCATTAGATGTGAGGAGCTCATGTGACATGTCAAAGTTCTATACTTACAATCATTAGATGTGAGGAGGTCATGTGACATATCAAAGTTCTATACTTACAATCATTAGATGTAAGGAGCTCATGTGACATATCAAAGTTCTATACTTACAAGCATTAGATGTGGGGAGGTCATGTGACATATCAAAGTTCTATACTTACAATCATTAGATGTGAGGAGCTCATGTGACATATCAAAGTTCTATACTTAAAATCATTAGATGTGAGGAGCTCATGTGACATATCAAAGTTCTATACTTACAAGCATTAGATGTGAGGAGGTCATGTGACATATCAAAGTTCTATACTTACAAGCATTAGATGTCAGGAGGTCATGTGACATATCAAAGTTCTATACTTACAAGCATTAGATGTGAGGAGGTCATGTGACATATCAAAGTTCTATACTTACAATCATTAGATGTGAGGAGGTCATGTGACATATCAAAGTTCTATACTTACAAGCATTAGATGTGAGGAGCTCATGTGACATAACAAAGTTCTATACTTACAATCATTAGATTTGAGGAGGTCATGTGACATATCAAAGTTCTATACTTACAAACATTAGATGTGAGGAGGTCATGTGACATATCAAAGTTCTATACTTACAAACATTAGATGTGAGGAGGTCATGTGACATATCAAAGTTCTATACTTACAAACATTAGATGTGAGGAGGTCATGTGACATATCAAAGTTCTATACTTACAAACATTAGATGTGAGGAGGTCATGTGACATATCAAAGTTCTATACTTACAAACATTAGATGTGAGGAGGTCATGTGACATATCAAAGTTCTATACTTACAAACATTAGATGTGAGAAGGTCATGTGACATATCAAAGTTCTATACTTACAAGCATTAGATGTGAGGAGGTCATGTGACATATCAAAGTTCTATACTTACAATCATTAGATGTGAGGAGGTCATGTGACATATCAAAGTTCTATACTTACAAACATTAGATGTGAGGAGGTCATGTGACATATCAAAGTTCTATACTTACAATCATTAGATGTGAGGAGGTCATGTGACATATCAAAGTTCTATACTTACAAGCATTAGATGTGAGGAGGTCATGTGACATATCAAAGTTCTATACTTACAATCATTAGATGTGAGGAGGTCATGTGACATATCAAAGTTCTATACTTACAAACATTAGATGTGAGGAGGTCATGTGACATATCAAAGTTCTATACTTACAAACATTAGATGTGAGGAGGTCATGTGACATATCAAAGTTCTATACTTACAAACATTAGATGTGAGGAGGTCATGTGACATATCAAAGTTCTATACTTACAATCATTAGATGTGAGGAGGTCATGTGACATATCAAAGTTCTATACTTACAAGCATTAGATGTGAGGAGGTCATGTGACATATCAAAGTTCTATACTTACAATCATTAGATGTGAGGAGGTCATGTGACATATCAAAGTTCTATACTTAAAAACATTAGATGTGAGGAGGTCATGTGACATATCAAAGTTCTATACTTACAAACATTAGATGTGAGGAGGTCATGTGACATATCAAAGTTCTATACTTACAAACATTAGATGTGAGGAGGTCATGTGACATATCAAAGTTCTATACTTACAAGCATTAGATGTGAGGAGGTCATGTGACATATCAAAGTTCTATACTTACAAGCATTAGATGTGAGGAGTTCATGTGACATATCAAAGTTCTATACTTACAAACATTAGATGTGAGGAGGTCATGTGACATATCAAAGTTCTATACTTACAAACATTAGATGTGAGGAGGTCATGTGACATATCAAAGTTCTATACTTACAAGCATTAGATGTGAGGAGGTCATGTGACATATCAAAGTTCTATACTTACAATCATTAGATGTGAGGAGGTCATGTGACATATCAAAGTTCTATACTTACAAGCATTAGATGTGAGGAGGTCATGTGACATATCAAAGTTCTATACTTACAAGCATTAGATGTGAGGAGGTCATGTGACATATCAAAGTTCTATACTTACAAACATTAGATGTGAGGAGGTCATGTGACATATCAAAGTTCTATACTTACAATCATTAGATGTGAGGAGGTCATGTGACATATCAAAGTTCTATACTTACAAGCATTAGATGTGAGGAGGTCATGTGACATATCAAAGTTCTATACTTACAAGCATTAGATGTGAGGAGGTCATGTGACATATCAAAGTTCTATACTTACAATCATTAGATGTGAGGAGGTCATGTGACATATCAAAGTTCTATACTTACAAGCATTAGATGTGAGGAGGTCATGTGACATATCAAAGTTCTATACTTACAAGCATTAGATGTGAGGAGGTCATGTGACATATCAAAGTTCTATACTTACAAGCATTAGATGTGAGGAGGTCATGTGACATATCAAAGTTCTATACTTACAAGCATTAGATGTGAGGAGGTCATGTGACATATCAAAGTTCTATACTTACAAGCATTAGATGTGAGGAGGTCATGTGACATATCAAAGTTCTATACTTACAAGCATTAGATGTGAGGAGGTCATGTGACATATCAAAGTTCTATACTTACAATCATTAGATGTGAGGAGCTCATGTGACATATCAAAGTTCTATACTTACAAGCGTTAGATGTGAGGAGGTCATGTGACATATCAAAGTTCTATACTTACAAGCATTAGATGTGAGGAGGTCATGTGACATATCAAAGTTCTATACTTACAAGCATTAGATGTGAGGAGCTCATGTGACATGTCAAAGTTCTATACTTACAATCATTAGATGTGAGGAGGTCATGTGACATATCAAAGTTCTATACTTACAATCATTAGATGTAAGGAGCTCATGTGACATATCAAAGTTCTATACTTACAAGCATTAGATGTGGGGAGGTCATGTGACATATCAAAGTTCTATACTTACAATCATTAGATGTGAGGAGCTCATGTGACATATCAAAGTTCTATACTTAAAATCATTAGATGTGAGGAGCTCATGTGACATATCAAAGTTCTATACTTACAAGCATTAGATGTGAGGAGGTCATGTGACATATCAAAGTTCTATACTTACAATCATTAGATGTGAGGAGGTCATGTGACATATCAAAGTTCTATACTTACAAGCATTAGATGTGAGGAGGTCATGTGACATATCAAAGTTCTATACTTACAAGCATTAGATGTGAGGAGGTCATGTGACATATCAAAGTTCTATACTTACAAGCATTAGATGTGAGGAGCTCATGTGACATATCAAAGTTCTATACTTACAAGCATTAGATGTGAGGAGCTCATGTGACATATCAAAGTTCTATACTTACAAGCATTAGATGTGAGGAGGTCATGTGACATATCAAAGTTCTATACTTACAAGCATTAGATGTGAGGAGCTCATGTGACATATCAAAGTTCTATACTAACAAGCATTAGATGTGAGGAGCTCATGTGACATATCAAAGTTCTATACTTACAATCATTAGATGTGAGGAGCTCATGTGACATATCAAAGTTCTATACTTACAAGCATTAGATGTGAGGAGCTCATGTGACATATCAAAGTTCTATACTTACAAGCATTAGATTGACCTGGAATGTGAGGATTTCATGTGACATATCAAAGTTCTATACTTACAAGCATTAGATGTGAGGAGCTCATGTGACATATCAAAGTTCTATACTTACAAGCATTAGATGTGAGGAGCTCATGTGACATATCAAAGTTCTATACTTACAAGCATTAGATGTGAGGAGCTCATTTGACATATCAAAGTTCTATACTTACAAGCATTATATGTGAGGAGCTCATGTGACATATCAAAGTTCTATACTTACAAGCATTAGATGTGAGGAGCTCATGTGACATATCAAAGTTCTATACTTACAAGCATTAGATGTGAGGAGCTCATGTGACATATCAAAGTTCTATACCTACAAGCATTAGATGTGAGGAGCTCATATGACATATCAAAGTTCTATACTTACAAGCATTAGATGTGAGGAGCTCATGTGATATATCAAAGTTCCATACTTACAAGCATTAGATTGACCTGGAATGTGAGGATCTCATGTGACATATAAAAGTTCTATACTTACAGGCATTAGATTGACCTGGAATGTGAGGATCTCATGTGACATATAAAAGTTCTATATTTACAGGCATTAGATTGACCTGGAATGTGAGGATCTCATGTGACATATAAAAGTTCTATACTTTATTACAAGCATTAGATTGACCTGGAATGTGAGGATCTCATGTGACATATAAAAGCTCTATACTTACAAGCATTAGATTGACCTTGAATCTGAGGACCTCATGTGATATATCAAAGCTCCATACTAACAAGCATTAGGTTGATCTGGAATGTGAGGACCTCATATGACATATCAAAGCTCTATACTTACAAGCATTAGATTGACCTGGAATGTGAGGACCTCATGTGACATATCCACGCTGAGATTAGATGATCCAAAGTGGTCTCTTAAAAATTCAAATGCCCATGCAGCACACTGGAAATGTGTACATGCTACTTTCATCCCCTGAAAAAATACAGAAATCCTTTTATGATGAGTCGGTAGAAACTATTTGGAGTGAGTCAGTGATTGTTGTTTAACACCATCTCAGCAATTTGTCAGCTTTATCATGGTGAGAACAAGTTAATTTTCAATAAGATGATGATGAGGTCTGCTTTGTACTAGACCAATGCGCTTAGCTTGATTTTTTATAGTGCTAGCTCACTGAAACAACAGTCTGTGGATAGACATGTCGCCCCATTCAGACACATTATCCTGATTCCGAACCAACCAGTCTTTGCTCTTTCTCCTTAATGCTGCGTGTTTAGCGGAGAAGCAAAAATTCCAATTTTACAGTCTTTGGTTTGACCCGATCGGGGCTCGAACCCACGATCTACCTCACTCGAGGCGAGCATGCTAACCATTACACCACTGATGCAGTGAAACTATGTGGTATTGTAAGAGCATGGCACAGTGAATCACTACAAGTTTATGGATCTTTAATTATAAGACATGTGTAGCCTATCAGTATATGATGTGCAACATTAAAGTAGAAATTGGAACTAAAATGGGAAGGCATGTGGTAAACTAGAAAAATCTGGCCAGGGTCCGTTTCACACTCATTTTAGGGTATGAGTGATGCTGATTACTGAAGACCCTACTATAACTGCGAAATGTAATACAGCAATAAAAGCGTCGTTCCTTTACCTGAATTTACTGGCAACAAGATTAAAGCATGGCCATAACCACTCAATTTAAAGATACCTAAAACTTATGTCTCCCCTTAACAAGTGATACTATTTAAAAAAACAATTTTTTGACCTTTAGGTCAAAGGTCAAGGTCCAACGAAGGTCATTACGGTACATGGCACACCGCCTTATGATCATGCACCCACATACCATATATCATTGACCTACCTCAAAAGACAAAAAAGTTATGGTCCTGACAAGCTTCGCTGAGAAGAAGCAGAAGCGGAAGAAAAAAATCAGACTAAAACAATATGTCTCCCTTCGTTCGAAGGGGAGACATAATTAAAATTATATGTTGTTGTATCTTTTTCGGATATCAGCTTTTATGTGTGCACTCGGTTTTCAACTGTAGGCTGATTGGTCTGTTTAAAATATGATCCTTGACATGACACCATTACATGTTAACTTAGTGGATAGCCAAAAAAATTAGACCCTTGAAGGATGTTGATTCTAGAGTGTTCACAAGGATGTTATGCAGTAAATATTTGACCCAGTGACATTGACCTTTGACCTATGACCTTGAAAATCAATAGGGTTCCAGACTCTCCTAAGGACTAAGTACGTACCATATTTGGTCAAAATCCATTGAAGGATGTTGATTCTAGAGTGTTCACAAGGATGTTATGCAGTAAAAATTTGACCCAGTGACCTTGACCTTTGACCTTGAAAATCAATTGGGTTCCAGACTCTCCTAAGGACTAAGTGTGTACCAGGTCTGGTCAAAATCCTTTGAAGGATGTTGATTCTAGAGTGTTCATAAGGATGTTATGCAGTAAAAATTTGACCCAGTGACCTTGACCTTTCACCTATGACCTTGAAAATCAAAAGGGTTCCAGATTCTCTTAAGGACTAAATATGCACCAAGTATGGTCAAAATCCATTGAAGGATGTTGATCCTAGAGTGTTCACAATGATGTTACGGAAGGACGGACGGTAGCGTTACTATATCCCTTCACAACTTCGTTGGTGAGGGGATAAAAAAGATACAACAAACATCCAATTACATGAATATCAATAATCACTAGGAAAAGGATTAAATGTGTGTCAAAATCCTGGAGATCTAGAGAAGGAGGTTCGGACCCATCCATTAGCTAAACCCTCCCTCCATTTTTTGACATGTACACATAAGATTTAATTTGTAATACTACACACACATACTTACATCAGCACTCTGTCTTGTTTCTATACTACCCAGTATAGAATGTAATGCTCCAATGTTGTAGAGGATACAGGCTTGTTCAAACTTGACATCAGGAATCGTGACTTCTCTACCGAGGAAAACATCCTCCCTACAACATATAACAAGTAACAATCATTACATTTAGATGTATTAGTCAAGATTAACTTCTCTACCAAGGAAAACATCCTCCTTATAACAGACATTAGTTAAAAATCATTACATTTAGATGTATTAGTCAAGATTTACCGTAAACGGCTGTATATTACTCGCATTTGTGCATTATCCACACCCCTTTTGGCTCCCAAAATCTTGGATGAAAAAACCTAGTTCGGGTATATAATAATCCTTATCAACTTTTGACCCATTCATGTGGAGAACAAATGTGTGAATAAAGCTAAATATTTGGCAAGAAAAATGTGTAATGCAATGGAAAACATGTTAAACTAGTGGTAAATATGTCCGTCTTTTGTGGGAAACATTTAGAAAAAAGAACAACTATATCTTTTAGTTTTTTTTAACTTTCTTTTCTTATCCATTAGTGTTATTTTTTCTTCTCTCCATTCGACCATTGGTGTAACAATGTTATTTTTTCTTCTATTCATTCGACCATTGGTGTAACAATGTTGTTTCATGTGGGACTGTCATGGTCATGATCGTATAGTAGTTGGATTAGCAACTACCTATGCAATTAGTGCCTATCACCACTAAGGTTGTACATTAGAATCCTGCTCATGGTGAGGTATACTCGATACAACATCGTGTGATAAAGTTTGTCAGTGACTTGCACCATGTTGGTGGTTTTCTCCGGGTCCTCCGCTTCCTCAACCAACAAAACTGACGGCCACGATATAACTGAAATATTGCTAAAAGTGGTGTTAAACACCATAACCATAACCCTTATTCTTCTTGAAAAATTGTCATGTGACTTACTAGCTAAATCAAATCATTATCAGAGTTTCATTTTACCATGATGAAGACTTACCAGATAGAATTAATGAAACATTCCCCCTTTCCAAACATGGGAACTGTTTACTTTAGATAAGATTCACCAAATAGAATTTATTTCTCATTTTTTATTCAAAGTAATAGTAATTCTACATCTACTTCCTTCCTCATAAAGAACCCAAAAGAAAGACTTACTTTAAACTTGGTAAAATTTGATTTAATATCCCCTTCCGCATATAAGAACCATCTGAGAAATGACAAGCTCCCTAGAAAACATACTTACCGGTACCATGTAAAATTAATTCCACATTCTCCCTCCTCCCCCATGGGGAACCTTCCTTGTAAAAACTGCAACTGGGCATAATATTTTTTCAGTGTACTGCATCCCATAAAGTCATGTGAAACATGAACAGCACTCTGAAAACACCAAAGAAAACGTTTTGTCCATTCTGTAATCTTTATATAATTCATGGGGTCGTTATAGTCGTGATCGCATGGTAGTTGGATTTACAACTACCTGTGCAATCAGTGCCTATCACCACTAAAGTTGTCAGTTCGAACTCTGTTCATGGCGAGGTGTACTCGATACAACACTATGTGATCAAGCTTGCCAGTGTCTTGCGACAGGTCAGTGGTTTTCTTCGGGTACTCCGGTTTCCTCCATCAATAAAACTGACCGCCACGATATAACTGAAATATTGTGGAAAGTGTCCTGCAACACAATTAACCAACCAACTATATAATTCAGAGACATTTGCAACTCCTCTAGAAGCATCATGGACTCGTCATTTGTGTTTGGGTCTCACCGTTATATGATTAATTTAGATTTTTTGGTGTTTAATGCCATTTTCAGCAATATAATCTTTCATGGCGACCAGTTTTAGTGGTGGAAGAAGCCTGAGTACCCGGAGATAACCATCGACCATGAGCAAGTAACTGCTAAACTTTATCACTTGCAGTTGCGAGTCGAGTGCACCCTTTTGTGTAATTTACAAAGACAGGTGCGAACCCACGCCATATTGGTGATAGGCTTGTACGAGTTGCTAGGTAATCCAACTACCTAAGAAAGAATGCACTAGTGGGATATGTAGGTTGCATTTGGGACTCATCAAAACTTTATCCTACAAGGATCTCTGATAATTCCTGTCGCTGACATTGCTAATGTCATGTCAATTGGATGAAATATAGCTATAGGACATTAGCTTGTTTTAAAATTGTCCGTTTGTGAAAGAGTGTTGTTTAATGCCAAGTGAGCAATTTTTCAGCTACTGTATATAATGGTGAGAACAAGTTACAAGTTGATGATGATTTCCTCTTTGTACTACCGGTAGACCAACACACTTAGCTGCACTTTTATAGTGCTATCTCACGGTATTCTCACCAAACAAGAGTCTGTGTGCAGACATGCACTCAGACACATTACTCTGATCATGACCCATAATAAACTGAGAATATTCCATATGCATTTGTCACATTTAGTAAAAGGCAGTTAAATATGTTGAAAGCTTCCTGACATCTACAATGTATACAGAATTACAGACATAACTGGAACTGGTACATTGTACATGTACTTTGATACAATTGATTGATTGGTTGATTAGAGTTCCATAGATTACAAAATATATCTTAACGTAAAATACTGAAAATTAATTTTTAATAATTTATTTTTACAAAAAAAAATTGCATACACACCATAATATTTCCTATCAACATTTTCAACAATATTTTTTTTTAATTCAAACATGATTATCTCCCTTAGTTACCTGTCTCAGCTGTGCAATGTCACTGCAGGCTTTATTATAATGTGATGGATCCTCTCCATAATGGTCTCTGATGTACTAAAATAAAAAACATGAAATTGATATATACCTTGCATATTTACAATAACGGTACATAATCAGGGCCTATTCTACATGTAGTTGGAAAAATGATGAATTTGCCCCAAAAAATTGAGATATTTGTTTGGAATTGTTGACCATCACTGTTTTTAAGAAAAGTTTGAAGATCGCTAGATACAAAAAAAATGTATCAATGGGGTAATCGGTCCCAAGTCAGTTTTATTGGTAGAGGAAACAGGAGTACTCAGAGAAAAACCACTGACCTGTCACAACCTTGATCGTCTTAACGGCATTATAGGTCCCTGGGGCCATACCTACACAACCACTCACAGGAATAAAACTGTAAATGTCGATAAAATTAAACATCATGTCAGAAACCCGGCATGGATAGAAACTACTGTTCGATTGTATTTATTGTATATATGTCATACAGTGATACATAGAAAGTTGCAAAATGTTGTTTATATGACAAAAAGTCGATGTTCAAAAAAAAAAAAAAAAAAAAAAAGAGAGCAACATGGGGTCCTGTCCACAAGTACCTGTGGTCATATACGCAAATTATCGGCCAATGACCGATGCCAAACGGAAACCCTGAGGTGACCCGAAGTTATTACCTGGCTACTTAACTTTCATGTCTGGTGGCCAATGGGAGACTTCAATTAATATCCTACAATCATTTTGTCTCAGCCAATTGAACACTTTTAATTGTTTGAATACAACCTCTTTCACTCATTTTTTTATGCATTTTCACATGCTTTACCAATAAACTTAACCAAAACAAAAAATACTATTTGCACTAGACAATAGATTTATTAACACAAACACAGTTACAATAACTGGCAAAGGCCCAATATAACAAGAATTCTGAGAATATTGCACATAGCAATACATTGTACCCTACCGTCCGCAAATATCAGAGGACCTAAAATATTAGAAGTATCACCTTGCAGTAACTAGATTTTAAAATACAAGTTCAAGGGCCATAACTTAGCCAAAAATCATTCGACCAGAACGAAATTCGAACTTAAATTGATGAGTCGGTAGAAACGATTTGGAGTGAGTCAGTGATTGTTGTTTAACACTAACTCAGCAATTTTTCAGCTTTATCATGGTGAGAACAAGTTAATTTTCAATAAGATGATGATGAGGTCTGCTTTGTACTAGACCAATTAGCTTGATTTTTATAGTGCTAGCTCACTGAAACAACAGTCTGTGGATAGACATGTTACCCCACTCAGACACATTATCCTGATTCCGAGCCAACCAGTCTTTGCTCTTTCTCCTTAATGTTGCATGTTTAGCGGAGAAGCAAAAATTCCAATTTTACAGTCTTTGGTTTGACCCGATCGGGGCTCGAACCCACGATCTACCTCACTCGAGGCGAGCACACTAACCAGTATACCACTGATGCAATGAAACTATTTGGTATTGTAAGAGCATGGCACAGTGAATCACTACAAGCTTATGGATCTTTAATTATAAAAGACATGTGTAGCCTATCAGTATATGATGTGCAACATGAAAGTAGAAATTGGAACTGAAATGGGAAGGCATGTGGTAAACTAGAAAAATTTGGCCAGGGTCTGTTTCACAGTCATTTTAGGGTATGAGTGATGCTCATTACTGAAGACCCTACTGTAACTGTGAAATGTAATACAGCAATAAGTGTCGTTCCTTTACCTGAATTTACTGGCAACAAGAATAAAGCATGGCCATAACCACTCAATCTAAAGATACCTAAAACTTATGTCTCCCCTTAACAAGTGATACTATTTAAAAAACAATTATTTGACCTTGAGGTCAAAGGTCAAGGTCCAACGAAGGTCATTCCGGTATGCAACACACCGCCTTATGGTCATACATCCACATACCAAATATCATTGACCTACATGTATCTTAAGAGACAAAAAAGTTATGGTCCGGACAAGCTTCGCTGAGAAGAAGCAGAAGAAGCGTCAGCAGAAGAAAAAATCAGACTTAAACAATATGTCTCCCTTCATTCGAAGGGGAGACATAATTAAAATTATATGTTGTTGTATCTTTTTCGGACATCAGCTTTTATGTGTGCACTCGGTTTTAAATTGTAGGCTCATCGCTGATTGGTCTGTTTAAAATATGATCCTTGACATGACCCCATACTGCAAGTCATTATATGTTAACTTAGTGCATAGCCAAAAAAAAAATACAACAAAAAAAAAAAATACAACAAACATCCAATTACCTGTTACCTGTTACCTATCTTGAATCTTCATCCACTGTCTGGATAACCGTTGTTGCCAACGTATACACCACAGAATCCAGAATCATAAATGTCTGGTATGGTGTGCCCCTATCACTTATCCCTAACTTATCTCTAAAATATCCCTATCTAGTTTAAAAAAAACAGGATTAAAAGTATCTATTTCTATATACACGGGTCATAAAAGAGTCAGTTGTATTGATAAAAGGTAAAAAGAAACTCTTCTAGTGTGCCGCTGGATGAAACGTTATTAATATATACACTGTAAATTACAATTACATGAATATCAATAATCACTAGGAAAAGGATTAAATGTGTGTCAAAATTCTGGAGATCTAGAGAAGGAGGTTCGGACCCATCCATTGGCTAAACCCTCCCTCCATTTTTTGACAAGTACACATAAGATTTAATTTGTAATACTACACACACATATTTACATCAGCACTCTGTCTTGTTTCTATACTACCCAGTATAGAATGTAATGCTCCAATGTTGTAGAGGATACAGGCTTGTTCAAACTTGACATCAGGAATCGTGACTTCTCTACCGAGGAAAACATTCTCCCTACAACATATAACAAGTAACAATCATTACATTCAGATGTACACTGTTGTTTATATTTGCAGTGTGTACTGCATGGTGTGTATATTTGCAGTGTGTACTGCATGGTGTGTATATTTGCAGTGTGTACTGCATGGTGTGTACTGCATGGTGTGTATATTTGCAGTGTGTACTGTATGGTGTGTATTTGCAGTGTGTACTGCATGGTGTGTATATTTGCATTGTAGGCTGTTATATGTTGGCAAGTATTCAGTAAATCATACCATATACTTATATCTTGTTAGTATAAACATAAATTGTACACATAATGTTGATGTCACACACTGTGTGTTGTCTCTTATATGTGTATTTTTTTTGTTACAATGTATGTTGTTTTCTGTATTTATTTCTGTTTCTCTATATTTTGTTTTGTTATTTTGCTCTTTTTATTTTTCAAGTAAGACATCAATGAAATTTTTGTTTCTATCTACTCACAGTCAGCAAGGTGAGGATGAAGATCCTATGGTTTGAATGGTTAATTATATCCTTGTTTAAGTTGTTGAATATGAAATTGAGTGATTTCAAGTATCTCTTTTTTCAAAACTCAAATATTTTCTGGATAGAATAATGTCTTAAATAATTTTGTATCTCTGTTGTATTTAATAATCCATATATAATATTGATAAACAAAAAATAAAAACATTTTAGAATTTTCACTTCGGATCTCCCAACACGTGGGTCAAAAACGAAGGTAAATAGGAAGTAAACAAACAAGATTAAAATTAGAAACACTTCTATATTTATGAAATGACTCTCAAAATCCGTATTCATTTTCATTGATAAATTGGGACAATATGAAGCAGTCGGCCGCGATACTGGTATTACCAGTATTGTAATATTTACAATACTGGTATTACCAGTATTATAATCTTCACAATACTGGAAATACCAGTATTGTAAATATTAGGTCATTACACTAATAGTTATCTTACTATGTTATCAATTCTGTAGTAAAGATCAAAAGAGATGCTATCTGTTTTAAAACTCTGTTGCGCAAGACGCGTTTCTGGAATAACCTTCATCAGGTACCCTCAAATTGCAGAGTAAAAATGACACAAATTAAAAAATAAATAAAAACTTAGATATCAAATTTAGTGCACACCACACGCTTTTGGAATCAACTTCATCGGGTACACTTAAAGTCTAAAGGTTTGAATGAGGCCTAAGCAGGATATCTAACATCGGCTACGGTCACATATGTCTGAGGGATGAGAACCTTAGTTTTAATGATTGTTACAGTACTGTAAATTTCAATAATAAGTATATCAAACACACCATGTCAGTGCCATACACACTGACCACTGCGCGGATGATACCCTTGGGGACTAATAGTCCACCAACAGAGGTGTCGATCCAGTGTTACTTTGGCTTCAAATAATGTATGACACTACATGTCTAATACATGTAGTATACTGACTTAGTACATGATAATAGGTCATTACACTAAGTTAGTTATCTTACCATGTTATAAATTCTGTAACAATATCAAAAGAGATGCTGTTTGTGTATATTATTTATTAGATATATTTATTACTGAAATATACAGTTCCTAAATAATGTAATTAGTAATAAAATAAATAAGGGTCTCCTTTGGTTTTATTGCTCCCAAAATTATTTGGCTTTCCAATCTTTCGATTTTGAGCGTACCTGATGAAGGTTATTCCAAAAACGAATCGTCCGCTCTAAATTTGATATCTACGTTTTTATTACATAAAGCAATGCAATAAATTTAAGAAGAAAGGTTTGAAGATACCAAAGGGGTCATCAGAAGCCTTATATATAAGATACCAAAGGGGTCATCAGAAGCCGTATATCTAAGATACCAAAGGAGTCATCAGAAGTCGTATATCTAAGATACCAAAGGGGTAATCAGAAGTCGTATATCTAAGATACCAAAGGAGTCACCAGAAGCCGTATATCTAAAGCCCGGTATACACGATACAAGTTTTACATCCAAGTCTCCATTCAAGAAAACTTGGATCAAGAAAACTTGAATTCAAGTTTGTGTATACACGATGCAAGAAATTTTGATGAATACACACAAGTTTTGGCGGGAGATACAATAAACAAAATGGCATTTCTGAGAGGAGAGGCGGGTGCTGCCCTTTGTATTGCATTATTATGTACAATTGTACTGCGAAGGAGATTAAGCTCCAAAAAAGAGGTCAACATGGGCTCATAAATGGCTTCGAAGGCGACGATGGGATGTATTTCAATGAAGTTTATTAGATCTTCAATCATTTCATTAGTCCATGTAACTATTTTTTCCTGTATTTTGGAGTTTCCTCTTTTCCCGCCATCTTTGCACACATGTGTAGTTGTTATTATGTACATTCACAAATTGATGCTGATAAGGATTCTGTCTTCTGATTGGTCAATCTCCATCCAATTCCATCCAAGCTGAAAGAAAAATAGGATGCATTTCTATTCCATCCAAGTCCGTTCAAGTTTTTTGATTCAAGTTTCTTGTATGGTATACACGATCAAAAAACTTGAATTCAAGAAACTTGAATGGAGACTTGGATGCAAAACTTGTATCGTGTATACCGGGCTTAAGATACCAAAGGGGTCATCAGAAGCCGTATATCTAAGATACCAAAGGAGTCATCAGAAGTCGTATATCTAAGATACCAAAGGGGTAATCAGAAGTCGTATATCTAAGATACCAAAGGGGTCATCAGAAGCCGTATATCTAAGATACCAAAGGAGTCACCAGAAGCCGTATATCTAAGATACCAAAGGGGTCATCAGAAGCCGTATATCTAAGATACCAAAGGGGTCATCAGAAGCCGTATATCTAAGATACCAAAGGAGTCATCAGAAGTCGTATATCTAAGATACCAAAGGGGTCATCAGAAGCCGTATATCTAAGATACCAAAGGAGTCATCAGAAGCCGTATATCTAAGATACCAAAGCAGTCATCAGAAGCCGTATATCTAAGATACCAAAGGAGTCATCAGAATCCGTATATCTAAGATACCAAAGGGGTCATCAGAAGCCGTATATCTAAGATACCAAAGGGGTCATCAGAAGCCGTATATCTAAGATACCAAAGGGGTCATCAGAAGCCGTATATCGAATGGCAGACAATGCAATGGTCATATGAAAAAAGACAAAAGGGCAAACAATGATTTACAAAATTAAAAACAAAACGCCTTTCCTTGACCCACAAAAAGCAATGTATGCCATTTACAAGTATGAACCAGAAGAGTATGTCTGTAAGAAAGGTTTGAAGATTGCCAAGGGGTAATAGGAAGCCGTAAATCTAAGATTGCCAAGGGGTAATAGGAAGCCGTAAATCTATGATTGCCAAGGGGTAATAGGAAGCCGTAAATCTAAGATTGCCAAGGGGTAATAGGAAGCCGTAAATCTAAGATTGCCAAGGGGTAATAGGAAGCCGTAGATCTAAGATTGCCAAGGGGTAATAGGAAGCTGTAAATCTAAGATTGCCAAGGGGTAATAGGAAACCGTAAATCTAAGATTGCCAAGGAGTAATAGGAAGCCGTAGATCTAAGATTGCCAAGGGGTACTAGACATTTTCAATAACTATCTACGACAACGGTCTACAACGACACCGACAGGTAGATTGCACGGGGCTATATCAAAATGTATTTATAACATGATTTTTAAAAGTCCATTTAATTACTGCTATATCGCCATTTAACGAGCATATTTATCTGAATATCAAATTACATGTCCTTTTTTCTGTGCATTTTTACGTTGCCTAAATAGATATCTGTCTGTCTGTATATATGCATGTATCTGTTTTTTATTTTTATTATTTAAAAAAAAAAAAAAAAAAATCCAAGTTTTGTTTTCTTTTTTCGACATTTACGAAAAGACAATTCGTTTGTTTAATTTTAAACATTATTAACGATAAATAATAATTAATAACTAACTATCTCTCATTGTACCCTTGTTTAATCAAATATTGTCCGACGTCGGTTTACCAGAGCTGTACACGTTTCGACAATGTCTACTAATTTCGGCCGCCGCGGGTGTCTCCACAAAGTTCCTAATGCCTTATAATTTTTTTAATCCCCTATCATATGTTCAACTAGAATTCTGAAACAGGTCTGTTGCATTTTTTGAACACTTTTTTTCAGGGAATGTTCAATATTTATCATTATTTTACCTTCTTCAAAATAACTATTAGCCCAGCAATTGAATATATAGAATAAACTTAAGGTCCAGTCAACTGTTGAACAAACAAAAAAAAACAACACTAATTGTTTGTGTGAAAAAATGTATGTGCCCAGTTCATGAGGAATTTAGAAACAAAAATCTTAGAAAATCTACTTGCACTGCGGGTGTATACAAGAAAAAAAGTATGTGCCCAGTATGCCAATGCACCGGCCCAATAATCTGATAAATATTGAACGGTCCCTCATGTGTTCTGGTTTTTGGTTTATTTGTTGTGTTGTAAATAGCGTAACTGTTGGGTGTCGATTTGGATAAATGTGATCGGCCAAAAATATGCAGTCTTCAAGGAAATGTAGTGGTCCATTTACACCGATTTGTTGCATCATTGTAAATTGTTTTGCATCATTTTGATGACCTATAAATCGCGCCTCGGCATAGCAATTATAACCGGCGTTGTCAATAATTACTTGCGTATGTATTGCATGGAAATGTCGATGTCCAGAAAAATATAGTTCTTGTAGTTCGAATTGCGAAAGACAGATTTCTGTAGATGTTCCGTCAATTGCACCGACTGAGCATTCAAGCTTAGTCCATGGACATCGCTCTTCTCTCTATTCGTTTATTGTTGGCCATTGCATAAAACGTTATGATGCTCTCTTTATGATCGGAATACATTCATTTATCTCATTGTGAACCGTAGCAAGACTTACATTGAAAATAAGAGCAAGATTATGATAAGATGGGTAGAATCTCAGCCACATCATATACAACATAACTCTATTTACTGGTTATATGGTGTAGTTTCGTCCTGTTTCATTTAAAAACAAGTGTCGAGTAGTTCTAGTCAAACGGAGAAGGCTTTCTGGGGTTTCTCCAGTGGCTAAATAATACGAGTATCTGTGTGATAAGAAATCGGAAAATGCATCGTATCCATCCCAATTTTCAATCTACCCGTTCGAAATTCTATGACGAATGCTTAGCAAGGGATCTGGGTGTGGCCGAATCGTCACAAGTAAAATTTGCAGCAGCTGCCTAAGGTACTCTGTTGCGTTTTGTGGGCATCTCGTCAGGGCCGGGAGAAGACTTGTAACCCTCTCCTTTGTATCATCATCCATTATACATAGAAACATGAAGTTATTTCAACATTGAATAAAATGAAAGAGTTTGATTTGTTGGTTTTTACATCTATTCATTGATAAAGAAATTTCAAGGTCGCTAATTTATTTTCCTTAAGCGTTGTGGTGAAATATTAATTTAATAAAAAATAGCTTAGACATTGAAATAAGAGTTAGGGCCCGGGTGGCTCAATGAGTTAGGTAGTTGGATTACCTAACAACTCATACAAGCCTATCACCAATACGGCGTGGGTTCGCAGCTGGCTTTGTAAATTACAAAAAAGGGTGCGCTCGACTCGCAGCCACAAGTGATAAAGTTTACCAGTTGCTTGCCCATGGTCGGTGGTTCTCTCCGGGTACTCCGGCTTCTTCCACCACTAAAACTGGTCGCCATGATATAACTGAAATATTGCTGAAAGTGGCATTAAACACTAAAAATCAAATCAGTTAATTAGTTAATTAGTTAATTATTCAATCAGAGGATAGCACAAATGGTGCAATCATGTATTGAGAACACATTGAAAGTTAATTAGTGATGATTTATTTAAAAGTCTAGAATGAAAAGTGACTGTTAAATGCTGGTAAATTTATAAGATGAGGTAAACACCATTGACTATGTTAGTAAGATGACCACTCATTTGAGTGAAAATAACATATAAATATGGACGGGAGGGTTTTAAACTGGGCGCTTACAGCAGGTGACTATTAAGACAAAGTTTGACTGTATTTTAAATACATTGTACATTTTTTAAATTAAAAAATATATATGTATATATTTATCATATACCTATAGTTGAAAACTCATTTTCTAAATACCATGTGATATCAAAGTTCAAATCTATTGAAATGCATTAGATATCTTCCCAAGTTTATCTAAGCAGACTGATATAAAAATATATCACACAGTTCCGGAATATATCACACCCCTTTCCGGGACTTTCCATAAGCGGTATCTCATTGTAAGTCGTCAGTTTCCGGAAATGTTTTCATGTGCAAAGTATATGATAAAAAGATCATAACATGGCCTTTTTCATATCAGATCCCTCATTAGCCCTTAGTTCTGATCTGAGCCCTCGACCTTGGACTAATCTGATGTGAAAAAGACCATGCTATAATCTCTCTATCTCTCTCTATATATATATATATATATATATTTTTTTTTTCAGGAAAGATATTGTAGTGTTCTTAGAAAGTGTTTTATTGACATTTGATAACATTTGAGCAAATTTTTAACTGAGTCTCGGCAGAACAACTTACCTTTTGTTATAGATGATCATGATGTCTATTTTGTAGTAGACCAACATATTGAGCTGACTTTTTATTGTGCTAGAACACATAATTAAATGTTTGTTGGTAGAAATGATGTTCCACAAGGGACAAATTGTCCTGACTTTGTCAATCAATCTTTGCTCTTGTTTCTTGAAGTGGCAAATATCAATTTTTCAGTCTTTGTTTAGTTTGAAGGTTACAGTTAGGATTATTGTGTTTAACGCCACTTTCAACAATATTTCAGTTTTATTGTGACGGTGATTTTTACAGGTGGAGGAAAGCGGAATACCCAGAGAAAACCACCTATCTGCTGCAAGTCACTGACAAACTTTTGTCACATAACGTTGTATCAATTACACCTCGCCATTAACAGGATTTATAAATGTTTTTATTTTGACCAGGCTTTATAGTTATAAAACTATGGAGTACTATTTTCTTACTTGTACTAGAAAAACACCCAGATATGGGATTATCAACAAGAAAACTAATTTTCCAAATACCATTGCTTTTCATTTAGTATCAAATTTGTCCACCCACAATTAGAGACAATATAGCTGAAATATGGTAAAGTTGGCATTAAACAATAATCAATCAATCATTAATAGTTTCATTTAAAAATATATAAAGTTGTGTAAATAAGTGTTGGTTAAAAAAAAAGATGTATGTAACAATATTTGCTCAATCTATTGATTTTTTTTAGAAAGTTCATGTCTTCATTGAACCTTGATCCTTCTAAATTGAACTTTGAACCAGAGAGACTTCCTCAAGATTTATTAGAGAAATGTGCTGCAGTTAGTGTTAGACAGAATGCCATCAAAGATCTAGTAGAGGCTATGGGAGGTATGGTAGAGTTTTATTGATTTCTTATTGGTTAGGTTAGGGTTATGGTGTTTAATGCCACTTTCAACAATTTAAGTTATATCGTGGCGGTCAGTTTTATTGGTGGAGGAAACCAGAGTATCCGGAGAAACCCACCAACCTGTCGCAAATCACTGACAAACTTTATCACATAATGTTGTATCAAGCACACCTAGCCATGGGCGGGATTCGAACTCGCAACGTTAGTGGTGGTAGGCCCTGATTGCATAGGTAGTTATAAATCCAACTTCCATACGGTCATGACCACGATGGCCCCCGATTACTTATTGGATTTTAGAACTAATGTCTTTACATTTAGTAAAAAAGGATATGGATGTAAATGAACATGAGAGAGCATTACACTTAGACACAAATTAAAATAAAGAATAATGGTTTTATTGCTGTTCTACATTTCAGTCATAGTCTTCAACAATGAGTAAAGCTTGTACCCTATAATGAGTTGGAAATGGCATTTAGCCTGCAGTTGAGCGGTACTTTTGACTTCTGTTGATAATTGTTGCATCTGGACATCTTTGTTGTTCTGATGTTATTTGATGTATATAATTTTACTTCTCAGATCTATGCAAGATTATCAACAAGAAAATACAGGAGAAGCATAATTATACCTCCCGCAAGCAAAGTTTGAGGGGGTATATAGGAATCACCTTGTCCGTCCGTCCGTCCGTCCGTCCATGTACCTTGTAAGCGCAACTTCTCCTAAACGACTTATTGGATTTTTATGAAACTTTACACATTTGTAGTACACTACCTGCAGATGTGCATGAAGGAATATGGTTGCTGTCCAAAATTTAAAAGGGGAGATAATTCAACTTATGCTTTCACGAAAAGGGGGGGGGGTATGTACCCTGTAAGCGCAACTCCTACTAAACTGCTTATTGAATTTTTATGAAACTTTACACAATTGTAGTACACTACCTGCAGATGTGCATGAAGGAATATGGTTGCTGTCCAAAATTTAGAAGGGGAGATAATTCAACTTATACTTTCACGAAAAGGGGGGTCGTGTACCTTGTAAGCGCAACTCCTCCTAAACGGCTTCTTGAATTTTTATGAAACTTTACACAGTTGTAGTACACAACCTGCAGATGTGCATGAAGGAATACCGTTGCTGTCTAAGATTTAGAAGGGGAGATAATTCAGCTTATACTTTCACGAAAAGAGGGGTCGTGTACCTTGTAAGGGCAACTCCTCCTAAACGGCTTATTGGATTTTTGTGAAACTTTACACAGTTGTAGTACACTACCTGCAGATGTGCATGAAGAAATATGGTCGCTGTCCAAAATTGGGAAGGGGAGATAATTCAACTTGTACTTTCACGAAAAGAAGGAGGGCATGTACCTTGTAAGCGCAACTCCTCCTAAACAGCTTATTGGATTTTTATGAAACTTTACACAGTTGTAATACACTACCTGCAGATGTTCTTGGTTAGTTTATTTTGGAGATAGGATGTTGTCTCCTTGACATAACTCCATATCCGTTATTTTTCATAGGTAACTTGCTAATATACCTGTATTCCAAAGTTTGAACATCATAGTATTGCAAGCGGGGGATATCACTCAGCTCAGTGAGGTCACTCACAGTTCTAGTTTTTCAATAAGATTTAAGATTTTAGAAAATTCTCCAGTAAATCTGAATATTACAAACACTTAAATAATTATAGTGTTTAAATTGTTAAATGTTGCAAACTATGATTCAAAATATTATTTTAAATATTGGCTTGACAAACTTCAAAACAATTGTGTTTTTGAATGAAAATTTCAGCAAAATTGGTGTAAGAATTGACATCAGTATAAATATTTTTTTTTAATTGTGGTTTTATATCAAAAGGGATAAATCGGAAGTGATGAATATGAATTATTTCGATTCTAATAGGACAAATACGGTAATTTTTAACCGTTTGTGAACTGTATACACACAGCATTTGGTGGCTGTTCCATTTACCTCCTTCGGAAATTTTGAATTGATTTTGAATTATTTGTATTTGAACGAGATATTTTAAAACAAAGATATGGATGTTAACACGAAAAACATATTTATTGTGTATTTTCCAACATAGATTCGATTGAATAATTCCTGCGTAAAAATATTTAAAAAAAAAGTCGGAGTTCATTCGTTCATCATTTCGAGTGCTAACAAGATGGCAGAGCGGAGTTGTCAAACATAATATCGAACACTTGAACAGTTGTTAATAATCGACAATTATTGTTAGATATGAAATAAAAAAAAATAAATGACAATGAAAAAAAAGCTTGTATTGTTGACATAAAAAAAAATTCAGGAAAAAATACTTAAGACAACCATCTATCGACTTTCACTTTTGTAATATATCGTCATCCTGTGCCATTGTTTACAAGGGACGCTGATTGACACAAGCTGGTTACTGATTTATTTTACGATTTTGTTAGCATTTTACTTGTTTGAGTAGAAAATTCAAAATGCCATAAAATCAGAAAATATCAGTAACTTAATTACGTCACCGTCTAGTTATCAATGTATACGTAGGAAAACAAGGTTAGTGTATTTTGATATTCATGGCCGACGAATATCAATGGAATGTATGTGACTGTGCATACTGGGGATCCCCAAATGTAAATTTTCAAAACAAATGATAAAAAATACTTAGTTACAGAATATTTATTTATAACTGACGGGGAATTTTATTTTAAGGACTTTAAAAATACGTTATATGCCGGTGTTTTGTTTGTTTACACTCGGTCGTCACGGTAATGTTACTCGATCTTTAGTTTTATGTGTATGTTTTGTAGATCATTGTTTGTCCTTTTTCTTTTGGCCATTGTGTTGTCTGTTCTTCTTCGAGTCATGGATTCTGATTACCCCTTTGGTATCTTAAAACGTTTCTTTCAAATGAAATGACATTCTTGATGGTCGCACCATTGCTATACGTTGAATTGCTCTATATATTTACTGGCACATTCTCGCTCCCCATTGGGATGACTAGTGAAAATTGACGAGTTGTTGCGATTGTTAGAAATTATATAGTATATGACCACGTCGTAACAGTTCAGTTGTTAGCGAAATAAATTTTATTTTTGTCTCAATCACAGGCATACATGTTGATATTGGTGAAGAAAATTGTTGACCATCACTGTTTAAACTTTCTTTTCACAATATCGCCTCACAAAATTAAATATCATTTTTATATGGGTGTTTTTCTTCGTACATTTACACAACATATTTTGTATACACATATTTAATTGTATTAAACCACTTAATTGAACGTGGAAAGACTACTTGATGACTGAAGTGGTTTATTTAAACACATAAATCCAGACCAGTATAGTCCTCCAAACAAAGGAGAACCCCTTCAATCTGTTGGTCTTTTCTCTTTTGAACTTGTAATGTGCTTTTCAAATTTACCTCATTGTAAAAATGTGTTAATTTCATTTTAGAGTTTACTTTCATCTTCGGGTATAAGTTGTCTATAGTTAAATATTGACATAAAGTCGTATTAACTCTACGTTGATGGACAATCACGTTCGAGACCTCTCGGGGTACAACTAAGGCATGCAAAGGTTACCGTGTCTGTATAATATTATTAAGAATAACATGTACAGCTGCAATAAAAATAAATTCCTGAAATAGTTTTAAAAGATCTTTTAACGGTGTATCTGCTTATTATTATTTTTTTTCGTTCCCAATTGCGCCCAACTGACGGTGTATTCGTATTAGATTCTTGTGCTGTTTCTCCCTTTGTATGTTAGTGCTAAAATAACTAAGGCCTGATAGGAACATTTTTCGTTTCATTACATTTTTGTTTAATTTGAAGTATTAGTTTCTTTTCTTTTTTTTCATTTAATCTGTTACCCAATCGACTGTCAGTTTTAATTTAGTGTAATTTTTGTGTTTCGTGTATTTTTTTTTCTGAGAGACAGACTAAACCCTAAAATCATAGTATTTCAACCCAAAAAAACGTTATAAATTTGATCTTTTTTATTTTTCATAATTAATTAATAATTTCTCTAAATCATGGTTTCACAACCATTTAGACATACTAAAAGTTTGTTATCAAACCAGTTTAAATATTTAAAAATCATTTTTTTTTAACTGGAATTGACATTGAAAAAATCCCATTTATGCCTCATTATTTTTGTCAAATATAAAAAGTATGAAAAAGGAAATTGTTATCGGGGACCTTATCCCTAAGGCCAGCGGAAGATGTATCGTTTTAATTGAATGTGAATTAATTACTTTTTCAACGTAGGGGACCAATTAGCAAATATTTTTTCTATCAGGAACGGATAAAGAGGTAGCAATTCTTTGAGTGTTGAACGTGTGTCGGAACAATTGGCGAAGCTTTCAAAGGTCAGCTAAGTTGAAACTTATTTTAATTCGTAATTTTATACAAAATTGAACATTTCGCGGAATGTAAGAATACTTTATACTTATGCTTTGAAGTACAGATGTTAAAAATGATGAATGGTATATTTTTGTAGATTGATGGTATTTCAAATAATTCTCATTACCGGATTAATCTATAACGGGGAGTTTTTAAATGATGATAAAGCTGGTACAAAGCCCTTTAACGACACTGTTTATATTTGTAATTAAATACACATCATAATAATATATATTTTTTTCTAAAGTGAGTCAAAATTATATTTCTATTTCTACAGAGAATGTGAATGTTACCATTTAGTTTTCAACCCAATCTGTCGGCAAGAAATATCTGTTTCACGGATGACCACGGACGTGTCCATTTTGGTTTGTCGTAGTCACATTTACGTATCTTTTCCATTGTTCGTATGATTTATTACAAGAATTTCAACATGATTAACACGACAAGTTTCACTAGTGGAGAAGGAACCGGTTACCCTTCCGGAGCACATGAGTTCACGACACCCCCTCCCCCACCACCACCCCCACACACGTCATATTTAAAAGTGCATGAAATAAGATTATGAATACACACATTGTACAATTCAGCATACAATGAGATTAATAAAACATTTGGGGTGAGAGGTGATTGTTTGTTTTTCTGATACATTTGTATTAGTAAATTGTCGACAATCACTGTTTAAACTTTCTTTATGCTTAACTTGAATTACAAATCATTCAAGAGGGACCCGGGTGGCTCAATGAGTTGGGTAGTTGGATTATCTAACAACTCATGCAAGCCTATCACCAATACAACGTGGGTTCGCGCCCGGCTTTGTAAATTACAAAAAAAGTGCACACGACTCGCAACCGCAGTGATAAAGCTTACCAGTTGCTTGCCCATGGTCGGTGGTTCTCTCCGGATACCCCGGCTTCTTCCTCCACTAAAACTGGTCGCCATGATATAACTGAAATATTGCTGAAAGTGGCGTTAAAACACTAAAAATAAAAAAAATAAAAAAATATAAGATATAAGATATAAGAGTTTTTACGTTCAATAATTGAGGAATAGATTCCCAAGCTCACTTTAGCTCCTGAATCCGGTTATTTCCTAACGAGAAAAAAAAGCTCAAAATTTCCAATCGAGCACACATTTTTTTTTTACATTTCAACACGTTTTCTATCTACAAGTTTGAAATCCAGATCAAACTGGGGATACGAATGAAGCTACTGCAGGTAAAATATTCATAATATAATTTTTTGTTTTAATTATTCTTTACCGTTAGTGATGTTAAAAAATAAACAAACTAATTGCCTTTTCGTAAATTTCAAAAAAGAAATAAAAACTAAAGGAATTGGAAATATTTGTTTTTGAATAATAAAAATAAAACAGATACAAGCATATACTGACAGACAGGTTGAATGGCGATATAGGGTAATTAAATGGGCTTTTAAAAATTATGTTGTAAATACATTTTGATATAGCCCCGTGCAATTTATCTCTCGGTGTCGTTGTAGACGGTAGTCGTAGATAGTTATTGAAAATGTCTAATAGGAAGCCGTAAATCTAAGATTGCCAAGGGGTAATAGAAAGCCGTAAATCTAAGATTGCCAAGGGGTAATAGGAAGCCGTAGATCTAAGATTGCGATGTAATAGGAAGGCATACATATTCACATTTCTATTATTATCGCAATAATTATTCATGTTGGTTGCTGGTTTTATCGCAATAATTATTCATATTGGTTGATGTTTTTATCAGAATTTTAGGAATTTATTTTGATCTTTTGAAAATCAATTATAGTAAATACATATAACATTTATTATGCAATAAATAGAGAAAATAATTATCTACAATATCATCATGACATTCGATAATCCCCTGTTGGCTCGTCTGAATATCAAATCGACTTCGTCCTAACTAGACCCCCCTTTTTTCCCATTTCTCCCAATGCAAAACCAAATACAAATCTGGCAGTAAATATTAGGGCTATAAAGTTTCATAATGTATAGCTAATATTGATAATGACAACATACAAGTTAACGTTCTATCTTTTATGTACATTTATTGAAGGGTGGTATTTAAATTTAGATCTTTTGTATTCTCCATTTTAGTCATATGATAGTTTTACTTCCTTCTGCCTGGTTGATGTCGATTGCGGACATTTTATTTCTGTAGATATATATTTATATGGTGAAAATGCTATAAACAGGTAAATATACATACAAATCAGATTCTATGTTTATATTAATATATTTCTGTAAATGACAACACACAATATTGTTTTGTAAAGCGACATCCGTTAATGTTGTTGTTCGGGGATTCCTTTTATATCATTATGGTAGACATTCCATGACAAAATGTCGTATCATATCAACACAACACAAATTCTAGTTCCTAGAAACATTACAAACTTTGTAGAAAAACGTCACATCTTTGACATGTCCAATAGGGGGGGGGTAAAACATATTGGATGATGGCAAATAGATAAATGATTTTTTTGCGAAAGTGTATGTTGATTTTATGTGGTAAACATGTCTTATATATTAAAGTGGCTTATGCTATGAAACATGTTTTTGGTTCGTTCAGAAAAAAAATTTCGGACAACACAAGAGTTAGAATATTTTTTTTTTTCCAGAATTTAACATTAGGTTATATGACAAAACTCTGAATCAGATTACAGCAACCGACATGAATAATTATTGCGATAAAACCAGCAACCAACATGAATAATTATTGCGATAAATCTAGAAATGTGAATATGTATGCCGGAAGTTAATCAATATGTTGTGTAAAACGAACCAGAGAAATACTACTAGATTATAGAAACAAAGTTAGCTGTCAATTAAATAACACAAGGATAATTATTGTCACTTTGTCTGCAGCTTACCTTAGAATCAATGGCGTATGCCATAGGTATGAAATTTGGATGAAGCAATTAAAAAAGAAAATGAACAAAGATATTAATTGGTAAAATTATTTTTACGAGTTGCAGGCGTCATATTTGGTATAATATATTTAATTTGAAAATTACCCCTTAACATCATGAACTACCAATATCGAATCTTTAACATAATGAATTATCAATAGTTGATAATGATTTAAAATCTAAGAAGCAAATATTGCTTTAGGTTCATACACCATTTAAAGTAAAAATATTAAATAAATGTGCATTTAAATTATTTAAATATTTTTTTTACAATTAAATCACATTAAATTAAATCACAGAAGGGTTATATTACATTATATGGCATGGGTATAAATTATCTTTTCGCATAACACAATTCGCTAAGCTGGTTTAACTTGTGTCTAATCCATTTAGTCTATTTAATTGGCAAATACATTATGTTTAAACTTACACACTTCGTCATATATTTTAGTTGTTCTCCAGTACCACAAACGGTTATAAACGAAATAACAACGATAGCTAACAGTAAACAAAGGAATAACAGAGATAAATATGTTGTTAGGACACATTGCTGCTTTAGTATAAGTCAAAGTGAGCTAAAATTTTAACTGCAGTTACATTGCAAGGAATAGTTTAACATATATTCCATTTTTTAGCTCACCTGGCCTTTAGACCATGTGAGCTATTGTCATCACTTTTCGTCCGTTGTCCGCCCGTCCACATTTCACATGTTAATCTTCTCCTCAGAAACCACTGGGCCAATTGCAACCAAACTTTGGTGGAATGGTCCTTGGGTGGCCCCTTTCCAAATTTGTGTCCGGTGATCCCGACTTCCAACCAAGAAGTCCGTCAAGCTTAAAATAGAAAAAAAGGGGTGATGAAATTAAAAAAAATCTTCTCCTCTGAAACTACTGAGACAATCTCAACCAAACTTTGCTGAAATGATCCTTGGGTGGTCCCCTTCCAAAAGTGTGTCTGAAACCATTTGCTCAATAATAACTAAATTTTGATGAAATAGTCATTGGATGTTTCTCTTCCAAAATAATGTCCGCCCGTGCAACCCTTCGACCAAGATGGCTCCCACAGCCGAACTTAACTTAACATAGAACCCTATGGGAAATTCACATAAAAATCTTCTCTTCAGAAACCACAGGGCCAATTGCAACCAACTTTGGTGGAATGGTCCTTGGATGGCCCCCTTCCAAAAATGAGTCCGGTGATCCCGACTTCCAACCAAGAAGTCGGTCAAGCTTAAAATAGAAAAAAAGAGGTGATGAAATTTAAAAAAAAATCTTCTCCTCTGAAACTACTGAGCCAATCTCAACCAAACTTTGCTGAAATGATCTTTGGGTGGTTCCCTTCCAAAATTGTGTCCGGCATTTCAGACCTCCGACCAAGATGGCCGCAACAGCCGAACTTAATTTAACATAGGACAGTATGGGAAATTCCCATAAAAATCTTCTTGTCTGAAATCATTTGCTCAATAAGAACTAAATTTTGATGAAATAGTCATTGGATAGTTCTTTTCCAAATATGAGTCCAGTGGTTCCGCCTTTCGACCAAGATGGCTCCCACAGCCGAACTTAGCTTAACATAGTACCCTATGGGAAATTCACATACAAATTTCCTCTTCAGAAACCACTGGGTTAATTCCAACCAAACTTTGGTGGAATGGTCCTTGGATAGCCCCCTTCCAAATTTATGTCCGGTGATCCCGACTTTCAACCAAGATGGCCGCCAAGCTAGAAATAGAAAAAGGGGGGATGAAATTTAAAAAACATGTTCTCCTCTGAAACTACTGAGCCAATCTCAACCAAACTTTGCTGAGATGATCCTTGGGTGGTCCTCTTCCAACATTGAATCCGGCATTTCAGACCTCCGACCGAGATGGCCGCCACAGCCGAACTTAATTTAACATAGGACCCTATGGGAAATCCCCATAAAAATCTTCTTGTCTGAAACCATTTGCTCAATAAGAACTAAATTTTGATAAAATAGTCATTTGATGGTTCACGTCCAAATATGTGTCCGGCAGATCGGGCCTTCGACCAAGATGGACCCCACAGCCGAACTTAGCTTAACATAGGACCCTATGGGAAATTCACATAAAAATATTCTTGTCTGGAACCAGTTGCTCAATTGGAACCAAACTTTGATAACATAGTCATTGGATGGTCCTCTTCCAAAATTGTGTCTGGTGGTCCCGCCCACTGACCAAGATGGCTGCACAGCTGAACTTAGATTAACATAGGACCCTATTGGAAATTCACATAAAAAACATCTTGTATGGAACCAGTAGCTCAATTAGAACCAAACGTTGATGGAATAATCATTGGATGGTCCTTTTCCAAAATTGTGTCCGGCAGTTGCGCTCTCCCACCAAGATGGCCGCCACAGTGCAGTTTCGTTGTTATTGAAAGCAGCTTTGATCCAGGTGAGCGATTACAGGCTCCTGGGAGCCTCTGGTATTAGCACCTGTATAGTAGTCTCAGTAATCTTGTGTCAAGGAACATTTTGATTAATTAGTCATGGGAAATAGTGATGAATAATTTGTAATGTACATAATAATTAATTCAAGGACTGGTTTGAGAACAAAACAAAACACCACTAGCAGATTTAACATTTATATTAATAAAAGAATATCACTTTTGAATTGATATTATTATCCCTGTATTTGTATACTGAAAAACATATGAAAATTCAGGGTAAACAATTATATGTATTCATGCAGTGTACTTGTATAGACATATACATGGCTGAACTCAGAGAGTCTGGCGAAAGTATGCAGTTCCTGAAAGTTATAGAGCATGCTAACGCCAGACTAACTATAAAAGAGGCAACAGAACCACCAACCTTTGGTAGGTAACTGACCAATCCTATAATTACATACACTCAAGTACACATTTTTGTTATGCACAAAGCAGGGATTGAACTATTACCATAGAGGTTATTGACTGATGGTCAACAGTAGTCGTATTTAAACTAGCAACTTAAATTACTCGGCCACCTAGGCCCCCACTAGCCGTTTATATGCACAATTTCATTACAATCCTTGAACACAGCATAGTTTTATACGAATTAGCTTGTACAGTACATAGGTGCATTTTGTTTTTATTCAAATGCTTTTGAAAAAAAACCCAATGGTTTCAGGCATTTATTTCATATTCCAATAAGGTAAAAATAAGTTTCAAATGTACACACATAAAATAAAAATTCAACCAAATAATATTTGCATAAATTATTGCATAAACAAGACTTAATTCTCAAAATCTGTGTCCCCCAAAAAAGGTGAGTCCCCCAGACCAAAAAGTTGCAGATAATTGTTTCTTATGACAAAAATAGTCTAATCCTCACCAGCTTCACGTTCTTTTTTTTTCAAATCTGAAATTTTCTCCTCATCATAAGCTAGTTATTTCATTAAAAACAAGAATTAATTCTCAAAATCCGGCCATAATTTTCAAAGAAAACTAGAATTGTTTCAGAGGATTAAAACCCATGTCTCCCATTCATGAAACTCTCAAGTAAAATATTTGACCTCAAGGTCAAAGTCAAGGTCAAACTGTGATCATGATGGTACGTGAGACACTGTCTCATCATTATACAACCACATACTAAATATCATTAACCTATCTAAAAAGGCAAAAAGTTGTTTCCCAGACACAAACACACTTAAAACATATCAATTATTTGACCTTAAAGTCAAAGGTCAAACTGAGGTCACGATGGAACACGACACACCGTCTCATGATTATACACGGTACACCTACATACCAAATATCATTAATCTATCGTAAAACACAAAAAGGTTATGACTCGGACATCATAACACTTAAAAATATCAATTATTTGACCTAAAGGTAAAAGGTCAAAGACAAAATGTGTCCATGTTGGTACATGATTATACACCTACATACCAAATATCAATGACCTATCTGAAGAGACAAAAAAGTTATGGCCCGACAGTAAATTTGCAAATCCATTCAGATTGAACAAAGAGTTAACTCCCTTTTTTGTCTATTTTCTTGTATAATTTTACTTATATCTTTTTTATTTGGAATGTGACCCACCAATTTTTGAATTTTATCTTTTTAAGAAACATTTTAACCATTCAATTACAAAAAATCAGAAAATTCTATGGATTAGAAATGGAGAACATTCACACAACAGGTGTCGCTCGGGTACCAACGGTGGTTAGCGGAGCGTTTTATTATCGCTTAGACGTTTGTAACCTATGTACACTATTATTTCAAACACAATTTCTATCTAATTATCCAACAATAATTATTTTTTATTTGTATAACAATATTCCTCAAGTTAACAACAAATGCATCATAAGTTGTAACCATCTTCTGACATGTTATACTAAAGTGATCACGTCATTACGTTGAAATAAGACAAGGACAAGGTTGCAATCATATCTGGGTCACGGGCACCTGTTACTAACTGTGAATGCGAATATAAAATAAAATTGAATACATTCTTATCAATTTTTTCTTATGTTCTCCATGAGCAAAAATCAATAATTTTGTAATTAGTAAATACGCATAGCATACGTGCAATAACTGTTGAATGAGGAGACTATATAGTACACGTGTACGTACGTTGTTAAACAAAGTTTGATATTTGTTCACATTCTTTGTATTTCCCTTTTTAAAAGAGTTTCGTGTTGGTTTCCTAGTTTTGTTGTATCGTGATTTTCTACTTTCATGGTAAATAATCGTTTATTAATGGTTAGAATCAAATAATTTCGATCAATTTCACGTACATTAAAGGGGTTCACCTACGATTTTTACGCTAATAGGTGGCGCATGTGTTCCATCAGTTATTACTTTCGGAACTCCTCGGCTAGCATCATTAACGTAACTAATGTAAACTACGATATTGATTTACAAAAAATGTATATGTATTCCTGTAAAGATGAGGATAGCTATCAAGAAGACTGACCATGCGACGAGAGTTCCTTGGACGCCAGGGAAATACGACGTGGTTTGCTCGGCACATAATGACATCTCAAGCCCAATCAAGGACATCGGCTTCTCAGTGTCGGGATTATTATGTTAGATGTCTTCCAGTGTTGATTGAATAAACAGTTTATATTATTTTTACTTAAGGAATGGCTCATCTAAGCATAGTGTTCAATATATTTAATAAGACATAAAGCACTAACCATTTTACTACTGAGGGGGAGGGGGTTTGAATACAAATCGTTTATTTTCCACTATGTCCAAATTTTAAAGTAGACCTGAATACACCTCAGCTCTAAAAGAATATTGCTTGTTTAGGTTAACTCGACCCTACCTAAAATTTAGTGCCTATAATCTTGGCGAATTTTATGTACTGTTCTGTTCCGGATTCCATCCGCAGTGGCTTGTCTTCAAGATATATAACTTTATTTATAAAAAATATGCACCCCTATATCATTTTAAAGATATATATATATATTATAAAAAAACCAACAACTAAGCATGTTGGGACCTCATCTTCATCTCATTGAAAATTAACTTGTTCTCGTCGTGATATAGCTGAAAAATTGCCGTAAACAACAATTACTCACTGATCCCCAACATGATGTTAAAAACATATTCTGTCTCAAACATGAATATCTACATGTATTAATCTACTATTTAAGTGGTTATTTTCAAAGGGGTGTTAATTTTGCGTTTTTTAGTCAAACTGTTCGCGTGGGCTCTAATTTTGCGAAAATTGAAAAAAAGCAAAAATCAAAAATATTACGATTTCAGCTTTATCTTTAGCCATTTAATTTAATAATATTTCATTGTACATAAACAATAGGATTGGACAGCAAGTTATACCATCTTATATGAAGTCCCCTCCTTACAAATTATACACATGAATTAATGACAGCAAATCAAAACAGAGACAATAGACATTTAAAATGTTGACACTGGAAGAAAGTAAGAAGTACAAGTGAAAAAGTGAAAAATTGCTGACATTAGCCCTAAAATCTTTTTGATTGATTTATAAAAGTTCGAACTTTTCCAAATATTTTGGAGTTGACGCCATAACTATACTTATCGTTCCCAAAGAGCAAAGTTTCAATATTGATATTGAAATCAGGGGCGGATCCAGGGGGGGGGGGGGGGGGGGTCACCCGGCGCCCCCCCCCCTAAAATTGAATTTGTTTTATGTGCGCCCCCCCTAACTTGAAATCCTGGATCCGCCCCTGGATATCGTCGCAATTACTCAGAAGTGTTCTTCTTTCGCTCAGGTATAAAGGACATTCCAGAAAATAATGTATAGCATCTTCAAAAGAAGCACCGCAATTTCATTTAATATTATTTACTATGTATTTTTGACAGGTCGGCATTGAGTGAGCTGCATTGGTGTCTAAGTTTAGTATGTAATATACTTAGTTTCCGTGGGCCTTCATTATAATACTTTGGGGTTTTATAGATATCAACTTTCACTCTATTTTTAAACGAAGATAATGTAGGGGAATTTCTTATTGATATGTCTAGATTGTTCCAACGCGAATCTTAAGCCATTCAAATAAAGGCATCAAAAATTCTGAAGATTTTGATAAAAACAAATTCAAACGTGAATACCTGGGTCGTATTACGTATTATAGATAATGTTGATTTTTTTCATGAACAGTCATGTGTACATTTTATTTTCATCAACAGTCATGTGTAGATTTTATTTTTCATCAACAGTCGCTTGACTATTATCAATTGGTAATAATACTAATGTGATTTCTATGTGATAAAGTTTGTCAGTGACTTGCGGCAGGTCGGTGGTTTTTTTTCAGGGAACTCGGGTTTCCTCCACCAATAAAACGGGCCGAATAAAACTGACCGTCTCGAAACAAGAAGTGTACTGTTTCATTTCAACGGTAATACAAGCTATTTAACAACCTCTACACTAAATACAAAATATATTTGGGCGGTGTTGATTAAATTACATGATAGTGCTACATATGATGATAGAAGAAAATCATATGAATGGATAAAGCACCAAGCATTAAAATGCAACTTATCTCTTTGAATGTTTACTTTTTAAGGAATCAATCTTATCGGGACAAATCCGCGAATCAGAAACAATTGCATAAGGTTCTTGAAATCCGGACACGTATTATACGAGTGATTGTTGTTTTATAACGCCAATTCAGCAATTTTTCAGCTATATCATAGCGAGAACAAGTTAACTGATTTTCAATGATGATGAGGTCCGCTTTGTACTAGACCAACACACTGAGTTGGATTTTAATAGTGCTAGCTCACTAAAACAACAGTCCGCGGATAGACATGTCTCCCCACCCGGACACATTATCCTGATTCCGAGCCGACCAGTCTTTGCTCTTTCTCCTTAATGCTGCGTGCTAACCAGAGAAGCAACAAATATCAATTTGCATAGACTTTGGTATGACCCGACCAGAGTTCGAACCCACGATCTACCGCACTCGAGGCGAGCACACTAACCATTACGCCACCGATGCGGTTCGTATTATACACATTCATGTCATTAAGGGAACGACCATTTAACTTTTAGGATGTTTTTTTTTTTTTTTTTTAATTAATTATGTGGTGAAATTTTAAAGAAGCAAAATAAATTGACACGAAAGATGCAAAAATATCATTAATCCGGCCCTACAGTTCTCAACGAGAAATTTATGATAAAAATTTGAAGGGAAATTACTGATTTTTTTTTTATGTCCAAAAAATAAAAATCTGATTTTTGTTTCCTGTGAAAAAATATATCGCTGTGAGGGAAATGATAGTTTTCTGTGTAGTGTTTTGTAGATCAGTGATTGTCCTTTTTCTTTTGGCCATTGCATTGCCTGCCCTTGCACTTGGGGATCTTAAAACACTTCTTGCATTGTTTTTGAAGCATAGGGGAGTACGCAAATTTTTTGTTTTTGGACAACACAAGAGTTAGAATATTTTTTTTATGTCGCGCAAAGCGCGAATTTTTTTTCCAGAATTTAACATTAGGCTATATGACAAAAACTCTGAATCAGATTATTTGTTTTTTCCTCCACCAAAATCAGAATATTTTTTTCAGCAACATTGGGAATCAGAATATTTTTTTAGAAAAACCCCATGGCCTACGTGACCAAATTCACATTTGCACACGTCTGAGACGTGACGTCTCGCAATTATCGATTAACGCTTCCTTTTTCAAATTCCCATTAACCAGAACTTGGCAGAAGCAGACGTGAAATTTGAACTGGTAAAATTTTGTTAAATTTTCTTCATTTTAGATGCAATTAACGACATTTTGCTGAAAACAGTTAAGAATAACATTGTTGCGTGTTTGTGCAATGCATTTTATACGAATTTATCTCTCTGGAACACAACAATACAATACACATATTTTATTTCCAATTAAGGAGCCCTTTCCGGCAGAACAATTAACAAAGAATTTAATACAATGATTATGGATTGATTACATTGATTGGAAGATGACAACATTTTATGAAACAAGACATCATTTGACTTGTGTAGTCCTATCACATAAGTATATACTCCCTTCCTATGGTACCGCGGGTTCTATGATACCGCGGTATTTATTTTGTCTGTTCCTATGCACTGCATTTTTTTCCGGATTTTCTATTTATATATTCATAAACACAACAGTCACATTTATCGAATCGTCTGGTCATTCTGTCCAAATGTCTTGAATTTTTGTAAGTACACGTATTTTTATCTTTTCCTTAGAAATAGCGGACATTTTTATTTTACCCTGATACCATACTTTGTAAAATGTCAAATAATTAAACCATAGTTGTCATAATTCGTCTGCTATTTTTTTAGAAATGTCGTCCGTTTGTTTACGTTTCATTTCAACCCGATTTGGGATTTTTGGTGCTATTTTTAGTTACTTTCTAGACCGACAAAGTTGATGCAAAAATTAAGCTATGAAAACATATTAACCAACGTAACGTTACATCAAATTGACTCAACTTCGTTACATTTGTTATTTCAAAGAAACTTTACTTTAAAAAATGTGATAAATTATCAAGATTTTCTTTATGGTATAAGTTTGCCAGATATTCACCTTGATTTAGTATTTATAAACATGTCTTGATTTGTCAAACATTGTGTCCCATAACATTAATTTTGCAATTACCGCGATATCATAGGAAACCATTTCTGGGAGGTACATCGGCGTTGTCATAGGGAAAAGTGGTGACGTATTTTTAAACAAATTCAAAGAATAAAATGAATTGTGGGGGAAAATTGGTTTCTACACCGGGGAATAAAATATAACATTTTTGGATTAATTCCGAAAACTTGTTACGTTACACAGACGTTAAACATTAAGTACCGCGGTACCATAGAACCCCGGGCTACCCGTAGTACCTCAGGTGGCGATATTTACTGTTTGTTTTCTATTTGCTTCCTCCGCATGAAATAAAAAATGAAAAAATCCCAATGAAAACGTAAAATATGAACGTGTTATCGGTTTTCGTGCTATTATCGATTTTCAGATATAGCGATTAACAGTGTTAACCCTTCATTCATATGACGATTGGAATTTTCAAAGAATGGCTAGTTAAATATTTCTTTGTACACGAGATTGTTTTGAAAAGCCATTCTTGTATTTTAATATACTCTCGATTATCTGGCAGTTGTCAGTAAAATGGCGTCATCTGTTTTCGTGTGAAGTAAAAACAAGGCCGATATACGGGATGGAAACGAATATATAATCCGGAAATGGCTGGTTTTAAAATTTCATGGTTCTGGCTATCTACCAAATCATACTACATCTAAATAAAATAACAGAATGTTTGAAAATTACCACTTTCAAAATTGTGTTTACTTTTGATGTTTTTTTTAGTGCTGAAACCACAATGCACTGCAAAGTGACATGTATTTTATATAAGAAACAGGCACATTTCAGTCACCTCTTTTGTTTACAAGTACGATCAGTGACCCCATGACAGTTACATGACAGGAAGAGTAGGTGTCTGAGAGGCAGATGACATAGTTAAATTTTATATAGCCCTTCTGGATTTTTTCCAGCTACTTAAATAAAGAAGTAAATTTTTAGCATTACAAAAAGTATGGTTCAGTAGGTAAGGTTCACTGTTCTTGGTACTTACGTCTTTAAAAGCAAACTTTAACATCTTTTACAGATGTCACGCTGTAGTCTTGTTTATGTTCCATAAATAGAAACCGGAAGACACGTCAAAAATAATGCGTGCGCTGTGGAAATCAAAATAAAATGGATAAAACGAAAACAGATGACGCACGAAAACACATACCGTGACGATATGTTATATAGGACTATTGGCTGTGTTGTTGGCATGCAAACGTCCACGTGGATCACAGGGACTTGCTTCCGGCCTTTCGCTACCAATAATTGTAACCCTACTATCAATGATTATTGATAACGAAAAGGCCGGGAGCAAGTACACACATAATCTTGATAATTAATGTAATGATATGTATTTATTTTGTATTGATTTGAACACTCTCACTCTGTAACCTTTGTAACATTTATTAGTTTAGAGAATAAAGTTATATACACAATTCACAAACAATCATCTGTCAAAAGTATTCGGAAATGTCAAAAACAATCTATATTTTTATTTTTTTTTATTGTGAAGTCATTTCTGGATAAATTTTAACATATTTTACACCAAAACATTCGGAATTGTCTATATTTTGTTTGTTTATTTGCTCATTATGTTTATATGAGTGGTTTTTATTGGTACATAATTCTTCCCTGATTTTTTTTTTTTTTTTTTAGGATTTATTTTTAGTTGAAATATATAGGAAAATCAAAATCAATTTTTTTTTGTTGTGTTTAAATTATGTACAAATAAAAATCACTCATAACTACATAATAAGTAAATAAACAATCAAAATATTGACAATTCCGAATGTTTTGGTGTAATATTTGTTAAAATCTATCCAGAAATGACTTCTTAATAATTTTTTGAAAAAATATGGTTTTGGTTGATTATAAAGGGATTTTTTTTTACATTTCCGAATACTTTTGACAGGTGACTGTTGTTTGTATATATCATGTAAAAAGCAATATTGACTTTCCATTACAAGTAATTTATCTTTGCTTTTCATCAAAGTATTAAGTTTGAAGTCTAAGAAATGTTTATAATGACATTAATGAGGTGTAGAGGACGACCATTTAAAGAGGCATTAGCTACGATTTTGACCAAAAAAATTATATGTTTTGGAAATTGGTAAATAGCTTTAAAATGATGAAATAAAGGTAAATATTTCACATTAAACAACTTATCGTACCACTTTTCGTCTTTTGAGAACGAAAATTATATCGAAGAACAGACAACACAATGGCCAAAAGAAAAAGGACAAACAACGATCTATAAAACATACACATACACGTGCAAATAAAATATATGTATTGCTTTTTATTGCACATTTTCATTAGCTTCAACCCCAGGACTATACATCAAACCTCGCAATCCCAAGCAATCCAAGTTTGAACCCATTTGAGATCCCCATGCCCATTGCACACCTCGCTAGATTTGCTTAGTGCTCTGCATTTAAATCATGGGCATAGTAGGGCATTCCCAGCACTTTGGTAAGTGGGTGAGGAAAAAGGGGGGACTACCACTTGTTATGGCAGAAATTTAATTAGCAACTGTATTTTCAACATGAAAGCAAAAACAAAATGTTAAGTTGCCAGCCTCTGTGTTTTGTTTGTTTTTTTGTTTTTATTTATTTACGTGTCATTTTTGCAAGCTTTCACACCTCGTGTCAATTCTAAATGACCCCCCCTTCCGATTCATTTCTAAAGCTTGATCTTCGCATTTGAAACCCTTTGCTACTCCACTGCATATGCATAATTCACAGAAAACATCGGATTGGACGAATAGCAGTCGAGCTATCAGAGATATTAAAAGTCGATATTTCAAGATTATAATGTTGATTTTTTTTTTATTAAAAATGTTAAGATTTTTTTTTATGAATAATCAATGTCATAATATTTCTACTTGTAGATCCATCATGGAATCAAGAATACCACCATCTTCTAAGATAAACTGTGAAATACACACAGACGTCCAGATTGATCATTTCTGTAGTCAACACGATGTTGTATGCTGTAGAGCTTGTCTCTCAGATAGTCATAGATCTTGTGAGTCTGTTTTACCTTTAGACTCGGCTTCAAAGGACGTCAGAAATTCATCTTTACTTTCCGATACGTTAGAAGAACAAGATTATATGACTGAAACATTGTCGAAAATGGAAGAAAATAGAGACGAGAATCGAAAATTACTGAAACAGAAGAAGTCATTGATAATAAAACAAATCAGTGCAGCTAAATCAAAAGTTCTAAAATATCTAGATGACATTGAAGAAAGATTAATAACAGAAGTAGCGTCTGTACAGGAAAAAAATGAGGAGAAAATAAACAGAGAAAAACTAGAAATTTGTCAATTAACATCGATTTTAAAAGACAATAAACAAGAACTAGAATTCCTAAAAGACCACGGCTCTAATAATCAGCTATTTTTAACTTTACGAAAACAAATAACAATCATCCAGAAAACAGACAAAAAGATTCATGACATGTCGTCTGATATTGATGAAATTGACATGGAGTTTAAAGAAATTAAGAATGTCAACATTGAAACAATCGGATCATTGTCACAAATTACCCGACCTTGTCCTATTAAATATAAATCAATGAAAGCACAACATCAACAGGTAGAAGTCGATAGAAGTCAAACACTGACCGAATTCATCAAAGAAGATGAAATTAAATTGAAACCTGGCGAACTATACGATTTAACAGACATGGCTGTCACTTCTGACAACAAATTACTACTTTGTAATAGTGAGTCATCTCATCAGAAGGTATATATATACAAGGATTACAAAACCTATGAAGATGAAATATCGTTTACCAGTCAACCTTGGTGTATTACTGTAGTACCATGTACAGATAAAGCAGTAGTTGGTCTTCCACTTGAGGGATCCATACAATTTATCAACACTACTAACAATACAAAGGACAACAAGATAAACATAGGAGAATTCTGTTGTAGTGTCACTGCTGGAAAGGACAAAATTTACATCGGTGGAGATAATAAAGTTATAATATTAAATACAGAGGGATCATTTGTAAGAAAGATAGCAACTAATCTTGGTTTTAATAACAACGTATTGTATAATGAAAGGAATGATCAGTTGTTGTTAAGACAGAAGGAGGGATTGTGTTGTATCAATTTAGATGGCCACGTTATATATAGATACGACATATCAGGAGACATAGGACTGGCTGTGGATCAACAAGGTCATGTATACATAGGTGGAGCAGACGACATACACAGGTTGTCACCAGATGGAACATTCCGTGATATAGTATTAAGTAAACATGATGGTGTTGACGGAACACGGAGTATAACATTTAACAATGACTTTACAAAACTGTTCATTATAAATAGAGGAGGTAAGACTGTATTAGTTTATAGTTGTAAATGAAAGATTTTTATATTTTGTAAATGAAAGATTTTTATATTTTTTGTAAATGAAGGATTTTTATATTTTTTGTAAATGAAGGATTTTTATATTTTTTTGTAAATGAAGGATTTTTATATTTTTTGTAAATGAAGGATTTTTATATTTTGAGGACATGAATGATATTGACAAGTCACATTTTTTATTTCCAATTAAGGAGCCCTTTCAGGCAGAACAATTAACAAAGAATTTAATACAATGATTATGGATTGATTACATTGATTGGAAGATGACAACATTTTATGAAACAAACAAATCAAAATTTAATCATACAAACCACGTGATATAACATTTAACAATGACTTACAAAACTGTTAATTATAAGTAGGAATAAGACTATTAGTTTATATTTTGTAGATATCATGAAGGATTTTTATATTTTGTAAATAAAATATTTTTTGTTTATTTTGTGGACAAGATGGTATTGAAAAGTCACAAACCACTGATATAATATTTAACAATGACTTACAAAACTGTTAATTATAAGTAGAAATAATTCTATATTAATTAGTTGATAGCTTTAAATGAAGATTGTTTTTTACTTTGTGATAGCAATATGTTTCCTCATGTGTATGTACTGTAGATAAAAGTAGTAAAATATAGATCTAATTAATTATACTGGATAATTTTAATTTTAATTGCATTAATTATTGGAGTATAAAGTATGCTAATTAAAGGATTATTGCTAACATTGTACATTTTGAGGTGAAGCTTGGAACTTTTGCTCATTTATATTGAAATACCTGTACCAAACCACCAAAATACTAGTAGTTTATTTGGGAATTGCTCCCAAAGTGTGGTGGTTTTTTTTTTACATTTTATCACAACATTTGGATCATTTACAACAGTTGGACAATTTAGAATATTCCACTCATTTATATGGACAATTAATAACCGTTGGATGTTTTACAACATTTGGACAATTTACAACAATTTGGTCATGTACAACATTTGAACTTTTTAGATTAACAATAGTGTGATCATTTACAACATTTGGACCATTCACAACATTTGGACAATTTACAACATTTGAACTATTTAGATTAACAAAAGTGTGATCATTTACAACATTTGGACAATTTACAACATTTGGACCATTCACAACATTTGAACTATTAACAATATTTGGACCATTCACAACCGTTGGACTATTAACAATATTGTGATCATTTAAAACATTTGGATCATTCACAATATTTGGAGAATTTACATCATTTGGATCATTACAATATTTGGACAATGTATAACATGTTTTTATAGAATATTGCATACATACAATTTATATATAAAGTATAACCTGTACACTGTGTCTATTTATAGCATATCAAATACATATTTATTATAAGTCCAATACATAACAGATATATCATGGCAATCGGAAACACACACATTTTTTTTTTTGGCCTAAAATTAAATAAAAATAAAATTCTAGATAATATTTATTAAGGGTTTATGGTATTTAACGCCACTTTCAACAATATTTTAATTATATCGTGGCGATCAGTTTTATTGCTGACAGAGTTCCCAGAGAAAACAACAGACCTGTCGCAAGTCACTGACAAACTTTATCACATAATGTTGTATCGAGTACACCTCGACATAAATTACTTGCTGTTCCATATAATGTTCACCCTTAACAGCTTAACCTCATATTTTGCCTTATTAATAAAATGAGGGAAATTACATTTTACAAGACATTATCAATACTGAGATCACTATGATAGTTTGATATTAAATCTGCCTATCGCCACTAAAGTTATGCGTTCGATTCCCACTTTTGGCGAGGTGTACTCTATGCATCTTTATCATGTTTATGTTATCAAGTGTTAGAGATTTATTGCAGGTCAGTGGTTTTATCGATATTCCAGTTTCCTTCACCATATTGAACCACCATCTCATAGGTAACATATTGCTACAAGTGATGTTAAGCACTAATTAATCTAGCGATTTTAAATTAATAATTATCTTATGTGTATAAATTGTTAATGGTGGTTGTTAGTTAAACCTGATCATTCAGGAACAACACGCACACAATTTTTTCAATTTGTACACACAGAGAAAAAACATAGCAATTTTCTTAATCACCTGTCGTCTGTTGTCCGTTTGTCATTTTCGTCAACACTTTATTTAACCCAATTATAAAGAATCGTGGAAGTTGTCACTCACATTAACCTCTCTTTGTCATTGAAGGCCTTTTCAAATTTTAATGTTCTAATCAAAATCGCTGACACAGAATGAACCACACTATATTTACATTCTCACTTTTCAAATGTTTGGATTGATGCGAATCAACACTGAAATAAGATCCTGATGGAATCCCATGTCAAATATAAACTTTAGTACATTGAAAGAATATTTCTTCTTGCATCAAGTTTTTAGCTCACCTTGCCAATGGAAATGTCAGCTTTTGCCATCACTTGGCATCCGTCGTCCGCTAACTTTTCACATTTTAATGTTCTCCTCCAAAACCGCTTGTCCAAATGAACAGAAACTTAGTAGCTATAGGAATCATCTATGGATGGTCTTCTATTAAAATTGCTCATTTTGTCTTGATCAGTTTAAAAACATGGCCACCACAGACAATTCTTGTTTCTGATTGGTTAATTTCTTAAAATTCTTCTCCTCTGAAACTCAGTTGCCAAATGAACAAATATTTGGTAGAAAGCATCTATGGAAAGTTCTGTATAAGGTTTCCTCAAAACAGAATGAAAAGTGAGCAACAAAGTGTTTTAGCTCCCCGACAGTGGCAGTTTTTAACATAGGAGCCTATTGGGAAATGAATAACAGCTTTTCTTAAGAAGAGTTTCAAGATACCAAAGCCAAAAGGGGTAATAAGAATCAGTAAATCGAAGGACAGACAACACAATGGCAAAAAAGGACAAAAGGACAAACAATCATCTACAAAGCATACACATAAAACTAAAGATCGTGTAACACAAACCCCACTAAAAACCGGGACTGAACTTGGGTGCTCGAGAAAGGTAAGCTGTTCCTGCTTTACTAGTGGTACTCGTCGTGTTAATCTGATTACAAATCCGGTGATAGTTCATGAATGAAGAAAGGACCGGTGTCATATGGTATTTTGAACCCCCATGGTATATTGACCCCCTCATTTCTAATCAAGAGATAGGCAGGGGGTCAAAATACCATGGGTTCGATATACCATTGGTAGGGGGGTAAAAATGCCATGGATAGGGGGGTCGATGTACCATGGGTAGGGGGTCAGAATACCATGGATAGGGGGGTCGATATATATGTACCATGGGTAGGGTGCTCGATATACCATCAGTAGGGAGTCAAAATACCATGGGTGGGGTGTCGATATACCATAAGTAGGGAGGTCAAGATACAATGGGTAGGGGGTTGATACACCATGGGTAGGAGAGGGGTTAAAATACCATGGGTAGCAGGGTCGATATACCATGGTTAGGGGGTCATCATAGATAATCTTCCAAAGGAGAGAATTAAGGGAAATCATGATTTATATCTATAGCATGTAATAAAGGATTGTCAGGTAGCTAATTTTCATGAATATTAATTTAATACCAATATCACACACATGAGTAATGCAAGGTAGTTTATTTTCATGAATGCAATTTCGCTACCTGAATCACACACCGGCATCATTTTCAGTAGCTTATTTTCACTTTCTGATACCTTTGTGAAACACTGGAGAGATGTAAGTTTTCACTAGCAACATTTTGTTACCTGAATAGTGAATCTCACGCTGGCGAGACATAAGCTAGCTTATTGTCATGGGCAACCTTCTTTTTTTGTTTATATTACATGCCGAATTGAAATAAAGTTTTTTACTTTTTACTTTACTTTACTTCTGAAGCTTGTTGTCATGGGCAACCTTCTGAAGCTATATCTGTCGAATTTGTGTTCTTCCCTCGATGGGATTTTAACTCCCACCATTGATACACTGCAGCACCAATCGCTTAGCCTTAGGTCCAGCGCCCTATACCACTCGACCACATCCGCTCCATATATATATATATTTTCAGACGTATATATATATATACTCATTAAGTTCTCTGGTTGGTAGATTCCCTTAGACTTTATACAATTGAAAAAAAATATAATTTTTTGGCGTAAAATCGTGATTTTTCACACGAAATACCCCAAAAATTTCGCGCATCCCTCCGCTCGGCGCAATTTTTTTAAGTGCGCCCCCCTAACTTGAAATCCTGGATCCGCCCCTGTTATATATATATATATATATAATTAAAGTCTCATATCGAGGTAAATAAAAAAATCTCTGAAAATTTATTCGGAGCTTTCGGCCTTACAACCCGGCCTTCTTCAGCGGAACTTTATTATGTTATGGTACATTTGAATTTGTCATAATGGATAACGTCACAAAGTAAATATTTTTTTTTACGGGAAATAGAACGTTACGTTTTTGTATTTAATCCATAGGGGTTGAATGTTCGCAGTTTATTCATCCACAGTTTTTCGATTGTCTCTCGGTAAGATTTATCGCCGCAAATTTTTTCTAAAGCCATAATTTCACAATCATTCACGGAATGTTCAGTGGAATTAAAATGAATTGCTATTGGATCAGGTTTCTGCCTTCTGATTAGTGATACATTTAACACATGTCTTTGGTACAGGGTGTCCCCGGTTCCTCCGACGTAAATAAATTTGTCACAATGCTCACAAAATAAAGCGTAAACCACATTTGCCGTTGTACAATTAATATAATTGTTTACGTTAAATGTTTTTCCTTCAAAATTGGTGAATGTATGGGTGTTACGAACATACGGACAAATAGCACAGTTCCTACTGCAAGGTTCACACTTGTGTTCCTGTTTAAAAAATAGAGAATTATGCTTTTTGTGAACTAAAATATCTTTTAAAGTCTTATCTCGTCTGAATGCTAAAATTTGTGGTTTTATGCACCAACAGTGACTCGACACCGATCCAGTAATTTCGGAACATACAAACATTGAATTATTGCACCATATGCGGATTTCAACAACTTATGTCTCATCAGTGGGGATTAAAGCTAAATGAATGAAAATCCAAAAAGCATTTAAAGACGAAGAGTAATAAAACACAAATTAAGAACTCTTATAGCAAGCTTGCAGCTAAAATTAAATAAAGTGAAAAAAAACCGCCCCTGATCCTAATAAGTAGTTATTTGTTCATACCAATATACCGATTTTTTGACTGAATCGTTTCAAACACGTCAATACGTGAATGTTGTTTAACTTTAAGTGACTTTTAGTTCAGCTATATCGTGGGAAGACCATATTAATTTGTTTATGAGATGGTGCTGTCCGCTTTGTACTAGACCAACAGAGTTGGATTTTACTAGTGCTAACTCATTAAAACAACAATGCACGTAGAATATGTCGCTCCATTGGTCTTGGTTTGACCCGATGTCTATCGAACACACGATCTACCCACGTAGATATACGGCACTTGATACGATTACGCTAACCATTACACCATCGTAACTCTATAGCTTGTTTATTATGATAACTAACCTTCTTGTTACGTTCGAATAATGTCGGAAAACAGAAAATGCATTATCTATTTCATAACAGCAATTTATTTAAATTCGTTTTCAAATATCTATATATATATTTAACTTTTATTAGACTTGAATGTATTTGGATTTGTAAATATATTATAATAAATGATATAATGGATTTTTATCCAGATGTAAATGAACAGGAGATTGGTATATCCATTTCGGGGATGAATCTATCTGATTAAAATTAGATCTCGTCACTTACTTCTTCTCCTCCCCACCCCACCCCCATTTCATTCACAGATTATATCTAGAAAAGACTTATATTAAGCGGGCGCATTTGTTTTCTAGACTTCTATTAATTTATCAGAACTTGACAAAAGGGGAATAACTGGAATAGTATTTTTAAAGTATTGTTAAGGTAGCAAATTTGCATGGCTATCATTTGGAACAACACGGTGGTTTAGGAAAATTTCATTCCGAATGACAAGTATCTTGATTTTATTGTAGCTCAGATTCATCCGACACCGGGTTTAACTATGATTGGATTATTTGCCAATCAGACAGATGTCAGCGTACTAGTATCTGACAAAATAAACCAGTAAAAAAGTGCCAAGATATTCCTTCTGAATAGAAGATCATAGAATATATATTTACGGTATTAAATTTATTTCTATTAGTGTTAGGCATAGGGCTATGGTGTCTAACCACCGACCTGTTGCAAGCCACTGAAAAACTTTTATCATATAATGTTGTATCGAGTACACCTCGCCATTAGAGGGGTTCGAAATCACAACGTTAGTGGTGATAAGGTAGTTCTAAATCCAACTACTATACGATCACGACCACGACTGCCCCTATTTTTCTATTAAAATGTAATGACAGATTTTGTCGATTAAAATTGATGTAGACAGTGAGAAATCATTGGAAAAAAGTTATTGTCAGTGATGAGACGAAGATTGAAATTGGAAATAACAGGAAAGTTTATGCTTGGCGTAAAGTGGATGAAAGATTAAGACCGGAATGTAATGGGTTGTACCAGGGTGGAAATTACAAAACGAAATTCTCTGTCATGTTCTGGGGCTGCATTTCGTATTATGGGGTAGGTACACTAACTCCAGTTGTTAGCAATTTAAATAGTGAAAAGTATATAAACATTTTAGATGACAATTTATGGTCGGTCATTGCTCCTACATATTCCAGGACAATGCCCCATGCCATGTGTCTCGGAGGACAAATCAGTGGAAAACGGAAATTGATATTCCAACTTTAGAGTGGCCCCCACAAAGCCCAGACTTAAATATAATAGAAAATGTGTGGATAGTTATAAAAACAAAAGTTCAACGACGAATAGATGACATTCGAAATGCTGAGGACCTAAAAACTGTTGTTGCTAAAATTTGGACCTCACTTCAACTACATTATATAAGAAGTTTATATGATTCCCTTCCACGGCGTTTACGGGTTGTTTTAAGAGCTAGAGGCAATATCACAAAATACTAACAGTTTGAGGTAAGTTTTATTATTTATTTCAGTAAGAAAAACTATATTTTTTCTCTGCTTGGAACACAAACGTTGAAATGACGTCGGCCATTTTGGGAACTCAATTATGTCACATGACTGTACATTCCATTGATATGACTTGTGTCGGCCATGAATAACAAACTAACCTTGTTTTCCTACGTATACATTGATAACTAGACGGTGATGTAATTAAGTTACTGATATTTTCCAATTTGATGGCATTTTGAATTTTGCTACTCAAAACAAGATAGCCAAAATCAGCTAAGACCACCTATGTCTGAGGAATGGGAACCTTTTATTAATAACATAATATTTTATTTTTGAATTCGCAAACCTATCACCAATACGGCGTGGGTTCGCGCCCGGCTTTGTAAATTACAAAAAAAGGTGCACTCGACTCGCAGCAGCAAGTGAAAAAGATTACCAGTTGCTTGCCCATGGTCGGTGGTTCTCTCCGGGTACTCCGTCTTCCTCCACCACTAAAACTGGTCGCCATGATATAGCTGAAATATTGCTGAAAGTGGCGTTAAACACCAAAAATAAAAATCAATCATCATCTTATGAGTGAGTGATTGTTGTTTAATGCCACATAAATAATTTTTCAGTCATATCATGGCAAAATCAAGTTGCATATCGATGAGATGATGATGATGTCTGTTTTGTACAGTCCCCTGGTCGACATGTCTCTCCACTCTGACACACTGTCCTGATTCCAAGCTGAGACTGTCCTCTTACTCCTTAACACTGAGTGCTTGGTAGAGAAGCAGCAAATACCAGTTTATAATCTTTGACTTGACCCAACCAGGGCTCAAACCACGATCTACTACTCCTGAGGTGAGTACACTCACCATTACACAACCAATGCAGTTAAACTGTTTAAGAAGGAGTGGATGGCTTCTGATTTTAAAACAATAGATGTAACCAGATATAGGATGCCTTCAAGAATATATCACCACTAAAGTTGTGAGTTCGAACCCCGTTCATGGCAAGATGTACTCTAGCTGCGGAACCGTAGCCCTTTATGGTCCTTTTTATTTTTTAATTTTTTTGCGGACCATAGGGCTACGGTTTTCAAAAACTGCGCAAAAAAAATCTTGCGCCGCTTTTTTTTTACCGGAGAAGCAAGATGATGGACGAAGTAGGCGGGATTTGTCACAAATGAGATATTTGTTATGATAATGAACTGGAAATGAATATTAATAGGTAAGTAAGTATAGAAGAATGTAGATAAATATCTAACGAAAAATAACAAAAATTGTCAAAAAAGCAGCGGAAGATTTTTTTTGCGCAGTTTCGAAAGTTTTTGATAGAGTGAAAACCGTAGCACTATGGTCCGCAAAATAAAATAAAAATAAAAAGGACCAGAAAGGGCTATGGTTCCGCAGCTAGGTGTACTCAACACAACATATGTGATAAAGTTTGTCAGTGACTTGCAACAGTTCGATGGTTTTCTCCTGGTACTCCGGTTTCCTCAACCAATAAAACTGATCGCCATGATATAACTGAAATATTGTTGAAAGTGGCTTTAAACACCATAACTCTAACCCTGAATGTGAAGGATTGATATAACCAGATACAGCATGCCTTTAAGATTGTATAGTAATATAATAAAGGACGAAGTCCTTTTAACTGTAGGCTGTACGATTTTTCCTCCTTTCTATAGGAGTCGACTCCTATGTATCTATATCTTTTCACCAGAAGTTTTAAAAATAGATCAATTGATATTTAGAAATGCAAAAAATATATATTTCAATGAAAAATTCCCATTTCTTTAATTATTTACTTGGCGGAAGAGCGGTGTAGGTAAAATGAACGAAACAGCCATAAGTCAAAGAGAGATAACTCCAGACAAATAATTAAAAAAATTTTTTTAAAAGTACATGTACAATGTACTTGAAAAAAAATAACACATTCCCTTCTCACGCCTCCCTCTTAAAATTATAGGACTTCGTCCTTCAAACAGGTTGTGCCTGTCTCATATTAACAAAGACTTTGGTTAACACATGTATTCCATCAATAATTTTATCTTATAATTAACAATAAATAAGTTTCATATAAACAATATTCACACAGATATACAACATTATAATTATCATCAAAAAATTTATACAACAAAATCATTATGGTAGCCCCCCCCCCCTCCTTAAGAGGACACCCTGCTTAAAAAATGACCTTATTAGGAAAATTTAGTAGCATAGTAGATCCCCTCTTAGAAGACCATCCCTTCTTCAATGAAAAATGTGACCTTATAAGAGAGATGGCCTCTCTTGAAGGGGAAAATTTAGTAGGATGTAGTTCCCCTCTTAAAAGATTATCCCTTCTGCAATGAAAATGTGACCTTATAAGAGAGATGGCCTCTCTTGAAGGGGGAAATTTAGTAGGATGTAGTTCCCCTCTTAAAAGATTATCCTTTCTGCAATGAAAATAGTAGTATTATGCTATATCAGTGCATCTGAAATCTGGTCTGAGAGTGATCTAAAAAGAGGGAGATAACTGTATTAGTTTACTATACTTAATTAATTTCATCCATATTAATAGTTCTACATCCTATTTATTTTTATTGTGCACCACCGTGTGTGCGTGCGTTTGTGCTACAGGTCTAGAAATTAAGCAAAATGCCCCACTAACCTTCAGAAGTGAGAAAAAATATTGCATTGTATCGAGTTTTGGCCTAATATTAAAAGCTTGTTTATACTTCAAAACAAACAATGCATGTTACACACAAAATGCCACAACAAATTAAGTGTTCATTAGCTTAACATAAATTGATATATTCTACTTATTATCCTTTGGCGTTAAACAACAATCCAAATTGTCAAGCGGTTTCAACCACTGTCAAATTTACCCAAAACCAATGTATGACCAATAACACTTGTGATGTCACAATTAGGTACAACATGTCATCTTTCCGTTGCATTCGTTTTTATGTTTTAATTACCACATCAAAATAGAAAACATGGAGTCTTCATCAAAATATTTCATCCCTTTGTCCTGCCGTATATTTGGCCACTAGAATTCACAAACCAGAACTTATCGCCAGCTTGTAGCATATCTAAACAAAATTTAAACATTCGGACAACATTTATTATCACAGATTAAAGCTTGACAAGACAATGGGCAAATAAAATGACAAAAAATACATCTGTAAAATTACAGCAAATGTATGATGAGAAACTTGCAACCCTATTGAGAAAGATCAAAGGGTATAACTATTTCAGATATATTTCATGAAAAAAATGTGCTGAAAAAGGTGCACCAATCTTGTTTCAAACACTCATTCCATATATGGAACAACCCATACCGTTATTTGTTAAATTTACACTCAGTGTTACTACAAAGAAAACACTTTTCGTTTCTGACGAAAATATTGTTAAAAGTGACGTTAATGACCTATAATTCTAAATCCTAATCAAGCTAAATATATTTCCTACCGAAGTGACATGTAAAATAACTATCATTATAACACATAGCTGAGAGGGTGGTTGAATTTCTCAGGGTAACAATCTGCTCTACCACCCTCTCAGCTATGTATCATTTGTTTTATTATACTGAATGTTCTTTTCTCCTGGTTTCATTCTTTTTAATGATTTTGATGCCCTGAATTTCAATTGCTGTTGTCTTTAAATGTGTTAAACTGTGATATTGATGATGTGTAATAAATAAGATTACATACATTTTTTGTATTTGTTAATATTTTTCTGCCATTTTGGTGTATGTTTTATACAGATGGGCGTTCTTAAATGAAAAGTGAGCAATTTTGTCAGCTATGCCATGTGATAGACTAAATTATCACCCTCTGCCATGTGATAGACTAAATCATCACCCTCTGCCATGTGATAGACTAAATTGGCACATGCTCCTTAACCAATGAGAAGACAGGAAATTTACATGAAATATAATAATATTCATTATCAACATAATAAAGCTTTACTGAAATTTGATCATTACAACGACTAGAATGGATCACAACCAAAAATGACCTCTGACCTCTAAAACAATTACTAGGCATGGCTACCAACAAACTAAACAGATACTTCCTATGTTGTAATTGAGAAGAGAACAAAGTCACTTTTTCAGTGTGATTGATTTCAGTTTCTGATTATTATATTAAATACCATAAATGACCGTGTATAGCACATACTGATGTATAATACAGAGAGTCTAATATTAATGGTATTAACACATTACACCACACTTATATCTTAATTACCTATTTATGGTGTATAGTACACATATATGTATAATACATAGAGTCTAATATTAATGGTATTAACACATTACACCACACTTATATCTTAATTACCTATTTATGGTGTATAGAACACATATATGTATAATACATAGAGTCTAATATTAATAGTGTTACTACACTTAGTTCTTAACTACCATAATTGACTGTATATACCATACACTGATGTATAATGCACACCTTCTATGGTCCTTTCAATACTGATTATAAGTATTAATCTTTCTGATGTGTATAATACAGGAAAGTAAAAAAATTCTACATGAAAAAAGTGAGTACTGTACTGTACCTATTACGGTAGTTACAATTTGTGTTGAGCAAATGTGTTAATGGATTATAAATATGATATATATTTAGATAGTTTCTCGTATTTTAAATGCTTAAAAATTTCAATGGTTGCAATATAACACTCTTCGATGAAAGTTACATATCTATATATATATAAAGTGTACACAACTTTTTTTTTATATAATTTCTTGAATACTATATATATACATTCATAAAATTTTGCCAACATAAATACATTCCTTAATGCCCTGTACGTACTGCATTCTCTTCCCTGATATCAAACTACATTTTTTTACATCATAAAATGGCTACTTGATTAAAAGGTCAATGGTGAGATGAAAATGGAGTTCAAATTCTAACTCATAACAAACTTATCATATTGCATGGCCTAAAATATAGGCCAAGAATTCTGCTTTAATGAGAAAAACAACTTTTTTCCTTTTTATGTCTATGAAGAAATGCCAAATACAGTCAGACCTGTATTATATTGTGGCGATCAGTTTTATTGGTGGAGGACACCAGAGTGCCAGGAGAAAACCACCTATCTGTCGCAAGTCACTGAAAAACTTTATCACATAATGTTGTATCGAGTACACCTCGCCTGAGTGGGATTCGAACTCACAATTTCAGTGGTGATAGGTACTGATTGCATAAGTAGTTGTAAATCCAACTACCATACGATCAAGATCGTGACCACGACGGCCGAAAGAAAAAATGGTCTTATAAGACAAGTGACCTCTTAAAAGAGGTGACAACATGAGCAGGTTTAGTCCAAACAGATTTATATGTAGCTTTACAAAATTTTAGATATTTTTATTCTGCAATTTTTACTGTTAAATAATGAATACAAAATATTGACAAGTAGCAATCCTGGATAAAAAAAAATCCATTCCTACTCAATCATGTACCTTATAGTAAAATAGTTCTCAGCAATGTCATATAAACGATTGTCCACTTCAATCACATACAGTCAAACCTGTATTAAGAGGTCATCTTTGGGAGAAAGAAAAAGTGGTCTTATAAAATAAGTGGCCTCTTAAAAGGGGCTCAATTCATATGTAATGTTTTATTACAGGTCAAAAAATTGTGACCTTTTATTACAAGTGACTGCTTAATAGAGGTGACCACATGGGAAGGTTGGACTGTACTTGTATTTGTAGGTTTTTATATGAGTTAACAACAGGAGTTATAAACAGTAACAGTTGGTATTATCAATAAATACAAAAAAGAACAAAGCACTTTTTTTCAATCATACAACATTATACAAAGTATGTTACGAAAATAAACATCGGTAGAAATTCAAACCAAATTTATCAATGATCGGTGGAATTCAAAATGTAGGTCATGGTCTTATAGACATTCATATATAGACTTTGAGGATACTTGTTTCTTGGACCAACATGAAATTTACCATTTAATAATTATTCGTGATTTCATAATTTGTTTCCCTGCTATTGGAGTTTTCTATAGTCTTCAAAGAATGTAAAGTATCATTACAGAAATCACTTTACTTTTCTTCATTTTTTTTCATTGCATGTGGCAAAGAAAATGAAACAAATTTATTTTCATTTTCCATATACAATGAAATCTGTCCCTTTTATTTTAACTTCCTGTTTGATAATACAGTGAAATCTGTCTTTTTATTTTCATTTCCTGTCTGATAATTCTGCACTTAAAAAGTGGTGTTTCAAGATAGGTATTTCCCAGCTTTATGAAACTATGGGGCTGTAACACAAGATGTCTCTTTAGAAAGGTTTCACTGTTTGGTTACAAAATTATATGAAAATATTTTTCATTTTTATTTTTTCATAGTCCACAGTGGATCGAGCGAGCCAAGTGGATCACTCGTATCCATATTATCACTCAAACTTGACGTATTGTCCATGAAACTGGCTTTTGTTATTTTTTTCTTTCCTCCATCCATACCAAGTGTAAATGTGTTGGGGTTTTGTAAATCTAACAATGACTGAAGTTTCGGTGAACCTTCGTGTGAACCTTGTAATGAACTAGGTTTTGGTGAAATATCCCGAGACTTTATTTTATGAATTGGCGATCCTGTGATATTATCAGTTTCTGAACCAATACTTAGTAACGAGGCATTTGACCCAGATAACCTCACACCCGCAGACATTTCGTTCATTTTCTGATCGCTTTCTTTATCTTCTACAGACATGTCCGTCCTCTGAACAACATCTGGTAAACTGCTGTACGGTGTCACCTCCTTTATGTCCTCCTTACCACTTGGAGGTGAGGAGGGTCTCTGTGTTTTATCTACCTCCTCACTGGATACCTCATGTTTAGGTATCCCCGTCTTCTTTGGACCATGTTGTTCAGACATGCCAAGATTTAACCCAAGTTTTTCTACACTACTTTTCAGGTCATTTAAACTGCAAGCGCCAAAAACAACATCATCTGTCGGTGTCCAATGGTACGACTTTTCTCCAGGTTGTGGAAGTTTATCTCCAAATGATGCCTTATGTACCAATATACCTTCTGAAAAATATAACAGCAAAGTTAGAGAGGGTCTGGAGGGAGGGTCTTTACCCAAAAAAGTTTTATTTACCAATGACAATTTACATGGAAAATGTTTTTGCCTTTTCACTAAGGGTTATTCCAAAATGTTTTGTATGTGGAAAAAGGGAGAAAGGAATAAGGCACTTTAGTTTAATAATCCCATGAATAACTCTAAACAGCTCTTGTATCTGTTTCTATAGTGTGTATGTCAATCTTCGATTTACGGATTCTTGCAATATATTTGCTTATCTAGTATATGTGAGTGTATGTATCTATCAACTAGTCAATCAAATCAGTTGTTATTAATTTCAATCTTTTTCCGTTTGGAAATAACGATGATAGTGAGTTAACAATTCATGACAAGAATGCAGAATCTTGGGAAATTTCCGATCTGCTTAAAGCAAGTCTTTGGAAGCAATAAAACCAAAGGGCCTGAGAAAAAAATAAGTTAATCACTGAGATTTATTATCTTGGCATATTGTCTACAATGAAGGCAGTGAAAATTAAAACCCTGCCTTTTCTTTGACAGTAAATTATTAACAATTTTTCATTCAATATAGGTAGTTGTAAATCCAACTACCATACGATATTGAACATGACAGCCCCCATTCAATATTCACACTTACGCTTAGCTAAGATATCTTGAGCATGGTATAAAATGGCTTCATAACAAAATTTTAGTTGACTCTTTTCTCTAATGACATAGCGGCGCTGTTGTAACATCTTTTTGGCGACAGTTTGTATGTTGACGATTCCGTTGCCATGGTCTATCTCCTGCATTCCTGTGTATATCATTAAAAACGTTCCTGTTCTACCAATACCATTACTAGAAGACAAAAAATAAAATTCAAGTAAAATGTTGATGAACACCCCAGTAAAATATCTTTATTTATTTGTGCATTGTGATGTCCAACACATATTGCGTTGTGTTTTTGCTTTGTTTTTCTTTGTCTTGTGTACCCTATGTTGCCAGTTTGTCTGGATGGTCCATTTTTAATTGCCCCTTTGGTATTCTCTAACGTTTATTAAAAGATTGATTCAAATTGGGCCTGTTGAATAATGACGACATATACAAAGTGATACCAATACCTCACATGGAGGACATTTTGGTCAAGGGAGGTACATTTTGTAACAAAAAACTACTAAAATATTCAGGAAAGTTTGAATAAAGTGAACAAAATATAATGGCAAATAGCAAAATAAAGCTATCTTAATTCTAAATAATTAATTTTGAACATTTGATTAAAATCAAACCAATTTCTTCCAAGTTTTCCATTTTACTATAATGACATGAAGACATTTCATGACTCAATATTTACTGAGAACTACAGAATTATAACTAGAGGCTCAGTGGGCTGAGCCTGTGTCGATCACCTTTCATTCTGCTTTGAGGAAACTTAATACAGAACCTTCCATAAATGTAGATGCTTCCTACCAAGTTTCGGTTCATATGGCTAAACAGTTTCAAAGGAGAAGATTTTTTAGAAATCGACCAATCAGAAACAAGAATTGCATGTGGTGGCCATGTTTGTTAACAGATCGGGACGAAATGAGCAATCTTCATAGAGGACATTCCATAGATGCTTCCTACCAAGTTTCAATTCATTTGGCCAAGCGGTTTCAGAGGAGAAGATTTAAAAAAATCGGCCTATCAGAAACAAGAATTGCCTGTGGCAGCCATGTTTGGTAAGGTTTGCTAAAAAGAATATTAAAATGTGAATACCTACTTGTAATGTATAGAATAAACATGTTACACTATATCAGCATTAATTAATTTCTAAGGGAGATAATGGCAAGAGTTATCTTTCTTTTAACAGAGGAGAAGATTTTTTTAGAAATCAACCAATCAGAAACAAGAATTGCGTGTGGCGACCATGTTTGTTAACCGATCGGGACAAAATGAGCACTCTTTATAGAGGACCTTCCATAGATGGCAATTTTTGGTTCATTTGGCCAAGCGGTTTCAGAGGAGAAGATTTTAAAAAATCGGCCTATCAGAACAACAAGAATTGCCAGTGGTGGCCATGTTTGTTAATGGATCATAACAAAATGTGCACTCTTTAGAGAGGACCTTTCATAGATGCTTCCTACCAAGTTTCAGTTCATTTGGCTGAGGGTTTTCAGAGAATAAGATTAAAATGTGAAAAGCAAACGATGACAGACGACGGACATCAAGTGATGGCAAAAGCTCATATTGCCTTTGGCAAGGTTTGCTAAAAAGAATATTAAAATGTGAATACCTACTTGTAATGTATAGAATAAACAAGTTACACTATATCAGCATTAGTTAATTTCTAAGGGAGATAATGGCAAGCGTTATCTTTCTTTTAATAGAGAAGATTTCTTTTAAATCAACCAATCAGAAACAAGAATTGCCTGTGGCGACCATGTTTGTTAATGGATTGGGACAAAATGTGCAATCTTTAGAGAGGACCTTCCATTGATGCTTCCTAACATCTTTCAGTTCATTTGGCTGAGAGGTTTCAGAGGAGAAGATTAAAATGTAAAAAGTTAACGGACGACAAGCGATGGCAAAAGCTCACATTGCCTTTGGCAAGGTGAGCTAAAAACTAGTATCTATAGTAACCAGACATAGCATAGCGCAACTGAAGATTTTTTTTTAGAACAAACAAAGTCAGACAAGAAAACCGTCGATATCTATTTTCTGAAATAACCTTATCTAGGTACGCTCGATGTCAAAAGATTGGAAAAGCACACAATTTAAGTTTTGTGCAGTAAGAAATCCGAAAGGCCTAAACAAGGATAGCCAAAATCAGCTAAGATCACCTATGTCTGAGGAATGGGAACCTTTTATTAATAACATAATATTTTATTTTTGAACTCACCTGGTAACAAAACACCTTAGGGAGGAGAACCTTAAGTTTTTAATAATAATTCATGTCATACCTGCCTTAGTGGGACTAATCACTGTCTATAAAGGGCAGGTTATTTTTCTCATTAATGAATAGTGCACATAATTCTAACCTGTATATAAAGGGCAACTGCTCATCAAGGGCACATTTTCAGGTTCCCTTTAGTTTCCTTTATATACAGGTTTGAGGGTACATTATTTAGGAACGAGATATGGCCAAATACCAATACATGTGTTAAATCATACTGACCTACAATGTACCATGACCGGTTTCAGTAAACTTCTCTGTTGTCTGTAGAATGTATGCACTTCATTAATAAACTGTAATATACTTAGAACCTTCTCTGGAAATCCACTGTAAAAATATATACATAATTTACTTCATTAATAAACTGTAATATACTTAGAACCTTCTCTGGAAATCCACTGTAAAAATATATACATAATTTACTTCATTTATAAACTGTAATATACTTAGAACCTTCTCTGGAAATCCACTGTAAAAATATATACATAATTTACTTCATTTATAAACTGTAATATACTTAGAGCCTTCTCTGGAAATCCACTGTAAAAATATATACATAATTTACTTCATTTATAAACTAATATACTTAGAACCTTCTCTGGAAATCCACTGTCAAAATATATACATAATTTACTTCATTTATAAACTGTAATATACTTAGAACCTGGAAATCCACTGTAAAAATATATACATAATTTCATCAATACATGTATCGACCACATCAGTTGTGTAATAGTTAGCATGCTCGCCTCGAGTCTCGTGGGTTCAAGCCCCAACATGCTCACCTCAAGTTTCGTGGGTTCAAGTCCCAGCCGGGTCAAACCAAACTATAAAATTTGTATTTGTTGCTTCACCACTTTAGCATGCAGCATTAAGGACATAGCCAGAAATGATGGGTACTTTGCTCATTTACATATCTAAGATGGCGACGCCGAGACATCTGCAATTTTCATATGATCTATATAGACGATATCATTCATAATTGCATGTGTGTCATTTTCTGAACTTGAAAATGATACATTGAATTAAGCTGAATTAAATGAAATAAAAATTAATGAAAACAATTAAATATTCGAGGTTCCTGGACTAAATGAAAATCCGAGGCGACGAACCCTTTTTTGACCTTAAGAGTCTATGTAAAAATGTCTGAAATACATGAAACTGGTGGTGTGTGACACAAAATTTTGACAGAAGAAAAACTTTGCGGAAATAAACAACAACTTTTAATTTTCGAATCATTGACGGACACATTGAATTTCCGTACTGTAAGCTATTTTTTGACAAATCTAATAAACGATCCATCAAGCTTGAAACTGCAGTCACGTGATCAAAATCTAATTTAAATATGATGAATATTTATGAGAAAAGTACCATCAATTTCTGGATATGAGTAAGAGCAAAGACTGTTTGAGTTAGAATCAGAATAATGTGTCTGGGTGGATCAACATGTCTACCTGCCAACTGTTGTTTCAATGAGCTACTAGCACTATAAACATCCAACTATGAGTGTTGGTTTAGAACAAAGCAGACATCATGATGATTTCATCTAATGTAACTTGTCCTAGCCATAATATGGCTGAAAAATTCCACGTTAAAAGGACTAATCTTTAAAGTAGTACAGTTGTTTGACCTTTTTCTTTTGGCCATTGTATTGTCTGTCCTTTTTCGATTGACGACTTCTGATTCTAGTACAATGTAACTTACCTAAGAGATCAATCTTAATAATGGTTATCAACTAATGGTCCAGATTTTATTTTGTACTTACGTAACAGGCCAGTTTTTGTATTGTAGCTGTACAATGGTCCTTACCTAACAGGCCAGTTTTTGTATTGTAGCTGTACAATGGTCCTTACCTAACAGGCCAGATTTTATATTGTAGCTGTACAATGGTCTTTACCTAACAGGCCAGTTTTTGTATTGTAGCTGTACAATGGTCCTTACCTAACAGGCCAGTTTTTGTATTGTAGCTGTACAATGGTCCTTACCTAACAGGCCAGTTTTTGTATTGTAGCTGTACAATGGTCCTTACCTAACAGACCAGTTTTTGTATTGTAGCTGTACAATGGTCCTTACCTAACAGGCCAGTTTTTGTATTGTAGCTGTACAATGGTCCTTCCCTAACAGACCAGTTTTTGTATTGTAGCTGTACAATGGTCCTTACCTAACAGGCCAGTTTTTGTATTGTAGCTGTACAATGGTCCTTACATAACAGGCCAGTTTTTGTATTGTAGCTGTACAATGGTCCTTACCTAACAGGCCAGTTTTTGTATTGTAGCTGTACAATGGTCCTTACCTAACAGACCAGTTTTTGTATTGTAGCTGTACAATGGTCCTTACCTAACAGGCCAGTTTTTGTATTGTAGCTGTACAATGGTCCTTACCTAACAGGCCAGTTTTTGTATTGTAGCTGTACAATGGTCCTTACCTAACAGGCCAGTTTTTGTATTGTAGCTGTACAATGGTCCTTACCTAACGGGCCAGTTTTTGTATTGTAGCTGTACAATGGTCCTTACATAACAGGCCAGTTTTTGTATTGTAGCTGTACAATGGTCCTTACATAACAGGCCAGTTTTTGTATTGTAGCTGTACAATGGTCCTTACCTAACAGGCCTGTTTTTGTATTGTAGCTGTACAATGGTCCTTCCCTAACAGGCCAGTTTTTGTATTGTAGCTGTACAATTGTCCTTACCTAACAGGCCAGTTTTTGTATTGTAGCTGTACAATGGTCCTTACCTAACAGGCCAGTTTTTGTATTGTAGCTGTACAATGGTCCTTACCTAACAGGCCAGTTTTTGTATTGTAGCTGTACAATGGTCTTTACCTAACAGGCCAGTTTTTGTATTGTAGCTGTACAATGGTCCTTACCTAACAGACCAGTTTTTGTATTGTAGCTGTACAATGGTCCTTACCTAACAGGCCAGTTTTTGTATTGTAGCTGTACAATGGTCCTTACCTAACAGGCCAGTTTTTGTATTGTAGCTGTACAATGGTCCTTCCCTAACAGGCCAGTTTTTGTATTGTAGCTGTACAATTGTCCTTACCTAACAGGCCAGTTTTTGTATTGTAGCTGTACAATGGTCCTTACCTAACGGGCCAGTTTTTGTATTGTAGCTGTACAATGGTCCTTACATAACAGGCCAGTTTTTGTATTGTAGCTGTACAATGGTCCTTACATAACAGGCCAGTTTTTGTATTGTAGCTGTACAATGGTCCATACCTAACAGGCCTGTTTTTGTATTGTAGCTGTACAATGGTCCTTCCCTAACAGGCCAGTTTTTGTATTGTAGCTGTACAATTGTCCTTACCTAACAGGCCAGTTTTTGTATTGTAGCTGTACAATGGTCCTTACCTAACAGGCCAGTTTTTGTATTGTAGCTGTACAATGGTCCTTACCTAACAGGCCAGTTTTTGTATTGTAGCTGTACAATTGTCCTTACCTAACAGGCCAGTTTTTGTATTGTAGCTGTACAATGGTCCTTACCTAACAGGCTAGTTTTTGTATTGTAGCTGTACAATGGTCCTTACCTAACGGGCCAGTTTTTGTATTGTAGCTGTACAATGGTCCTTACCTAACAGGCCAGTTTTTGTATTGTAGCTGTACAATTGTCCTTACCTAACAGGCCAGTTTTTGTATTGTAGCTGTACAATGGTCCTTACCTAACAGGCCAGTTTTTGTATTGTAGCTGTACAATGGTCCTTACCTAACAGGCCAGTTTTTGTATTGTAGCTGTACAATGGTCCTTCCCTGTTTTGTATGTTGGTGCTGTAGATGTATTATCCTCTCTGTCCACAACTGTTCCTCCTTGACACTCTGTAAGGTCAACGTAATGGGGCCATGATGGGCAAATTTACCTTTCTCTGGGGGCCAATACTCAGGGTACTTCTGAAAAATGAAAGAATTTTTATATTAGATATTAGATATATTCTCCCTCAGGTATAGGTGGCCAAACTAAAATTTTAGTGGCTAAAGTAAAAAAAAATTGGTAGCCAAAGATACAAGGTAAACAAGTAAAAACAAATATTCTTCCAATGATTTGAGCAGTCTTCAAGTTCAATATTTTTCTCTCTCTGATGGAAAATTATCCAGAATTTCCGGTCACCAACCTCAATTATGCTGGTGGTCACGCTGGCCACCAGATTTACATTTTGGTCACCAAAAACAAAATTTGGTCGCCCAGGCCACCATTTTAGTAGACAATATTGAGCCCTGATGCCACACTTTTTTGTTTGCAATAGACAGGTTAAATTTGTCCAAACAAATCATACATAATCTACATATAGTGGTTTATACACCAGTTTCACTGTGTATTGTAGTATAACAAGAGTTGCTGCCCTTGAATCTGTATGATGCATCTTATAAACTATTTTTTCACTTCATTGTTTAAAAGACCTTGGATTGAACCCACAATCTACAACAATCAAGTTTACAAATTTAACCATTTAATTCTGCAATGCAAGAAAAAGATAAAATACTTATATATTTGTACTATTGATTTATTTTGGTATGTTTGAAGACAAAAGGAGAATTATAACATATTTCCCAACTTCAATCTATACATTCTACTTACTAAGCTAACATGACAATGACCTCTGACCCCTGTTTATACTAACCTTTGTATCCTGGGATTCTATTTCACTAGACAACATTACAATGACCTCTGACCCCTGTTCATACACCATCAACCAGAAATCAAACAGAGTGGAATGTAGTGGTGCTTGTGTGGCAATAAACTTTGGACAGGATTCAGCTAAATCCTAGAAAATAGAAACAAAATGAAAAACAAAAAATATCACACTGTTGGAACAGTTCTAAAATCAAATTTAAAATCGTAGAAAGAGGTAAAATTGAAAGCTCCTAACATACAAATACATGACTGCTCTTTTTCCTAGCAAAGTGGAGGGTTATACTAGTTTTGTGGGCCAAAACGTCTTCTCTTAGTCACATGATATGGTCATGTAAGTGCTTTTCACATGTGAGTAAAACACCAAGTTGCACACTACGTCGTGCTAAGAATACCCCCACTCGTTCATTTGTAAGTCGCACGGTAAACAGAAAGTAGATGTGCGGTAAACCTGGAAAGGGGAGACATGGTACAAGTCACCATGCCAAAGCCATATATCAAATATAAAATCATTTCTTCCAGTAGAAGCTGAGATAACTGTTACGAAAGTTTTCATTACGGCAAGCATGAAAAATTCTAAGTCGCACTGTAAACAGGAAGTAGATGTGCGGTAAACCTGGAAAGGGGAGACACAGTACAAGTCACCATGCTAAAGCCATATATCAAATATAAAATCATTTCTTCCTGTAGAAGCTGAGATATCTGTTACGAAAGTGTGAACGGACGGACAAACGGATGGGCAGACAAGGTGATTGCAATATAGCCCCCACTCTATGAGTGGGGGTATAACACCAACCCTCACATATCAGGTGAACGACGCTATAATAAAGAACGCTATAATCTGGAAAATTATACATACTACATGTATATTTAATTTAAATCATTTTAATTCTAATTTTCAGGCTGATGATATGCAATAAAAGTTCCCCAAGTACAAGTAAAAAAAAAGCAGAATTAAAGCATATAACCCCAACTTCAATCTAATTGAAATTATATTCTTGTTGGATTTTTTTTTTTTTTTTTACGATTAATCCTACGACATCCTCCATAGGTTACGTCACAGGTATTATCTTAAACTAAAAAAAATAACGATGAGCCTAACAAATCTTGTGGTACTAAAGACCAAGCATACACTAGAACTGTTGTTCGATTGATAAAAATATATTCAACAGTCTTCCATATGATTGAACAGTCAACAATGAATGGAGTGAGTGAATGAGTGAGTGATTGTTGTTTAAGGCCAACTCAGCAATCCTTCAGCTATATCATGGCAAGAACAAGTTAATTTTCAATAAGATGATGATGAGGTCTGCTTTCTACTAGATCAACACGCTCAGATGGATTTAGAGCTAGCTCACTGAAACAACAGTCTACCGATAGGCATGACGCCCCCACTCTGACACATTATCCTGATTCCAATCCAACCAGTCTTTGCTCTTTCTCCTTAATGCTGCGTGCTTAGCGGAGAAGCAACAAATACCAATTTGACAGTCCTTGGTTTTACCCGACCAGGGGTCGAACCCATGGTCTACCACACTCGAGATGAGCATGCTAACCAATACACCACCCAAAAGGTCCATAAACAGTTTTGTAATGATAATATACTCATGATATTACCAAATAATGAAAATTTACCCCCAAACAATGACAATCAAAAAATGTTTTTACATGATAAAAATAAGTTTTAATAGAATGCTATACTGTAAATCTTACATTGATCCAACTGCCATTGATATAATCATCTTTGTGTGAGGCCAACAGCACTCTTGTTTCATCGTCTGTAAAAAAAAAAAATATATATATATTTTTAAGTCATTTTTCAAAAGATAAAAAAAATGAAATTTGACCATCAGATGAGAGAAAATTATTTATGCCTTTACGCTGCAATGGTCAAAGGGCCTGGGCGGCTCAATGAGTTAGGTAGTTGGATTACCTAACAACTCATACAAACCTATCACCAATATGGCATGGGTTCGTGCCTGGATTTGTAAATTACAAAAAAGGGTGCACTCGACTCACAGTCGCAAGTGATAAAAGTTTACCGGTTGCTTGCCCAGGGTCGGTGGTTCTCTCCGGCTTCTTCCACCACTAAAACTGGTTGCCATGATATAGCTGAAATATTGCTGAAAGTGGTATTAAACACAAAATAATAATCTGTAATGGTCAACATTCTAGTGGTTCCCCTCTTATCAGTCCAGATTTAATATTCACTGAGATAATAAAATACTACTAATCTTCCCCTTCAAGAGGCCACCCCTCCTATGATGCCATTTTTTCATTGCAGAATAGTGGAACTACTGTGAATGTCAATTTCTTGCAAATTTCTATGGTGATCAAATCATTTCATTGGACAGATGGAATTAGTTAAATTTATATAAATTTTATATTGTCCACCCTTTTCCTGACAACATTTTGTTAATTTCACTGAAGTCCCACCCACACATAGCAACAAGTGTTTCTGCCTAAAATCAATGCTAGCTAAGAAAAAACCTTGCTAGACTGGAAAACATTAACATCTGCTCTGACCGAAATTTTTCTGATTCATATTTCTACTTCCATCATGGCCAGACAACAGACGAATTATAAAATCCTTATGATTAACTTCTTTTAAAGAATTCAGTTATAATCCTCTTAGATGAGTGGTTAATGATGATAATAATGATTATTGCATATCAGAATAAAAATCATACATTTAATTAGCTGAACATTCTCCACGTGCCCTTCACTATTCCACGATATAGACTGGAATGCTGATATAGACCGCTCCAAAAACCGTGTATAGACTGGTACTACTGGTCAATACATGGGTATTTGTTTGTTTACGTCTTATGTAATTACAACGTTACTTATAATCTCATTTTATTTCTCATTATAAGTTGAACACCATTCAAACAATTGCTGTAGTCAATTCAAGTTAGGTAATAACGAAGGTGATAATGCCTAGGGAAATCTTCAATGATCCTGATTACAAATTTATATGCATTTATATTGTATGTGTCAGATTCTGGTCTTCAATGCAATAAACACAATAGTTACTGATATGGACTGGAGTGCAATATCAGGATAGACAGACTGCCCTTGGGTCGTGGTACGGACCACGATCCTTGGGCAGTCTGTATATCCTGATATTGCCCTCCATATCAGTAACTATTATATAATTATTGACTAGGGTTTCGTAATTCAATAAACAGATTGCCAGGATATAATGGAATTATTATTGAAAGTGGTGTTAAACACACATAACTCTTAATATTGTAGAATGAATTTAATTATTTGCTAAGACATCAACATTGAAACTGTTAGAAAATAAAACTTACACGGCAGAACATCCTGGTCCCTGTTCTTCATTGGATAACATCGACCAATGGCCATCGAGTGTTTCTTACCATGTATGTCATGGTCTTCAGTAATTTCCTGTAACAATAGGTTGATGCTAAGTGTTAATTCAGGTAAAAATTGTATGGTGGGTTGGGGTTGGGTGGGGGAAGGAGTTTTGTAAGGCATTTGATATATTGTTACTTGGGTGGTGGGTAAGTCATATTTTTTCACTGAAAATTGTATGGGTGATAGGTCAAGCAAAAAAGTGCCTCCATATCCTCCCTTCACCATACACCAATTTCTGGAATAGTCTGTAATAAATTAAAGCAATTCTGTATCAATATACAGCACCTCTCAACTGCAGGCTAGGGGCTGCTTCACACTCATTTTAGGGTATGAGTTATGCTCATTGTTGAAGACCTTACTGTTACTGTGAAACGTAGAACAGCAATAAAAGTGCTGTTCCTTTACTTTAATTTTTTTCCCCAGTGTATTGTTGGATAATCTTTCATATTCACTTACATCAATATCTTTCTTACTAAGCACACAATAGCAGTGGTAGCAATATCATGGTGCTTGGATTTACAACACAATCTGTGCCTAAAGTATCAAGAGTTTGGTTTCCTCCGAAGGTGACTTGTATTTGATATAACCTTATGTGATAAGGCTTGTCAATTTACATGCAGTATGTCAGTAGTTTTTCTCAGGGTAATTCTATATTCTGTAGTTCACTAAATTAATAAATTTTGTTCCCTCTTTTCAATAATTCCTTGATTACTTGTGTATAATCCTTACCCAAGCTGGTCTCACAGAGCACAGAGATAAAACTTTTGAGTACCATTTTCTTACTTAACACCAAAGTCTCTAATCAAAACATTGCATTTATTGGATATGACATACTGATAGGATGTTTTTGAGCATGAGTACAAATATCGTCATCAAAATTTTTAATGACAGTGAAGCCTGGTCACATTATTTTCTTTAGAAGCAAAAATGTGAGCATTATACACAGAAGATTACGGTAAATAAAATGTTATTTCAGAACTGTTACCTTCCAAGCAATATCTAAGTGGGAAGGTCCAGAACATGTAGCTTTAGATAGACTTTCTACAAGTTTAGCCAATTTTTCTGTCTCTGCAATAAATTTGTCCATTTTGGTTGAATCAGGATAAGGGTCTTTCGAAAATTGTCTTCCCAGAGTTCCCTTTAAAAGTGCTTCCTCTTTTTGTTGAGCTATTTCCTGTGCTGTTAGAACCTTTGGAGTCAGAACAGAGTCGTCTGCTTTGATGGTGGAATCTAACAGACTTGTTGACAAAATATCGTCTAGCGAGGAACCGATCGAAGATGAAGAATGCTGTCTTTGTAATCTGAATTCTGGTTGGCTGGTATTCGATCCTGATCTTGAATGTGTTTTTTCTGGCTAAATACAAAATTGGAAAGAATTATCAAATCTTGGTAAACAAAAATGTAACTAAACACAATATAATTCAAATAAAAAAAAATGAAGAAAGTGTCCATAGGACACAGATGTTTCTGCTGTTAGCTAAAGTAAGGACGGATGGACGGAAGGAAGGCAGGAAGGAAGGTAGCATTACTATATCCCTTCGCAACTTCGTTGGCGAGGGGATAAAAATGAAGAAAGTGTCCATAGGACACAGATGTGTCTGCTGTTGTTAGCTAAAGTAAACAGGGGCATAACTCTAAAATGGAAAAAGGCGGCAAATTCTGAAATCAATCTTGGACTTCCTTGTATGGTTCCTGACCTTGTAAATAAATTTCAAATGATTTCCTTTTAAGGAAATTACAACGAAAACAAGTTACATTTCGATGACATGATAATGAACACTGCTTTTTATCCTGCAATCAGTACATTTGCTGTACAAATATGCTATACGAATAAATTTTTGCTTTATTCGTACTAGACGAATTAACTTTTCAGCCTACGAATAAACTTTCCTGGTACCCTGTAGCTATGTACAGCAGAGGGTGCAGACAAGTATGAAACTGGTACTAATGTAATGCGGACCACGAAGAAGACACCCTTGACAACATTTATGAAAGGCGAGGAATGACGCTTGTTTCTGTCCTTTTTGTTTAAATCTGACAAGTTTTCCGAATTTTTTGACATTGCAGGATAAACACAAAATACGTACATTGTCGTTAAATATAAAATTCATTTGTACTCGCTGCGAAACAGGCCAAAGGCTCGCTATTCTGTCTGTTTCTAAAGCTCGTACAAATAAATTTTATATTTACCGACAATGTACGTATATTGTATATGTACTAGACCAACGTGCTTAGTTTGATTTTCATAGTGCCGACTCACTGAAACAACAGTCCATGGGTGCACATGTCGTTCTACTGGGACACATTATCCTGATTCCAAGCCAACTCCTTAATGCTGTGAGCTTATCAGAAAAGCAGCAAATATCACTTCTTTGATTTGACATGACCAGGTTCTTGAACCCATGATTTATCTCCAATAAGAATTTCAGCATTAATTTGAATTATGATGAAGAACTACATGGTAATAAACAAGGTTTCAAACCTGTTTCCGATGTATGATCGGTGATTCTCTTGATCTTGGATGGACATCATGTTTTGGAATGGAAACCTCTGTTGAAACCTCCTGTACTGGTAATTGAATATCTGACATCGGTTTCAATGGGCTTGGTAGTATCGGTTGTGGTAGTATGTCTGGTGGGGATAAAGGATTCATTTGTTGTAGTGATGACGAGTAACTCCCTTGTGGGGCACCTGTTAGAAAAAAAATCAGAGGTAAAAATCTGTAAATGATGACAAAATCTTAGCATACTCCACCAAATGAGCATAGACACAATGATTTAACTTTACATTATTTGTATAAAAAATAATATTGAAAAATCGCTCAATTGTTATTTGCTGAGTATGAATACTTGACCCTTTTTTGTTGTGCCTAGACAGAAAATGGCGAGGGCACACCTATTCCATAACACAACAGCAAAAATGTTGCAGCCAAATACAAATTTCTGTAGGCCATGTTACATACATATACAGCCTATGGCAAATTTGAGGGGTCATCGTGGTCGTAATTGCATAGTAGTTGGATTTACAACTACCTGTGCAATCAGTGCCTATCACAAATAAAGTTGTAGGTTCGAATACTGCTTATGCAGGGTTCTACAATGTGACCAAAACACATGCATTTGCGAGTTACTTTTGTAGTAAAAATTCTGATAGCCAGACGGCGAGTTGAAATTTCCGGATAATTTTCGTTCCCTCACCAATAATACTTTTCAATATAAATTCCACCTTTGATTATCCGGTCTTTTAAACCGCACAATTGAACCAGACATAAGAGTTTTGAATCACATACTTTTAACGCTTGGAAGTGACCACGATGAGCAAAAAACTAAACATGCATACAAATTCTTTCGCTAAAAATAAACCGTTTAAATCAACTGATCGTGAAGCTGGCCTGTCTGATGCAACATCGAAGGAAGTATAAGCCAAAATAGTGACGAAGGTTTCCAGTTCTAAAGCTGTAAAACGCAAATTCCACGATGTCTGGAAGTTGGAGTTTTTGTGGCTCACTTATGATTCCAGTAACAACGTTACGGATTGTGATATTTGCAGAAAGGCAGGCTCAGATATTGCTGGCAAAACCAAATTTGCTACCGGAAATAAAAAGTTTAAACTTGAAAGTCTTCCTTATCATAATAAAAGTCTAAAACATACAAATGTTTAAATATAGCATCAGCAAATGCCCATTCCTCAACTAAGTATCTTCTGTCTCATTCAGGGCATTATTAATTTTGTACAATTAAATACATATTGGAATTTCATAGTACAAATTGCTATCTTTATTAATCTGGCTAGTAGCATAAGTAAAAAATGTTTCCTTACTAGCCAGGGGCAAGTGGGAGCTGGTATGAATTGTAGAGCACTGCTCATGGTGAGGTGTATTCGATACAACATTATGTGATAAAAATTGTCAGTGACTTGCAGCAGGTCAGTGGTTTTCTCCGGGTACTCTGGTTTCCTCCATCAGTAAAATAAGGGTAATAACAAAATTACCAAACTCCGAACAATCTTACAAAGGGAAAGTCAAAACTCATAAGTTTATAAACAGACAAAATCAGTCAACAACCGGAAAACTGTGAAAACCGTAATGACCCAACTAAAATATTGTTGAAAGTGGCATTAAACACCAGTACTCTAACCAGATGGAGATTTTGCATTATGAATTTTTAGCAAACTTTCTGATTAATAATGTTTTTCTTTTAAGAATAATTACCTGTCTGAGGTAAAGATGTAGGCAGGTGTATCTGTGATTGCACTCCTGCTGGCCTCTGAAAAAAATATTTAATATGTAAATAGTTTTTACCATGATATAATATATGCAGATCTATTTAAGTTAATATACCTTGTTAAATTAATTGGTTTTATTTTCAATTTTTCTTTTTAAATTTATTAATTTATGTTCCATGTAATTTTATAAGGACATCAGCTGTTATAAAATGAATGATTCTCTATAGAAAATAAAATAACTGAAAATCAATGAAAAATAGCTGAAAACATTTGTACCCCCTCCCCCTCTAAAGGGTCAATTTTTTACCTGATCTGACCATGATGTCCTGCAACATTCAGGCTTGGGGGGAAATACAAAGGAAAATAGCTGAAATCAGTTAAATAACTGAATAAATCATCCCCGTTATATTCATAAATCTGGAATGGATGGGGAAATTTCAACTTTTTTACTGTTTTTTTTATCTGAAGCATCACGATCCCAAAAGTGATGTATGGTTGTAACCAACATTATATATTATTATACACAAAATGTATATAAATTTTCCAATATCAATTCAGACAGTTTAATATTTATCAACATAACCCAGAATTTATTGAGTAGGTGCATCGTAGCCTCTACACAAGACTAAATTGTTTATCCCTACTCAACTCTGTTTAATTTTCCAATGGCAGTTGGGGGTTGTCGTGGTCGTGATCTTATGGTAGCTGGATTTACAACTACCTATGCAATCAGTGCTTATCACCACTAACGTTGTCAGTTCGAATCTGCTCACGGTGAGGTGTACTCGATACAACATTATGTGATAAAGTTTGTCAGTGACTTGTGATGGTTGGTGGTTTTCCTATGATACTCTGGTTTTCTCCATCAATAAAACTGACCGCCACTATATAACTGAAATATTGTTGAAAGTGACATTAAACACCATAACCCTAATCCAAACCATAACCAGTGGCAGTCAAAACTTGTTGGCCCTTCCCTTATAATATTCATTTATATATATTGTCGAACTTGTTCTTATCCTGAACATATCAGAAATACTGCTCGCTGCACATTAAACAATATAATAATCAATCAATTAATCAAACCATAATTTGTTGAAAAAAAAATGAATGACTACATGCACATCTTCACTACCTATATCAAGTTATTTCATCGGGTGAAAAATTGAATGATTTTGCATGAAACACATACATGTACATGCAAGATAATATCTGGCAGTTTCTACTTTCACGATTACTTTCAGTTTTCCATCCGTTATACAGTGTGTAACATATTAATATTGGCAGTCTTTATTTTGTTGCTTGTGATCAAAAGACCAAAATAGGCAAAAATTTGTACTCCACGAACATAAACCGCTATGAGGTATTTGTGCCAATAACCTGCATAGCGAACAAAAGTTCTATATTGAAAACTGGAGTAATGAGTACGACATCTCTTTTCAATGAACCACCCAAGCATGTCAAAATTCACACCCAGCGAAGAAACCTATGTGGAACTGTATGACATCTGTTTTGCAATGAACCACCTAAGCATGTCAAAATTTGCACCAAGTGAGGTAAACCTATATTTACCTTTATCTGTTGATGACCAGACATAAACTGCTGCTGCGTTGTCATGATGTTAACTGGTTGTTGTTGGGTCATTGGATTGACTGGTACCTGTGACATCATAGGATTTACTGGTACCTGTGACATCATAGGAGTTACCATTCTTTGTTGTGATGGCTGTTGCTGTTGTTGAGATTGATATTGCCCACTTTGGGGCATTTGTGTGATCTGTTGTCCTTGTGGTAGCTGGTTATATCCCGTCTGTGGAACTTGCGGTTGCACAATTTGCTGTGAGTTAGGAAACTGTTGGGAACTTTGAGGTGGTACATTTGGTCTTATAATCTGCTGTGATGTCCCTGGTAAACTCGTAGAAAGCGAAGCAGGATATTGTTGTTATTGTGTAGAAACTTGTTGCCTTGGTAACTGGTGACCCTGTTGACCACCAGGCATGGAATAGCTTTGACCTTGGCTAGAATTCTGAGAATGTTGAGAAGACTGGATTTGAGAAGGCTGATTCTGCCATGACAAATGTACATCTTGACCGGGAACAATTTGACCTTGACTATGTACGCTTAAACCTTGACCCATTTGTGCTGTTTGTTGAGAAGAAAAAGTATTATGCTGGTTTGTTTGGGAAGATGGACCTAGACTTTGACCCATAACTGTCGTCTGCTGTTGAGGATGAGTGGGTTGCACTTGCGAAGCTATCTGACTCGGCTGTTGTTGTGGATGAGGATATGTCTGTTGCCCCAACTGCTGTGGTTGAGAGTAAGTTTGTTGTCCTGTTGACTGTTGACTATATTGTTGTCCTGTTAAAACCTGGCTATATTGTTGTTCTGAAACTTGTGGTGGTTGTTGTGTTGACAAGTTCTGGTTCTGAGGCTGTTGTATGAAGGAGAGTTGATTTGGAAACTGTCCTTGTGGCTGTTGGTGTTGAATCTGTACTTGACCTTGAGATGTCAACTGAGTATTTTGACCTTTCATCTGAGGTTGAGGCTGACCTTGATTTTGTATCTGACCTTGCTGTTGATATTCATAATTTTGTTGTCCACTAGGTTGATTTTGCTGACTGACATTTGGCTGTTGAAATCTGTATCCTTGAGTTTGTGCGGGTACTCCTGGTTGATCCTGGTAAATTTGCCCTTGACCTTTGGGTTGCTGTAAACTTTGACCCTGTTGTCCAGTTTGAGAATAAGTGCTAGGAATTGAAGGTCTTGGTTGTTGTTGTTCATATGTTTGTGTTGCTGGTGTTTGTCTACTTGGTTGTGGTTGTGGAAATGGCACCTGACCAGAACTCACAATTTGACCTTGACTCATCCACGATGGCTGAATTTGAGGCTGATTTCCTTGTACTGGTATTCCAGGTTGCATCTGAACTGGTTGAGAAACTTGGGCTTCATTTTGTCCAACCATTTGTTGACCTTGTATTGACTGAGGTTGATACATTTGACCTTGACCTTGACCTGACTGTACTGACTGAATATTCCCTTGTAATGTAGAAGTGGGCTGTGTCTGTTGATTGGCGAAATTTTGTTGAGGTTGTTGAACACCTTGACCTTGACCTTGAATTTGTGTGCCAGGCATTTGTGATGCTGGCTGGTTGTAACTTGTTGAGGCAGACGTCTGCAAATAAATATGACAACAATTACAGAAATGGACTATCGGGACTGTTTATTTCACTTTATTGGTTAATTGGACATTGTTCCGTTGCTGTCACCTAATGATACTATTATTATCAATAAACTGACAATTATCCATCAGTGTATATTATGACATTACCGATAGGCAATTTTGACATTTTCCCTTTGATCTCACCATGTGCTATTGTCAGTATTAACAAACTGACTATAATACTGACAATTATCTGTCAGTAATACATCAAACACATTATGATGTTACAGATAAAAAAAAATAAAAGCAATTTTGACAATTTCCCTTTGATCTCACCATGTGATATTCTCAGTATTAACAAACTGACTATGATACTGACAATTATCTGTCAGTAATACATCAAACACATTATGATAAAAAATAAATAAAAGCAATTTTGACAATTCTGAAAAATTGCTGAGTTGGCATTAAACAACAATCACTCACTCACTCCAGTAAATCAAGGGGCATAACTCAAGAACAAAAAAGTGATGAAGTAAAAAATCATACTTTGGCAAAGGCATAAAAACAAGGAATTGCTTCACCCTAGATGGTTGCACAGATTTAAAACATGCATACATAGATATCATTTGAATTACTCCGGAGTAAAATAATAATGTCTGTTGTACACAAACATTTGACTATCAATTTTTCAACATGAAAAAACAGACCAACAAAATTTGTAATGAAGACTTCCCACATACAATGCACTACTTTTGAGGGAATTCCTGATCTAAAGCAATGACTGGACTATATATAAATACAATGTATACCTGTGTGGTCAAATTTTGTCCTGTTCCTCCCCTCGATTCAGTCTGATTTGACCTATTCTTTAAGGCATCTCCATAATCAGGTGGTAATATTCCTACCGAAGCAGGATGACCAGTGGGTGGGGCAACTTGTGAAAATTGTCCTCCTGTCTGTTGTCCCATCTGTGAAATAGCAGACAGCGTGTTTGTTTGAGGAATATTTTGTTCTGTTGGAATTGCACTTTGTCCCATGCTCGAGATAATTCCAGCTTGAGCATTGTATTGTTGACCAGAATAAGAACCAGGTTGACTTGGTGCTGGCTGAAAACCAGACTGACTTGGTATTGGCTGATAACCAGACTGACTTGGTAATGGCTCAAAACCAGGCTGACTTGCTAACAGTTGATTCGGTGCTGGCTGAAAACCAGACTGACTTGGTACTGGTTGATTTTGTGTTGGTTGAAAACCAGACTGACTCACCAATGGCTGACTTGGCATTGGCTGAAAAGCAGACTGACTTGGTAATGTCTGAAAACCAGACTGACTTGGCAACGGTTGACTTGGTGCTGGCTGAAAACCAGACTGACTTGGCAACGGTTGATTTGGTGTTGACTGAAAACCAGGCTGACTTGGTAATGGTTGATTCGGTGCTGGCTGAAAACCAGGCTGACTTGCCAATGGTTGACTTGGTGCTGGCTGAAAACCAGACTGACTTGGCACTGGCTGATTTGGTAGAGGCTGAAATTGTGATGAAAGTGCTGGAGTAGGGTAACTCTGATGAATCTGTGTTGGCTGGCTTGGCATCGAATAAACTGCATCAGAATTCATGCCACTTTGTGACTGTGACATGCCTGGCTTAATGATGCCACTTTGAGACTGCGATGGTAATGGTGGCGATTGAACCGGAGATGGATATGTCACATTTGAATTCATGCCACCTTGTACTTGTGGCATACTTTGATTCATGCCACTGTGTGGCTGTTGATAGCCACCTGCTTGGTTTACATTATATCCTGGTTGATACTGCAAACCCGAGGGATGTGGCATTCTTGGTTGTGATGGGAGTGGACCTTGAGGTCCAAGATTTGAAGAATACATTGCTGGTTTAGTTCCTCTGTCAATTCTAACAGAATTTGATGTTGCTCCTGGCATGTTTGGTGACTGCGACGGTGACGGATAGCTGACGGCTTGACTTACTCTACCCATTGTTGGTTGCTGAGATACATATTCTGCAGCTTGGTTAAATCTTTCCCCAGGGGGCTGCTGCTGGTTTCCTGAAGGTGGCAAAGAATGGGCTCTAATCATTGCCAAAACCTTTGGATCTGTGATTCCCAGTTTTCTCATTTCATCATCACTCATTCCCATTCCATGTTGTGGACTTGCAGGCACGCTGTCAGGACTAGGAGGGAGATGAACTGGAGAGGACATCAAACTGCTAGGCAGGGATCCAGTATTTACCCTCCCCTTTCCGAATGTCTTTGGTTTCATAAAAGGGAGATAATCCTTCAATTTAGGGCCTTCAAATCCAGGTGGAGCTGAATGAAAGTCAGGCATAGGACCAAGTGTTCCTGTGGAACTCATAGGCAGGGAACCAGTGCTGGGATCAGTAGGTTGAATGCTTGGTACAGTATTTTGCATTGGAACTTGCGGCAAAGAATCTGCTGGTTTCGTTGCAACTGGTCTCGGTGGTGGCTCTGAAAGTACAAGTTTGTTGATATATTAACAAGCTGGCAATATGAATTGATTTTTATATCATTCAGTATCCAGAAATATTTGTTTGCTTAAATTTCAATTTCAATTTTAATACAGTTAAACCTATCTTGAGGAACATCTAACATTTTTTGTCTGACCATATTGACATTGTCAAAAGTCTGTATTCATTATTTTACAAAAAAAACTTTATAAGAGACCACCTGTATTGAAAGACCATGTTTTGTTGGAAAGAGGGTATGTATCTCTGGACAGGTTTCACTGTATTGAATGGAATACTTCTGCAATCATTGGTTATTTTCCTTCATCCTTTTCTTTGCAGTGAAACGATAGTTTAAACTTCGAAAAGATACAGTACACAATCAAACTTGTATTCAACGGTCACCTTTGAGACAAAAGAAAAATGGCAGCTGACCATTTATTTAAGATCAGACGATCCAGATTGTCAGTTCGGTCCATAATGTTTCGTGTATTCGTGTTACCAGAAGGTAATCATGTGGTAAAAATGGTTGTCGTTTTGTAATGCTGTGGTGTTTTTGTCACGATTTATTCAGCTCATCCTTCAATGAGTTCATAGCATATTTTTAACTATCGTGTATTGAGAACACCTCGAAAGTTAATTACAGATTAATTTTTAAAGTCTAGAATGAAAACTGACTGGTAAATATAGGAAAATCAATATAATGACTTTGAGTGAAGGCTGACTGGATTAGTGAAGTGACCATTTGACTTTATTTGAGTTAAAATAACACATCAATCGGGCCAAGAGGGTTTAAACTGGTGCTTACAGCAGGTGATCGGTAATTCATGTTGACCGCAGTCCTCGAAATGAAAATTGGAACTTACTGGTCCGAATCAAATTCTTGAATTTATTTTTATATAGTTCTTAATAAAAACTGAAAAATTAAGTGGTCCGAACAAAATTTTACTGGCCTTGGACCGGAGGACCAATACTCATCGTGAGGACTGTGACCATATTGACTGCATTGCAAATGGATTTACCTTTTGGTTTAAGTCTATCAGTAATCTGTTGTCTCTCTTCAGCTTGTTGTTTACAAATCCCTCGACATCTTTCTAAGAGTCTATTGATATTGGATTCAAGCTTCTTGTAGAAATCCAAACCTTTTTGTGACTTAGCTAACAGGTCTTCATATACATCAAAGGAATTCTTCAATCCTTCAATTGTAGCTTCTCTCCTAAAAAATGATAAAGTTCTACATCATAACTTTATAGGGAATAATTAGTAGGATGAAGTTTCCATGCTTAGGAAATGACATGGTTTATAAGATATATATTTTGTCGAAATTTACACTTCCTAAATCATGTAATTATTATTAAAACTAAGGTTCTCCTCCGTCATGTTAGGTGACCAAAGCCGATTCTGGCTATTCTGTTCAAGTCCTTTGGTTTTCTTGCTCCCAAAGACTTTCAAATATTTTGGCTTTGAGCGTACCTGATGAAGGTTATTCCGTTGAGTGTACCTGATGAAGGTTATTCCGTTGAGCGTACCTGATGAAGGTTATTCCAGAAATGTGCTGTGCATACTAAATTTGTTATCTATGGTTTATTACCTAAGTCTGGAGCTCAAAAAGGGTTTTTCTATAACATGCAACTTACAAGTCATTTTAAATGATTATCTCAAATCTAAAAGATAAATAAGATTATATTGTACATATTTGTATCAAATTATTAAGCTAACAAGTAAATTGCTACCTCAACAGAGGATCCTTCTTTCATTACTTAGCTGTACCTTTCTATTATCTAGCATTACTTGTACAATAATACCCCCAGCAATGCTGTTATAAATGTGGCCTCTAATACCAGGTACAGGCCATCGGTACAGGTCAATGTTTTTTGCAATTCTTTTGATGAACTAGCTTAAGAATTAGACCAATGTTGTAATAGGAAAACCAGGTAAACTCGTTCACAAACAAAACTGTTCTCACAACTGTTTTAAAATTTTTATATATAACATCAGTATTGTACAGGTTCTGTTTTATCAAATATGGGCTGCTTCTTCTGTTTCAATAGTAACTTATACTCACCTAGCTATAGTTTCTGCTGTAGCTTTCCTTGTATTAGCATATTTTGCATTTACATCGGTCAAAACTCTTGAGTATTTTGTCTTGAGCATCCAGATTCTGATGTATCACACCAATTAATTGGTCATGTTTCAAACATAACCTGTTAAAAAAATATCATGAATTACTCCATTTTTTTTTAATTAACAGGAATAGAAAATATTTTAAGAATGGCTAAAACAATTGAAAACATTGTTAGATAGGACCAGACAACAACATACACCACTAAACTATCTCTTACAAATACATGTTTAAATTTGGTCCAGCTTCTCAAAGAACAAGTCATAATGTTTAAAAACTAGAGTCTCCCAAAACCTGTAATCACTTACCTAGTTTTCAATTTCATTTTAAAATTTCTGCTGATTTCTTCCCCCCCCCCCCCCTCCTCCCCAATTTAATGATGGATGGAAGATAGGGGTGTCACACAAAATTTGAAAGTAGGTCAACCAAAGATCATTTCAGCTCAAGTTTCTGAGTAGACGATTTTAATGTGATTTTTTTCTTCCCAGAGTATGCTTAATCAGTGCAAATCGGTTGAAAGAATAATTCAGAAAAAACCTGGGAGATATACTGCACTCATTGTCATGACCGGGTGGCTCAATGAGTTAGGTAGTTGGATTACCTAACAACTCATACAAGCCTATCACCAATACGGCGTGGGTTCGCACCCGGCTTTGTAAATTACAATAAAGGGTGCACTCGACTCGCAGCGGCAAGTGATAAAGTTTACCAGTTGCTTGCCCATGGTCAGTGGTTCTCTCCGGGTACTCCGGCTTCTTCCACCACTAAAACTGGTTGTCATGATATAACTGAAATATTGCTGAAAGTGGCATTAAACACAATAAATCATTAAATCATTGTCATGCAGCTGCAGTTAAAATTTGAGTAGCAGTAGACAATTAAAGAAATTTCTAATTTTTAGTAATGGCTGCCATCTTGAATTTGGCTTGATTTCAGTTCAATGGTTTTCTCCAGGTACTCCAGTTTCCTTCACCAATAAAACTGGCAACTGTGGTGAAATAAAAGTGAAATATTATGTAAAGTGGTGTTAAACATACATGTATGTAACCCAACCCATCTACAACCTCAGATAACGGTTTGATTTACAGATTTAATCAAGCTTAACGTAGACAGGAATTAAGCTCGAGAGGCAATGATTGCATAGGTAGATATATATATACATGTAGATTATTCCACTCTACCAGTTATTATGATATTTCTCCGTTCGAGATAGTAAAATTTGAAAATTTAACTATCAAGAGTAGAGAAATATCATAATCCATTGGTAGCAGAAGAAGAATCTGTTTCTCCCGTCACCAAAACATCAAAAATATGTTTAAGTTGTTAATTTCCATCGTTAATAACTGTCAAAAGGAAATTGGTGGCAATTCTCATGCAGATATTAACCACCGTGGTGATGAAAAAATATTACGAAAATCTAACCAACTGGTTAAACATGCTAATACAATATGATGGTGGTTACAATGGCCATAGGTAGATTTAAATCAAATTGCCATATGATCGTGGGTACAACGGCCCCTGACGTGAGAATAAGAATCTCTCACCAATGTATTACTTCCTCCGTCCTGTGCTACAATCTGATTGGTTATATCATCATTCTTGATCTGGTTACGGAACTGGTCCTCTAACATGGCTCGTTGATTTTTCATTTCTTCGACTTTATCCATCATTCTCTGTAGCTCTTTAATAATAGCATCAGATTCTGGATCTGAAACATATCATTTTTCGTCTATAAAACACATACACGTGAATATGAATATACATACAGACAAAGCTTTTGATACATTGAAAGGACAAGATTTTTAAATGGCATTAATAACTCATCCTTCAATAAATATTGCTTCATCAATGATGAACGGTGCAAGGCTGTTAAGCATTTGCGACAAACTCACCTAGAAATAGGTCTTTTACAAATTATACATGTAATATTGTCCTCAACCCTGAATAATATGGCAAAGTTGAGACAAGATTATAACTTAGATTTCAAACATTTAATCCACAACAAATTTTATATGGGGGATCTCCATGTTAATAGTGGGGCATTGACCAATAGCAACCATTAATTCTAATTTTGGTGTACGGCAAGGAATATTTGTAACTAGATTAACACATCCAATGGGTGCCACAAGTGGAGCAGGAGTTGCTTACCCTTCCGGAGCACTTGAGTTCACTACCGGTTTTTAGTGGAGTTCCTGCTACTCAATATTTAGTTTTATGTGTATGTTTTGTAGATCATTGTTTATCCTTTTTTACTTTTTCTTTTGGCCATTGTGTTGTCTGTTCTTCTTCGATTTATGGATTCTGATTACCCAATTGGTATTTTCAAACTCTTCTTACAAGTACAAATGATCTACTAGTTCTGGAATGATTTATAGCAGGTGTAGCTATAAACTTTTACTTTCTATGTCTACTAGATATATAGTCTCCTCGTACCCTGCGTCTTATGAGTGAAGCGCAAAGGACACTGGTCAAACATGGACCATGCCGTAGATGCCCTATAAGAAATTCAACCAAAATGCCCAATGTCTTTGCTTTTTTTGTACATGAATTAAACATATTTAGCATACATGACACTGCAGTATAAACACAATATGCATAAATCATTGGAAAATATCAAATTTATTTGTACTTGCTTTGAAACAGAAAGAAAAGCTTGTCACTCTTACAAATAAATTTTAAACTTGCATACAATATAATTGTCTAAATACACACCTCTATCCCTTTCCAATGAAGGCAGGTGGTTCTTAATATCTTCTAATGGACCAGCAAGTAACTTCAAATTGGTGATGTGTGTATTCATAGCTTTATGTAGGTCAACATTAGACTGTTTCCCTTTTTTATGTCCTTCTTCAAATCTGTCACAGTCCTTCTTCATCTCAGGAAGCATTGGATTGGCTGATCTTTTACCGAATTGATTCTACAAACATATTATGGTAAACATAGAAATTTTCGTTATCACATAATTATCGATTATTCAAAATCAACAGACAAATGTTAAAGGCTTTTTTGTTTTGAAAAATATAGTACTCTTTGTGAAGGCATTTATCTTATTGGAGAGTGTGATTTTCTTCGTAAGATGTAAATGTATCGCTATGAATTTTTTTTTTTTAAACTGATTTTAATTTGAAAGTGATCTTTAGTTATCCTTAAATTGAAATTTTCGCCAGTGTTCAAAACGATCGATACTAGATTTTTGAGCTCAAGCTGCCAGAGGTTTAAAAGCCTGATCTTTGCCTACTTGTGAAAATAGTCAAGAACAATGAATTATATAAAACTACTGAACCTGAAATTCCTCCTCTTCTTTATAGTCATTTTCTATCAAGCCATTAATTTCTGCAATGGCCATCTGTACTTCTGTGGCAGAGTTTGACACAGCTGGAAAAACAAATCATTCAAATGTATTTTGAAAATAAAATAGAAATGGTCTAAAAAATATAACCAACCACAACAAAATAATTCACAGAAATAACAACTACAGAAGCAGGTGAAGATCTAGGTCCTACAGTTAGTGGACATTCTAATATGTCTATAAAATGGTACACACGATAATACTCAACAACTCTATATTTAGCGCAAGTGCAGTACACAACAAATCTGGCTGTTCCATTGCGACTCCCGCTGTGAAATTACCGGGACGACCGAGTGTAAACAAACAAAACACCGGCATATAACGTATTTTTAAAGTCCTTAAAATAAAATTCCCCATCAGTTATAAATAAATATTCTGTAACTAAGTTTTTTTTATCATTTGTTTTGAAAATTTACATTTGGGGATCCCCAGTATGCACAGTCACATACATTCCATTGATATTCGTCGGCCATGAATATCAAAATACACTAACCTTGTTTTCCTACGTATACATTGATAACTAGACGGTGACGTAATTAAGTTACTGATATTTTCCGATTTTATGGCATTTTGAATTTTGCTACTCAAACAAGTAAAATGCTAACAAAATCGTAAAATAAATCAGTAACCAGCTTGTGTCAATCAGCGTTCCTTGTAAACAATGTCACAGGATGACGATATATTACAAAAGTGAAAGTCGATAGATGGTTGTCTTAAGTATTTTTTCCTGAATTGTTTTTTATGTCAACAATACAAGCTTTTTTTTCATTGTCATTTTTTTTTTTTATTTCATATCTAACAATAATTGTCGATTATTAACAACTGTTCAAGTGTTCGATATTATGTTTTGACAACTCCGCTCTGCCATCTTGTTAGCACTCGAAATGATGAACGAATGAACTCCGACTTTTTTTTTAAATATTTTTACGCAGGAATTATTCAATCGAATCTATGTTGGAAAATACACAATAAATATGTTTTTCGTGTTAACATCCATATCTTTGTTTTAAAATATCTCGTTCAAATACAAATAATTCAAAATCAATTCAAAATTTCCGAAGGAGGTAAATGGAACAGCCACCAAATGCTGTGTGTATACAGTTCACAAACGGTTAAACATTACAGTATTTGTCCTATTAGAATCGAAATAATGCATATTCATCACTTCCGATTTATCCCTTTTGATATAAAACCACAATTAAAAAAAAATATTTATACTGATGTCAATTCTTACACCAATTTTGCTGAAATTTTCATTCAAAAACACAATTGTTTTGAAGTTTGTCAAGCCAATATTTAAAATAATATTTTGAATCATAGTTTGCAACATTCAACAATTTAAACACTATAATTATTTAAGAGTTTGTAATATTCAGATTTACTGGAGAATTTTCTAAAATCTTAAATCTTATTGAAAAACTAGAACTGTGAGTGACCTCACTGAGCTGAGTGATATCCCCCGCTTGCAATACTATGATGTTCAAACTTTGGAATACAGGTATATTAGCAAGTTACCTATGAAAAATAACGGATATGGAGTTATGTCAAGGAGACAACATCCCATCTCCAAAATAAACTAACCAAGAACATCTGCAGGTAGTGTATTACAACTGTGTAAAGTTTCATAAAAATCCAATAAGCTGTTTAGGAGGAGTTGCGCTTACAAGGTACATGCCCTCCTTCTTTTCGTGAAAGTACAAGTTTAATTATCTCCCCTTCCCAATTTTGGACAGCGACCATATTTCTTCATGCACATCTGCAGGTAGTGTACTACAACTGTGTAAAGTTTCACAAAAATCCAATAAGCCGTTTAGGAGGAGTTGCCCTTACAAGGTACACAACCCCTCTTTTCGTGAAAGTATAAGCTGAATTATCTCCCCTTCTAAATCTTAGACAGCAACGGTATTCCTTCATGCACATCTGCAGGTTGTGTACTACAACTGTGTAAAGTTTCATAAAAATTCAAGAAGCCGTTTAGGAGGAGTTGCGCTTACAAGGTACACGACCCCCCTTTTCGTGAAAGTATAAGTTGAATTATCTCCCCTTCTAAATTTTAGACAGCAACGGTATTCCTTCATGCACATCTACAGGTTGTGTACTACAATTGTGTAAAGTTTCATAAAAATTCAATAAGCAGTTTAGTAGGAGTTGCACTTACAAGGTACATACCCCCCCCCCTTTTCGTGAAAGCATAAGTTGAATTATCTCCCCTTTTAAATTTTGGACAGCAACCATATTCCTTCATGCACATCTGCAGGTAGTGTACTACAAATGTGTAAAGTTTCATAAAAATCCAATAATTCGTTTAGGAGAAGTTGCGCTTACAAGGTACATGGACGGACGGACAGGGTGATTCCTATATACCCCCTCAAACTTTGCTTGCGGGGGGTATAATTATGCTTCTCCTGTATTTTCTTGTTGATAATCTTGCATAGATCTGAGAAGTAAAATTATATACATCAAATAACATCAGAACAACAAAGATGTCCAGATGTAACAATTATCAACAGAAGTCAAAAGTACCGCTCAACTGCAGGCTAAATGCCATTTCCAACTCATTATAGGGTACAAGCTTTACTCATTGTTGAAGACTGTGACTGTGAAATGTAGAACAGCAATAAAACCATTATTCTTTATTTTAATTTGTGTCTAAGTGTAATGCTCTCTCATGTTCATTTACATCCATATCCTTTTTTACTAAATGTAAAGACATTAGTTCTAAAATCCAATAAGTAATCGGGGGCCATCGTGGTCATGACCGTATGGAAGTTGGATTTATAACTACCTATGCAATCAGGGCCTACCACCACTAACGTTGCGAGTTCGAATCCCGCCCATGGCTAGGTGTGCTTGATACAACATTATGTGATAAAGTTTGTCAGTGATTTGCGACAGGTTGGTGGGTTTCTCCGGGTACTCTGGTTTCCTCCACCAATAAAACTGATTGCCACGATATAACTTAAATTGTTGAAAGTGGCATTAAACACCATAACCCTAACCTAACCAATAAGAAATCAATAAAACTCTACCATACCTCCCATAGCCTCTACTAGATCTTTGATGGCATTCTGTCTAACACTAACTGCAGCACATTTCTCTAATAAATCTTGAGGAAGTCTCTCTGGTTCAAAGTTCAATTTAGAAGGATCAAGGTTCAATGAAGACATGAACTTTCTAAAAAAAATCAATAGATTGAGCAAATATTGTTACATACATCTTTTTTTTTAACCAACACTTATTTACACAACTGTATATATTTTTAAATGAAACTATTAATGATTGATTGATTATTGTTTAATGCCAACTTTAGCATATTTCAGCTATATTGTCTCTAATTGTGGGTGGACAAATTTGATACTAAATGAAAAGCAATGGTATTTGGAAAATTAGTTTTCTTGTTGATAATCCCATATCTGGGTGTTTTTCTAGTACAAGTAAGAAAATAGTACTCCATAGTTTTATAACTATAAAGCCTGGTCAAAATAAAAAAAATTATAAATCCTGTTAATGGCGAGGTGTAATTGATACAACGTTATGTGACAAAGTTTGTCAGTGACTTGCGGCAGGTAGGTGGTTTTCTCTGGGTATTCCGCTTTCCTCCACCTATAAAAATCACTGTCACAATAAAACTGAAATATTGTTGAAAGTGGCATTAAACACAATAATCCTAACTGTAACCTTCAAACTAAACAAAGACTGAAAAATTGATATTTGCCACTCCAAGAAACAAGAGCAAAGATTGATTGACAAAGTCAGGACAATTTGTCCCTAGTGGAACATCATTTCTACCAACAAACATTTAATTATGTGTTCTAGCACAATAAAAAGTCGGCTCAATATGTTGGTCTACTACAAAATAGACATCATTATCATCTATAACAAAAGGTAAGTTGTTTTGCCGAGACTCAGCTGAAAATTTGCTTAAATGTTATCAAATGTCAATAAAACACTTTCAAAGAACACTACAATATCTTTCCTAAAGAGAGAGAGAGATTATAGCATGGTCTTTTTCATATCAGATTAGCCCAAGGCTCGAGTGCTGAGATCAGAACTAAGGGCTAATGAGGGATCTGATATGAAAAAGGCCATGTTATGATCTTTTTATCATATACTTTGCACATGAAAACATTTCCGGAAACTGACGACTTACAATGAGATACCGCTTATGGAAAGTCCCGGAAAGGGGTGTGATATATTCTGGAACCGTGTGATATATTTTTATATCAGTCTGCTTAGATAATCTTGGGAAGATATCTAATGCATTTCAATAGATTTGAACTTTGATATCATATGGTATTTAGAAAATGAGTTTTCAACTATAGGTATATGATAAATATATATATATATTTTTTTAATTAAAAAAATGTACAATGTATTCAAAATACAGTCAAACGTGTCTTAAACGTCACCTGCTGTAAACGCCCAGATTAAAACCCTCCTGTTCATATTTATATGTTATTTTCACTCAAATAAGTGGTCATCTTATTAACACAGTCAATGGTGTTTACCTCATCTTATAAATTTACCAGCATGTAACGGTCACTTTTCATTCTAGACTTTTAAATAAATCATCACTAATTAACTTTCAATGTGTTCTCAATACATGATTGCACCATTTGTGCTATCCTCTGATTGAATAATTAACTAATTTAACTGATTTGATTTTTAGTGTTTAACGCCACTTTCAGCAATATTTCTGCTATATCATGGCGACCAGTTTTAGTGGTGGAAGAAGCCGGAGTACCCAGAGAGAACCTCCGACCATGGCCAAGCAACTGGTAAACTTTATCACTTGCGGCTGCGCGTCGAGCGCACCCTTTTTTGTAATTTACAAAGCCAGCTGCGAACCCACGCCGTATTGGTGATAGGCTTGTATGAGTTGTTAGGTAATCCAACTACCTAACTCATTGAGCCACCCGGGCCCTACTAATTAACTGTAAATCGTTACAAATACAATGGAGCATTACAAAGCAACCACCTTTTTTCCCCCAATAAACTGCCTTCCGGCAACAGTAATACACCAATTATTGCAGAACAGAACTGAAAATCCAAATGACCGATCTTAAATAAGTGGTCATTTGTCTTATCCGGTCATCTTACCCTTTTCCGTTGAATACAAGTCTGACTGTACTTTACAAAAAAATTGATCAACTTACAACAAAGCTACATTCTTCTCTTCAATTTCAGTTCCTACTTGTCTCATTAATTTGGCCTTTTCTTCACTGAAATGAAAATATACATGTCTAAAAATACATGTATATTTTTAGACAGGGAAAATGATCTCCCTTTAATCAGTAAATTTCCAACCAGGAATTAGAATAATTTTGTACTTGATGACCTGTAGTTATCAGTCAAATGACTTTTCTGGTGACAAGATATTTTTTTTCTTTTTTTGTGTGATATTAAAGATTTATTAAAACCTGTAATTTGTTGTTTTAATTCAATGCTCCAATTTGAATGTACAGAGGCAGTCTCTTTCTTGTAAGGTCAATCTCATGAAAGACCAGATTTCAAGGCTTGGGTTAATAGTATTTAACGCCACTTTCAACAATATTTCAGTTATATAGTGGCGGTCAGTTTTATTGGTGGAGGAAACCAGAGTACCCAGTGAAATTCGCTGACCTGTCACAAGTCATTGACAAACTTTATCACATGATGTTGTATCGAGTACACCTCGCCATGAACAGGGTTCAAACTCACAACTTTAGGAAAGACCATCCCCCTTATAGGACCGCTTTTTCATTGCTGAAGGGGTGGCCTCTTAAGAGTGTATTTTTTTAATATAACATAAAGACAATATTAGAGCAGTGTCTTAAAATATAAAGTTTATATGTAAGAGGTTTAAAATTTGCATAAAGGCAAGGTTAAATGGGCATTTTCCCAGTCTTGCAGCAAATACAAATAAACTTGTTTGAAAATTGTTCCCATAAGCATGTTTGAATGGATGTGTGCTTCATTTACTTATTAAGTTTCAATTCCTAAGTCATGTGTCAACCTTTTGACCAATCACATGATATGGGGCTTTCCAAATGAAATAAACATTGAAAGGAACAACTTGCAAAAAGAAACACGGCGACATTAATTTCGCTTTGGAGTCGACGGAGGGCGACTTCAGTCAATATAGGGCTTGAATTTTGCCCACTTCGCTTGGATTGGTGAGCCTTGGCATAGGTAAGTATAAGTATATGTTATACTATTGTACAATCATGACAAGAGTCTGTGGGTTCCCTGTAGGACTTTCTAAGTATCGCTTAGATAATCTCTCACCTGTACATCGATGAAGCTTCATGAGCAGACATTTGCACCAGTTTCTGAAAAATATCAGGTCCTGATACTTCAGGGTCGTTCCAGTTAAATGGTATACCTTTAACTAGAGAAGCACCTGAAAAAAACAACATTACAAAAATAAAAATAATTGATAAAACTGCTAACATTGACACACCCATCTGTTACTGTTAAACAACACGAACATCATCTGATATAGAAATTGTGCTGGGGACCAGTATACGTAAATAAATACAAATATCATAGCTGACATCACAACATGGAACAATACATGTAAAGACATGTAATTGAACAAATGTATAACACAAACCCCACTGTAAACTGGCAGTGAACACAGATACAGAATCAATAACACAAACGCCACTGAAAACTGGAAGTTAATACAGATACAGAATCAATAACACAAACCCCACTGAAAACTGAAAGTTAACACAGATACAGAATCAATAACACAAACCCCACTGAAAACAGGAAGTGAACACAGATACAGAATCAATAACACAAACCCCAATGAAAACTGGAAGTGAACACAGGTACAGAATCAATAACACAAACCCCACTGAAAACTGGAAGTGAACACAGATACAGAATCAATAACACAAACCCCACTGAAAACTGGAAGCAAACACAGATACAGAATCAATAACACAAACCCCACTGAAAACTGGAAGCGAACACAGGTACAGAATCAATAACACAAACCCCAATGAAAACCGGCAGTGAACAGATACAGAATCAATAACACAAACCCCAATGAAAACCGGCAGTGAACACAGATACAGAATCAATAACACAAACCCCACTGAAAACTGGAAGTGAACACAGATACAGAATCAATAACACAAACCCCAATGAAAACTGGAAGTGAACACAGATACAGAATCAATAACACAAACCCCACTGAAAACTGGAAGTGAACACAGATACAGAATCAATAACACAAACCCCAATGAAAACTGGAAGTGAACACAGGTACAGAATCAATAACACAAACCCCACTGAAAACTGGCAGTAAACACAGATACAGAATCAATAACACAAACCCCACTGAAAACTGGAAGTGAACAGATACAGAATCAATAACACAAACCCCAATGAAAACCGGCAGTGAACACAGATACATAATCAATAACACAAACCCCACTGAAAACTGGAAGTGAACACAGATACAGAATCAATAACACAAACCCCAATGAAAACTGGAAGTGAACACAGATACAGAATCAATAACACAAACCCCACTGAAAACAGGAAGTGAACACAGATACAGAATCAATAACACAAACCCCACTGAAAACTGGAAGCGAACACAGGTACAGAATCAATAACACAAACCCAATGAAAACCGGCAGTGAACACAGATACAGAATCAATAACACAAACCCCACTGAAAACTGGAAGTGAACACAAATACAGAATCAATAACACAAACCCCACTGACAACTGGAAGTGAACACAGATACAGAATCAATAACACAAACCCCACTGAAAACTGGAAGCAAACACAGGTACAGAATCAATAACACAAACCCCACTGAAAACAGGAAGTGAACACAGATACAGAATCAATAACACAAACCCCACTGAAAACTGGCAGTGAACACAGATACAGAATCAATAACAAAAACCCCAATGAAAACCGGCAGTGAACACAGATACAGAATCAATAACACAAACCCCACTGAAAACTGGAAGTGAACACAGATACAGAATCAATAACACAAACCCCACTGAAAACTGGAAGCGAACACAGATACAGAATCAATAACACAAACCCCACTGAAAACCGGCAGTGAACAGATACAGAATCAATAACACAAACCCCAATGAAAACCGGCAGTGAACACAGATACAGAATCAATAACACAAACCCCACTGAAAACTGGAAGTGAACACAGATACAGAATCAATAACACAAACCCCAATGAAAACTGGAAGTGAACACAGATACAGAATCAATAACACAAACCCCACTGAAAACTGGAAGTGAACACAGATACAGAATCAATAACACAAACCCCAATGAAAACTGGAAGTGAACACAGGTACAGAATCAATAACACAAACCCCACTGAAAACTGGCAGTAAACACAGATACAGAATCAATAACACAAACCCCACTGAAAACTGGAAGTGAACAGATACAGAATCAATAACACAAACCCCAATGAAAACCGGCAGTGAACACAGATACAGAATCAATAACACAAACCCCACTGAAAACTGGAAGTGAACACAGATACAGAATCAATAACACAAACCCCAATGAAAACTGGAAGTGAACACAGATACAGAATCAATAACACAAACCCCACTGAAAACAGGAAGTGAACACAGATACAGAATCAATAACACAAACCCCACTGAAAACTGGAAGCGAACACAGGTACAGAATCAATAACACAAACCCAATGAAAACCGGCAGTGAACACAGATACAGAATCAATAACACAAACCCCACTGAAAACTGGAAGTGAACACAAATACAGAATCAATAACACAAACCCCACTGACAACTGGAAGTGAACACAGATACAGAATCAATAACACAAACCCCACTGAAAACTGGAAGCAAACACAGGTACAGAATCAATAACACAAACCCCACTGAAAACAGGAAGTGAACACAGATACAGAATCAATAACACAAACCCCACTGAAAACTGGCAGTGAACACAGATACAGAATCAATAACAAAAACCCCAATGAAAACCGGCAGTGAACACAGATACAGAATCAATAACACAAACCCCACTGAAAACTGGAAGTGAACACAGATACAGAATCAATAACACAAACCCCACTGAAAACTGGAAGCGAACACAGATACAGAATCAATAACACAAACCCCACTGAAAACTGGAAGTGAACACAGATACAGAATCAATAACACAAACCCCACTGAAAACTGGAAGCGAACACAGGTACAGAATCAATAACACAAACCTCAATGAAAACTGGAAGCGAACACAGGTACATAATCAATGACACAAACCCCACTGAAAACTGGAAGTGAACACAGGTACAGAATCAATAACACAAACCCCAATGAAAACAGGAAGTGAACACAGATACAGAATCAATAACACAAACCCCACTGAAAACTGGAAGTGAACACAGGTACAGAATCAATAACACAAACCCCAATGAAAACCGGCAGTGAACACAGATACAGAATCAATAACACAAACCCCACTGAAAACTGGAAGTGAACACAGGTACAGAATCAATAACACAAACCCCACTGAAAACTGGAAGCAAACACAGGTACAGAATCAATAACACAAACCCCACTGAAAACAGGAAGTGAACACAGGTACAGAATCAATAACACAAACCCCACTGAAAACTGGCAGTGAACACAGGTACAGAATCAATAACACAAACACCACTGAAAACTGGCAGTGAACACAGATACAGAATCAATAACACAAACCCCACTGAAAACTGGCAGTGAACACAGATACAGAATCAATAACATAAACCCCAATGAAAACTGGAAGCGAACACAGGTATAGAATCAATAACACAAACCCCAATGAAAACTGGAAGCGAACACAGGTACAGAATCAATAACACAAACCCCACTGAAAACTGGAAGTGAACACAGGTACAGAATCAATAACACAAACCCCACTGAAAACAGGAAGTGAACACAGATACAGAATCAATAACACAAACCCCACTGAAAACAGGAAGTGAACACAGATACAGAATCAATAACACAAACCCCACTGAAAACAGGAAGTGAACACAGGTACAGAATCAATAACACAAACCCCACTGAAAACTGGCAGTGAACACAGGTACAGAATCAATAACACAAACCCCACTGAAAACTGGAAGTGAACAGATACAGAATCAATAACACAAACCCCAATGAAAACCGGCAGTGAACACAGATACAGAATCAATAACACAAACCCCACTGAAAACTGGAAGTGAACACAGATACAGAATCAATAACACAAACCCCAATGAAAACTGGAAGTGAACACAGATACAGAATCAATAACACAAACCCCACTGAAAACAGGAAGTGAACACAGATACAGAATCAATAACACAAACCCCACTGAAAACTGGAAGCGAACACAGGTACAGAATCAATAACACAAACCCAATGAAAACCGGCAGTGAACACAGATACAGAATCAATAACACAAACCCCACTGAAAACTGGAAGTGAACACAAATACAGAATCAATAACACAAACCCCACTGACAACTGGAAGTGAACACAGATACAGAATCAATAACACAAACCCCACTGAAAACTGGAAGCAAACACAGGTACAGAATCAATAACACAAACCCCACTGAAAACAGGAAGTGAACACAGATACAGAATCAATAACACAAACCCCACTGAAAACTGGCAGTGAACACAGATACAGAATCAATAACAAAAACCCCAATGAAAACCGGCAGTGAACACAGATACAGAATCAATAACACAAACCCCACTGAAAACTGGAAGTGAACACAGATACAGAATCAATAACACAAACCCCACTGAAAACTGGAAGCGAACACAGATACAGAATCAATAACACAAACCCCACTGAAAACTGGAAGTGAACACAGATACAGAATCAATAACACAAACCCCACTGAAAACTGGAAGCGAACACAGGTACAGAATCAATAACACAAACCTCAATGAAAACTGGAAGCGAACACAGGTACATAATCAATGACACAAACCCCACTGAAAACTGGAAGTGAACACAGGTACAGAATCAATAACACAAACCCCAATGAAAACAGGAAGTGAACACAGATACAGAATCAATAACACAAACCCCACTGAAAACTGGAAGTGAACACAGGTACAGAATCAATAACACAAACCCCAATGAAAACCGGCAGTGAACACAGATACAGAATCAATAACACAAACCCCACTGAAAACTGGAAGTGAACACAGGTACAGAATCAATAACACAAACCCCACTGAAAACTGGAAGCAAACACAGGTACAGAATCAATAACACAAACCCCACTGAAAACAGGAAGTGAACACAGGTACAGAATCAATAACACAAACCCCACTGAAAACTGGCAGTGAACACAGGTACAGAATCAATAACACAAACACCACTGAAAACTGGCAGTGAACACAGATACAGAATCAATAACACAAACCCCACTGAAAACTGGCAGTGAACACAGATACAGAATCAATAACATAAACCCCAATGAAAACTGGAAGCGAACACAGGTATAGAATCAATAACACAAACCCCAATGAAAACTGGAAGCGAACACAGGTACAGAATCAATAACACAAACCCCACTGAAAACTGGAAGTGAACACAGGTACAGAATCAATAACACAAACCCCACTGAAAACAGGAAGTGAACACAGATACAGAATCAATAACACAAACCCCACTGAAAACAGGAAGTGAACACAGATACAGAATCAATAACACAAACCCCACTGAAAACAGGAAGTGAACACAGATACAGAATCAATAACACAAACCCCAATGAAAACTGGAAGCGAACACAGGTACAGAATCAATAACACAGACCCCACTGAAAACTGGAAGTGAACACAGGTACAGAATCAATAACACAAACCCCACTGAAAACAGGAAGTGAACACAGATACAGAATCAATAACACAAACACCACTGAAAACTGGAAGTGAACACAGATACAGAATCAATAACACAAACCCCAATGAAAACCGGCAGTGAACACAGATACAGAATCAATAACACAAACACCACTGAAAACTGGAAGCGAACACAGGTACAGAATCAATAACACAAACCCCAATGAAAACCGGCAGTGAACACAGATACAGAATCAATAACAAAAACCCCACTGAAAACTGGAAGTGAACACAGATACAGAATCAATAACACAAACCCCACTGAAAACTGGAAGTGAACACAGATACAGAATCAATAACACAAACCCCAATGAAAACCGGCAGTGAACACAGATACAGAATCAATAACACAAACCCCAATGAAAACTGGCAGTGAACACAGATACAGAATCAATAACACAAACCCCAATGAAAACCGGCAGTGAACACAGATACAGAATCAATAACAAAAACCCCACTGAAAACTGGAAGTGAACACAGATACAGAATCAATAACACAAACCCCACTGAAAACTGGAAGTGAACACAGATACAGAATCAATAACACAAACCCCAATGAAAACTGGCAGTGAACACAGATACAGAATCAATAACACAAACCCCAATGAAAACTGGAAGTGAACACAGGTACAGAATCAATAACACAAACCCCACTGAAAACAGGAAGTGAACACAGGTACAGAATCAATAACACAAACCCCACTGAAAACTGGAAGTGAACACAGATACAGAATCAATAACACAAACCCCAATGAAAACAGGAAGTGAACACAGGTACAGAATCAATAACACAAACCCCACTGAAAACTGGAAGTGAACACAGATACAGAATCAATAACACAAACCCCACTGAAAACAGGAAGTGAACACAGGAACAGAATCAATAACACAAACCCCACTGAAAACTGGAAGTGAACACAGATACAGAATCAATAACACAAACCCCACTGAAAACTGGAAGTGAACACAGATACAGAATCAATAACACAAACCCCACTGAAAACTGGAAGTGAACACAGGAACAGAATCAATAACACAAACCCCACTGAAAACTGGAAGTGAACACAGATACAGAATCAATAACACAAACCCCACTGAAAACTGGAAGTGAACACATACAGAATCAATAACACAAACCCCACTGAAAACTGGAAGTGAACACAGGAACAGAATCAAAATTGTAGATGACACAGCAATACAATGGGATTTTTAAAGTTTTATCCAGCAATCCACTAACATTATCCTATAAGGCCAAAACAAATTAATTGTTAGCTTCTCAGGCACCGCTGCATGTGTGTTTTTACTGCCGCATTGATCGTTTTTACATTGGGAAAACAAATTGTGTCTGTTTCCGGTCATTTCCGGATCCGCTCCGGCCCGAAAGTTTGTTGATCACAATCATAATACAATGGGATTTTTAAAATTTTGTTTTATCCAGCAATCCACTAACATTATCCTATAACGGGGATCCATTCATTTCCTTTTCAGAATCTCTCCAACTCCTTCATAAAACTGCTATGAGGTTCAATTTCTCAATATTTTTATGTGGCAATTGTTTTGATGATGTTGGTAGAATTATTGACCATCACTGTTTAAACTTTCACTTAATAACAATTTCTCATATTGATAATCAATTATTCAAATGTTTCAGGGGAGATAATATGGAATCCCCCCATTATCCATTTCAACATTGCCAAATTTTTGTGTTTGTCCCCAGCCAGGAAATGGATTTCCAAATTGGCATATATCGTGGTTTATTTGTGTGTTTAATAGTGGTGCATCGATCATCGGAAACATTGACTAATCAGCTCAATCCGATGATTGATTTTTAAACCTTGTGGTCGATTCTGATTCCTAGTGTTAAAAAAAAATATATGTTTCACTTTATTCTTTGTTTTCGTCTTCATACTCTTAAAATGGGTCTATTTGAGTATGGTAATCCAGGAAGAAAATACATGTAGGAGGTAAATGTCAACAATATTCGATCGTCGCTCAAAGTTGGTATAATGATCATTGATCCTCAAAATGTGACCGATTCCAATGACTAGTATTCAATAATTTGAGGTGAGAGAGAGTTGTATGAATTGCTGATATTGGCTAAATTTTCTTTTCATAACTAACCTTTGACCTCAGGAAGTGTGTCTGCAGCAGGAATTTTGTCATGGTAAACAAAGTCATTATCTTTCTTAGCTGACTGGTATCTATAAACAAAGTAAAAACCGTGAAGGAGCAATAAATAAATCAGGTAGACCTTCCCTTTATTAAAGATAAGTGATTGGATTTTGTTGTTGTTGATTTTTTGTGCTTAATGACACTTTCAGCAATATTTCAATTTCAGCTATATCATGGCAACCAGTTTTAGTGGTGGAAGAACCCGGAGTACCCGGAGAGAACCACCGACCATAGGCAAGCAACTGGTAAACTTTATCACTTGCGGCTGCGAGTCGAGTACACCATTTTTTGTAATTTGCAAAGACGGGCGCTAACCCATGTCGTATTGGTGATAGGCTTGTATGAGTGGCTAGGTAATCCAACTACCTAACTCATTGAGCCACCCTGGCCCTCTTAAAGACAAGTAGAAATATGGTCCAGTTGTATTACTTTTATAATATTTTAACTACGGTACAAAATGTCAATGTTATGCTTTTTCAAAATAAAATTACTTGGCCCAATGATCTTGATATACATGTAATGTGGATCAACTGCAAAAATTTTAATATTTCATGGATTGTCTGAATAACCTTATTTTTGAGCTTAGCATTTTCTTAGTTTCTTCTTTCCCAAGTTACGATTACTTGGATTACAACAATGAACCTCACCTTTATCCCAGTTTTTAAGCCTCATACACATAAACTTTATATTTTAACACACTGCACTAATATTGTCTATTTATGTTTGCCAAAGCCATATTCAACACAAAGTCTATCTGTTTATAAAACACCTTTAACTTCAAATAAACAGCATTCACAGAGTAATGAACACACAACAAAAACTTTGTCAGACTGATTATAATGTACTTACTTGCCAGCCACAACATCATTAGTAAACCTTAGTGACTCCTGGATATCTGGCAATTCCTTCTGTAACAACACAATTTATATAATCATCAATTTATTTCTTAATACTTGTAATTCAAAGAAAACATATTAAAAAAAAAAGTTCTGAAATTTAGACTTAAATTTTTTGTTCTGTTTTTTTTCCCCAGAGATATTTCAAAGTGTTCTTGTGGTGGATACATACTTTAACTGCAGCAACCTTAGCACTAGCTGCGAAACAGGACAGAAAAGCTCATTAAAGGTTCACTTTTCTACCTGTTTCTAAAGCTTGTACAAATAAATTTATGTATATATATTGTCTATTTATTAAACAGAATAATACAATTTATTAAACAGAATTATACAATTTATTTAAATTAACATATATTAATTCATAGTAAATAAACCATACCTTAGCCATTTTTATACAATCTTTCAGTTTATCAAATGACAGTGTAAAATAAGCAACACATTCACCAAACTTTTCTTGTTCTTCCGAGTTTCTTCCCATATAGTAATTTGTAATCACTTCATAAAATAAAATCTTTAAATCTGTTCTTTTCTTCCAGTCCTAAAAAAATAAAATTGATTGAAATTGAAAATGTATAATATCATTTAAGGCTTTATACCAGGGGTGAATCTAGTTGGAAAATAAAATAACTGAAAATAAATAAAGATAGCTGAAAACATCTACACCTCTTTTCCACAAGGTCAATTTTTTACTTATTATGACAGTGTGCTGCAACTTTCTGAAAATTTATTTTTCATAGGAAAACAGTTGAAAACTGAATAAAGTATATTTTTCTCCGTCCTAATTTCTTGTTAATAATATTCACATGGATTGAACAGAAAATCATTTTCTAAGTATTAATGTGAATTCATCTTTGTTCATTGAATATCAACTTTTGTTGTTTCTGTTGGTATCAGCAAATCACAAAATTTAGTGAACCATGAAAAAGCATGTATTATGTGACCTTAATTTTAATTTGCCTGTCATATTAATTAAATCGGTTGTTAACCACTACCTTATCTTATGCGACCATATTTCAATGTTCCCTTTGAAGGTCGCACTAGGCAGGTTTGAGCTTATTCTTGACCTACCTTGTATTTTCTAGATCTCAGAATAGTGTCCATATTTTCTGTTAGCGACCGCCTGTCTTATGTGACCGTATTTCAATGTGCCCTTTGAAGGTCACATAAAGCATGTTTGACAGTAATTAAACCTGTAGTTAGCCACTACCTTGTCTTATGTGACCATATTTCAATGTTCCCTTGGAAGGTCACAAAAGGTAGGTTTGACCTTATTCTTGACCTACCTTATATTTTCTAGATCCCAGAATAGCATCCATATTTTCCGTCTGTAGAGATCTGATAACATTCCTGTAGAATTCCACGACTGGTGCTGACACCTTGGCTGTAATGGTGTTCTTTCTACTGTCTATCATTGACTTCTCTAAGATACACTCCTGGGCTTGTGACTACAAATTACAAAAAGCATATAGCTTACTAAAATAAAAATAGAATAACGGCAGTAATGAAGGTTGAGACGGACATTATCACTAGTATCACAGCGAGTCATATAAGATAGTGAAAATGTATGTCAAGTCGCCCTATTTTTTTAAAGTGAGGCGAGCCCTGAAAACAACTTTTATTATATAAACTTCGTACAAAATATAACAGATCATAATAAATTCAAAATAAACTACACAGCCAACAAACGATACTTTTAATAAACAATTCTAATGGAAATACCAGTATATAAGTATTGTGATTTCTTACATAAACTGAATTAAATTATTTTTGTAGAAAAAGTATGAATATTATACGTAACTGTTTATAGTAACGAAAAATATATATTGGCTTAAATTCATTCGTGCATTCTCTATGGACGTTTTGTTATCATTTTCATCACTTTCTTAATTTATCATTTCAAATAAACGTTAGAGAATACAGAAGGGGCAATCCAGAGAAACTGGCAACATAGGCTATACAAGACGAAGGAAAACAAAACAAAAACACAACACAATAAGTGTTGAACACCACTATATGTAAACAAACACAAAACCCTATACTTACAAGCATTAGATGTGAGGAGGTCATGTGACATATCAAAGTTCTATACTTACAAGCATTAGATGTGAGGAGGTCATGTGACATATCAAAGTTCTATACTTACAAGCATTAGATGTGAGGAGCTCATGTGACATATCAAAGTTCTATACTTACAAGCATTAGATGTGAGGAGCTCATGTGACATATCAAAGTTCTATACTTACAAACATTAGATGTGAGGAGGTCATGTGACATATCAAAGTTCTATACTTACAAACATTAGATGTGAGGAGGTCATGTGACATATCAAAGTTCTATACTTACAAACATTAGATGTGAGGAGGCCATGTGACATATCAAAGTTCTATACTTACAAACATTAGATGTGAGGAGGTCATGTGACATATCAAAGTTCTATACTTACTAACATTAGATATGAGGAGGTCATGTGACATATCAAAGTTCTATACTTACAAACATTAGATGTGAGGAGGTCATGTGACATATCAAAGTTCTATACTTACAAGCATTAGATGTGAGGAGGTCATGTGACATATCAAAGTTCTATACTTACAATCATTAGATGTGAGGAGGTCATGTGACATATCAAAGTTCTATACTTACAAACATTAGATGTGAGGAGGTCATGTGACATATCAAAGTTCTATACTTACAAACATTAGATGTGAGGAGGTCATGTGACATATCAAAGTTCTATACTTACAAACATTAGATGTGAGGAGGTCATGTGACATATCAAAGTTCTATACTTACAAGCATTAGATGTGAGGAGGTCATGTGACATATCAAAGTTCTATACTTACAAGCATTAGATGTGAGGAGGTCATGTGACATATCAAAGTTCTATACTTACAAGCATTAGATGTGAGGAGGTCATGTGACATATCAAAGTTCTATACTTACAAACATTAGATGTGAGGAGGTCATGTGACATATCAAAGTTCTATACTTACAAACATTAGATGTGAGGAGGTCATGTGACATATCAAAGTTCTATACTAACAAACATTAGATGTGAGGAGGTCATGTGACATATCAAAGTTCTATACTTACAAACATTAGATGTGAGGAGGTCATGTGACATATCAAAGTTCTATACTTACAAGCATTAGATGTGAGGAGGTCATGTGACATATCAAAGTTCTATACTTACAAGCATTAAATGTGAGGAGTTCATGTGACATATCAAAGTTCTATACTTACAAACATTAGATGTGAGGAGGTCATGTGACATATCAAAGTTCTATACTTACAAACATTAGATGTGAGGAGGTCATGTGACATATCAAAGTTCTATACTTACAAACATTAGATGTGAGGAGGTCATGTGACATATCAAAGTTCTATACTTACAAGCATTAGATGTGAGGAGGTTATGTGACATATCAAAGTTCTATACTTACAAGCATTAGATGTGAGGAGGTCATGTGACATATCAAAGTTCTATACTTACAAACATTAGATGTGAGGAGGTCATGTGACATATCAAAGTTCTATACTTACAAGCATTAGATGTGAGGAGGTCATGTGACATATCAAAGCTCTATACTTACAATCATTAGATGTGAGGAGGTCATGTGACATATCAAAGTTCTATACTTACAAACATTAGATGTGAGGAGGTCATGTGACATATCAAAGTTCTATACTTACAAGCATTAGATGTGAGGAGGTCATGTGACATATCAAAGTTCTATACTTACAATCATTAGATGTGAGGAGGTCATGTGACATATCAAAGTTCTATACTTACAAACATTAGATGTGAGGAGGTCATGTGACATATCAAAGTTCTATACTTACAAACATTAGATGTGAGGAGGTCATGTGACATATCAAAGTTCTATACTTACAAACATTAGATGTGAGGAGGTCATGTGACATATCAAAGTTCTATACTTACAAGCATTAGATGTGAGGAGGTCATGTGACATATCAAAGTTCTATACTTACAAGCATTAGATGTGAGGAGGTCATGTGACATATCAAAGTTCTATACTTACAATCATTAGATGTGAGGAGGTCATGTGACATATCAAAGTTCTATACTTACAAACATTAGATGTGAGGAGGTCATGTGACATATCAAAGTTCTATACTAACAAACATTAGATGTGAGGAGGTCATGTGACATATCAAAGTTCTATACTTACAAACATTAGATGTGAGGAGGTCATGTGACATATCAAAGTTCTATACTTACAAGCATTAGATGTGAGGAGGTCATGTGACATATCAAAGTTCTATACTTACAAGCATTAGATGTGAGGAGTTCATGTGACATATCAAAGTTCTATACTTACAAACATTAGATGTGAGGAGGTCATGTGACATATCAAAGTTCTATACTTACAAACATTAGATGTGAGGAGGTCATGTGACATATCAAAGTTCTATACTTAAAAACATTAGATGTGAGGAGGTCATGTGACATATCAAAGTTCTATACTTACAAGCATTAGATGTGAGGAGGTCATGTGACATATCAAAGTTCTATACTTACAAGCATTAGATGTGAGGAGGTCATGTGACATATCAAAGTTCTATACTTACAATCATTAGATGTGAGGAGGTCATGTGACATATCAAAGTTCTATACTTACAAGCATTAGATGTGAGGAGGTCATGTGACATATCAAAGTTCTATACTTACAAGCATTAGATGTGAGGAGGTCATGTGACATATCAAAGTTCTATACTTACAAACATTAGATGTGAGGAGGTCATGTGACATATCAAAGTTCTATACTTAAAAGCATTAGATGTGAGGAGGTCATGTGACATATCAAAGCTCTATACTTACAATCATTAGATGTGAGGAGGTCATGTGACATATCAAAGTTCTATACTTACAAACATTAGATGTGAGGAGGTCATGTGACATATCAAAGTTCTATACTTACAAACATTAGATGTGAGGAGGTCATGTGACATATCAAAGTTCTATACTTACAAACATTAGATGTGAGGAGGTCATGTGACATATCAAAGTTCTATACTTACAAGCATTAGATGTGAGGAGGTCATGTGACATATCAAAGTTCTATACTTACAATCATTAGATGTGAGGAGGTCATGTGACATATCAAAGTTCTATACTTACAAACATTAGATGTGAGGAGGTCATGTGACATATCAAAGTTCTATACTAACAAACATTAGATGTGAGGAGGTCATGTGACATATCAAAGTTCTATACTTACAAACATTAGATGTGAGGAGGTCATGTGACATATCAAAGTTCTATACTTACAAGCATTAGATGTGAGGAGGTCATGTGACATATCAAAGTTCTATACTTACAATCATTAGATGTGAGGAGGTCATGTGACATATCAAAGTTCTATACTTACAAACATTAGATGTGAGGAGGTCATGTGACATATCAAAGTTCTATACTTACAAACATTAGATGTGAGGAGGTCATGTGACATATCAAAGTTCTATACTTACAAACATTAGATGTGAGGAGGTCATGTGACATATCAAAGTTCTATACTTACAAGCATTAGATGTGAGGAGGTCATGTGACATATCAAAGTTCTATACTTACAAGCATTAGATGTGAGGAGGTCATGTGACATATCAAAGTTCTATACTTACAATCATTAGATGTGAGGAGGTCATGTGACATATCAAAGTTCTATACTTACAAACATTAGATGTGAGGAGGTCATGTGACATATCAAAGTTCTATACTAACAAACATTAGATGTGAGGAGGTCATGTGACATATCAAAGTTCTATACTTACAAACATTAGATGTGAGGAGGTCATGTGACATATCAAAGTTCTATACTTACAAGCATTAGATGTGAGGAGGTCATGTGACATATCAAAGTTCTATACTTACAAGCATTAGATGTGAGGAGTTCATGTGACATATCAAAGTTCTATACTTACAAACATTAGATGTGAGGAGGTCATGTGACATATCAAAGTTCTATACTTACAAACATTAGATGTGAGGAGGTCATGTGACATATCAAAGTTCTATACTTAAAAACATTAGATGTGAGGAGGTCATGTGACATATCAAAGTTCTATACTTACAAGCATTAGATGTGAGGAGGTCATGTGACATATCAAAGTTCTATACTTACAAGCATTAGATGTGAGGAGGTCATGTGACATATCAAAGTTCTATACTTACAAGCATTAGATGTGAGGAGGTCATGTGACATATCAAAGTTCTATACTTACAATCATTAGATGTGAGGAGGTCATGTGACATATCAAAGTTCTATACTTACAAGCATTAGATGTGAGGAGGTCATGTGACATATCAAAGTTCTATACTTACAAGCATTAGATGTGAGGAGGTCATGTGACATATCAAAGTTCTATACTTACAAACATTAGATGTGAGGAGGTCATGTGACATATCAAAGTTCTATACTTACAAGCATTAGATGTGAGGAGGTCATGTGACATATCAAAGCTCTATACTTACAATCATTAGATGTGAGGAGGTCATGTGACATATCAAAGTTCTATACTTACAAACATTAGATGTGAGGAGGTCATGTGACATATCAAAGTTCTATACTTACAAACATTAGATGTGAGGAGGTCATGTGACATATCAAAGTTCTATACTTACAAACATTAGATGTGAGGAGGTCATGTGACATATCAAAGTTCTATACTTACAAGCATTAGATGTGAGGAGGTCATGTGACATATCAAAGTTCTATACTTACAATCATTAGATGTGAGGAGGTCATGTGACATATCAAAGTTCTATACTTACAAACATTAGATGTGAGGAGGTCATGTGACATATCAAAGTTCTATACTAACAAACATTAGATGTGAGGAGGTCATGTGACATATCAAAGTTCTATACTTACAAACATTAGATGTGAGGAGGTCATGTGACATATCAAAGTTCTATACTTACAAGCATTAGATGTGAGGAGGTCATGTGACATATCAAAGTTCTATTCTTACAAGCATTAGATGTGAGGAGTTCATGTGACATATCAAAGTTCTATACTTACAAACATTAGATGTGAGGAGGTCATGTGACATATCAAAGTTCTATACTTACAAGCATTAGATGTGAGGAGGTCATGTGACATATCAATGTTCTATACTTACAAGCATTAGATGTGAGGAGGTCATGTGACATATCAAAGTTCTATACTTACAAGCATTAGATGTGAGGAGGTCATGTGACATATCAAAGTTCTATACTTACAAACATTAGATGTGAGGAGGTCATGTGACATATCAAAGTTCTATACTTACAAACATTAGATGTGAGGAGGTCATGTGACATATCAAAGTTCTATACTTAAAAACATTAGATGTGAGGAGGTCATGTGACATATCAAAGTTCTATACTTACAAGCATTAGATGTGAGGAGGTCATGTGACATATCAAAGTTCTATACTTACAAGCATTAGATGTGAGGAGGTCATGTGACATATCAAAGTTCTATACTTACAATCATTAGATGTGAGGAGGTCATGTGACATATCAAAGTTCTATACTTACAAGCAATAGATGTGAGGAGGTCATGTGACATATCAAAGTTCTATACTTACAAGCATTAGATGTGAGGAGGTCATGTGACATATCAAAGTTCTATACTTACAAGCATTAGATGTGAGGAGGTCATGTGACATATCAAAGTTCTATACTTACAAGCATTAGATGTGAGGAGGTCATGTGACATATCAAAGTTCTATACTTACAAGCATTAGATGTGAGGAGGTCATGTGACATATCAAAGTTCTATACTTACAAGCATTAGATGTGAGGAGGTCATGTGACATATCAAAGTTCTATACTTACAATCATTAGATGTGAGGAGGTCATGTGACATATCAAAGTTCTATACTTACAAGCATTAGATGTGAGGAGGTCATGTGACATATCAAAGTTCTATACTTACAAGCATTAGATGTGAGGAGGTCATGTGACATATCAAAGTTCTATACTTACAAGCATTAGATGTGAGGAGGTCATGTGACATATCAAAGTTCTATACTTACAAGCATTAGATGTGAGGAGGTCATGTGACATATTAAAGTTCTATACTTACAAGCATTAGATGTGAGGAGGTCATGTGACATATCAAAGTTCTATACTTACAAGCATTAGATGTGAGGAGGTCATGTGACATATCAAAGTTCTATACTTACAATCATAAGATGTGAGGAGCTCATGTGACATATCAAAGTTCTATACTTACAAGCATTAGATGTGAGGAGGTCATGTGACATATCAAAGTTCTATACTTACAAGCATTAGATGTGAGGAGGTCATGTGACATATCAAAGTTCTATACTTACAAGCATTAGGTGTGAGGAGTCATGTGACATATCAAAGTTCTATACTTACAATCATTAGATGTGAGGAGCTCATGTGACATATCAAAGTTCTATACTTACAATCATTAGATGTGAGGAGGTCATGTGACATATCAAAGTTCTATACTTACAAGCATTAGATGTGAGGAGGTCATGTGACATATCAATGTTCTATACTTACAAGCATTAGATGTGAGGAGGTCATGTGACATATCAAAGTTCTATACTTACAAACATTAGATGTGAGGAGGTCATGTGACATATCAAAGTTCTATACTTACAAACATTAGATGTGAGGAGGTCATGTGACATATCAAAGTTCTATACTTACAAGCATTAGTTGTGAGGAGGTCATGTGACATATCAATGTTCTATACTTACAAGCATTAGATGTGAGGAGGTCATGTGACATATCAAAGTTCTATACTTACAAACATTAGATGTGAGGAGGTCATGTGACATATCAAAGTTCTATACTTACAAACATTAGATGTGAGGAGGTCATGTGACATATCAAAGTTCTATACTTACAAGCATTAGTTGTGAGGAGGTCATGTGACATATCAAAGTTCTATACTTACAAGCATTAGATGTGAGGAGGTCATGTGACATATCAAAGTTCTATACTTACAATCATTAGATGTGAGGAGGTCATGTGACATATCAAAGTTCTATACTTACAAACATTAGATGTGAGGAGGTCATGTGACATATCAAAGTTCTATACTAACAAACATTAGATGTGAGGAGGTCATGTGACATATCAAAGTTCTATACTTACAAACATTAGATGTGAGGAGGTCATGTGACATATCAAAGTTCTATACTTACAAGCATTAGATGTGAGGAGGTCATGTGACATATCAAAGTTCTATACTTACAAGCATTAGATGTGAGGAGTTCATGTGACATATCAAAGTTCTATACTTACAAACATTAGATGTGAGGAGGTCATGTGACATATCAAAGTTCTATACTTACAAACATTAGATGTGAGGAGGTCATGTGACATATCAAAGTTCTATACTTACAAGCATTAGATGTGAGGAGGTCATGTGACATATCAAAGTTCTATACTTACAATCATTAGATGTGAGGAGGTCATGTGACATATCAAAGTTCTATACTTACAAGCATTAGATGTGAGGAGGTCATGTGACATATCAAAGTTCTATACTTACAAGCATTAGATGTGAGGAGGTCATGTGACATATCAAAGTTCTATACTTACAAACATTAGATGTGAGGAGGTCATGTGACATATCAAAGTTCTATACTTACAAGCATTAGATGTGAGGAGGTCATGTGACATATCAAAGCTCTATACTTACAATCATTAGATGTGAGGAGGTCATGTGACATATCAAAGTTCTATACTTGCAAACATTAGATGTGAGGAGGTCATGTGACATATCAAAGTTCTATACTTACAAACATTAGATGTGAGGAGGTCATGTGACATATCAAAGTTCTATACTTACAAACATTAGATGTGAGGAGGTCATGTGACATATCAAAGTTCTATACTTACAAGCATTAGATGTGAGGAGGTCATGTGACATATCAAAGTTCTATACTTACAATCATTAGATGTGAGGAGGTCATGTGACATATCAAAGTTCTATACTTACAAACATTAGATGTGAGGAGGTCATGTGACATATCAAAGTTCTATACTTACAAACATTAGATGTGAGGAGGTCATGTGACATATCAAAGTTCTATACTTACAAACATTAGATGTGAGGAGGTCATGTGACATATCAAAGTTCTATACTTACAAGCATTAGATGTGAGGAGGTCATGTGACATATCAAAGTTCTATACTTACAAGCATTAGATGTGAGGAGGTCATGTGACATATCAAAGTTCTATACTTACAAACATTAGATGTGAGGAGGTCATGTGACATATCAAAGTTCTATACTTACAAGCATTAGATGTGAGGAGGTCATGTGACATATCAATGTTCTATACTTACAAGCATTAGATGTGAGGAGGTCATGTGACATATCAAAGTTCTATACTTACAAGCATTAGATGTGAGGAGGTCATGTGACATATCAAAGTTCTATACTTACAAACATTAGATGTGAGGAGGTCATGTGACATATCAAAGTTCTATACTTACAAACATTAGATGTGAGGAGGTCATGTGACATATCAAAGTTCTATACTTACAAACATTAGATGTGAGGAGGTCATGTGACATATCAAAGTTCTATACGTACAAGCATTAGATGTGAGGAGGTCATGTGACATATCAAAGTTCTATACTTACAAGCATTAGATGTGAGGAGGTCATGTGACATATCAAAGTTCTATACTTACAATCATTAGATGTGAGGAGGTCATGTGACATATCAAAGTTCTATACTTACAAGCATTAGATGTGAGGAGGTCATGTGACATATCAAAGTTCTATACTTACAAGCATTAGATGTGAGGAGGTCATGTGACATATCAAAGTTCTATACTTACAAGCATTAGATGTGAGGAGGTCATGTGACATATCAAAGTTCTATACTTACAAGCATTAGATGTGAGGAGGTCATGTGACATATCAAAGTTCTATACTTACAAGCATTAGATGTGAGGAGGTCATGTGACATATCAAAGTTCTATACTTACAAGCATTAGATGTGAGGAGGTCATGTGACATATCAAAGTTCTATACTTACAATCATTAGATGTGAGGAGGTCATGTGACATATCAAAGTTCTATACTTACAAGCATTAGATGTGAGGAGGTCATGTGACATATCAAAGTTCTATACTTACAAGCATTAGATATGAGGAGGTCATGTGACATATCAAAGTTCTATACTTACAAGCATTAGATGTGAGGAGGTCATGTGACATATCAAAGTTCTATACTTACAAGCATTAGATGTGAGGAGGTCATGTGACATATCAAAGTTCTATACTTACAAGCATTAGATGTGAGGAGGTCATGTGACATATCAAAGTTCTATACTTACAAGCATTAGGTGTGAGGAGCTCATGTGACATATCAAAGTTCTATACTTACAATCATTAGATGTGAGGAGGCTCATGTGACATATCAAAGTTCTATACTTACAATCATTAGATGTGAGGAGGTCATGTGACATATCAAAGTTCTATACTTACAAGCATTAGATGTGAGGAGGTCATGTGACATATCAAAGTTCTATACTTACAAGCATTAGATGTGAGGAGGTCATGTGACATATCAAAGTTCTATACTTACAAACATTAGATGTGAGGAGGTCATGTGACATATCAAAGTTCTATACTTACAAACATTAGATGTGAGGAGGTCATGTGACATATCAAAGTTCTATACTTACAAACATTAGATGTGAGGAGGTCATGTGACATATCAAAGTTCTATACTTACAAGCATTAGATGTGAGGAGGTCATGTGACATATCAAAGTTCTATACTTACAAGCATTAGATGTGAGGAGTTCATGTGACATATCAAAGTTCTATACTTACAAACATTAGATGTGAGGAGGTCATGTGACATATCAAAGTTCTATACTTACAAACATTAGATGTGAGGAGGTCATGTGACATATCAAAGTTCTATACTTACAAACATTAGATGTGAGGAGGTCATGTGACATATCAAAGTTCTATACTTACAAGCATTAGATGTGAGGAGGTCATGTGACATATCAAAGTTCTATACTTACAAGCATTAGATGTGAGGAGGTCATGTGACATATCAAAGTTCTATACTTACAAGCATTAGATGTGAGGAGGTCATGTGACATATCAAAGTTCTATACTTACAAACATTAGATGTGAGGAGGTCATGTGACATATCAAAGTTCTATACTTACAAACATTAGATGTGAGGAGGTCATGTGACATATCAAAGTTCTATACCTACAAGCATTAGATGTGAGGAGGTCATGTGACATATCAAAGTTCTATACTTACAAGCATTAGATGTGAGGAGGTCATGTGACATATCAAAGTTCTATACTTACAAGCATTAGATGTGAGGAGGTCATGTGACATATCAAAGTTCTATACTTACAATCATTAGATGTGAGGAGGTCATGTGACATATCAAAGTTCTATACTTACAAGCATTAGATGTGAGGAGGTCATGTGACATATCAAAGTTCTATACTTACAAGCATTAGATGTGAGGAGGTCATGTGACATATCAAAGTTCTATACTTACAAACATTAGATGTGAGGAGGTCATGTGACATATCAAAGTTCTATACTTACAAGCATTAGATGTGAGGAGGTCATGTGACATATCAAAGCTATATACTTACAATCATTAGATGTGAGGAGGTCATGTGACATATCAAAGTTCTATACTTACAATCATTAGATGTGAGGAGGTCATGTGACATATCAAAGTTCTATACTTACAAACATTAGATGTGAGGAGGTCATGTGACATATCAAAGTTCTATACTAACAAACATTAGATGTGAGGAGGTCATGTGACATATCAAAGTTCTATACTTACAAACATTAGATGTGAGGAGGTCATGTGACATATCAAAGTTCTATACTTACAAGCATTAGATGTGAGGAGGTCATGTGACATATCAAAGTTCTATACTTACAAGCATTAGATGTGAGGAGTTCATGTGACATATCAAAGTTCTATACTTACAAACATTAGATGTGAGGAGGTCATGTGACATATCAAAGTTCTATACTTACAAGCATTAGATGTGAGGAGGTCATGTGACATATCAATGTTCTATACTTACAAGCATTAGATGTGAGGAGGTCATGTGACATATCAAAGTTCTATACTTACAAGCATTAGATGTGAGGAGGTCATGTGACATATCAAAGTTCTATACTTACAAACATTAGATGTGAGGAGGTCATGTGACATATCAAAGTTCTATACTTACAAACATTAGATGTGAGGAGGTCATGTGACATATCAAAGTTCTATACTTACAAACATTAGATGTGAGGAGGTCATGTGACATATCAAAGTTCTATACTTACAAGCATTAGATGTGAGGAGGTCATGTGACATATCAAAGTTCTATACTTACAAGCATTAGATGTGAGGAGGTCATGTGACATATCAAAGTTCTATACTTACAATCATTAGATGTGAGGAGGTCATGTGACATATCAAAGTTCTATACTTACAAGCAATAGATGTGAGGAGGTCATGTGACATATCAAAGTTCTATACTTACAAGCATTAGATGTGAGGAGGTCATGTGACATATCAAAGTTCTATACTTACAAGCATTAGATGTGAGGAGGTCATGTGACATATCAAAGTTCTATACTTACAAGCATTAGATGTGAGGAGGTCATGTGACATATCAAAGTTCTATACTTACAATCATTAGATGTGAGGAGGTCATGTGACATATCAAAGTTCTATACTTACAAGCATTAGATGTGAGGAGGTCATGTGACATATCAAAGTTCTATACTTACAAGCATTAGATGTGAGGAGGTCATGTGACATATCAAAGTTCTATACTTACAAGCATTAGATGTGAGGAGGTCATGTGACATATCAAAGTTCTATACTTACAAGCATTAGATGTGAGGAGGTCATGTGACATATCAAATTTCTATACTTACAAGCATTAGATGTGAGGAGGTCATGTGACATATCAAAGTTCTATACTTACAATCATAAGATGTGAGGAGGCTCATGTGACATATCAAAGTTCTATACTTACAAGCATTAGATGTGAGGAGGTCATGTGACATATCAAAGTTCTATACTTACAAGCATTAGATGTGAGGAGGTCATGTGACATATCAAAGTTCTATACTTACAAGCATTAGGTGTGAGGAGCTCATGTGACATATCAAAGTTCTATACTTACAATCATTAGATGCAAGGAGACTCATGTGACATATCAAAGTTCTATACTTACAATCATTAGATGTGAGGAGGTCATGTGACATATCAAAGTTCTATACTTACAAGCATTAGATGTGAGGAGGTCATGTGACATATCAATGTTCTATACTTACAAGCATTAGATGTGAGGAGGTCATGTGACATATCAAAGTTCTATACTTACAAGCATTAGATGTGAGGAGGTCATGTGACATATCAAAGTTCTATACTTACAAACATTAGATGTGAGGAGGTCATGTGACATATCAAAGTTCTATACTTACAAACATTAGATGTGAGGAGGTCATGTGACATATCAAGTTCTATACTTACAAACATTAGATGTGAGGAGGTCATGTGACATATCAAAGTTCTATACTTACAAGCATTAGATGTGAGGAGGTCATGTGACATATCAAAGTTCTATACTTACAAGCATTAGATGTGAGGAGGTCATGTGACATATCAAAGTTCTATACTTACAAGCATTAGATGTGAGGAGGTCATGTGACATATCAAAGTTCTATACTTACAAACATTAGATGTGAGGAGGTCATGTGACATATCAAAGTTCTATACTTACAAGCATTAGATGTGAGGAGGTCATGTGACATATCAAAGTTCTATACTTACAAGCATTAGATGTGAGGAGGTCATGTGACATATCAAAGTTCTATACTTACAAGCATTAGATGTGAGGAGGTCATGTGACATATCAAAGTTCTATACTTACAATCATTAGATGTGAGGAGGTCATGTGACATATCAAAGTTCTATACTTACAAGCATTAGATGTGAGGAGGTCATGTGACATATCAAAGTTCTATACTTACAAGCATTAGATGTGAGGAGGTCATGTGACATATCAAAGTTCTATACTTACAAGCATTAGATGTGAGGAGGTCATGTGACATATCAAAGTTCTATACTTACAAGCATTAGATGTGAGGAGGTCATGTGACATATCAAAGTTCTATACTTACAAGCATTAGATGTGAGGAGGTCATGTGACATATCAAAGTTCTATACTTACAAGCATTAGATGTGAGGAGGTCATGTGACATATCAAAGTTCTATACTTACAAGCATTAGATGTGAGGAGTTCATGTGACATATCAAAGTTCTATACTTACAAACATTAGATGTGAGGAGGTCATGTGACATATCAAAGTTCTATACTTACAAGCATTAGATGTGAGGAGGTCATGTGACATATCAATGTTCTATACTTACAAGCATTAGATGTGAGGAGGTCATGTGACATATCAAAGTTCTATACTTACAAGCATTAGATGTGAGGAGGTCATGTGACATATCAAAGTTCTATACTTACAAACATTAGATGTGAGGAGGTCATGTGACATATCAAAGTTCTATACTTACAAACATTAGATGTGAGGAGGTCATGTGACATATCAAAGTTCTATACTTACAAACATTAGATGTGAGGAGGTCATGTGACATATCAAAGTTCTATACTTACAAGCATTAGATGTGAGGAGGTCATGTGACATATCAAAGTTCTATACTTACAAGCATTAGATGTGAGGAGGTCATGTGACATATCAAAGTTCTATACTTACAATCATTAGATGTGAGGAGGTCATGTGACATATCAAAGTTCTATACTTACAAGCAATAGATGTGAGGAGGTCATGTGACATATCAAAGTTCTATACTTACAAGCATTAGATGTGAGGAGGTCATGTGACATATCAAAGTTCTATACTTACAAGCATTAGATGTGAGGAGGTCATGTGACATATCAAAGTTCTATACTTACAATCATTAGATGTGAGGAGGTCATGTGACATATCAAAGTTCTATACTTACAAGCATTAGATGTGAGGAGGTCATGTGACATATCAAAGTTCTATACTTACAAGCATTAGATGTGAGGAGGTCATGTGACATATCAAAGTTCTATACTTACAATCATTAGATGTGAGGAGGTCATGTGACATATCAAAGTTCTATACTTACAAGCATTAGATGTGAGGAGGTCATGTGACATATCAAAGTTCTATACTTACAAGCATTAGATGTGAGGAGGTCATGTGACATATCAAAGTTCTATACTTACAAGCATTAGATGTGAGGAGGTCATGTGACATATCAAAGTTCTATACTTACAAGCATTAGATGTGAGGAGGTCATGTGACATATCAAAGTTCTATACTTACAAGCATTAGATGTGAGGAGGTCATGTGACATATCAAAGTTCTATACTTACAAGCATTAGATGTGAGGAGGTCATGTGACATATCAAAGTTCTATACTTACAATCATTAGATGTGAGGAGCTCATGTGACATATCAAAGTTCTATACTTACAAGCGTTAGATGTGAGGAGGTCATGTGACATATCAAAGTTCTATACTTACAAGCATTAGATGTGAGGAGGTCATGTGACATATCAAAGTTCTATACTTACAAGCATTAGATGTGAGGAGCTCATGTGACATGTCAAAGTTCTATACTTACAATCATTAGATGTGAGGAGGTCATGTGACATATCAAAGTTCTATACTTACAATCATTAGATGTAAGGAGCTCATGTGACATATCAAAGTTCTATACTTACAAGCATTAGATGTGGGGAGGTCATGTGACATATCAAAGTTCTATACTTA